>CM062816.1:168775521-169390057 GCA_031772625.1 Pinus tabuliformis | reverse complement strand
GGACATTAGCAAATGCTGAAATGAAGTAGAATATTCTAGAAAATCAAGCTTATGCATTGGTAAAGGCTATAAAAGATTTCAGAATCTATATTCTGCATTCTCACATTGTGGCATATGTTCCAAGTGCTGTAATAAAAGATACTCTAACTCAAGCAGATCCTGATGGTAAAAGGGGAAAGTGGATAGCCAAATTGCTAGAATATGATATAGACATCAAACCAACCAAATTGGTGAAGGGACAAGGCTTGGGAAAGCTAATGACTCAGTGAAACCTAGACTATCTTGACATAAATCCGAATGTAGAAATCTAAAAAATTTCTAAAAATGAGGAGAATTGATCCAAATTAATGAGAAATTCTTGGTTTCAGAATGGTATAAAGATGTGGTTTTTGTTCTACAGCATAATAAAACTCTCACCAATCTAACGAAGTCCAAAGAAAGGTTTTTTAAGCTGAAGCTTTGAAATATTTTGTATATGATCAAAATTTGTTTTGGAAAGATGCAGGAGGAATTTTGCTAAATTGTCTCCTTGAAGAAGAATCTGTTAAAGTCATTGAAGAATTTCATAAAGGAGATTGCGGAGGACATCATTATTGGAAGGCTACAACAAACAAGATCCTAAGAGCCAGATATTTTTGGCCAACAATGTTTAAGGATATCTACAAGAAGATCGCTGCATGTCATGAGTGCCAAATTTTTGAAGGAAGAAGGAAGCTTGTACCTTTACCTTTGATCCCTATTTATGTAGAAGCTCCTTTTCAGCATTGGGGGGATAGACTTTATTGGAGAGATACATCCTCATTCATCAGGGCAGCATCGCTAGATTCTTACAGCAACAGATTACTTCACCAAATGGATAGAGGCAATTCCAACAAGGCAAGAAAATGATTCTGTAATTATTTCTTTCTTAGAAAATAATATATTGTCTCGATTTGGCTGCCCCATGAAGATTATAACAGATAATGCTCAAGCTTTCAAGTCTAAGAAATTGATCAATTTCTGTCATCAATATCACATTACTCTTGGACATTCTACTGCTTACTATTTGCAAGGCAATGGGCTTGTTGAATCATCAAACAAGAGCATTATTAAAATCATCAAAAATGTATTGCAGGAGAACAAGAAAGCTTGGCACTCAAAGCTGAAGTATGCCTTATGGGCTTATAGGATTTGTACAAAGAGATCAATTGGGACTTCGCCATATGAACTAGTTTATGGTGCTGAAGCTATATTTCCAACGTCACTTGGAGTACTAGTAATGAAGCTGATTCAAGGCCTTGAAGAAGAACCAAATGCCATTCAGAGGAGAATCAACCAGTTGATAGCCCTACAAGAGAAGAGAAGTGAAGTCTATGACAGTCATCAACATGCTCAGAACAGAATTAAGAGTACATTTGATAAAAAGATCAAAGAAGATAGTTTTTAGATTCAAGACAAAGTGCTGAAATGGGAGGCCAGAATTGAAGAAAAGGGCAAGCACGGTAAGTTTGAGAATTTATGAAAGGGTCCTTTTCAGATTGCTGGTTTTCATGGGAACAACACTTATATACTACAGGAAATTGATGGAGGATCATATGCTGGAGGGCCTGTTAATGGTAGGTTCCTAAAGCATTATCATTGTTGAAGTATTACCAATCTCTCATAACATTGTATATATCTGTTTTTGTCAGTTTTTTGCTAATAATGACAAGTTGAAACAAAAATCTTACACCCAAGGTGAAGGCCCAAAAAGTTTGAAGAGGATGCTTGTCAACAAAATTTCTGTTTTTATCATAAATGGATAAAGCACTGGAATTGTAGGTTCTTAGTGTACCATAAGGGCACACTATCCCAAGTGGAGCCACTATTATAACTATAAAAAATTTCTTAAAAAATTTGGACAACCTACATGGTTTCTAAATTTTTGTGTCAGTCATGGTCAAGTCATTTTTATGTTTTTAGAGTCTAAGTCATAGGGTTAGAGTCTCATTTCCATCATCAAATAAAGTTCAACAAACCTGTTTTTCCTTATGGATCCCATATCATGTTTTAAGTTGCATGTGTCTGGTCATTTCAAACTTTTGAACGCGCTACAAAACTGTCTAGGCGTTTTCGTAGCGCAAAGTCCTGAAATTACACTACCTGCGCTACGAAATCGAGGATTCGCAGTTAGGTGTTTTCGTAGCGCAAAACCCTGAATTTACATTGGATGCGCTATGAAATCGGGGATTCATGTTCAATCAAGTCTAGCTGTCAAATCCACCAAAATCCGTTAGATTTTCATCATCAGGTGTTAGTCCATGAACCTTACCACTTACATGCAACCATTCATATCCATCATTAGATTCGTTAGGGGTCATTTGTCCACAGTCATTTCAAATTTCAAAAGAGGAAAGGGTTAGTTGATCCTGGTCATATCCATGTTGATCTTGCTCATATGCATGCAAGAGACACTTGCTGTTGTTCTTAAGTTCGAAGTAAACAAGCCCAGAGTGAGCAGAGACCAAAATTCTTCCGCAAGTTTCAAGCGAGGCAGCTCTTCATCAAATTCAAGCGAGGCAACTTTTCAATTAAGAAAATTGTTTTCTTCCAGGTTGTTCTATCTGGAGAAATGTCGGAAGAAAGAAAGAATCACAGGTCAGGCCATTGTCTGAGAACTGAAACTGAAGGCTTAGATGCCCTCACAAAGGATAAAACAATGGAAGAAGTTTTCAAAAAGGTAGGTTGTTGGAGGTTCTGTGAGAAACTACAGGGAGGACATAGCCAGGTGACTATGGAATTTTCTCTTAACTTCACAGGTTTACATACAAAGATTGGGGTGTTGGAATTGCCGGTTTCTCCTGAAGTGATATCTTTAGTCACATAAATTCCTAGAGGTCAAGAAAAGTGGTTTAAGAATTTCAAGTTTGAAATGGCACCCTGCAAGATATTCCTGAAGCCAGAGTTTGTAGACACAGATTTAACTAAATCAGTGCCAAGGAGTTATGTCAAAGATTCATTTGCCAACTTACTCTCATGCATACAAAGGTATTTCACCTGTGAAGGAAGATACCACAAGGTGTATTCTTACCATTTCAAACTCCTTTTGCATTTCACTGGCATAATATCTCTAGATCTACCTTTCTTTCTATTTCGGAGCTTAGGCAAGATGTCTGATAAAATACAGTTGAAGAAAGAGGCATGTGAAACATCATTGTTCCATCATGGCTTAGTTAAATTAATGGTCTTGCATGAACTTTAGAAGGTAGATAGAGAGTGGTCTTCATTTCTTTTTATGTCTGGTTTTAGAGTTGAAACAGGACTTAGCCCTAGGGCTAAGGAAATATCATCACCAGTGATTAGTCACCATGCAGAAGAAAGGTCAAGCAGGTTTGTTAAACTGAAGGCCAGAAAACAAGTTAAGGAGCCAGTGACCAGAACACCATTGGTTGTTCAAGATACTCCTCAGCAGTCACAACAGAAGAAAGTTCAAATTAAAGAGGATTGTACTGAGAGCTGGCTAGCTGTGAGAGCTAAAGCTTTGTATAATTCTGATGTATTTCCACCTTGTATGATAATACAGATAGTGGGATTTTTAGTTGAGGCTTTCCCTGAGTATTTTCTGTGTTTCATGTGCAATGATTCTTCTTCTTCTAGTTATATGTTTTCAGCTCGATCTTGCTCAATCTTTTAAGCTTCCCCAAAGAAAATTGATAGTAGAAATAGATTATAGTATTTTCTTTGGTATATTGCATTATCGGGTTAATCTACAGTTAGATTTTCTACATGATCTTAGAGCTAGATTTGTAGAATTTCTACATGGTATCAGAGCTAGCTGATCTATAGAGAAATTTCTACAAAAGACTATGTAAGGTAAAAGATTTCAGACTTGAGCGGAACAAAGAAAGCTTCAAACTTCACCATAGAGGAATTTCTTTGAATAGAAAATTTTAATAGGTAACGATCAAGAGATTACAAATGGAATGAGGTTTGATTGAACTTGTGATTTGTAAACTTCTTTGATTTTTGAACAAGATCTGAATATATTTGACTGAATCAGCTAGATTAGGAAGCAAAATTTGATCTTATTTGTCTCCTCGAAGCCGACTTTACAATCTTGACACAACAATTATGCAATCAGCCTTTTTAAAACTTAATCCCATCATCCAAAGGACCGACCAAGTTACAATGAAGACTTGTCATACACCCAGGGAAAATGAACCTTTCGTTCCCCAACAATGGCGCTAGTATGTTATCACTCCTCCAGATCTCCAAGGCTGAGGAAGAGTCCAACTGAGGTAACCACAGACCAATCTTTTGAATTGGTAACTAGCTCTACCAAGCCGAAGAGGGCTCTCTGCAAAGGATCACAGCCAAGAGGGCTGGATGGATTAGGGTTTTAGGCTAGATATAGTAGCTCAGGGTTTTGATTTTATTTGATTGGGGTAGTCATTGGATGAGTGAATTAGGTCAGAGAGTGAACTAGGTCAGGGTAAAAGAAAATCAGAATTGCAGACATCTGGTAGGGCAAGGTAGGCAAGTACTTTAACACTTTGTGGTATCTTATGGAATGGTTTAGACTAATGAGATGCTAAAAATAGCATGGAAACCATGAATTCTTTTTAAAGTGAAGAAACGAAACAAATTATGATGATTTTCCCAAAACAAAGCATAGAAGATGAATTTTGCTTATCATACTCGAAATTCAAACATATTTAGAAGTGAAATGGATCATGGAAAATACAAAACATTCACACAAATGTAATTGAAGAAGAAACAATGTCAAAATACCATGCCACAGGAATCCCACAAAAATAGCTACAACTCATCCAATATATTCCATGGCAAAGTATGAATCACAAATACAACAACCAATGGAGTCCAACCTGTAGATTGACTGAAAAAGTACATGATATAGGCCTAAAAAAAAATCCTCCTAGCCTCAGGGGTCAAATATATGAGAGGAGGATAAGTTCCACCAAAAACTGAACTGATAGCTAGAGTGTAGGGTGGTCAAAATGACTCATCCCTAACTTAAGTGAACTGATCCATTACACCTCATTGAGTCCATTTACCTAATGTATTTACCCTAGGTAATAGTAAAAACATGATAATTACATTTATGTCATCAATTACATAAATGAAAATTGATTTCCAAAGGTGAAAATAAAAAATGGACCAAAACAGTGAAAAAATCAGGGAATTTTTCCCTATGTGCAGCGCCAATGCTCTATGCACAGTGCCTTAATCCTGTTCATATAGCCAACATCAAGATGATTTTTGAATGGGTTTCGGATTTCCAAATTAAGCTTAGAATAGCTCATTGGAAAGCTTATCATGTCTACTTTCTATAAATTCCCTTGGTTCCTAAAAATGATAATATTTGACACTCCAAAAGGTCAATCTCCCAAGATTGCTTCTATGTGCAGTGCCTAGCTGAAAAAGAGGGCAGAAAGGTGAATTTTGAGGTGTTTTTAGCCATTTCTCCCTGTCCAATGGTCCAATTTGGTGTGCCAATAGTCAAACGTGTATTTTCTTGGCCTTTTGAATCCAATGGTCATCTTGGTTTTCCATTTGGATGCCTCTAGAAGATGCATAGCGCCTAGGGCACTATGCATAGGACAATTCACTTGTGCCAAATGGAAAACCAAGACTACCATTGGATTCAAAAGGCCAAGAAAATACACATTTGACTATTGGCACACGAAATTGGGAGAAGATGTGTAGCGCCTAGGGCACTGCGCATAGGACAATTCACTTGTGCCAAAACTGTCCAATGTTGCACAAAAAACCCAGAAATCTCAGAAGTGTCCAAAATCTTGTCAAAAATAGTATTTAAGATTTTGATGAAGTGTGCAAGGGATGGAAAGAGGCCTCAACAAGGATATCCAACTTTCCTTTCTCCTCTTTCACCTGTAGGGTTTCTAGCTTTAACTTCATTTTCTTGATCTTGGACCTTGCTATTTGGCTTCTTTGGCAATAGTACTTTTCCATCCTCCTCTAGGAGCTTTTCAAGATGGTTTTTCACCCTCTCAAGCCATTGCTCCCTATTTTCATTGATCATTATGGCCATTTTCTCATTTAGGGTAAGCTCATTCGCTAGTTTAACTTATTTTTTTCTTCTTGTTCCAATGCTCTTTTTAGGACTTTGGTTCTTGGCCTTTTCCTTTGAACTTGTTCTTCCAACTCATCATGATATTCTCCATATGATTCATCAAGTAAGGCCTTAGCCTTTTCTACCTCTCTTTGTGCTTTTATGAATTTCACTTCATCAATGAAGTGCTTTATCTTTAGCTGCTTATTCTCCTACTTGTAGAAGTTAATGACAAGTATGGCCCTAAAAAGGTTATTTTGGAGTTATCCAATCTTGGCATCCTTCCCCTTGAGGGCTAGGCTCATGTCCTCATAGTCATCCTGCTCACTTAGATCAACAAGCTCAAAATCTTGTTCTGTTTCATGGAGGTCCTCATTTTGTTATTGGATTTCTACCTCTGTCATATTTTCTTTACCGTTGTGTACCTACTTTGTTGATGAAGAAGGCAAGCCCCCTCCCACAATTTGTGGGGCAAACACCTGCCTATGGCCTCTCTGATAAGTATGTGCCAATGTGCTCAAATCTGCCCTCTTAGGCTTGATGACCTCAGCTTTGGTAGGTGACCCTGCGTGATCATGAAATGGTGATGATGGTTGTGAAATAGGCTGAGATGATGGAGGGATAGATGTAGTGTGTTATGATGGAGGGGGTATGTCTTCATCATGATGATCAGTGGGATGAGATGAAGATGGAATATCTTGAGCATGTGGAGGTTTTGGAGCAGTAAAAATATGATTGGAAATGAAAGTGTCCCATGCAATGTTCAATTGGTTAAGGTGATGGAGGACAATGATCTTGATCAGAGAGTGATGGAAAAGACTGTTAATTTTTTGCTCATACCTTTTTCCCTGAACTGTGTATGCCATTTTCTCAATGCTCCTGAACAAATAATAAGGGATATTGAGCATTCTGACTCTTGTAAAGTGCATGAGCAATCTAATATGGTATGAATAAAGTCTGGAAAATCTTCCTTCACAAGTGAAGTACTTCATGATGATTTTCATCATGGGAGCATATGTACCAAGAAGGTGGCTGAAAGGGAAGAATCTCTTTCTCTCATTTCTATACCGAGGCTTCAAATATGGCTCATAATACTGATGATCTAGGTTTTGAGCTTTAAACCACCTTTCACCCACATTAGGTATTCCAGTAGTAGCAACAATAATGTCTGAGGATATGGTGAAGGTTACCCCAACAAGGGTCACTTGATTGTCTTCAAGATTTGAAATGAACACTCTAGTCAAAATAGGATGGATTTGGACTCTTTGTACCATCACACAAAAATAAAAACATCCCAAATGCTTGAAGGAAGTGATTGTCATAGGTGAGGCCATTAACTCTTTGGTGTTGGTAGGTTCAAACCTCAAGATTCTTCCTCCTTTGTGTGGTTTTCTTTCTTCTTGGTCTTCTTCCTCTGAAAAATCTCTGTTTTCTTCCTCCATTATGTGTTTTCTTTCCTCTTGCTTGAAACCCTAGGGATTAGGAAATAGGAGTGGGAATGGGGTAGGAAAAATTTAGGGAGTGGAGGAAGGGATTAGGGAATTTAGGGAAGTGATACGGGGGTGAAATTTGTATGGGATTTAGGATTTGATGTCTAATTACGGGTATGTAGTATGGCTACCTAGGGGTTTTGTTACCTAGGACTTAGGGTTTAAGAGAGAATGCACTTGGGATAGGGATTTAGCAACACAGGGGTAGGTATGGAGTTTATTGTGATGTGGGAAGGGTAGTAGGGTCTCATGAAAAGTTTTTAGGGGTGTAGGAAAAAATCTAGGGTTTGTAAGGCTTTATATTTCCCAATTTCACATAATGAACTTCATAGCATGAATGATGACTTTGAGAGGAGTAAGGAGAGATGAACAAGGTTGTACTTACTTGATAAGAAGCTTAGAAACCAATTACTAAAGGTTAGGAACCTTTGTTTGTAGTTTGAGATCTTGTGGGAAAAATTTGACCAGTGTGCAACGGCCTTAGCCCATGTGCAGTGCCTTAAGCCCGTGCGCAACACCTTAAAATCGTGCGCATCACCTTCAGCCCATGCAAAACACCTGAAGCTTGTGCATAGTGCTTGCCTCTGTTTTTCTAATTTCACCCAAAATCATGAGGAATGGTGCTTTGGGGTTTGCTCAAGAAATGATAGGAGGCAAATGGAGTTGGGCTAGATGCTAGAAAGGCCTTTGTACATGAGTGAAATTGATCATTAGCTTTAAAAACCCACTTTCTAATGTTACTTTTCTCCTTCTTAAAATGGTTTCTAATTTCCTTTTTGACTTTCCTCTTTGCAGGTGGATGATGCTAGAGTGTTGATACTCTTCACATTTGATTTTGCTTTGGATGGAGTTGACACATATTTTTCTTAGTTGATAGCTCGGGAATAGTAACTTATTACATATAATGAACATAAAATTACATAAATTGGAAAAAAAAAGATTACATCTCTATTTTTTGAAATAAAATTATAATCTGAAGTAGAAATGATACTTGGAATAAAAATTAGAACTTGGGAAAAAATAGCCACATGTTTACCAATCCTTTTTAAATGAAAAAATGATATTATTTTTCTCACTCTCATACTTTTTTCTACCTTTATGTTGTGAAATGGAGTATTATTGGACATAGAAAGAATGAAACCTAGTGACCTAATGGGACCATGAATGAGCAGACTCCATGTGGACTTGACTGGCACAAAACATGATGAAATGAGCCTATATGGTCAATGTATGCTTAGTAAGACACATGAAGGTGGGCCAACAGATATTGATTTTTGAGAGAGAGTAGGGCTTTTGACATAGGGATACCATCAGTGAGAAAATCTTTGAATGAGGACCTAGGTGGAATGACAAAATTTCAGAACGGGACCTAATATGATATAAAAGAGGAGTTTTGATCGCTGATGGAAGTATGCAAATACTGACTCTAACACAATTCAAAGGTACGCACTTATTTAATTTAATAATAGGGATCAAAGCATTACATATATGAATTCTATAAACATGTTACTACCGAAAATCAAAATCATTATTGGTAAGAGTTGATAGTGTCATGTCAAATCAAGTATATTCCGCCATTCACTCCTTGTCATCATAACTCATATCCCTACTCATACACTGATCCATTGATACGATTACCCAAATCATAAACATGAATTCTCTTAAATGTTAAATTCTGCCTCACTCCCTTATACCCTCACTACCTATTCTCTCATTATTCCATCACTCACACCCTCGACCTTTTTGCTCTAAAAAACCTATCAAGCTGTCCTACCCTTTCAAACAAAACAATTTTTGAAACGAATCTTTTCGACCATCAGAGTGATAGTCAGAACAAAGCCAATAGGGAAGAAATTTTTGGTGGGGTATCCACAGACAAAAGAATTGTGGCAGAGGGCAGAGTGGCTAGAATTTATAGAAAAATTCAATGCCTTCCATAAATAAGTGACAAAATCCTTCGCCAGGGCTTTTGATGGAGTTGAAGTGGATATAGGAGACATCAAATTCATAGTGACAAAGTTATTTATAGCAGAAGTTATTGGACTACTGCGGATTGGAGAAAAATGGTTAAAAAATAGAGGTATTGAAAGAGAATACTGGAAGGTTTTCCTAAAGAAACCAAGCATGGATACCACCATTTTCAAGAAGGATATCCCAAGAATGGTATTAAAAACTAAGTGGAGGAATTTTCTTCTAATAATCCAAAAATTTGTTAACTGCGAAGGAAGGTTTGGAGGTATGTTTTTCTATCATATTCGGCTACTAATGATTTTTCTTGAAGAAAATGAGATAAATCTTCCATATTTCTTGTTGAATAGTCTAAGAAAGATGTCAGGGAATGTTCAAAGGAGAATTCAGTTCATAGATAATACAATGTATCACCATGGTCTTGTCAAAATACTTGTTGAATTTCATCTCCAAAACATAGGTGATAATTGGGAAAGCTTTGCAGTAAGGAATCACTTTCAGGGAGATACTCATGGGCAACCAAATAGCAACAAACCTCAGAGGGGAAGGAAAAGAAAATTTGATAAGACACTGGAACAAGAACCATAGGAGTCACATGAAATTTTAGGGGATGACATCCCTCTTGCAGAAATTTTAGAGAAAAAAAAAAAAAAAAGATGTTAGAACAAAGAAAGCCTGTAAAGAGACAAATGTTTCAGCTCAAACAAAGAAGCCTAAGACAGTAAGGAAGAAAACTCAAAAGACCCATGTCATAGGTCTAAGAAGGAGTACTAGACTCAACTTAGCAAAAGAATTACCCTCAAAAGGCATAGATCATATCAATGAAGAAACAAAAGAAAAATCATAGGCATTCAAATTCAGGAATTTCTTCGAGAACATCTTCAAGAGTTTCATCACCAAGGGTTTCATCACCAACTTTCACCTCACCTCCTCGGAGTCCAGGACGAAGAATGCCAAAAATTGATCTTGCGTAGCATGAGATTTATGATTATATTGAATCCCTAGAGAAAAGGGATGCAACAAGAACATCAATTCCAATTCAAGAGGAAGAAGAAGTCTAGTTTAATGAACCACAAGAACCTCCAGTAATCAATGTATTAAAACAGGAAATATTCAAACTGGAGACATTAAACAAGTACATTAAACATGAAAATCAAGCCTTGAAAGCACAAAATGAAATCCAAATAGCTAAGAGTGAAAACATCCTTTTACATCTAAGTCCGTGGTTTAATAAGAACAAGAAATGAAAGAAGAAAAACAGGGCTTTACAGAGAGAGGTTATAAATTTAAAATACAAGATCCTCATGAGAAAACCAAGGATGGTAAAGATTAGGAAGAAAGTGAAAAGGATGAAGTTAGATGTACTGGCAGAAGTGTCCAAGAAAATGCAATAGTTCAACAAAGATATCAATTTTGTGTTTTGTATGAGGACATACAAAATCTTCAGTGTGGGGGAATGTAGAGTTCCATAACTGTTTTTTTTTACACCCTTTTTCCTCCATTTTCCTCTTTTCATCATTGTTATCAACTCAATAAAAGCAGTAAAACCATAGATTTTGATAAGGTAAAAAATCTCATATGTCTTATTTTTCATATTCGTTAATGTGCCTTATTATTATGTTAAAGATTGCATTAGCTACAAAATTAACATGATTCTGCGTAAAAAAATCTCATATGTCTTATTTTTCATATTCATTAATGTTCCTTATTCTGTTGTTAAAGATTGCATTAGCTACAAAATTAACATGATTCTGCAGCTATCTCCATGGTTTGCGGGGTTCTGGTGCACCAACAAAGCAAAGAAGCACATGGATGGTTGAGGATCGATCCCCTCATGGATCTCCTCCTATTCACTCGAGCCAATTCACTAAAGGAATCATATAGTGGCACGGTCAAAGGCATGGGTCAAACACGTAGCAGCAAAAGTCTGAATGCATCACATTTCTCCAATTTTCTTTCCAAATAGCAAATCGTCGAGATAACGCTTACTGTTTAAGTTTCAAATTTGAATAAGGATTGATTAAAAGACCTATAGGCATAGAAGTATCAAACCGTTGAGAATGCATTATATATATAAATGTGTATCCTCTGTAAAGGATAACAGGGAAATAATAGTTAATCTCTGAAGAAATTGTGTGAAACAGACCTTGTTCTCATATTGAATTAAAGTTACCTTTCTGTTATTCGATGTGTATGTGAGTGTGATTTACACCTACTTTATGCAAAGGGCCCCTACAGACAATTGAGGTTTAGTTTATTTCATTTTATTGCTTTTTGTTATCACATTGTCATTTCGTTCTAGCTTAGTTTCCTTACTTCACTATTTCATCATTTCGTTATAACTCAGTTAAATATCGTTATTTCGTTTTCACTTGAATTTATTCACAGTCGTTTAATGTTTTAGTTTCTTCAATGTTTTTTGCTTAATTACAATCAGTGTTAAAAGATTGTTTTCATGCTTTTAGAATCAGAACTTGTATATACTCTGTAGTCAGCATTAGAAGATTACCTTCATGCTTTTTAGAATTAGAATTTGTATATACTTTGCAGACAGCTTTTAAAGTATCATTTTCTTTCTCTTAGAATCATTTGAATTTCAATACTTTGTTTTATAGCAGCAAGGTGTTTAGGATAGGTTCATAATTTTAGAATGATTAACATAAGATGTTTTAGAATGATACTCAATATAGATATAACCTAGTAGATTAGTCTAACAATAGCTTAACTTCCACTCATTAATTTGTAGAAATCTAACTCTAATCTAATAGGAACCTAGATAACAATGAAAATCCCCAAAAAAAATATAACCATCATCTTACAAATTGAAAGAAAGGCTTCTAGCATATATAGTGCACTTTCACTTCATAAGTTTACCAACTCCGGTCGATAATTTATGCTTGCAATTTAGGAACATTATATTGAACATACAATGAAACTATTTTTTCTCTAGTGTTTGTGCCTGGTCCACCATTCCAGGAAATATTATGTTGTCTAACTCCATTAGATTTGAGTACAACTCCACACCCGCAAATGCCCAATTGTGCTACGTCGTCAAAACAACCAGGTGGAAAGAAAATAGTTGGAGGTAACAGACGGTAGGATGTGTTTTTGGATTATCAGCATCCAACAGGAGAGAAGACATCCATGATAAATATTTGTGGAAAATCCTTGTAGTGTTAATCTATTGGCCCTCAAATATATAATGATTTCATGCTCTCCATATCTCCAATATTATAAATAGTGGCATATCCTTCTATTTTCCATTCCCACAGACCAAATATTGATGCATTTTTCGAAATCGGATGCCCAATTGAAAGATAGATGGAGAAAAATAGAAATATTTTTCCAAACCGTACAAGTTGTTAGGCACATGAAGAAAATATATTTCCTATTTCCATTAAACCCTATAGAAAATGCAGACATTAGGACATGATAAACCTCTCTTCAAGAGGTTATCCCATGTAAAAATAGTGTTCATCCATACAAGCCAGTAGAATATAATAATTTTAAAGGGGATACGCCACTTCCAGATCGTATAGAACCAAGATGTATGATTCTGCCACAATATGGGCATGTTTATGTAAATGGTCGTTCCATGTAATGTTTTCACCCCAGTCACTATAATAGGGGCCAACCAGACTAAGGCGAGTAATATCACCCAACCAATCTTTTACATATTTCCCCTCCATACCCATATCATTTGCCTCTTTCCATATCAAGCAACCCTCATTCCATTGCTTGATAGCTTGATAACGGAATAGAAATCTTCTATGGTGTGTGATGTCTAAAGTATGACCCTATAGATTCATGTCACAACTTGTGCCTTTAAGGTAGTCTATCCCAATCAATATTTTTTTCCATTACCAAAATCCCAAGCCATCCTCATGTGCCACCAGTGGAGAATTTTTATAAAGCTCTTCCATATTTGTGATCCTTTAGATCTGATGGGAAAACTATCTCTATACAACATTTTTATATCTGAATTTCTCACATACTTTGCATGAATTATGTCCTACCAGACCCCCTTGTCCATACATGGCCCTCTAGAAGGATTTAATCAACAATGTATATCCAAATGTTTTGTGTTCCAAAAACCCCCAACCGCCGAACTCCTTTGGGATAGATATGTCAGCCCACCGACAAAAGATGAAATTTGGTAGTCGATCCCAACCCAGACCATAGGAATCTAGATATGATAGACTTAATATTCGAAACAATGGTGGAGGGGATCATGAAGAAATTTTCCCAATAGATAGATATATGTTCCAGAACAACCTGTACAAGTATATATCTGCCACCCAAAGTGAGGAATCTGTGTGTCCATGTGTTCAATTTCCTCTTATATTTATCCACCATCCATAGCCAATCTCTGATTCTGTAGTTGTTGGGCTTGAGCTTGTAACCTAGGTAGGAGAGTCCAACCTCCATGGGGGCTATCTGAACACCGAATATGCCAGCAATGTAGTCTATGTCTACCCTGTCTCCAGAAGAGAAATAAAGATTTGATTTGTTACCATTTGTAAGGAGCCTAAAGGCCTCTCCATATCTGAGGAATATATAGTGTAAAACAAACCACTAAGATCTAGAAATAATGCCAAAGGTTAGTATATCATAAAAAAAACAAGTGAGTGATGTTGACATGTCTAGAAATATTTAGACCCTGAAATAGACCACGAGAATGAGCCTATTTGATTCTCAAACTAAGACCATCCATAACAAGAATAAAGATTAAGGGGGAGAGAGAGCAGCCCTATCTGAGACCTTTACCAACACAGAAAAAGGTGGTGGGAAAACCATTGATCAAAACAACAAAACAAACAAATGTAATACAAGCCATTATCCACTCCACATTATGAGACCGAAGACCAATCTTGTAGAGAATGAGTCTAATGTATGACCAGTCTACACTGTCATAAGCCTTGTGAAGGTCAATTTTCATCACCACTGCCTCCTTCTTATTGGAATGGATAGTATGGATACATTCTTGTGCCATAGCTATTGCATCGTGTATCTAACGGTTATTTAAAAAACCAAATTATTCTCGGGAGATATGATTAGAAAGTACCTTATTGATGTGTCTTGCGATCACTTTAGATATCAGCTTGTAGAGGATGTTGCATAGTGAGATAGGCATGTAGTCCCTAAAATTTAGTGGGAAGAGGACTTCAGAATGAGTGCCAAAAAGGTTGAATTTATGGCTCCAATGATCATACCTCGAGTCCTAGCCTCTTCCACAATCTCCAGTAGATTCTGTCCCATCAGCTCGAAAAAAATGTATGAAAAACTCCACTTTCCATCCATCCGGTCCTAGGCTTTTGTCTTTGGAGAAAGACTTAAGTACCAGAGATATTTCCTCTAGATTAACAGGGTTGTATAATTCAACATTAGTATTATCATCAAACATTTTTGGATACAGATCCAAAGCCCATATCTAATCTCTATGATCTACATCCTCCCTGGCCTTATAAAACTGTTCAAAAAATCTTACAGCCTCATCTTGTATCTCAGGTGTTGTGTGTTTGGTTTCCCCATCAGAAGATTCTATGTGCCAAATAACATTAATTTGTTTCCTATGATTAGCATACCTGTGGAAAAACTTAGTGTTACGGTCTCCCTCACGTAACCATATCGCTCTGCTCTTGAGCCTCCAGGTAGCTTCCTGAATTTTAAGAATCTCATTCTTCCTGTCTTCCAATGATTTAAGATGTTCCAGATCCTCCTGTGATGGGACTTTTTGTTTGATGGCTCTGCCAAAACAAGAGATGTCATAGGTGATATTCTGTAATTCCAATATCAACTGTTGTTTTTAATTCTCTCCCATGTCCTGGTTCGACTTTTAATGATATTGAGCTTATAAATAAGGGACCACATCATAGATACATCCCACAGGCCATCTATCTCCTTCCATAAGGAATTTACCAGAATATTATAATATTTATCATCTAGCCATACTTTCTTAAATTTGAAGGGTAATCCTCGATGGGGCAAATATTCTCCAATCTCCACTAGAGAGAAATGGGCATAAGATCATAAATATATGTCCTGTATACACTAGACTTCAGATTGTCAAGGATCTCATCCAAATTTTATTGTACCAAGAATCAGTCCAGAAGTTTCCCTACATGATCTTCACTCGCTCTTCGATTATTCCAGGTAGGGGGGAGTGGACAAGGACAAATGTCCACCAAATGTTGATCCATGAAGAGATTATATAGACGGTCTGTAAGGGGATCTATCTTGTTGTGTATACCCCAAGACTCCTGTGCCATGAGAGTGACATTGAAATCACTTGCTATAATATGACCATCGATCTTTAGAATATTGCATTATTTTATCCAATCCTAGAAATAAAAAATGATTCCGACATGGTGCATATATATTAAGAAAATGGATATGAAAAGGTGTTCCTCTGATATGCCCAGACAAGATGATTTCCACAAAAAGACTAAAATCTTGAAAAACGGCCTGTATAGGATCCCTCATGGCAAGAAGGCCACTCAAAGATCTATTTGAGCTAACCCCAACTATGTACTAGGAAGGAAAAATTGCACGCAAATATGAGATGGCCTGAGGCGAATCAGTAAGAGTTTATTGAATGAGAACAATATATGGATGAGAGGTCTAGATCACATGTTGAAGACTCAATTGTTTGGAGTGGTTCCCAAAATCACGAATCAAAGATAAGATATTCATCATGGAGCCCCCTGTGCGGGCTTAAAATCTCTAAGGGCCCAAGAGTTAGATGAAGTAACGATGGGGACATCAAGTAATCTAGTCGATTCATCAAAAAGAGAAGATTGAGATGCGAGTCGACCACGAAAATTCCTACTACCTTTTTTCATTTATTTCGAACCATGATATTAATAGTAGTTCTCAGACTAATATGAGGTGAAGCGACAAGGGCACTTCCTTGGTGTATGGTTAGAGCCTTTAGATCCATGGAATAATTGAGAATGAGGAAATCGATATTACTTCTGACCAAATTATGGGAAGAAGAGATCAGATTTGGGTCCTCAGGGTGAAGAGGGGGTGGGGATAGAGCCGATTCTAAAGGAGGCAAAGAGGGCAAGATATCAAGGGTGGGGGAGAGTAAGGGTTCCAAATATGACGATACTGCGATATAGAGATATTCATAGGGGGATAATTCGAAGAGGAAGGTAAAACATCATGTAGAGGGGAATCTCAGCACGATACCATAGGTTTAGATAATAGGTCAGCTAAATATAAAGGAGGAGGGGGATCTCATAAGTTAGAGCTACATCCGTGCCTACATGGGGGGAATATGGAGAAGATATTTTTGGAGAAGACGAGGAAAGAAAAACATGAGAATGAATAGGCGAAGCCAAAGATGTACCTTTGTGAGATGAGTCGATATCGATTGCATCGAGATGTCGAGGCATCTTTGAACAACCAGAGTGTCCAGGTGAAGTATGATGTATAGGTTGCCTTTGACTAGGGCATCTATTCGTCAAATGACCAATGTGATGACAAAAAAGGCATCTAAAAGGGATGCCAAAATAGTCCAATCTTTATTGAATCCATAGCGAACCTTACGCCAAATCCAATTTTTCACGGAGACCCCCAGAGAATCGAACCTCAACAAAAATCCAGGCCACCTGCTTATCATGTGCACCCATCACCCATGGATCTAGATATATGAAATGACCAATATAATTCCCAATCTCCGTCAAAGCTTGCCTGCTCAAGAATTCGAGAGGAAGCCTCGATAGGTTTACCCACACAATGTCATTCTTAGGCATGTTAAGTAGGGGGTTGAAACATATATACCACTTGTGTAGTTGGGGGAAGCTCCTTCCTTTAACCCAGGCGATTTTTAGAATTTTCTCAATGTCGTCCATGTGTGAAAAATGAAAACTAAACCATACATTCATGAGAATGCTAACCTTTGGATTATAAACTAGCGACAGAGCCCAACACTTATGAACCTATATTTTCATCTCCCTCTAAAAAACTCAGAGAAAATGCATCTTCCCACAAGAGCGTGCTTCTACAAACTGATGACCTGATCCCACATGACATCATATCCAAAACTAAGTAGTTTGATCTCTAGATTTGGTGGGATAGATTTACAATCCTTTATTTAAACCCTTCTGTGATGTGGATAGACAAGATTATGATAGAAAATATATTCAAAGCTATGTATCATCGGGACAGAGATTGTTACACATCATTTTGTCACCATGAAAAATAATCATCAAAATTGGATCTCTGACCATCCATCCAAGTGTCATGAAGTTCTCCCTTACAATTCAACTACTTATATACCTTGAATAAAGTGGAATTTATTGATCTCATGGTACAAAGCCATGTTTTTGAGCATCTACATAGTTTTTCTGAACAGAAACCACACGTGTAGTTTCTTCCACTATAAACTGTGCAAATCTGTGCAGTGTCTTGCACTATAAACTGCTCGATAAATCAATAAAAAGTAAAAATAAAAAGTGAGATCTAGAAGCATTGTTGGGAAAATCATTTAATAGAAAGCCTTTAACTAATGTTTATTTGAGCCTAACGTACTTTTTAATGGAACTAATTCCCATTCTTCAAGGAGCCCTCATCCCTCTTTTAGTGGATCTCATCCTTGGACTAAGGATCTGACACTACTTCCTTTTGGCCTATTAAGCAATCCATATGTGGGCGAATTGAGGGAGCCTACTGAGATTAATTTTATGTTGGGGTAATCAGGTTGGAGAGCTTATCATTCTTGGAGAGGATTGAGATCAATGGGAGGAGTTTCACAACATCAAGGCACGAGTTTTGTATCTCCTTTATGTTTATGAAATTAATACAAACAAGCATTTCTTCTCACTTCATTGTTTAATGGATTAATTGATCAATTTCATGGATGCTTTATGTTATTTATATTTTTCCATTGGAATGATGTTATTTATATTTTTCCATTGGAAAGATGTTTGTTACTAGTCTCCTTGATCACTAGTTTGAATTGTTAAATCATTTATGTTGCATATGCATTTGATCCTTTGTTGTTTCCATGTGTGCAGGTCTAGAATGAAGCATGGAGGAGCTTCATTTAAGCACAAAGGGGGATCTTCATCAAGCATGTCATAATAAGGTATGAATTTCCTTTTCCCAACTTGTTAGCTTATGATTCAAGAAATGATAGATTCAGGGAAGGAATTAGCTTGTTTGGTTGTTTGTTACTAGTTTCCTTTTAGGATCTAGGGAGATAGGGATTTATATGCCTAATATATATATTCCCAGCCAAATGTTCATGTAAAAGCGACATGTCTGACTGATCTAGGGGGCGGGACATATAGGCTCGTGCCTACTCAGCCTCCATTATGGCTTGAATGCAAGCCTCATGTGCCCCAATGGAAATATGGCCAAGGAAATCCAGCAAGTAAGAGGGGATTTCTTGGGAAGGTAAATGTTATACATGCCACAACCAAAAACCACTCACTACCACAACCAACTACCACCCACGCTAGAGAGAAAAATAAATCAGAGAGAACCTGGATGTAAATATGACACAAGGTCTCATGTGACAAGCTCCAAGAAAAACAAATATATGTCAAACCTCCAATATCACCCTCCAAAGGATCCAAACTAGAGATCTAACAATATGTGTGTATTTAGTATCTGACACAAATAATAATTGTCAGCGTCACTCCAAAAGAGGAATGAAAGAAGGTATAAAATCCCAAAATGGAATTCTCTAGGAAAAAGTAGGACAGTCTTGAGTGAACACCTCAAAAATGGGGAATGCAAATGGACATACCCAGAAAAAGAACTGATCACTGGAAAGTAGGAAAAATGGGCCACCACCTTGACACAAACTTCAGCCAAGGAGAAATCATAGAATGTACAGAGAAGAATCGTGATCAAAACTTCGAGCAACCATAGTAGGATAAAAAAAAACAACACCACCACCGTAGCAAGAAAGACCACCATACAGGCTCCTCCACACTGCGACACCTACAAAGAATAAATAATAACATCTCCTCCCAAAACCAACAACAACGACGTCAATCTGAGAGGAGACTCAAGTAATTCTCATAAGTGAATATGTCCCAACCACAAGCTACTAACCAACACGTCACCAATCACATACCAAAATATATTATCATGCATGTCGTGAGAAACCATAGACACAACCATCCATATGCTGATATGGGGTCTTCTAAGTCTACCAAAACCAATATATACACAACTTAAAGGCTTTCATCTTAGGAACAACATGCAAAAATAGCAGAAATACGAAACCAACATAAACTACACGTCCACCAGCAATGACTGCAAAGCCACCTTATGCTACCTCCCCCACAACACCAGATCATCTGTAAAATATGACTCCAAGAGAAGTCACACACCCCACACACTCGAAATAACAAGGACATTGATCACCAAGACTATCCAAAGGAGGGGTGTTAATGATATGAGGAACAAGAGGATGATTGAAGGTCACAACTTCTTGAGGAGGGGAAGAGGTCGGACAACAAGGGAATACGAACATGTTCAAATGAAAAATATCTGAGGGGTGGAAATCATATGAGAGAAAGCGAAAACATCCTGACAGTAAGAATGATGACCAATATAAATATAAAGATAATCTAGAATAGCACAAAGAGTGGATCTTCCCCTCTATAAGCATGGGATGCCATATGACACAACCACCCCTCATTGCTCTTTAGTTTGGCAATTACATTCTCGTATAACCATATAGCACCAACTTTCAACTCGAGAGGAACCTTTAGCTCTTCTAATCTATTCCAAAGGTTGTATCTAGGAACCGTATCGAAAGCCTTTCTAAAGTCCACAAAGCAAAAAAATAAATTGGATTTATCATTACAACATTCCTTTGCAATGATCCTAAGCATAACGAGGTGGTCTATTGTTGAGTGATGCCTTCTCAAGCCTGCTTGGCCTTTAGCCCTCTTACCTTCACTTTCAAGCCATATCCTTAACTTCTTTTCCAAAATACTACCATATAAATTGGCTAAGAGAGGGCTGATCATAATTGTCCGATAATTAGAGGGGTTATTTGTATCCCCACTTTTAAAAATAGGGATAATGAGGCTCTCATTCCAAGGTTTAGGGAAACCTTGCTTGATTGCTTGATTGAAAAGCTTGTGGATGTGGGGGATGAGGACAGGACCTCCAATTTTTAAGATTTTTGCCTGGTAACCTTCAATGTCCTTAGCTTTCCCATTAGCGAGGCGATTAACCCCAAACTTAATGTCTTCTAAAGAGAAAACTTCTTTCGTTGTGAGCAGGGTTTCCAAATTATCCATGACATTTGGAGATTCATAAAGCTTTTTAAGATAGGAATTCCAATCGTGAAGAGCAATTTTATTATTATCTTTAGTCTTCCTAGTCAGAATCTACCTCCAAAATTTCTTAGGAGCTACCTTAGAGAGGTGTAAGAGATTCTCCTATCTTTGACGAATGTACTGCCTCTTTTTTCTTTTAGTTAGGGCTTTGTATATTTTTATCTTGTCCATTTTAAGAGATTCATCTTCATCTTCCTTAATTGCTCTCCTCGCACTTTTACAATCTTTGTCATACCATGGATTGGTTTTTCTATTTCTTTTATTATTTGAAACTTCAATTGAGAACTTGTTAATAGAATATGAGAGGGTTGTAGTAAAATTATGATAGAGGTCTTCTATGTTGTCTATACTAGAGAAAGGAAGCAAATTAGTTTCTAATTCATTTAGAAAGATATCATTTTTATTTCTATCAAATATTAAGTTCTTTTGGCTGTAAGTATTATTTTGTGTGGGAACTCTATGCATGACAAAATTGAGAGTTATAAGTAAAGGCCTATGATCAGAGTCAGGTTCGTGGTCGTTTAAGATGTCAAAATTTATTATTTCGTTGTATAATGGAAGATCGGAAATAACGTAGTCTACCACGCTGCTACCAAGTCCATGGATGCAGGTCATCTTGTTGGAATTGGGCCACTTCGTTAGACCGTTGCAAATTATGAGACCCTGAGCACTACAGAGCTTGACTAGCTCCGACCCAAACAAATTTTCCCTGAGGTCTTCAGAGCTCCTTTTGTACCTACTAGCCAAAGTAGGGTCTTCGTCTAACCAAAGAGGATTAGGGTTGGAATGATTGCTTAGAATAATAACTTGGTTGTTTGAAGTTCGAGCATTAAAGTCGCCTATTAAAAGGATATTACCGTCATTCCTTAGGCTAGAAATATCATTCTCTAAACCATTGTAAGGGTTAGTTTTATCTAGATTATTCTTCTTATAGAAGTTAGAATTGTTGGGAGAAAATAACATATTTCTATGTAGGACTTTTTATTATTAATGTCACTGATCTCTCTGTCGAACTATATTGGTTGTGAGGGTTGTTTTCATAAATCCTAGCATGGGGGGAGATGTTCTTCTTAATGTAACAAGCTATTCCCCAATGCCTCTACGGAAGGATCGCTTGTTCCAGGTAGACCATAACGTAAAGCCATCTATGTTAGGGACCTTAGATTCTTCGTGCTCCCAAGTTTCAACAAGCAAAATAATATCAACATCATTTGAAATCCAACTTAGCTTGGGGTTGTTGTTCCATGGGAAGCCCGGACAGTTCCAAGAAAGGATCCGGAGCATGTTTAATTGCTATTGATTACTATCTTTTTGGTTTCTATCTCAAATAAAGTCTTTTCTATTTCTGATTATTGCCCATTTTCCTTCCTTTCTAGCTTCTTTTACCTTTTTAACCTCCTTTCTTGATTTTGCTTGATCTTCTGGAATGAGACCTTCATTTATGAATATTCCCATTCCTTTTAGACTTGAGGTTTTACTAAGTATGTCGTACTTATGATTAGTGGAGCTCACCTTTATGCGGATTAGTCTTCCTTTATTCTCAGTTAATTTCCCCAACCTTGTTGCTTTTGTGAGACACAGTGTTTCAATTTGTAATCTATTATGTAATTCTGTTTGGGCTAAGGCTTATATATATATATATATATATATATAATTTTCTCATATTGTTAAGTAAAATGTTTTTAGAAGTGTCATTTTTTTAATTATTTCAATTAAAAAAAATGTTTATTCTTCTTGAAAATGGATAAGTTTTAAAATTATTTAAAATTTTAGTTAATTATATCATGAATTTAAATCTATTTTAAATTTAAATTTATTAAAAATTCAAAATAATTAAAAAACACACATACTATTTAAATTAAAATAAATTTATATTAATATAAATATATATTTAAATGTAAAAATAATAATAAATATATATTTTAAAAAATAATAAATATATTATTTAATATTTACAGAAATGGTTATATTTAACTTATCTATATTAAAATAGATTATAAAAAAAAAATCCTTACCATATTAATTTGTCTAATACTTAATTGTAAACCGTACTTCACTCTCCTACATGTAACAATATTGATTGGTAAAATGCCCTTAGTGCTCTCCACACAAATCAAATTACAGTAAAATCTAAGTAGATTCAATAGAAAAATCAAATAGCAAAAATGATTTTTTTACATACCTTGAGCATTTGGTCCACCGATCCTTTTGATGGAAGAACACACTTGGCACCGGGGAAAGTCTCGTTCATTTTCCTAATCCAAAAGAAGAGTAATAATGGTAATAAAGAAAATTAATATTGCACATCCACAAACTTAAATCCTCATTCATTCATTTTTCTGTGATTGTAGATTTTATCTATCTAATATGTTTAGAGCCTTGATGTGTTTCATGTCAATTTGGATGTTAAAATCTACCATCGACATAGCTTCAAATATTCAAATCCAAAAAAGTAATTTTACATAAAATCAATTTCACTATTTTTCCTTCTTACTCAAAGACTGCAGTTATTGCTTCATGCAGCTGTTCACATTTCAGAACTTTTGTCTTACTTCCTTCGCCTTCTGTGTTAATTCCTTCACCTTCTGCTAAACTGTCAAATATGTCGCCTGATATCCTAGCAACATATCCTTGTGAGATGCGGGCTGCATCACAATATGAATATCAAAATAATAAATAATGATCAGTAGCTCTAGCATCTAAAAACATATTCAATCAAAATCCTTCTCAATGTAGTACACCTCACATATTAATATGAAAATCTACTTTCTATATTTTCCATAGGGAAAAAACGCTGAATTTAATATGATAAAACCAGTACATATGTCTAAAAATTGTTTAAAATGAACTGCATACTAGACTACAGGCATATAGACTTTCTATAAGTGGAGGATTTCTTTCTGATGTGGTCATTGATAGGATGATAATAAAACCAAGAAAAAACAATTTCATATCTGACCATTTTAATTTGAAAATGTCTCAAAAGGCATTGTCTACTGATGTTAAAATTTCATTTATATATATAGATGGCTGGAATCTGGATTGTGAATTTTAAATTTTTAGTATTTCAATAGATAAAAAATGAAAAAAATGAATAGATAATTGGTCCATATATAAATGATTTGGAATGATCTTTTTATGCTCGGTCTCACCCATTTTGAATAAACCTTTTACTTTTTTCCCTAGTATATTTTTTGATCGGGATCAAACAATTACGCAATAGATCAATCTATGGATCCCATACTTACGCAATAGATCAATCTATGGATCCCATACCTCATTCTATCACTCGTACTTTGTCTAGATTTCGAACAGATTTGAATATTAAAATAAATTTAACTTAATGAACCATCCCTAAAACACTCCAAATTCCATAACTTAGACAATATATCTATATCTATATCTATCTATCTATATCTATATATATATAAATATAAATTTGACGATATTAAACCAAAAAGCTACTGGAAAACCAACCTTTTCAAACAAAATTGTGAGATTAAGTTGTTTCAAAATAATTATGGCAAAGGTTCCCCAAAAAGCTGAAAAAAATATGTAATTTTTGTAAAATATAATGAAATTAAGACTTTCTTTCAAAGAAAATAGAAAAACCAATACGTTTAAAAATGTTTGTAAAACCGCCATAGACATTGGCCATGGTGGCCTTGATCTCTGATAGGCTCTCCTTTATCTTATTCGCATATTCTTCAGGGACACAACCTGCATAACAACATGATCGTGATTCCAAATAATTACCAGTACCTCTAACTTCTCAACAAAGTCAATCTTTACTACATGTAAGAAACATATTTATCAAAAATTTGGGTCTCAGATTCATACACAGAAAATTTTGCAAACCCCCGCAATCTTGACCCATGTCGTCCTTGATCTCTGATATTATTAGGCTTCCAGTCTATTCCCTGATACTTCACAGCACGCTTATATGCTGCTGGTAACACAAAACCCTTATGAAGAGATGGTATACTTATTATTTTTTATATTGCGAATGTTAGGTTTACATTCTTCTTAAAGACTGATTAAATCAGAATAATTGTCTAGTTCCAAAAGTTCAAGAAAATTTGGAGAATGCTGGGCCCTCATGTTATTCCAAACCTTTGGCTACCATTTATTCGAATTTACAGTTCACATAGGGCCAGCTCCCCTTAGCCATCTCTGTACATCTGGCAAGTCATTTATGATATGACATATAAATGATTAAACTGACTATTATAATAATTTTATTTTCGCTGAAAGGACCATGAGAACCAGAAAAGAAAAAGTACGTCGCCTTCAATCTGCTAACAACGTTCCAGGCGAGAATTGCATGGGCCATCAACTTTCTTAAAGAAAAAAGAATTATGGATTGGACAAAGTATTGATCCTACCCTCGACAAAGCCATGGTATGGGGCCTCAGTTTCCATTAAAAATATTATTATAAGTTGGACAAAGCATTGATCCTGCCTTGCCATGAACGTTTCGGTGTCACTTCCGCACTGCGACAACTCAAAATATGGATAAATTCGGAATGTCAATTCAATCAATCAGAATGAAAATGGTTATGCAGCTTCTCCAGAGATAAACATATTCAATATATTAATTTGATCCCATTATGAATATATATAATATCATCCCATTATATATATATATAATTTTTTCTTAAAACATATTCAATATTTTACATATTTATATACTATTTTTATTTATTTTTATTTATATATAAGGTGAGAAAACTTATTATAATTGAGTTGTTAAACAAATAGTGAGTACGAGTTTACTCATCATTATTATTCAAAGAAACTCTGTAAATGCTCTTTGACTTATCATCCTTATTCAAGAAAAACTTGCTAAATATTTTTTAACTTATTTCCTTACTTTCTAAAAAAAATAAACTCTTAACTAACAAAAACAATTTTAAAACATACTCAGACTAAACATATTTATAAATTTTATTTTTATTTTTTATTTTTATCTTGTAAATATTACACCCAAAAAAACACAACACATATGAATGATTAAAATAAAAATCTATTTTGAAAACTAAAAGATCACTTCCATAATATTACATAAATCTATTTATATCAATTCTAATCCATCCAACTCCGAAGTTACCCACCTTGACCTCACAGAATATTAAAGCACAATTTTTTTACTCGTGTCCCCTTTAAAACTACAACATCTCTTAGTAAGTGCTACATCGCGTATCAGCATTCACAACTTTCTCAAAACCTAGGGTTTTCCCTAGGACTGCATGTATTCTCTTCTCTGATCTGACCTAATATTTACTAGTTTTCACTTTATAATGATTAGTTTAGTCTCTTTGTCATCTCGTTGGTTAAGTTTACTCCTTTTCATATTATAATCAACTTACTGTCTTTCTCATCTGGTAAGTTAGGATGAGCTCACTACTTTTCACTTTAAAATAATTTAGTTATAATTATTCATTTATATATTTCTCATCATATAGATCAAATATTATATTATTTTTTATCATAAGCATCAAATAACTTAGGTTAAAAGAAATTAATACATAATACTTATTATTTAACTTTAAAAAATAATTTTGTTTAATTAATTATTAGATATAACCTAGATCCTCAATCCATACCTTCGATGCTTCCGAATGAGACATAAGTTCACAATAAATATTGATGTATGAGGAGGTTACTTGCACTTAGGTTCGTTACATCATTAAAGTGTTGTAAGTGGGTGACATCATTAAGGTGTTGCCATTTAGAATAAAATCTTCTCATGGAAGGCTAAGGTGCGTTTTGTTTGGTATTTCATAGTATATTGCAAAGGAAGGTGTCATGAAAATTGTATTATGTTTGGGTAATTTGCGATAGCATAGTATAATTTATCATATTTATAGGATACATATTTAATTTTTTATAATGTTATTGGTATATATGGACAATAATTTTTTTTATAAAATTATATTAAAATTTAATGGTTAAATAATTTTTTTTTTTTTTTTTTAAATTATAATTTATATTTTTATAATATTTAAGATAGAGAACATTGAAGATTTCCAAGTCCTTAGATGCTTTCTCATAATAATAAATTGAGTTTTGATGATTTCTATGGAATGTATTGAAGTTTGAAGATTTTTTCTAATAATATTTAAATAATTAATTGATGATATGTAATGGTTAGTAATTGTTATTTAGGAAGGAAGAGAATTATGGAATTCAAGTTTTGGAACTGAGGTAATTTATTTTCATGGATATGAATTGTTTTGCATAAAATTTGTAAGAAAATTGGCTTTTAACGAGTGATATCTCATTGAGGAGAGTTCACAAAGGAGAAACTATGGCGGTTTAGGGTTTTTGTCAGACCCCGCAATGGCAGACCTGCTCAGACCACAACGCCCCTGCAACAACTCATCGACAACGCTGGCAATAACATACGTCAATGAATAGAGTATTCGTCATGGATAACCTCCAGGGGGAGGACAAGGTGCCTCCCCCCAATGATAAAGGAGAACCTCAGATGCACACGGAAAATAACGGGAAGAAGCCACAAGATGAAGCGGAAACGACTCGTAATGCACAGACGGACAACACATGAAGGGATGAAGTTCCTAAAGCAACCTGCAAACCTGTTGCAGCAGAAAGGCCAAAGATTGAACTACCAAGTCAAAGAATCAACACCCAAATCTAGTACATGAAGGATCATGCTTTAATAGGGAAATTTATTGGCTTCTGGCCCACAAAGAAAGCCCTGCATGGTTGGATTGCAGCCAAATGGAAACCAAAAGGGCACATCACCTTGCAGCTGGGACCAAAGGGCTTTGTTACGGCAATCTTCATAGAGGACTGAAATAGGGTCATCGATGGAGGACCCTACTTCTTCAATGCTATTGGTCTTTACCTGAGAGACTGGATTGAGAGATTCAACCTGAACAAAGAAGATCTAAGCTGGGCACCAGTCTGGATCTGCCTTTATTCCCTTCCTCTGGAATATTGGGATGAAAATTCACTGAAAGATATTGGAAATGGACTGGGGGAATTCATTAAAATTGCGGAGAAGAAAAAACTCAGAATATATACTTCCTACACCCGCATTTGTGTCTATATGCATCTAAGCAAAGCTCTTCCAAATGCGGGAAGTGTATATCATGATGATTTTGAGTGGATTTAGTCAATAGATTACAAACATGTTCCATTCAGATGCAGAAAATGTCATGCCCTTGGCCATCTCTTTCGTGATTTCTCGTTAAATACGAAGCCCCAAAATTATACCTCAAAAAAACTTGATTCTGAGGGTTTCACCAAGGTAAACAATCGCAAAAAGAACCACAAAAAACTTGCATCTAACCCTAAAAAGCCTTCCACCAACACCTCAATGCCATCCAACAGTAATAGCTTTGATATCTTAGCTCATCTTGACCCGACAGCCACTGAATCCCCTTTACCCTCCGAGGAGCCTCTCGAGGCAACCTTTAATCTCAACCCCATAGGTTTAGGGCAATCTCTAAAGCCCTCACAATCCATAGATCTAACCACCTCCACGCCCAACCAGACATCGATCTGGAAACCTCATGTCATGGATATATACATTTTGTAGCAAGAGACCACCATTGCTATAGACTTCGTGGCGAAAGCAGTGTGGCCAAGCATATGGAGGAAGAGCCTGAAAGTATAAACATAAGAGATCTGGACATGTTGGGACTAGAACAAGCTTGCAGGGAAAAAGAATTTGACAAGATCCCAAAAGGACAGTTGGAAAGCTTGGAAGTCATCCTTTCCAGAGCACATCAGCAAAGATCTCTAGGTATTCAACCCGAAATCAATGGGATGGAAAAAACATTCCTAAAGACAATAAAAAATGAGGGAGAAAGACAGACCTCCAAAGAACCATTCATATTGGGGAAATGCTGGTGGAATCAGGAAGATATTCCAATCTTACAAAGTTTTACAGTCCCCTACCCAATAATGGAACATGAAGCTCACATCTTGGGATATAAGAGGGCTAAACAGCCCTAGGAGATACAGAATGATAAAAAAACATGATTCATCAGGAGAAACCCAAATATTCTTCATGCAAGAAACAAAATGAAATTCTACCACACTTGGCAAAACTCTTGCCAAAGCATGGCCAGGTAATCAAGCAGTAGCAGTGGATGCCTTAGGAACTTTAGGAGGACTAGCAATAGCCTGGGATGAATGAGCTATCACACTCACTAATATCCATGTGAGTCATCATTTCATTCAAGCTACTTTTCATATAATAGGGACAATTGCGCATGGTCACCTTACCAATGTCTACTTCCCCTAGGAGGCAGTGCATAAGATAGACATTCTGAATACATTAACTCTGATCAACTCCACTAGAATTCATCCACTTTGGATTATAGGAGGAGATTTCAATATGATTACTAAACTGGAAGAAAAAAGTGGAGGCAGGAATAAACAGGATAATGAGAGTATCCATTTAAATAACTTCATCAAAAATAACTGGCTTATAGATATGCCATTCAATAATGGTATCTACACATGGAATAATAGAAGAACAGGCTCCCAACAAATCGCCTCTAGACTAGATAGATTTCTGCTTTCTGACAATGCCATCCATCTTAGAGGAGATCTTTGTGCCTCGATCTTACCGCTTACTAGCTCAGATCACTAGCCTATTTCACTCCAATGGCAAAGACCTGGGAACAACACTCAGAGACTTTTTGTTTTGAAGCTTTCTGGTTGATGCATCCAAACTTCACCAACCTGATACATACAACTTGGAAAAGCTTCAGTCCTCTAGAAGGTTCAAAAATGTATCAACTCCAACAAAAACTCAAACATCTCAAAAAGAACATCAAGCAATGGAATCAACTGACCTTTGGCAATATCTTCCAAGCTCAAAATGCTCTGGCTCAGGAAATGAAAAGAATCCAGCAGACAATCATCACTGAAGGCAGAACTGAAGCCCTCTCAGAGCAGGAAAAGCTCCTTCAGACACAAATAGCAGAAAGAGAAAAGCACGAGGAGATACTCTGGAAACAAAAATCTAGAGTCAGATGGCTTAAGGAGGGAGAGAGAAATACAAAAATTTTTCATCATACCACCATACAGAGAAGAATGCACAATAATATCACTCATATTCAGAATCAGCAAGGAGCACGCTTGGAAAAACATGAGGACATAGAACAAGAGCTTCTTACTTATTTCAAACAAGTGCATCAAGAACCACAAGTCGACCGACAGCCAGCTATAGAGAAGATTATACAGAACATTCCGAAAATCATAACAGAAGAACACAATCAGCTCCTCCTTCGTCTGATATCTCTACAGGAAATCGAGTCTGCTATGCGACAACTCAAGGAAGGAAAGGCACCCGGTCCAGATGGTTTTACCTCAAATTTCTTTCACAACTTCTGGGATCTCATTAAAGAGGAAGTCTGGCAGGCTGTTGAAGAATCCCAGACTTCACGATGGATGCTTCCCTCTCTGAATGCGACTTTTATTGCCCTTATCCCCAAAGAACTGCATTCTCTAACTCCGGACAAATTCAGGCCTATCGCTCTCTGTAATGTCATTTACAAAATCATATCTAAAGTTATTGCCTCTCGCCTGAAGCCGTTGCTACCTTTGCTCATCTCGCCAGAGCAATCGAGGTATGTGGAAGGCCGGCAAATCACAGATGGCATCATTCTCACCCATGAAATCATACACTCCCTGAAGCAACTCAAAAAAGCAGATATGCTCCTTAAAATTAATCTTTCAAAAGCTTTCAATAAATTAAGTTTGAATTATATTCAAAAGATGCTGATAGCCTTTGGATTCTCCCCTCCTTGGGTTAGATGGGTTATGAGTCTTATATCCTCCACTTTTTTCTCCATTCTGGTCAATGGCATACCTTCCACTCCCTTTCATCCCTCTAGAGGCATCCGACAAGGAGATCCTCTTTCCCCCTTTCTGTTTGTTTTAATGGTGGAAGGGCTTGGACGAAGTATAAAAAAAGCTCTTCAATCCCAGCAGCTTAGAGGTCTTTCTTTCCCCAACACCCCAGCTTTTACCTACCAACAATTTGTGGACGATAACATGTTGTTTGGCCATCCCTCAGTTCAAGAGGCACATAAAATAAAATCCCTTCTGAATGAGTTCTCTGAAGCCTCTGGTGCCAGCATAAACAATGCTAAATCCCAAATTTTTTTCTTTCATACCCCTTCCATCACCCAATCTTCAATAGCTCACATTTTTGGATTCTCAGTTGCCTCTCTCCCCTCTAAATATCTGGGTGCACCCATGACTGACTCTGCTTTAAAGCACTCTACCTGGCAATTGCTCCTAGAGAAATTGGAAGCTCACCTTTCCTCCTGGACGTATAGAGCCCTCAATATGGCCAATCATCTAGTATTAGTCAAAGCTATCCTGCAATCCATGCCTCTTTATTTATTCTCTATTTTGGTAGCACCAAAATGGGTGCTTAAGAAAATAAAAAATCTTCAGCAAATTTTTTATGGGGATCCTCAGGACAAAATAGAAAATGGGCACTGGTCAAGTGGGCTACAGTTTTCCTTCCAAAAATTTCAGGGGGCACTGGGCTTCATGATCCTCAACACAGCAATGCAGTCATGGGAGCATGTTTATGGTGGAAATGGATTTCTGCTCCGCATACACCCTGGGCCATCCTCTGGACTACCAAATATGCAAACAACCGACCGACAGATGAGTTAATTCGACTCACCGAAGTGGGAAAAGGTTCCTTAATTTGGAATGCGGCTAGTCAGCACAAAGCTATAATCCAACAACATAGTTTTTGGGAAATAAGGGATGGCAACAATGCACATTTTTGGGATGACTCACGGTAGCAGAGACCCAAGCTACGTGACTTGATTAGACCTCATCAGACACAAGAATGGGAAGAGCATCAAATGGATAAAGTTAGCCAGCACTGGATGCCTACTCTCACGCAGGGATACAAGCAATGGATGAGCAAGGCCCACATCATTAAGCAAGGAACATAGTCTATTCATAAGAATTTGGAGACAGAGCTTTTCAACAGGAAAATTCATTTTTCTAACAAGAAGGATATAATACGATGGGGTTATAATGCACGAGGAACTTTCACCACTCAAGAGGCTTACAAACTAATAACTTGCAATCACACATTCAAGGATCCACTATGGGACAAAGTATGGTCCCCAAAAATATGGCCAAAAGTTTCTACTTTCCTCTGGTTGTTATGTCAAAACAAAATACTCACTTGGGACAATCTCAGGAAAAGAAGTTTCCACGGACCCTCCATATGCCCCAACTGCAAACAACAGGAAGAAACCATTCTGCATCTCATGAACTCTTGCCAGTTAGCAAACAAACTTTGGGAAAAAGCAAGTTTCAGATGCCAAAAAGAAGGAAGAATTAAAGAGGATATTACCAACACCATATGTAGTTGGGCAATCAATCCGTACAAGAGCAAACTGTTAAACTCTTTATGGAAAATCATCCCAGGTCTCCTTATGTGGACTATATGGAAAGAAAGGAACCACCGCATCTTTAAAGATCAATCTACACCATTAGAAGTCCTATGGAACAGCGTTTGCAAAAACCTTCAGGAAACATTAATGCTCCAAACTTGGACTGAAGAGGACTTTCCTTCCCTTCCACAGGAGCAGAGTATATGGACAAATTGGAATCTTCGGATGAACCAGGTACAGGCAAAGCATAGTAAATCCTCTTTACACCACAAATACCAAACAAATGGATCCCTCTGCCACATAATATGATCCAATTAAACTTCGATGGAGCCTCCAAAGGTAACCCAGGCAAAGCAGGCTATGGAGGAGCTTTCAGGGATCACAAAGGCAAACCTCTTTTAATTTTCCTAGGCTCAATTGGATGGGATACGAACAATTCTACAGAGCTAGAAGGGCTATGGCAAGGGCTTATTTTAGCTCAACAACACAGCTTATTCCCCCTAGTAATTGAAGGCAACTCTTAGATTCTCATTAATATGGTTAATCAGATTTTGCAGGGGACCCTGGCATACAAAGTGGTCAGCAGCTGGAGATTGGCAGAAATATTAGAGCTCATCGAACAATGGCTCACCACCCACAGAGCAGTTACCTTCAAACATATTAGAAGAGAAGGCAAAAAAGTGGTTGATCTCTTAGCTAATTTAGGGGTAGAAGGTGATCGGACTCTACATACAGGTTCGCTCAATACAATCACCATTGCTTCCTAGATACAGGAATATAATGATTTGGTACAAAGTGAAAAGGCACACTCGAATTCGAGTGATTATGATGCAGTTAATGAAGATTAGACAATAGGACGGTAGGCAGCTAGGCCACATGGCCACCTGCGCCCCCCTCCATGCCAATTTATGGCATGTTACAGTCGACCTGCAAGCACCATTACTCTAGTGCTCAAGTCGAGAAACTTGTAGAAGGCCTAAGGCTATGGCCTCTGCAAACCACAATTTATTCATTCCTCTCCTTCTAAATTTCTCTTGCCCCCCTCAAGCTGTGGATCTGACCTCTCGCACCATCATTCGTAGGTGTTGTTGGATTTTAAGTTGTGTTGATTTGGGAAATGTCATCCATTTCTCCCCAACACCTCACTGTGTGTTGAATTACGCTCAGAATTCCTCTACTCCTTTTCTGAATAACCACTTCAATCCCAGAGCTACCTCTATCTCCCCCTATGAAAATTCTGAAATTAATACAGTCATCTCACACACTCACCATCAAATGCATAGTAGAAGAGGAGCTAGTCAAGGCAGAAGCATTGACCCCCCCCCCCCCCCCCCCCCCCCCCCCCCCCCCCCCCGCAACGCCCAACCCTGAACTTGCTTCTCCTTCCTCTTCCCCTTCTGCCATTCATTCCTGTGGTCCCTCCTCTGAAAGATACCCTGATACTCGCAGTGGTAGAGGTAGGTCATAGGCCCATGGAGCCCGAAGAGTGAACGCAACTACCCAAATAGCCACTCTCCCCACCCCCTCTCACCCCTCTCACCACACAACCCAATTTCGCTTCCAGAGTTTGTTTCTTTGTCTAGTTATCATAGCCACTGTCACTGTTACCTTCAGTGAGGATTCCAGTCCACAGGCTGAGTAGAATGCTCAGACCCACGACCTTGGACCTGAGAAAAGGAATAGCGGTGAGCAACAGAAGGCTATTAAGAGGAACAAGGATGATAGGGAACCAGGCAAGCATTAGATGGCAGGGAAAATTGGAATTTTACATAGCGAGGCACTGGCTAGAAGCAAGCATGCCACTAAAGGCAGAGAGGGTGGCATGAAGGCAGTTGGAGGCATCCTGGGTGACACGTCAAACAAACATGCAGCCGAGGGCAGCTCAGCAGGAAGACAAGCAGTTAATGGAATCTTGCACAACACGTCAGCAGAGGATGACGATTGGTATGAGTACGCGTGTCACATTGTTGAAGAGCCCACCCCTAATGATATCCAGGGGGTCCGTCCAGACTGTTGATCTTGTCACCAGGTGTCCTTACGAGATTGTTATCTGAGGTTTTTTTCTTCTGTTGTTTTTTCAAACCTTCTGGTACGTTTTTTTGATTGCTTGGATCTAGGACCCTTGTGTGGGCCTTTATAAGTTAAGTTTTGAGACCCCTGCGTGGGCTTTTCTTGGGTTCACTCGGACTGGTTTCCCCTCGTTGGGCAGTCGAGTTTAGTCTGTTGATAATTTTTGACATAACTCTATTCAGCACCGCAGAGGTCGGTGCCTCGATGTATTTTTATTTTGCTTCTTTTCAATAGAATAGTATTACTTAGGAAAAAAAAAGATATATAATGGCTAGTATCACTCTAAATATTAAACCATTAGATTAGTGAAACCCTAACAAGCAATAAAAAATATTTTTTAGATAATATAAAATTTGATATTATTTATTAATAAATTTAGATTATTATGTAATAAATAATAAATATTTAACTACCATATAACAGCTAGTTTCTAAATAAATTATTAAACAATTCAACTAATCAACTAATTAATGGCTACTTTTAAACTAATTAACGACTATTTTTCAATGGCTAACTCTTGGCAATGATGCATCCCTGCTATTTATTCACTCTAATCGATTGATTTCTCACCTTGTCATGAGAATGAACCACATTAGTTGGTTCGAAATATCGACCAAATCCTAACGATGTGATTAATCCGAAAGACTGATATCTATATAACAAAGAGGATTTTAAATCCATGACTCATGAAAATAAGAAGTTATCTTTTCTCCTAGAGGGACTTATTGATTTTCTAGGATCCTTGTTGCATCTTGAGACCATCTTTGGAGAGTTTATCAACTTCTAAGTTATTTTTCTTAAGAAAAGTAAATGAGAACATGAGGCTTGGTTCTATTTATATCACAGAACAATGGTTGAAATATATAATTCCTTCACACAAATTCACTCTTTAACCATTTTATCATTGGATGTTTGAGACCATGGATTTCCCACAATTTTTTTTTTTTTTTTTGTAAGCTGAGGGACCATTCCTTTTCCATTACTTTGAATTGAAACCAGTACATTTTCATGGTGGCCTCAACCCGCCCCAAAGGGAAACCGGGTTTGTTGGCCACCTTAAGTTTTTGACAGCCATCCAAAAACAGAAAATACTAATTCTTCTTGTCCAGGCTAAGTAAACTAAACATTCAAAAAGATTACTACTGCTTCTTGTTTGCATTATAAACTGAAACTAGAACCAAAACCTATCCACCAACATTCAAAAAAAAAAAACTACGGAAAGCATATACATATCTTCAGATATTAACTAGCCATAACTTCCTGCTGATCATCTTCTTTCTTTATACTCGGGCTGATCTTCTTTATCTGCTACTATATCTCTTCCAGTTTTTTGTCCTGCATTATCAGGGTGACCTGAATGTTCTGCATTTCTTTCTTCAAATTAGGAATTCCCTGGGACAGTTCAGCCATTTCCATGGCTACCTGCTCCATAGCCTTAGCCAACAGCCTTTTCATAACCCAGTATACATGCAGCCCTTGTTTATACAGTGTCATACGTCCTCTAGTATTCCCTGGATCTGGTAGCAGGTATTCCCAATCTTCCATTTTTGATCTTGATTGGCCCTGGGTCGCTTCTTCCTCCAATTGCTGTATTATTCTTCTGATATCTTCATTAGTGTTTTCACAGTAGGCTTGCTCTGCAAACTATATCTTCTTCTTCAATGTATTTCTATATTTTCTTGCCGGTAATGGTTCGTACTCCTCCCGTTTCTCTTCCGACCATCCTCTTCCTCTACTGCATCGGCCTCGTCCCCGTCCTGCTCTTCCTCTATTCCTATAATTTCCCCTGCCTCCCAGACCTTTCATACCCAAGGTGCTCCCGAAGTCGCCTTCCTCCTCTCGCCCTTTGCTTCTCCTATCTCCATACTTCCTTTCTTCCTGAGGTTTGTTCTTTGATAGCCTCTCATCCTTCCATACCCTCTTTCTTGGTTGCGCAGATCTGTCATGGTCGGAATCAAACATTTCCACTTCATCCTCGGTATCGTCCTGAACTGTCTGATACTGCTCCGTATTTTCTCCAGCCTCGATTCCTTTCCCTTTCTTCTCCGGGCTTTTCCGACCTCTATTCTCCTCACCTGCTTCGTTTCTCATTCTCCTCCTTGTTGCCATTCGATTCCTCCTTCCGGCGCTGCCTGGTTGTTCCCTATGCCTGCTCTGCCTTTCTATGAACCTAACTAAAGCTTTCACCACCCTGTCTCTTTGCGAATTCTCTGCAGTTTCATTTAACGACCTCCTTCCTTTGTCTCGCCTTCCTCCTTTATGATTTCTCCTCTGCCATTTCTCCTCATTTCTCTTCTCCCGATTCTTCTACCACCTGCCGTTTTCATGACCGCCCACCTCCCTTCATCCTTCTTCTGTGCCATCATACCTGTTAGAGTCGGTCTTGAGCCCTCCATCAGCGATCAAAACTCTTTGCATTTGCATAGGTAGGTGTCTCATCAGTGTCAATTTTTGCATCCCGTTAGGCATGCCATAACCCTGATGGAGGAGCTGGTGTATTTGTACCCCTCTTGGCATTGTTGGATCAGGTCATTTCAGTCATTAAGCTCTTTCAAGCTTGTCTTGTCTTGTCTTGAGGTCAAATTCCTAGGTCTAGGGTTTTAGTCAAGTATGTTTACAAGGTCATTTTTCTGAAGGTCAATAAGTGCTCAGCAAGCCAGAGGGATGATTTTCAAGGTGTTTCTTCGCAAATTTCTATCTTGTACAGTTAATTTTCACCTTGGATTTAAAAACTTTGTTTTTAAAGCCAAGGTCATTTTTTTAAATTTTTGTAAAAGTGATGAAATTTTCAAAAGACTGCAACAGACATCATGAAACCCTGGTCCCCTTGCCGAGATCCCTCAGATGATCTACCTGCAAAAAGAATCAAGAAAAAGCACTAAAAGAGTCAATTTTAGGACAAAGGAAGCCAAAAAGTCAGTTTTTTAAAAAGTGTCAATGAGAAAACATTAGAAAGTGGGTTTGAGCATGAAATTTTTTCAAATGGAGGTTATAAAAGCTCAATTTCCCTCCTATTATTCTTATTGTGCATCCAAGGCATTGTTGAGAGAGAGTGAGCAGCTATCCAAGCGTTTTGGGCAAAGACTGGTCGAATTCGGGCTCAAGACAGGCGCGCGACCCGTCAGGCCAGGCGCGCGACCCGTCAGCAGCCTTCCAGCAGTGCAAAATTATAACGGGCGCGACCCGTCAGTGGCGCGCGACCCGTTGGGCGTGGCGCACGACCCGTCAAGGTTTCCCCTGCAAACTCGAAATAAAATCGCTCAAACTCCCTCAAATCTTCAAGATTGTTCGAGGTAGGTCCTCTACACTTCAGTTTGGTGGTTGGTTATGATTGATGACCCTCATGCTTGTGTTTAAAAGTTAAATTGTGCAAGTGGATGAAATTTCAAATGACTGTAATGTTAATGGTTAAATGTGCTAGGGTTTGTGTTGTTTCAAGGTTTTTTCCCTTTGTAATTGCTTCCCTCCTTCCCCTTTCCACTCATATGTGTACTCATATCTAGTTTCCCATACTATTCCATCAATAAAATGCAAACCCTCCCCTCTCCCTAATCACTAAAAATACAAACCCTACCCCTCTCCCAAAGCATCAAAAACACTCAAACCCTAATCTTGCTGCACCATATGTATGAGTAAACACAGCAATTGGTTGGTGAATATGTAAAGAGTTCTGTAAATATATTTCCCTATCTTCCCCTGTTAATAGATGTATTCATATTCCCATATTTTCCCTTTTTATACTTGTATTCCCATATGCAGTGATCTTTGCAAATGATTTCCCAATATTCCTGATTATAAAAATGTATTCCTATATGCAAAAATTGTTTGCAATGTTTCCTTAAATTCCCTGTTATTCATATATTCCCAATTCCTTGTTCAAGAGGTCCCTCCCCTAACATTTCCCTTATGTCATTGTCCCCTTGAAACAGCATAGAGTTCAGCACTTTTACAAGCAGAAACAGCAGTACATTTTGTCCACTCTGCTCCTCAAACATGTCAGAAACCGAAACATATGAGCAGAGTGATGACCAAGCATCAGTGTCCGAGGTTGAGGTACAGAGGAGGCCACATAGGGGTGGAAAAGGTGGCCATCACAGGAGAGAGGAACCTACTTCTTTGGCAGGTCTACAAGCTTGTCCTATGGCAGTTTCTTGCTTTCAGTACATGTCCTGTTATGAGTTTTGTGAGAGGATCTCTCGGATTCAACATCACCGAGAGTTGGCCCGCCTCTTTGTCTTGCACTTGCATGAGGGACATGTTAACCTTGCTGGGGTGGATTTCATTTTGACACCCGAGATCATTGCACAGGCTACAGGGATTCCAAATGTCGGGGAGATTTGGAATAAACGCAAGGTATTGGATACAGTTCACTTTGAGCCTTTTGTCCGGCCACCATTCATGAGACATTTGGCAGGTGTATTTCCTTTCAGGTTCCTCCGGAGTCAGTATGCCCCCATGATGAGACTCATTATGCTTTATTTCACCTGTGAGGGCAGATTTTCCCAGGTATACTCATATCACATTCGCCTCTTGATGCACTTCACTCGAGTGCAGATGATGAACATCCCGGTCTTCTTTTATCAGAACATTGAGAGGATGGTCTCCGTCATGCAGAGGAAGAGCCTGGCCCAGCAGTACAGGAGCCTATGTCATTATGGTTTGATTCAGCTCGTAGTCTTGCATCAGTTGGCTCAGCAGGGCATCTCATGGGAGGAGTTCATTTCCCGTGAGTTTTTCACAGCACCACCCCAGCCACATCCTGAGGTCATTCAGGAGGAGGGAGGACCATCTCAGCAGCCTGATATTCCGGTCACTCGACATGTTAGTTCCTCACCTCAGCTCACTTATCAGAGAGGCCATAGGGCCTTGTTTGCAGCAGCTCGGCGAGTACTATCTCCACAGCAGGTGGAAGGGGTCTCGCCTTCATCATCAGCTCAGCGAGTGTTATCTCCACATCAGGTGGAAGGGGCCTCGCTTTCTTCACCAGCACAGGTACCAGAGAGGGGCAAACAGCCCATGATTGATGAGGGTCCATCAGGAGTTCCAGATATTGAGCTTGTTGATCTTGAGGCCAGTTCTCCTAGCCAAGAGGCAAAGGAGATCATTCAGCATCTCAGAGCTGAAAATGATGCCTTGCAGAGGAGATTAGAGGGGGCACAATGGACCATCACCTACCTTGAGCAGCGCAACAAGCAGTTGGAGGAGGAAAAAGTCCTTGATGAGTTATGGAGGATTCGTAGTGACCGAGTCTTGAACCGAAGAAGACCTGGTGATCCATTGCCCGCTGACCGAGAGTCCATGCTCATCCAGGAGAATGCACACTTAGAGAGGCTATTGGCTAAGGCCAACCAAGAGAAGAGATTGCTGAGGAACATGAAAAACCATTACTGGGCAAGAATGCATGTGTGCAAGGCCAAGATGAAAATGTTTCAAAGGCGGTTGTCCGAGGCCCTTAAACGGAAAAAGAAGACCAATCCACTCCGTATCTTGGCTGAGGCTTCCCTCAAAGATCAAGGCACTAATTAGCTCAACCACAGCACAAATCCCAAAAAATTTTGAGAATTTTGGGTGAATTTTGGCAATTTTTGGCAATTTGCAGGTTTTTCCCATTAACGGGTCTCACCCCGCGCGCGACCCTACATCAGGGCAACTCAGTTTGGCAAAAACTCAATGCAAAGTTACACATGCCTATGAATGGACTTGAGATTTTGTGCAGTTTTGGTCCCCCAAAAGGTCAAAAAACTACCAAAAAATGACTTTCTGGCCCTTTTTTGAGTTGCAGAAACCAGTCTTGGGAGAATTAAGTTTTGACAGGGCAAATGACCTCCAAATTCAAAAATTCTAGTTGGGTTGGAAAGTAGACTCACAGACCTTTCCAACAAGCCCACTTTTGCTCAATTTGGACACCTGAAAGTGCCTCAAACATCACTCCAAAGGCGCGCGACCCGTCAGGCAGTGGCGCGCGACCTGTCAGGCAGTTTTTGCTAGATTGCATTGTATAGCTCAGAAAAACGCAGTTTGACCCAGTTTGACTTTTTGGGGTGAATTATGATTCTCTTTGATGTAATTATTGTACTTTTAAGACACTTTTACTCTTATGTAACACTTCTAGAAGATTCATTCATGAAGAGGGTAAATATTAAATGAATGAATTGGTTTCCACGTTTATAGAGGCAAGTTGTTTTGACTGCCTAGTTTGTAGTGCTTAGTTTAGAAGTGGTTGAAACAACTCCTAGGATAGTGAGCTCGACCCATGGAGGCAGGGAAAGAGGTTAGATCATCTATATTATGTACTTTCTTGCTCATTTTCATGGTTGGACTCTTGAGGGAGAAGCTATCATTGTATTATTTCACTTGTATCTCTGCAATTTTTGGCTAAGGAAGACCAGGGTTTTGCAGTCCTTTTTGGGATTCTTGTGGTTTCATGTATTGATGGAGTGCTTCTTAATGTTCTTGTAAGTGTGTTATGTGATTCATCTCCTTTCTTTCCTTCTGCATATTAAACAAATGAAGTGTTAAAGTAAGAATTCATGCTTGCCATGCTCTGCTTTTAAATTTGTTTAATTTCTATGTTTTCTACTGTTTAAGGAGAATTCAAAGTATTATTTGCTCTCCTTAGCTCCTCACCGGTCTTTTCCATCCACTCACCTCAATCAAAGGCATCAATACGGTCTCCTACCTCGCCCCAAAGAACCCCCTGCAGAAACTGTGTCAAATCCCCGCACCCAAAATTGCAATTCCTCAATTTGCCACCAAAAACCCAAAAAACCCCAAATCAACCTTTTAAATCAGTTTACTAGCCTAATATCAGTGTTACCTTGTTGGTCATCTCATCCTATTAAAGATCTGCCGAGATTGACCGGAGAGAGCCTTCTCCTGCCCCGTAGGGCTAGCTACGAGGCTAAATGGTTTGATGTAGCCTTGAGGTTTACCTTTCTCAGCTTGAGGTGAAATTTCAAGCGCTAACAATACCCATGTCCAATCTCTGCAGCATTACCTCCACCAACTTCGTCTTTCATTACTTCATCGCCGCTCCTCCTCGGAATGATATCCTTTCTGTTAATCTTTCTGTCCGCCTTCATCATTACCCCTATTCCTTTTGCCTTGTCATCATCCCTTTCCTGATTTGTATTAATTGCCCTGATCGCCGCCATTATCACCCCGATCGGGGGTCGCTGGGGGTCTCTTTTATTGTGTTGTGGTTCCATTATGGTCCCGAGTGATTATTGTAGTGAGTTCATCCCATCCCGGTTTATTCCTTATTGTTGGCCAGCTACTGTCGATCCTTTCCCCCTGTTCTTTACATCCCCAGTTTGCAAGGTAGTCTGCAGCCTTGTTTCCTTTTCTCCTGACGTGGTTAATGATTTTGTATTCTATTCTCTTTAAAATTTCAGCCAAGTCTTGAACGATCCCTGCCGTCCTCCAGCTTCTTGCTACTTGCTCCCAGTCTTTCCCATTGTTGAGCTTTTGTAGCATTTCCACTACTATCTGTGAGTCACCTTCTATTTCCAGATTTGTGTAGCCATTCCTTACTGCTATCCTTAGACCTTGATAAACAGCCCATAGTTCTGCTTCATTGTTGGTCATTACGCCTCCCCATTCCGCATACACCCATCTTGTGTGTCTCTCACTGTCTCTAAAGATGCCCCCAAAGCCTGCCGGCCCTGGGTTCCCTTTGGAAGCCCCATCAAAATTCAATTTAATGAAATTTCGCTCAGGGTACCTAAACTGTTCTGGACTCTGAGTCTGAGCTCGTTGCTGTATTTCTTTTCTAGGATACACCATGCCGAATTCCATATTTAGTTTTGCTAAGATTCTTCCTTCTTCAGGGTTCGCTTTCCAATCATTCTCCTCCCAGGTCTCTGCTAGAGCGGTCTCTCTAATTGAGTTTTGAATTCCTTTCCAAATCTTTTCTGGAGTATTGGTCTTGTCTAGGAAAATCCTTCGATTTCTTTCCTTCCAGAGAAGCCATATCACAAATCCTATGGCTAGATTCCAAGTTCTCCTTACAACCTTACATGAGAATTGTCCCTTACCCCATTGAAAGATAGTCTTTTTGATGTCACTGGGATCTCTATTTGATTTTCCGAAGAGACTTCTGATCTCTTCCCATTGATGCTGAGCGAATGGACAGGAGTTCAAAATGTGTTCCTGGGTTTCGATCTCCATTTTGCAAAGGCTGCATCTCGGGGGTCCCAAGAAACCTCTTTTCTGAATCTTATCCCACGTCAGGATCCTTTCTCTTCCAACTAGCCAAGCGAATATAGCTATCTTCGGCCACCACTTACTATTCCAAATTATTTCCCATTCTAAGGCTTCTTCCTCCCTCTCCTGGTGGGTTGTTAAATAGTAAGCTTCCTTGACTGTGAAGGCCCCTCTTGTAGATTTTCCCCATCTGAGAATATCTGGTCCTAATCTGGCTTTGATTTTCCTTGACTCCAATTCTTTTATATATATTCCTTGCTGCTCTTGATCGATATTTTCATCCCATTCTTCTGGTTTTCTCCATATTCTCCATATCCCATTTGACTCCCCTTCTTTCCAGTAATCTCTTATGTATTCTCGCCCCTCCCTTACTGCCTTTTGATGTATACTTTGCAGGGCTTGTATACTGACCATTTTGTTTCTTTGTTGCCACTCCTCCTCCCAAAATCTAGCAGTACCTCCTCCTCTTATTTCCCAAAATGCATAATTGTTTATGATGTTTCTGCTCTGACTTGCCAATTCCCAAATTGTAGACCCTTTTGGGGTTTCTTCTACTCTGAGGATGCCTGCCATTGTTGCGGGCATATTATATTTCTGTGTCCATATTCTCTTCCATAAGTCATTTCCTCCTCTCATCCACCTCCACCACAACTTCGCTCCTAGCACTTTGTTCAGGATGTCAGGGTCTCTAAGTCCTAATCCCCCTTCTTCTTTTCTTTTTGTCAAGCTTTTCCATGAAACTAGTGCCCATTTCCTCTGTTGCTTTGGCCCTCCCCATATGAATTTGCCAAATATTTCCTGCATTTTAGTGCAAACCCATTTGGGGACAGCCATGATTGATAGAGGGTAAATTGGTATAGATTGAAGGACTGATTTCAGTAATACCAATCTACCTGCTATGTTTAGCGATCTATAAGACCAACTTGCAAGTCTATTCTTGAGCTTTTCTATGATTTGCTGCCAGTTTTCCAATCTTGTAGGGTTTGTATCTAGTTGATTCCCCAAGTACTTTGTTGGTAGTTCACCATGTCTGAATCCTAGCGTTCTAGTTAGATGAGCCTTGGTCGTGTCTGGAGTGTTGAATATGAAAGTGCATGATTTCTCTTTGTTTATTTCCATACTTGATGCCTCCATAAACAAGTCCAAGATCCTTTTAACGCCCCTTACCTCCTTTATTGATACTTCACAGAAGAGCATGATGTTGTCCACAAACTACTGGTGAGTGATAGGCAGATTGTTTCCCCATAGCCTTAATCCTTTAATTTTCCTTTCTCTCAATTCTTTTTTGAAATACCTTCCCAGACCCTCCGCAGCCAGTATAAATAAGAAAGGGGATATAGGATCCCATTGTCTTATTCCTCTAGTGGCATTGAGGGTTGACAATGGCACCCCATTTAACATGATAGAGAAAATAGGAGTTGATATCATATTATAAACCTAGTCTATCCATCTACTGCTGAATCCGAAGGCCGCAAGAATTGCCTTGAGGTATTTCCAGTTTAAGCGATCATAAGATTTTGACAAATCTAACTTTATCATCATCCCTCTCTGTTTTTTCTGTTTTAGAGAATGGATCGCTTCCTTGGTGACTACTAATCCATCAAGAATTTGCCTTCCCTCCACAAAGCCGGTTTGCTCTGGTGAGATTATGCTAGGGAGGATGGGTTTTAATCTTTTAGCCATTAGAGTGGCAATTATTTTGTATATTACATTGCAAAGGGAAATTGGTCGAAAACCCTGGGCAGTTTCCGAATTGGCATTTTTAGGAATCAAAGTAAGGAAAGTAGAATTGAGACCCGGCCATACCTTTTGTTTTATGCGAGATTCCTCTACTGCCTCCAGAATCTCTTGTCCAAGAAAATGCCATCCTACTTGATAAAACTCCGTTGTATATCCATCCGGTCCTGGCACTTTGTTTTTCTTCATACCCTTCACAATTTCCTCTACTTCCTCTAGAGTGGCTGCCCTCATCAATGCCATATTTTGTTCTTCTGTTATTATTCTAGGGATCTCTTTACAGATAAGGTCTGTAGCCACTTCTCTGTCTACTTGTGGTTCTGTTAATATGTCTTTATGGTATCCTACCAATACTTACTCAATTCCTTCATGTTCTATTATCCTTTCTCCTTCTTCATTTTTTATGGAAAAGATTATGTTCCTTTGCCTATGCTGAATCATAGCTTGGTGGAAAAACTTATGTTTCTTTATCCTTCGCGTAACCAGTTTATCCTGGATTTTTGTTTCCATAGGATCTCTTCCTGTTTCCTCCGCTCTTCAAGTTGGCTCATTATAATTCCTTCTTCTTTACTTCTTTCCTCATTTTTGCCTTCTGTAATAAATTTTTGTTGTATCTCTTCCATTGATTTCTCTAGCTTCTCTTTTCCCACCATTATATTCCCAAACTCCTCCTTATTCCATTTTCTGATTTTCCCTTTGAGTTCTTTGAGTTTTAACTGAAAAGTATGCATCTTACCTTTTCCTTTTTGTGTACTTTGAGTCCACCATTCCTCTACCTTAGATAAGAACTGAGGATTCCTGAGCCAAAAAGCCTCAAACCTGAAGGGTCTTTTGAGGGGGTTTTTCTTAATATTTATTTCCAACCTGATCAGCCAATGATCTGAACCCATCGCCGGCATGATTGTGGCTTCAAAAAATACATCCTTGTTCATTATTTGTTCTGATATAAGAAATCGGTCTAATCTGGAAGCTATTTGGTTTCTTCCTCCTCTTCGGTTATTCCATGTGTGGATGTCGTTAATTGTTGGGATATCTACTAGTCTTTGTTCTGTAATCATCTCATTGAACTCCTCCATGTTTTGATCTGGTCTACTTATGCCTCCTCTCTTTTCTTCTATTGTTCTAATCATATTAAAGTCGCCCCCTACTATCCATGGTATTCCAGGAAAGATCCTTCTTGTGGATTGCAGATCCTTAAGGAAATTTTTCCGCTCCCTTGGTATGTGTAGCCCGTAGACTCCTGAGATGAGAATCCATTCCGCTGCTCCTGTCATTCTGAATAAGCCTGTAAGGATTCTGGGAAAGCTTATCCAGTTTTCAAACAATACCTCCTCAGGGTTCCAGAGGATTGCAAGACCCCCCGTTGTGCCACTCGCATCCTGACCCATCACCTCGTATTGTATTTTTTGTTTTTTATTATACCTTCTAATTGTTGGGAGCTAATTTTCATCTCTTGGATTATCATTATGCTAGGCTTATCTTTCTTTATCCTCTCCTTTAGATACCTCTGCTTTCCTTTGCTGTTGAGTCCCCTAATGTTCCAACTTGTGACTATCATTTTATAACTTTTTGGATGGTTGTTGAAATACCTCTGAAAGAGGTATAACCCTGCCTGAGTTGACCAATATTTCTCCAACCGCTTGTATGGTTTCATTCAATGTTCGTCTACCTCGTTTCCTGCCTCCTTTTCCAGTACTGTCCATTCCCAGACTTTGGGTTCCTTGCGTTCCTGTTTGATCTATCTGATTTTCTAAAGTAATTCCTTTCTTTTCCTTGTATTTCTGGAATGTCTCTTTATACAATTGCTTTTGGGCTTCCGGGATGAACCTTTCATCAAGATTTTTCCAGTCCTGTAACAATCTTTTCATGATTCTTTCCTCCTCGTTCCCGCTGTCTTTCTGTGTATCTGTCCCCATCTGGGTTTGTTCTGTTGTCATCTCCATACTCTCCTCCATTCCTCCTTCTACCTTACTATTCTGGTTTAGGTCTGGTTCCTTTGTATCTTTTATAATTTCCATGGGCTCCTCCGCATTTTCTTCTTTTTCGGACTCCTCTTCTTCCTCCTGTAAAGCCTGAAATTTGTTTTGGCATTCTACTGTTACTGATTTTGCGGGTTGTTGCATCCTTGTTATTTCCTTTCCTGGCCTTTTTTTCCTATGGACTTCCTGGAAACCTTTTTCCCCTTCATCTGTCTCTTCTGTCCTCCTTTGCTCTTCTTCCTATTTCCCTGGTGTTTCCTCTTCTTTATTCAGTGGGCATTGTTTGAAGAGATGTCCGTATTCATGGCACCTTCTACATCTGAAGGGTATATGCTCGTAGTCCATTGGTTGCTGCCATATTTCGTCATGGTACTCTAGCTCTATGTACTCCGGCAATGGTTCTGCTATATTCATATAGACGCATATCCTTGCATAGGATGTATATTTCCCTCTTTTTGTTGACTCTGCTACTTTGACAAAAGTCCCAATTATATTGCCTATGCCTTCCAGGATATCAGGATCCCAGAACTCCATTGGTAAACCAAATAGTCTTACCTAGATGGGTGCTGCTAGCATCTTTTCGTGGTCTGGATTATATCTGTCCTCCCAATGCCTCATAAATAAACCAACATTATTCATAAAATATGGTCCTCCTTCAAAGGTTCTTTCCTTATCCTCCAGATTTGCAAATATCACTGTAAAGAAACCCTTTGCCCCTAACTTTAGATCCATATGCCCTTTTGGCTTCCATCTTTGTTGTATCCACTTAGCTAGGTCCCTTTCCGACGGCCAAAAACCTACAAATTTGCATATCAAAGCATGGTCTCTCATATAACATCTGTAGTCTTCAAGTTTGTTGTTGGGTATTACATACCTTGGTTTTTTCTGAGCTCTGGGAAGACATTTGCCCCCAAGCTCTGTTTTCCATCGATTCCCCAGTACTAGCGCGTCTTTGCTATTCTCCTTTGGGTTTCTCTGCATCCTGCACCCTCTTGATTCTCCCGCCGCCATATTATTGTAGGAGGGGATCTCTCCCCTCCCTAGCTCCCCTTACATGGTGTCTTTCAGTCCTTTCTTGATTTATTAACCCTCCTCTTCTTATTATGTCTTCGTAGGTCCGTTTGTGTGCAGAAGATTTGCCCTTCTGCCCTTGTCGCCGTCGTTGTTCCTCTTCCAGCCCTGTCTCTGTTAACCCTAGGTTTTCAAAACCCTTGCTTGACCATCATCACTCCCTGCTTCCCCATTCACCGTCCTTCCCCATCCATGGATTTCCCACAATATTGAAAGACAGATGTCAATGTTTTTAATCCGAAGGAGGATCCATCATCATGATCTGAATACTTTTTGTCCTAATGATGGATCCTTCTTTGGATTTGAAATGTCAACATTTATCTTTCAATATTGTGGCAAATTTGACATCTCAAACTTTCAATAAATTCCCTAGAAATCATAAAACTCAATTTATTATTATGAGAGAGCCTCTAAGGACTTGGATCTCTGTTATTCCCTTTTTCATGGCTAGGATTAAGTCGATATTGAGTCTTATGCATTCATCATGGTTATTAGTATGTTATGCAACCAAATCATAAAATAGAAGAAAAGATAGATCAATGACTTGAAAATTAGCCTCTTTCATCGCATAAATGAACAATTATTAGATGATACAAATGACAAGGCCTCATTTATATATATAGGAATCTTAGTGGTCACAATATAATCAAATTCTACATAAAAATAAAATGTAAGGGCACAAAAATAACAATAGTGGGATTTTATAAGGCATAACAATAACAATATGGGGGTTACATTAACAATGACAATAAGGGGGAAACACTAACAATAAAGTGGCTAAACTAATATTATAGAGACCTAACATGAGCCTCTTCTTCAAAAAAGGTGTTGTCCTCAACGTTTGAGTAGTTAAGGATCCTTCTATATAAAATTAGCATACTCCCATGTGGAATCTTTAGTGTGTAAGTTCTTCCACTTAATGAGATACTCTAAAAAAAAATCAATTTCATAGTTGTCAAGTTCTTGTTTCCATGACTGCTTCAAGCTCCAATATGATTTTTTCTTGTTCGTCAAGTTCTCGCAATATTTTTTGAGTTGGTAGCATGTCATTGATAACCTATTTTAAGCATGAAACTTGAAAAACTGGGTGTACTCAAGAAGATGTGGGAAACTCTAATTTGTATGCCATAGTACCAATCTTTTGCAACACCTTGTAAGGACCATAGCACTTGGGTGATAATTTATTATCCTTCTTAGCTTTCTCGAGGGACATTTATTTGTATGGTTGTAGTCGTAAAAGTACCCAGTCACCTACATCAAAACTTCTTTCATTGTGATGTTGATTTGCTTTTTGTTTCATTTGATTTTGTGCTAGAGTGAGTTTATCCTTTAAGAGTTGGAGAACTTGTTTTTTATGCTCGATGTGATATTCCACTGCTTGAACCTTAGAATTTTCTATAAACGATGATGTGATGTATCGTGGATGATATCCATAAGTGCCAAAAATGGGGTCATTTTTTATACAGTATGAAAGGAAGTGTTATACCACCATTCAGCTAGAGGTAACCACTTGACCCATTGTGTTTGGTTATCAAATACAAAGTAACAAAGATATACTTCTAAACATTTGTCCGCTATCTAAGTTTTCCCGTTAGATTGAGGATGATAAGATTAGCTATTAGTTAATTAAGTACCAAAACAAGAAAATAATTTCATCCAAAAATTTCTAGTGAAGATGGGACCTATTTTGGCTACAATAATCTTTGGGTTTCCATGTAGCTTTTGAATTGTTTCCATAAATGTAGTAGTAATTGTACTAGATTTAAAAGGCTGAGATAATTCACAAAAGTGTGCATACTTGGTAAATCTATTAACTACCACCATGATAACACTTTTTTCCTTTGGAATTGGGTAAACCTGCGATAAAATCCATTGAGACCTCCTCCCGACGTTGACTTGGAAAGACTAAAGGTTGTAACAGGCCTGGGTCTTAATTGTCACAAATTTATTTTGTTAGAAAACCAAACATTTTGCCACAAACTTATAAATATCAGATTTTAGGCCATCCCAAACAAAATACTTCTTGACCCTGTGGTAAGTTTTAAAAAATTTTGAGTGCCCTCCTAAGGGGGAGGTGTGCAATTACATAGAATCTTTTATTTGAGTTAAGAATTCTTACATAGATATAAGTGATATTTGCACCATAATGAATCCATTTTCCAGATAAATGTATCGGATGTACTGGGATCTTGCTGTAACTTTTGAATGAGAGTCCACGCCTCTTCATCATTCTTCCATTCACTCCTTGCTTCAGTTATCCAAACAGGTTGGATAATAGAAATGGCATTGAGAAATGCTTCCACATCCTCATCCTTTCTTGAGAGTGCATTTGCAACAACATTTTTCTTCCCTTTTTTGTAGATGATTTCAAAATAATAATACAACATATTTGTGACCCATTTTTGCTGCTCTTATTAAGATAATATTTGTTCCAAAAAGTATTTAAGACTATCATGATATGTTTTTACCTTGAAGTGTGTTCCCATTAAGTAAGGTCTCGATTGCTTTAGAGCATGTAGCATTTCCAACATTTCCTTCTCATAAATAGGTTTGTGTAAATATTTTCCCTTGATTAGATGACTTTCAAAAGCAATGGGTCTTCCTTCTTGCATTAAAACAACACTAATTCCATTTGTTGAGGCCTCACATTCCAAAATAAAGGTTTTTGTGATGTTTGTGTAGTTGAGACCGGTGCTTGGCACATTGCCTCTTTAAGATGTTCAAAGGCCTTAGTTGCTTCTAGAGTCCAAGAAAATGCATCTTTCTTCAGTGATGTTGTTAGAGACATTGTTATTCTCCCATAATTCTTAACAAAGTTGTGATAATACCCTGTCAACCTGAGAAATCCTTGAAGATGCTTTAGGGTTGTGAGGATTTTCCATTCCTTAACGAATTTAGTTTTGTTACGGTCTACCTTAACACCCTCATGAGATACAATATGACCCAAATATTCCACCTCTTGTACTCCAAAGAAACATTTAGAGGTTTTTTTATATAATTGTTTCTCCTCCAATAGTTTGAGAACCCTATCAACATGTTGAACATGATCCTTCCGAGACTTGCTGTAGATTACTATATCATCAAAAAATAATAACACAAATTTTCTAAGAAAGGGTTTGGGAATTGAATTCATCAAACCTTGAAAGGTGGAAGGTGCATTAGTAAGGCCAAAAGGCATGACCAAAAATTGATAATGACCTTAATGCGGTATGAATGTTGTTTTTAGAATGTCTTCAGTCTCCATTCTAATTTGATAATATTTTGAACGAATATCTAGATTGGTGAAGTAAATTTCTCCATGTAATTTATCAAACAATTCATCAATGAAGAGAATAGGAAATTAATCTTTAATAGTAAGTTTGTTGATATCCATATAATCTATAAATAGATACCATGATCCATCCTTCTTATGCACCAATATTATTGGAGCAGAGAAATAAATTTGGTTGGGTTGAATTCTACCGGCCTCTAACATTTATGCAACCAAACAATCAATTTCACTCTTTTGGTTATAGGGAAATCTGTAAGGCCTGATGTTTGGAGGAATGCTTCCTAGAATCAAGTGAATAGCATAATCATAATCACAAATAGGTGGGAGGCCTTTGGGAATCTCAAATACCTTTGAATGATTGTCCAAAATTCTTTGGAGGTCTAGAGAAATGGATGATTTCGATGTTTGAACATCTAGTGAGCATAATTGTGAAATTATGCATCGTTGTTCTTTCTTCAAAAGATTTTTCAAGACATTAGAGATGATTATCTTCCCTGGTTTCCCTATGATGCCCCTTAATTTAATTTCCTTCCCCTCCCAGGAAAATTTCAAGAAAAGTTATTGAAAATTAAAAGTTATTTCCCCCAAAGATTGTAACCATTGGACTCCTAATACAACATCAACACCACCCATTGGAATGGAAAGCATTAGACTATTCAATACATATTCCCCCATGGTTAGATTTATATTATGACACTTCCCTAAGAAATTTATAGTTCCTCCATTTGCAACCATCACTTAACACTCTAGTGTTGGATATAGAAAGAAATTCAATTCCTTGGTTATCTTACAATGAATAAAATTATGGGAACTACCAGAATCGATCAACATTATTACCTTTTTTTCTTGATATATCCTTCTATCTTGAGAGTTTGAGGAGTGTTACTTCCTTCCAATGCATTACAAGATAAGTTCAGATTCATTTCTTCTTTCTCTGGGATTGGTCCTTGGTGTATATCCTCTTCTTTTTATGTTTCTTGTTCCTTATCTTCCTCCTCTTCACAATCTATGTAAAATAATTTCTTCTCAGCACACTTATGATGCTCAATGTATTTTGTATCATAATGATAACAAAATTGTTTTTCTCTTTCTTCCTCTAGTTGTCGTGATGTCAACCTTGTAGGTTGTGGGAGGCTAGGAGCAACGACATTTTCATCTTTATATTTGAGAGTGGTAGACTTATGGCCATAATTTTTCTTTTAACTTTTCTTGCCACCTTGAATGCCTTCTTCAGTGAATCAAGTTCCAAAAGGACAACCTCATGTTGGATGTTATCCTTTAAAGTCCCTATGTTGATATCAATCCAACGCTCCTTTGGAATATCATTTACTATGATATTCAATCTTTGGATATCCTCAATGTTCTCTACCATTGAACCCTTTTGTTTGAGATTTATCAATTGGCTAAAGAAGGTATTTCTCTTTGTATCCTCGTAATGTGTTACCAATTTTTCCGCAAGAATTGTCCAAGTGACAATTTATTTACAAGAACAAAGTCATAGATACCGCACAAACTAATTTTTTTTCTAAATGTAAAGATGCAATGTGTACCTTTTATGTGTGCAATGCATCATGCAGATCAAATAATTGCTCCATCTATATTATCCATGTTATCATATATTTTCCATCAAACTTCCTCATGTCAGGCTTTGGAATATGGTGGGCCTTGAACCCAACATGGCGCCTCTGAAATCATAATTCACATTCCTTTTTTATCATCATGATTTTCATGGATTACCTTGTCACCACTGGGAAGCCTTTCTTGTAGCAACTTTGTCAACCCTTCCAATTTGACATTCATCGCGCCCATGTCTACTTTAAGAGCTCCCATATCTTCTTTTAAACCATCCTTGAAGCCTTCCATGTTGTATTTTATTTTTTCTTCTAACCATCCATATTATCTTCTAGTTCATTTTTTGTTACTCTTTGCGAGAGAGAAATTTGTTGCACTTGGTCTCGTAATTATGATATATCATGTTGAATTTCTTCCTCTTCTTCATGCGCCATAGTAGATATTTTTGGTTTCTTACTAGGAATGTCCATTCTTTTGTTTTGAGGAATTTTGGAATCAAACAATGATATATATGCTTCAATATTCCCTTTGAATCACTTCAAACTAATTTTTCAAGTAAAAGTTATGTAAAATTTAAAAATATACACACCTTTTTCTTGCTTTTTAGGTGCTCAATATTGAAACCATTATTTCTCTATAATTTTGGATCTCTAAGATATAAAATTTTGTCTTGTGGTAGCCATCTAAGTCTTATTTCCCATGCCACAAGTCAGCCCGATATTGGATTCTTCAAGAAAAAATTACGCCCAATCTCCCATAATAACCTAATTATAGACTAGTTCAGTAGAGCGAACTTGTACTGAATGTCACATGTCATTTTTTCGACCTTAGGCCCTGAAAATGATACAAAAAAAACTACAATCTGTGCACTTTCAGTTACTTTTTATGAAATTCAAGTATGATGTTCAGAGAGAATGACAATTTTCCCTAGGTCACGTGTTTGAGATTAAATTATGGAGCCCGCAAAAACTCTAACTTATTCATACCATAACTCACAAAATACAACAAACCAAGATCTGAAATTTGTACACAAAGTTCACCAATATTTCAGATCCACGTGATTGAAATTTTAGCTTTTGAATCATTGTAGAAAAAATGTTATATTGAAAAATCCAAGATGATTTTTTTGAAGCATCAAAACCATAGAATCTAAAGCCCTGATACCAAATGTTATGCAACCATATCACAAAATAGAAGAAAAGATAGATCAATTACTTGAAAATTATCCTCTTCGAGGGGGAAACCTCCTTTAAATCACATAAATGGAAAATTCTTGGATAATACAAATGACAAGACCTCCTTTATATATATAATAGTCTAAGGGGTCACAACATAATCATATCCTACATAACAATAATAATGTAAGGGCATAACAATAACAATAGTGGGCTTCTATGAGACACAATAATAATAATATGAGGGATACATTAAAAACAACAATAAGGGTTCTACACTAACAATAACAATAAGGGGGCTACCCTAGTATTATAGGGACCTAACATAGTAGAACATCCTATTTCAACCTTGAAGCTAATGAAATGGTTTTGAGAGAGGTAAAGAAGCCCCCTTCCTCCTCCTTTGGAGGTTTTACTTGAGATACTCCATCAAAAAATTCTCATTGGATTTAGCGGCTGATATTTATGACAAAATTCTAAATCCATAGAGAAGTATATGTAAACTAAGGGAAAGCTTAAGATGTTGAGTCTTGGGAGGAAAAATGAAATGGAAAAGTGTATTTGTTCTCAAAATGTTTTTCATTTCTTCCAAGCCATATTACCTAGGCTGAGCTCCACAACAAGGCATTGAATTTTTTTTGTGTCCTTGCCTTATTTACATCTTTTTAATGATACTTCAATAATTCCCCCTTCCACTTGAATTTTAATCTTGTAATAACTTTAATTTCCTTTGATACCTATTGAGTTAAGGGATTAAAAAGTATGAGATCATCATTTATTCCAAGTTTAATTCACATAAGCAACATCTACTTGGGCCTTGGAATCTTTTATCTTGAAGAAGATCCCAAGTTAATGCTCTATTATTTAAAAGAAGTCGCATGCAAATTTTCGATTTTGTTGGGCATTTGTCTTTCCAAAATGGAATCCGTTCCTAAATTAGAGGTTGGATGAATCCTTTCACTAATAAAAATGTTACAATTCCTTACATTATCAATGTAGGAATTCTAGGTCTTTGTTTAGTCATCACTAAGCTCCATATCCCTCTAGCATATCCATTATCGATAACTATAGTTTACATCTTGTCCTATCAAAATATGTTGAAAGGAATCTTTTATATCTAAGATCATGGACGAGAAGAACGTGAAACCTATGACTAATTTTTACTCCAATCCAGTGGTTAAGGCTAATGAGAACTTTCTCCCCATATTTGACCTTCCAAATTAGCCATTTTTCTATGATTTAGAATTCTTTAGTTTTGGTTTGTCATATAATGAAGGAGTTCAGTATTCTTGGTTTCTAACAATTTTGGAAAATGAAAGAGATTTTTTAGTCTCCAACCTATGAAACTCTTTGTGATGGCTATTTTACTCCAAAAGACTATAAGTATTTCTTTCTTTTTCTTGTCCACTAAGCAGATGAACTACTAGAATAGCTAATAAATTATATTAAGAATCCCTTTCAAAATATAGGCTAGAGACATCTAGCAAGCTAGGATGGACTCTAGGACTAATTGGACAAGGAAAGGATAGCCCCTTGAGAGATCCATCTCTTGCACCAGGTATTCATTTTTCTCTATCATGACAAGGAGCCAAATGAAATTCTCTTGTAGATAAATATTTTCCTTGGGACAAAAGCCAAAATACTTTAGACTAGTCTCAAAGGAAAAAGACTCAAAAGAGAAAGATTTGATTGATAAAGAGATTCTTAAGATCTAAGAGGCCCCAATAAATAAATTTGAGAATTTGTAGAATTTATAACCATGAATGTGGATTTAGAAACGAAGTTTAGAAAAATCTTTTCGTTTTTTCCACCATGGGTTTTGAACCATCATGCAATATAATTATGTCATCAATGAAAAGTAAATGTGAAATAGTGCAACGAATTCGAATTAAGATACCTTTAAAAAACACATTTGTTGATGCATCTTTGAGCACCCTTCTTAACCCTTATATTACTAGGAGGAAGTGTAGGGGAGAGAGAGGGCATCCCTACCTAATACCTCACTTAGATTTGAAGAAGGGTGAATTTAATACATTGAATAGGATTACAGAGGTAATGAGTTGGTGAAAGCCATAACCCATGCCACAAAGTGTAATATTAAACCTAAGTGGATGAGTATGAGGTGCAAGAAGATCCATATAGAGAGATCAAATTCTTGAAAAACGTTGACCTTGGAAATCATGGATTTTAGGTTTTTTAGTTTTATAGCGTAATCCTTCTCGAGAAAAACCAAACACGTCATGAAGTTTTCATTCTTTAAGAAAACCAAACTACTCTGAAGATACTTTCTTTGAAAGAGTTTCCTTCAATTGGTTATAAATTATTTTGTATTTTTTTCGTAAAGTTAGATTACATACTCTCAAATTTAGTTAGGTCATCTACCTTCAGATGTTGGAGGCTAATAGAATCTTGCCAAATATTCAAGAGCGTTCTAGTACCTTATGTAAGTCCTCCTTTGTAAACGCATAATGTCTAAGAAAAAAATTATGAGAAACTAAAGAAACCTAGGGCTCTTGTATTTTTGAGAAATCCATAGGGATGTAAGCAATTCTCCTGTTTCCACCTCCGCCATTAGAAATTCATTATTTTATGGGTCTACAAGTTTGGGGAAGAAAATAGAGAGTTAGAGGCTAACAACTATCAAGAGTCAATTTTCCTATTTAAGGAGGTTTGAAAGTGACTAAACCCTTCTAAGGGTATGTTATATAATTTTTCTTCCTAGGATCCATCACCTTTTTCAATTTTCTAGATTGAGTTAGCAATTTTCCAATAGTTTGTAAAATGGTATAATTTTTTAATGTTGTTATCCCTTGCCTCGATCTAATTCATCTTTATTTTGAATTTCCACTCATTTTCCTTTTCCAAAATAAATTCCCTTCTCATGTTTTTCAATTTTCAAAGTTCCTCCTTCTCTGGGGTCATCAATTACCTATAACCCTCTAAACAAAATTCGTTGCTTAAGGATTCTTTGACCTCTCAAAGAATTGTCCCATCCTTTTCGCACTTTTCATTTCACCATTGTTTTGTTAAGGACTTAGCCTTTTTCATGTTTAAAAGGAATTGCATAGGTTCATATTCACCTAGAGAACTATTTTAGGGAACCCAAGTGTTTTCAACAATTGAAGGACTTCTTCCTCTTTGAGTTCTTCAAGATTTATTTTAAAAGGGATGAAGGGATCTTCCTACAAAGGGACTATTTCCAATAGTGATAATCTCCTCCATTTGAAACTCTATGAAAAAAACTAGGGATTTCCTCTAGAAAATCTTATGATGCCAAAAATCAATTAAGATGTTTAGCAATTTGGCTTGCCCTAGTTCTTTTATTTATCCATATGGGGGTGAGTTTGGTTGGCTCTATGTAAAAGAGGTAAAATTTCTCTAGACTCATAATGAGAGAATCATATGGAGAGTCAAATTGGATCACTATCGCCCAGACCTATAATGCACCAAGAGTGACATTTAGGTCACCACTTAGAATAACTTGCCCTTACCTAAGCCATGACTTGGAGAAGAGGTGGTACTAGTATTCCAAGTCGTATAAGCATGGATCATAGATATCTATGAAAATAATTATTTTCCCAAATTAGTATAGTGAAGAGAAACCCAATCCCTAAATCAAAATCCAAAGAATTAGAAAGAGGGAAAACACTAGTCTTTCAACATGTGGCTAAACCTACTAAGTGGTCTAAAGGATCCACTAAACAAAAGTTTAATCCTTTTAAAATTTTTGATATGTATTGAATAATTTAGGCTCCTTATAATAAGTTCTTATAGAAGGACTAAGGGTTATGAGTGTCTATTAACCTCTTGAGGTTTAATTTCTTCAACAAATTGGCTAAACCTATGCAATTTATGGTTAAGAAGGTTAATTTGGGACTACCTTGGGGGAAGATTCTCTAGGGGACCCATTTAAAGATTTTTATTTTTCACTTTTCACTAATGAGTTGGATTTATTCTCACTAATGGAGATGTAAAATTCCATGCCTCTCTACCCAATTCTAAGGGGCCTTTTTCCTCCAGGTGATCGAGACCACTTAAACACTTCCTTAGAATGTACTAGTTTGTTGAGAGTTTTTTTAGAGTAAATTGTGTGCACACTAATTTCAAATGTACACCTTTTGAGTGGACACTCCACCCAACATCAAGGATAAAGAAAGTTATATGTGTGAAATGAGTCAGAGAAACAAGGAATAAATAGGAAAAAGAAAAGGGCCAAGAGATTAATCATTGAAGGGGAGAAGGTTCAAAGTGGAATGAATTATGGATTGAAAAATATAAAAATAATGAAATGTGAATTAGCCATTAGGAAAGAAGGATGAAGAGGCTAAACAAGGAAATATAATAATATTATTGTAACACCCTCTACTAAAATCCCCCAAATGATTATATACATGTGCATATGACACTTAGGGTGGTGAGTTGGAATCCCATTGAGACATGCATGCCTTTGTATGCATAGATATGTTAGGCTAGTGGGCCAAGTTACACATATGTTTAAGGCCAATGGGCCAAGTTACACATCTGTTTAAGGCCAGTGGGCCAAGTTACACATATTTTTAAGGCCAGTGTGTCTATGTAATGGGTGAGAGGATCAATATTATTAGGCTAGTAAGTCGAGTTCCATGGAGGCAAGTGTGGTTTTGTATGTATTGATGTATTAGGCTAGTGGACCAACACACTTATGATTTTATGGCCAAATCCCCTGTGTGGTGATCAAGCTAATGGGCCTAGATGACTTTTTATTTTTCTATGGACTGAGGGACAAACAGAATATCACGGTCGAGACTCCATGACAACAAGGTATCATGATATAAAGGTATATTATAATATTACAATATAATATAATAATATAAAATAAAAAAGACACAAATTCTATAGAAAGGGGGTTTTTCCTCTTCAATGAAATAGTCAGAAGAAAGAAACGTGTGTCCCTAAATGAGAACCTGGAGGGCACCTAGAGACACGTGAGGCTAGTAGCACTCCTATAATCATAGTGTCATGATCATCCCTAACCAACTGAGATAAGGGTTGAAGGGGGATGTCAACCTATTGGTTGGAGGTTATCAAGTTTGGTACCTTGTTTGCGTGAGGGCCTGGATAGTACCTGGAGACCCATGAGGTCAACAAGACTCCAAGAGCCACAATGTTGTGACAATCCCTAGCTAGTTGAGATAGACACCTTGGAGGTGGTGTAATAACTCGAGGGACTGCAAGTGTAGTGAAGAGGATGCATCACTTGGGTGTGGGTTGATGGAGGATGTGATTCTATTGGTTGGAGGTCGTTGAGTTTGGTACCTTGGCATTGTTATCTTTTTTATAGGGTATGTACTTTTCTCAAGAATTCGATGACGAGTGGAATAATGACCCCAACTTGGAAGTGACTAATTGCTAAGAAAATTGGAGCTTTGTAGTCTACAATTGGGAGGAACATCCAAGGTTTATAGCCAACAGATAAATTTAATAGATAAGTGCTCAGAACTTGTTATATGTATGTCTCATGGAATTTCTTATCATGTATGTCATTATGATATTATTGTTTTTTGGCTTCATTGTGTTTTAGGTTATATATGGATAATATTAAAAATTTGTGTGAGTGGCATCACCTAGCCAAGGGCGCAGGATGTTACAAGTGGTATCACAGACTACGGGGTGATATGTGAATATCAGTGTTTTTGATATCGGAAGACAAAGCACGTGCACACTTGTAAAACCTCTTATTATCATGAAATTTTTTATTGCGGGATTAAAGGAATGACGTGGCATGTGGGACCTCCAATATGGGTATAACCTCTCTTATGATGCAATTTCTGTATATCACAAGGTTATGTTATAATTAATTGAATATTAACAAAAGGGCCTATGATATTTTTTTAGTGTGCCACCTCATGCACAAGTCGACCTCCCTCTAATATATGTGTCTTTTTGGTGGAACATATATAAATACAGGTTAAACGTTTCACCTTAAGGATGGATTTTGGGTGATTGAATATAGAGAAGAAGTAACAATTCACAACTCAAGAACTTAAAGAAATAGAGGAAACGAAAGGTCGAACAGGAAGGAAGGAAGCCGAAGGTCCAGCAGGTAAGAAGGAAGTCGAAGGTCCAACAGGTAAGAAGGAAGCCAAAGGTCAAGAAATTCTATTGATTGGGTTAATCTTTTAAAGGCTTGGACTTTTTATTAATTAGAAGAAGTATAGACCGCAACCTGAAGAATAGTTTTTGTGAAGATTTGTATGACCTCAAACCAGCAAAGTAAGATTTCATCAGTCATCATTTGAAGGGAATAGTAGACAACACCAGCATTGAAACATTTGTGAGTTTGTACCTTGGAATTAAGATACCGCAACAATCACTCCCGAAGAATTCACCATGACAATAAGAATAGAGCCCTGAAAACAGAGAATTGTTTTTGTGCATACATTGAGGCTTAGTGCAAATATCTTGTTGGAAAGCTTCAGAAAATCTTGGAGACATTATTGGATATCATGATGCCTATTTGAAATCATCATGAGGTAACTTTGTAGAATCCATTTAGGCAATTTGAAGAATTGTGAAGACTCCTTCATATGAAGACAGGTTGTCATTGATGTAGCAGTAAAGATGTAGATTGACAGAACACAATGAAGAATATTTTGAGAGTAGTGTAATATAATCAAAACATTTCTTGACAAAGCAAAATTATAGGGTCGGAGCCCTTGTGGTTGGTGCCTCAGAATTGGAAGGATTGGTGTCCTTAGAGTTGGTGCTCCTAAATCCAAGGTTGGTGCCTTGACAAGATAGGGTCAGAGCCCTTGGGGTTGATGCCTCAGAATTGGAGGGATTGGTGAGTTGGTGATCCTAAATCCAAGGTTGGTGCCTTGACAAAGATAGGGTCAGAGCCCTAGAGATTGGAACCTCACAAAAGACCAAGTTGGTGCTTGGAAACAGGTTGGAGCCTAGGAATTGAAGATCGATGTCTTAATCAAGGGTTGGAGCCCTATATATTGTACTTGATTCATTATAAATATTATATTAATAAAAGAATCTATTCGTATTTCTTATTTTGTGTTCTAAATATAATTGATTTAACTGGTATAAGTAACAATTGAAAGTGAATACTAATTCACCCCCCCCAGTATTTCCAACAAAACTTTGATATGGAATTTTTCTAGGGGGCTTGAGCCTTTAGGTGCTACACATTAACAACCACACTATTGAGAGTTGTGTATAACTTGAATGGAACCCTAGGTTGTAATGTATTTGTATACATCATATTCAAACTACTAAGTCGGTACATCCTAATTAGGTTAGTCAGCTAAGTTCTATTGAGGCTTATGTGATTGTGCATATAAATTTGTTACGCCAATGGTTCAGTGTACAAGTGTGTTATAAGGTTATGGTGCTTGTGTGATCAAACCATAGTTCTTGTATTATGTTAAAAGGTCAATGAGCCTAAAAAATATCATATGTATATAATAAATTACTAATATAACACCATTGTAGGTTTTAACCTCGTACAGAAATTACCTGCATACGAATTCTAAAAACAGAAAATAAAAAATGGCGAGAGCATAAAACATAAAATAGATATACACACAGATTTTCCTCTGGATCCCAAAACCGAGGCTACAAAATTGATTTTTCATTACATTCCTTTCAATGTTACAATACATATATATACATGCTAAAGCATCCATAAACCCCAATCCATTAACCCTGGATTAGAACATAACCGTAGTTCCCTTGACTAGATCTACAAAATACCATGGACAGAAAACCATCATGCCCAAAACCATGTGCAAAATCCATGCACAAAACCATAGGTAGGTCTGCCTACCTAATATAGGGTTCAAAAAAAAATTCCCGGGGTGCTGCCCCAGACCCCATGCAAGGGAGCTACCGCCCACCCACCCGCACATGGGGTAGTCATGGAAAGAATATAACACACACCCAACAACCATGACTACAAACTTAGGATGAAAAGAGAATGGAGGTATAGGAATCCACACAAAAGGAAAAGGTGAGGTAAATTTTACCTGCCTATTATACATCAAAGACCATAGGTAGGTCAATATATGAGTGCACTTCTCACTGTGATACCTTGTTTAAGGTTGGAGCCCTAAAGGGAGAAGTGTAGGGATGGGTGTCCTTGTATTGGATTAGAGACTACTAGGAAACCATTAAGGGTAGTTGGAACTCCCATTAGCCACAAGAATTTGAGACATACCTGACTAGCCTGAGTTGGAAAGCTTGGAAAGGTAGCGAGTGGCATGGTTTGATTGACTACGAGTGAAAAGACGAGGGTGCACTATTTTGGGTTGTGTGAGTTGATGGGGGATGTGAGCCTACAGTTGGAGGGTACTAGAGCATGGTACCTTGGCCTTACTCATATTTTGTATTGGACATGTACCTAACTTGGGTAGTTGTTGTCATTGTGAAGTCAATGCCCCAACTAAGGGGGGAACCATTGTTGAGAGATTATCGGTAGCATGGTCTATGATTGGGTGGAATGTCTAAGGTCTACAACCAGATAGTGGATTTCATTAGATAAGTTTCAAACCTTATTTTATTGTATATTCATTATTTATATTTTATGATTTTTCATACATTATATTATGTTGTTCTAGTCATTACAAACACAGGCACACACACGTGTGTGTGTGTGTGTTATTAGAGTTATGAAATTTAGTCAACCTAATATAGAGCTACTAAAAGCATGGGGAGTTGTTTTCAGTAACTTCACTAGTGAACCTACTAGAGACAACATATAGATTCCACCAAGCATCAAATATCCTTAGACTCATTCCTTTTTTAATGATAAATATTTATATAGTTTATATGAGGATCATACATATCCATCCATTACATCAAAGTTCATCATGTCAGTTGCAGGAGTTGAACCTGGGTGGGGAGGATCCCAATCATTCCTCCCAACCACCCAGGATAAACCCAATTGATCACCTTGGACCCATTCCTATTTTCACTAAAGAAGGATTTATTAGTTCTCTCTTAGGACAAAATAGAGTATCACGTGGTCCTGGAGAGCTAGCTACTTGATAGACAAAAAAATCACACATATATCCAAGAAGCAAACATGCTCAACGTCAATAGCTAACTCCCCAGGGAAAGTGAATCTCGATAACTGAGTTAACCAAGGGATATTAAACACACATAATCAATAACATCTTAGTTGTTTAAAAAATATGATCTATGCCAAATTAAGCAAGCTCTTAAATAAATAAGATTGATAATAAATACAAATGTATTAAGAAATATTTAGATGGTTGAGCCTCTTGCATGATTTCTAATGAACAACCTGAATAAGCTAAAAAGAAAAAAGAAATGCTAGACCAATAAAAAGAGTCAAGGAATCAAAGATTTTTTTTTCATATGGAACAATGGTATTTTAATTCCCCCACTGCCAAATTCATTGCATACAAATGGAGCATCATCCTGCATACATATCTTAGCAACAAATAGAGTTGAAATTCATACCTAGTTTTACGATGGAAGAAGATATTAGTCACCTCCCAAGCCACATCAAAATTCCATATCATCATCAAGAGCCTACTATTTAGAAAAGTCATGATGATTACATCATACCATGAAGACCATGTGACACATATTCAGCACATTGAGAAACTCCCATTAAGATCCCAACCAAAGGGGATAATTAGCAAGCCAATTAGAGAATTTTGAATATCCTGTTTTATTATATTCGTAAATTATGAGAATTTGAAGAGTTTTAATTTCCCTTGAGAAGTTGAATAGTCATAAAAGAGGCAATTATTAATTCAAGTATATAAATGATGTAAAGCTCTATGTAAGAAGGACTTGTGAACATTCTTTTGTGGTTCCCATTTTAGGAATTTTGATCCTCTTTTGAAATCACTAAAGACCATAAACTAGAAGTTGGTAATTTTTTATTTTGGCCAATAATATAGAGAATCTTGGAAATTTCATTGTTGGAACTATGCGAATTAATACTTCCTATCCATTATTAAGAGAATTTTTTGGCTTAAATCACATGATAGTATATTTGTGGACACGTTTCAAACCAACCAGTGTGGTTCATCGGTAGGACAAGTTGAAGAATTAGATCTAGATTGCATGTTAAATAGACAGAGCAAAACTTCAAACGGCTATAATTTATTACCAGGCAACAGCTAAATTTACTACTAACGGCTATATTAGACTAGGAAACGACTAGTTCAACCGAACCCAGGGAAAAGGGGGGCAAAACTTTATTTTAAATTAAGTTAAAGTTATTATTAAATTAATAGATAGTTATACTATTATTAAATTAAAAGTAAATTTACATAAAAGGTATATTTATGTTAATTTTTATTATATATATATATATATATATATATATATATCTGTGTGTGTGTGTGTTAAAATAAATTGATTTAAGTATTATATCGTAAGAATAAATCTTTAATATTTTAAATTTTAAATATATTTAATTGTTTAATTATTTTAATAATAAACCATGATTACAATATTAAAGAAATTATTTTTCTTATAATAATTAAGTTGAATTATTAAATTAATAGTTAGTTATACTATTACTTATCATATGTAATTTATGTGAAAAGATAATAATAGAAATAATATATTTAGGGACAATAATTGAATTAATAATAATTAATATATTATTAATCTAATGAAGTTAATTTTGTTAACCTTATTGTTAATGACATGTGTAACTAATTAAACTAAATTTAAATAAATTTAAGGATATTATTAATATTAACTAAAATGATCTTATAATAGATCACTACTATCACAATTATTATTATATTAATATTATTACTATTGGTATTAAAAGTAAAATTCAAAATGATAATGGGATCTTCCTATCAATGGATAGGGTATCAACTTCTTAGTAATCTACTAGGAACCTGAGTTACTAGATTTAGGGAATTAGTAATTGTAAGGAATCTATTATAGTTTTATAATAATAGAATTAAATTAAGGGATGGGTAACTAATTAACATAAATTTATTAGAACATAAATTAGTTATTTAAATATCTTATACCATATAATTTAACCTTGAAGGAAAGAAAAAGATTAAAATAAACCAAGGAAGAAGGCTAAAGAAGGAAGGTTGAAGGATAACAAGGGGAGGATCCCAATTATATTAAATTATAAAACTATAATGTAATAGAATTAAATTATAGTTTTATAATTTAATTCTATTATTATAAAACTACAATTACTAATTCTCTCAATCTAGTAACTCAGGTTCCTAGTAGATTACTAAGAAGTTGACACCCTATCCATTGATAGGAAGATCCCATTATCATTTTGAATTTTACTTTTAATACCAATAGTAATAATATTAATATAATATAATTGTGATAGTAGTGATCTATTATAAGATCATTTTAGTTAATATTAATAATATCCTTAAATTTAGTTTAATTAGTTACACGTCATTAACAATAAGGTTAACACAATTAACTTCATTAGATTAACAATATATTAATTATTATTAGTTATTATTAAATCAATTTTTGTCCCTAAATATATTATTTCTATTATTATCTTTTCACATAAATTACATATGATAAGTAATAGTATAACTAACTATTAATTTAATAATAACTTTAACTTAATTTAAAATATAGTTTTGACCCCATTTTCCCTGGGTCCGGTCCAACTAGCTGTTTCCTAGTCTAATATAGCCGTTAGTAGTAAATTTAGTCATTGCTTGGTCAAAAAGTATAGCCGTTGGAAGTTCTGCTCTGTCTATTTAACATGCAATCTAGATCTAATTCTTCAACTTGTCCTGACAATGAACCACACTGGTTGGTTCGAAACGCGTCGACAGATATACTATCATGTGATTTAAGCTGAAGAGTTCTCTTAATCTTGACATGGATCACAGAAGCCTCAATTCAACTATTGGACTTCCTATCCATGTTTATGACTATTCATTAATTTCTTTTTTCAAGCGTTGTTTTGTGGGATGTATAATGCAATATTACAAACTATTTAAATGGTTTATCTCACATACTTCTTTCAATTTATATTGTTTCATGTATGAGTACTTGTTAGATATAAATGTTGATGATTCTTCATTTTTTATAGTAAGTTGAACACATGTTGGTGTCTTGGAGTATTGGTAATTGCTTCCTTTCCTTTGCAGTTATGTGTTTACTAGCTCATTGTTTCGTATTTCTTCCTTATCTTTTCATTATTTCTAGCATATTGTAGACCATTTCCATATTAGTGCATTAGTTAGTTCTAGATTAGAATCAAAATCTCACTCTATCTTGCAAATTGCTCATATCTCACATAATTCTTGAAAAATCGAGAACGATTATTGAGTTAGAATCTTGATGGGTCTCTTATCCCAAATGGTGTGAGTTCTAATTGGGACCACATATCGAAGAGAACCCCTTGATTGTTTTTGAGACATTTTCCCTAGTAAATGTATGTTTATAAGTAATTTTTCAAGTGATGTTTTAGTACTAGATCCTATTTCTACAATTGATTCTAGTGATCCACTTGAATCTTCCAAAGATGCTAGTGTTGTTCATCATATTGGTGAGCCCTGGTATTGCACCAAGAGTGTTGTAATTCCCAAGAGCTCCTCAAATCTATTTATCAACCTAGGGTTTGTACAAAATTGTAGGTGACAATGCTATATGCACAGTAGATGGGATTCTACTCGTGCCACCCCACACTAGGACATCTAATCACTAGTTCTCCAAGACCATTCCTCCTACTGAATTAGAATGAAATCTGGCTAATGAAGGTGTAATTCAGAAGCTACCTCTAACTATGAAAAGAAAAATGATACTGACTTCAACTTGTAAATGTTATTGAAACCATTCTTGAAAAGACAAGAGCTAAACTACTTTAAAAAAGGAAACCACATTATCTCACAACATTCATCAAGCAATCAAATCTACTTGTAGAAAGGAAGCTAATATCTCTTGCACAACCTACTAAACTATAATTCAAGATTCTATGTACCATCTAACTAGCTCACACTTGCATGTAAATCAATATTCTATTTGTGCCAAATCTGTGATAAGAAAACTAACATTGTTATGTTTTTGCAGTGAGGGAAAAGGAGGGTTTGGAGTGGCCTAAGAGGTTACCTTGTTCATGAAATCATAATTGGAGGTCAACATCCTTCTAAAATGAGTCCAAGTTGTAGTAAGGATCAAAACTAGCGACAAAATGAGGTCCTACATGTGTGCTATAGGTGGCTACTACAAGAGCCCTGTATTGCTACAGGAGGGCTACCGAGAAGGTTTAAGAGGTGAAAATTATGGTTTAATGGTATGGAAAGGTGGATGGAGGTTGAGGTAAATGAGTGAAACGTGGCCAAAGCCCATAGCCAAGGTCAAATCCTTTTGAAGACTTGTTTTGTACTAGGAGGGATGCTCTCGGTGACCCTAGGAAAATGATTCTTATGAAACCTAATTTTTGGGACAATCATTACATGCATACATCCATTTGTTATTGACAATATGAAACAACTAGTAGTGGAAAATATGAGTTGAATTTAAATGTTATCTAATATATGCTAAAACTTTGATCTAATCAATAAACCAAATCCTAAGATATAGAAAGAACATGAAAAATAAGATGACTAACACAAATATTCTTCCAAGAAATCATAAACATAATACCTTTTGGCTATGGTTGTAAATCCTTCTATTCATGCTCCCATGAAAAAGATGAGGTAGAGGTTGTAATCACATGTTTTGATGGATTATTCTCTACTGAAATATAAGAAACTAAGAAATACTCTAAAATTAAAGGAGATACAAATACACAAGAGGGACTTAAGCCACTGGGTTAGGCCCAAACCCAAGAGCCTTATCCCTCTGGAACTAACTTAGTAATGAATCAATAAGAAACTTTTCATTATCGTTGAATCAATGTCTAATACGTCAAATAACAATCAAAATAACATTGCCAAGTTCTTGAGCTCAATAACTACCTAGTTGAAAACAAAACTCGAATCCTAAGGAGCTCTTATACATGCTTATTTATATAAGAGGGTAGATACTAGCAACTCCCTACAAAATAGGAATATTTGTCTCCCACAACTTGAGAATGGCGGATCTTGTTCCTCATTACTTTCACTTGCTTGGCTACCAATAACCTTGAGCTGATGAGAGAGAGAGAGAGAGAGAGTGTGTGTGTTGTGATATTGGGTTGATTGAGGGAGTTAAAGAAGTGGACAACCCCCTAGATTCTCTCCTTGTTGCCTACTCCAAGCCCCTGCATAGAAATCATCTAAAAAATTGTTCCATTTCCTGCAATTAAACCATATTAGGCCACATGACATGACAAACATATTTTATCCTTCCCACTAAGCATAATATAAGAAAAATTATTAATAAATGTGAGAAAGAGATAGTTCTAAAGTTGGAGGATGGCATCATGACCCTTATAATGTACCTATTGATGAGCCTCATCACATATTAGTACTCTCTTCCTATTTGGGCATGGAAAAAACTTCAACCTACAGATTTTGTTGTTTTTATTCCACTAAACACTCACAAGAGTAGATTGGAAATTTCTCTTATGGAAAAAGTGTTAGACACAAATGTTCCTTCCACTTATGTTGAGACTAAAGGTAAGCCAAAATGGAAGAGCAAAAAGGTTGTTGAATATGATTCTTTGATTAAGAATCATACTTTGGGTTTAGTTCTTATTCCTCTTAAGGAGAATCTTGTTGGATGTAAATGGATCTGTAAGACAAAATTTACTATACATGGATAGATTGAAAACAATATGGATCAATTAGTAGCCAAAGGATTTCTACAGAAAGAAGGTATTGATTATACCAAAAAGTTTGTTCTAGTTGATAAAATGAACACCATAAAAACTTGCTTGTTGTATATTTTCATTAGGAAATTCCCTAAATGAATATCAAGATTTATTTTCTTAAATGGTGATCAATGTGAAGAAATTTATATGTAACAACCATCTAGTTTCATCATTTCTGGCACTTCAAGTCTAGTATGCAAGCTGCACAAGTCCTTGCATAGTCTTAAACATACATTTAGGGCTTATGAGAAATTTGATACTCATTTCTTGAAGAGTGGTTCCTAATGTTGTCAATTTTACCCAATTTGTATGATAATTTCTTTCAAGATGATGTTGTCATAGTTCTTCTTTATGTGTATTATTTAATTCTTATAAGCATCAAGATTTTATTAATATAGATAATTAAGATTGAGCTAAAGAAAATATTAGAGATGGAAAATTTAGGCCTTTTACATTACTCTTTATGTCTTCGGGTTTGGTATATGCCTAACCGAATCTTTTTTTCTTAGACTAAGTATGCTTTACATTTGCTTTCATGGTTTCACATGAATTATTATAAGCCTTCACCAACACCATTTCAGGAGTCAAATTAATAGTTGATTTTGAATCACCTCTTATTGATGCCACATTATATCATCCATTTGTTGGGAGTTTGACATAATTGACTCGTAGTAAACCTAATATAACTTTTCTTGTTACATAATTTTAAGGTTCATGCAAAATCCTCATGAAAGTCAATGGAAAGCAGCTAAAAGGATTCTCAGTTATCTCCAAGGAACTCTCAATTGTGGTGTGTAGTCATAAGGATTTTGTTTCACTTCTTAGTTATACTGATTCTTATTGGGTAAAAGATGTCATTGATAGGAAATTTATCAAAAGATATGTATTTTGGCTTGTTTCTCGTCCAATTTCTTGGTTTAGCAAGAAATTGAGAACATTGTTCTTTCTTTTCTTGCAAAGTAGAGTATATGAAAAATAGGGAATCAACTAAAGAAGTAGTGTGGATCTAACATGGCTTTGTTGAGGTTGGACTTGTTTAGAGTGCACCTACTGTTGAGATATGAAAACATAATTTTATTCAACATGCATATAATCAAGTGTATCACTCCAATACCAAACATATCTACCTTCATATTATTTGCAATTTATACTTTCCATGTAAACAATTTTATTATTTTGGAGTATTTCTCCACTAAACAACAAGATGATGATATCTTCACTAAGCCAATTACAACAAAGTTTCTTCATCTTCACAACTTATTGTGGATGTGGGTTTTCTTCAAGTCAAAACACTAATCATAATGACATCATCCTCCAAATGTATTTTATACATATAGTTAATGCTAACAGAGAATATAAGAATTTGTTTGATGTTTATCCAATGGCCACATTTATTATTGTCTTGTGTATCATTAAGGTAAGGCATTTTGTATATAAAATGAGGTATTATTATATTATTGGGTGTATTTTTCTTCATTAACTTATTAATTTATAAAGTGATTTTATCAAACATTTGTCAAGAGATATGATTTCATATCTCTTTAACATATATAATAGAGATGAATAATACTTAATTGTAAATGATTCTTATGATATTCTCGAGAGTTGTATGGATCCCATATGAACTCCTTTGTGAGTTTTCTATAGTGGATGTACTTGGAAAAGTTTGAAGAATAGAAGCCCATTTTTATGGATGTTTCCCCGCCCTTGGGTTTTACCACATAAATTTATTGTCGTGTCTCTTTTTTTTTGTAAGCTTAGGTAGGTCCTCCTTTTCTATTTATATAAAAACAAGCTGAATCCACACACTTTCAATAGGTGGTCTCAACTTGCCCAGTGGGAAACCAAGTCTGATGGCCACCTATGCATATTATACACCATCCAAAATTGGTAAACTAACAATCTTTCTACCCAAGCTATATATACAGAACTATTTAAAAACCGTTTTTTAACCACAGGTCCCATAAACGTGCATATAGAAAGAAAACCAGCCTCTAGAAAAACAATAACCTGAGACCATAAGCTCAGTATATTCCTTGTCCTCGTCCTGGTCTGGCTCAATGACTACTGGATCCTTTGCTGAGCCTTCATTTGCTAGTGTCATTTCCACGATACAGGGGATGTGTCTCTGTATACGATCAAGTCTCATATCCTGTTTACAAAGCTGGAACTGTATGGTTTGCAGGTCACGTTTATAATCAAGCATATCTCTGATTATCAGTGCCATCCCCATGGAAACTTGCTCCACCGCTTTTCCAACCAGCCTCTTCATGAGCCAGTACAAATGTAAACTCTATTTATATTGAGACATCCGGCCTCTAGTATTGCTAGGATCCGGAATGAGATCTCTCCATTCTTCCATATCTTCCTCCGAGTCCTCTTCCTCAACCCTGTCCTCCATCTCATCAATAATTTTTCTGATGCCTACATCCATGTCTTTCATATACGCCTTGGTCGCTTCCTTCACGGTCTCATCCATGGGATGTCTCCCCAACCTTTTGCCTACGATACCACTGTCCTGAGAGCGCAGTCCATTGTTTGTCCTACCTCTTTGACCGCGACCTCTAGTTGCCCGTGCCATGTCTTCACTCCCTGCTATCTGTTCACAGTGTGCACAATATTGAGTCAGGATAAAACCATCGTTTTCCACCCAAATTCCCATTATTTCTAAGGTTTTCTGTCTGCCTGCACTATCTCTCTTGTTCCTGCACTCCTTTGCTCCCAAGTACCCCCATGAACCTAGGATAGTCCACCCCTTCTTCCTATTCCATCTTCCCTGATTTTCTCTCGGGTTTCTGGGTACTGTCTCTCCGCCAATTCCCCGTTCTCCCCCTTTTTTTTCCGGATATCTAACCCCCTCTCGAAGCTGCCCCAGGATGGTGAACCCATGGGTCTGCCTATTAAAATTCTCTCCCTTTCTCCCTTGCTGGCTGGCACCACTCCCTTTCTCTTCAGTGTTCCCCCCTGGGAGGTCATCTCCTTCTTTCTTTGAATCTTACCCGGATTCCCCTCCTAAGCTTATTCCCCTCTACTTCTTAGGCTTCCCTCCCCTACCTAGACTCCCTGTCTAGATAAATTTTCCAGACTATCAGACCTCCCGGCCTCACTGAAACTCTCCATTTTAACCTTTGTAACCTTGGTTCTGAACTCAACAGGCCCCTCCTTATCAATATCTATACCCCCTCGCCTTTCCTGCCTCGGAGCCGAGCTACCGAGCCCTTCTCTCTTCCTGTTCTCTTTATGCAGCAGAACCTCATCACAATGTCGTTCCTTCCCACCTTGACCCAGGTTTCTTACCCCATCCAACATACTGTAATTTTCTTTACGAATTACAGATCAGAAACAGTAGACATACCCGGTATTATGCTTCCTGTATGCTGGATATTTGTCTGGCTTCCCCATCGCACTTCTTCTTCTTTTCTCTTTCACTCTAACCATAGTTTCTTCCTTACTCCCTCTTTCATACTTCCTCACCTCAACCTGTTGTCCCATCCTTCGTTCATCAACATCCTCACCACCTCTCCTCTTCCTGACATTCCTCATGCCACTTCTCTCGTCCGCTCTACGATACCTCTCCACGTTCTTCCTTACAATCATGCAAGCTGTGATAAGTAGTCCTCACACCTCCCAGTTTCTGACATCGCCATTATGGCTTCTTACCCACTCCGTCACCCCGATCAGGGGATTGTCATGTCTCTTTTACTTGTTTAGAAATAATTTATATTTTTTAATGCTTTCTTGTCACATCCCTTATATTTGGTTAGAAATAATTTTGATTTTTTAATGCTTTCCATAGGAGTTTAGATAGGATAGATCTTGGTTATACGTTTTTACATATGTTCCTAGTATTCCATTCAATCCCTCTTAGTTTTCGAAATTTATAATTCCTTTAATATTTTATTTACATTATATCAAATTATAAAAAAATGAAATTATGTAAAATAATTAGTTTAGTTCTCTTTCTTGTTTAGTGATATTTTTGGTCTCAGAGACAATAAACACAATCACTATCATTGCTAATAGATAACTATGGGCCTATGAAGACAATAGTTAGTACAAATACCATTAGAGTTACATATATGGATTCCCATTCTCCTTCTAATGACTATGCAACATGGATTTATGAAAACAATATATGTACATATGACTTTAGTAAGCGGCTCTAAGGTTAGGATAACTACAAATAAATGTGTAAACCTCCTCATGTGATTGCCATTTACCTATTATTTTGTATTTCTTTCTTTTGTAAATGTATTAGGAGGTTGTGCCCTTAAAGAGGTTGGAATATTAATTTTATCTCCCAAATGAAATGAATGACACAATTCTATCATTATTACCTTTTTTTTATATTTTATTATGTGATTCTAATTATGATGATTTAATGATCGACTTTGTATCTTAATGAAAATAAGGAATTTTTTTTATTATTTTTTATTTTATTTTATTTTTTTAATTTTTTTAAACAAAACTACTCTAAGTTTTTAATCAAATTATTTTGATATTATTAATAAATAATAATAACAATCTAATTTTAGGGTCATGACCAAGCCACACACAAAATTGAGGTATAAGACCCCCTTGTTTGTCAGACAAGGAACTTATCCCCACAAATCAATTTGATTGTTAAAGTTTATGGAGGTGTACATATTCTACCCTACTCTAGATTTAAACTTGTAACCTCTCATAAATAAACACTTGTTCTTACCCACGGGGCTTTGGATTGACGGTGAATGGGTGCACTATTAAGGCACTCCTTGCGATAGGTCACTGGTTCAAATCCCCGTGGGTTCTTACCTACCAAAAAAAAAACACTTGTTCTTAATCATTAAACATGCTCAAGTCCATACAAATTAATTATTATAAATAATAGATGATTTTTTCATAAATCCAATAAGTATTAGTGTAATTCTGTAATTTCCATAAAAAAATTATTTAATAAATGTTATAAATTGTTATAAATAAATATGCCAATTTATTTAAGCAATAATTTCTATTAAGAATATTTGAACAATAATTTATGTTAGTTGATATAAAAGCCAACAAGTCAAAAGGTTTTTTCTTATACATATTGTACCACATTGAAAAAAGGGAAAAAATAAAATTATATTCTTGAATCATGAGAAATTGACCATACCTGATCACCTAAGGCATAAGGCTATTTTGCCTTGGGGATTGCCTAGATTACAAAAATACAATATTTAACTAGTCAAGGAAACAACTTAAACAAATTCAACTCTCTTAAACACATCTGTGTTGCCATCCACACATTTCACCATACTCCTTTTCACTCACATATTCAGTTACATGTGCATCTATTTGCTCAATAATATGCAAGATAATGAAGCAACTTTTTAGATTTATTAGATATCTAAGTATATTGTAATACTTTGGGATTGAAAGACATAAGGAAAGCTTGTTTGTTGTGTTAAATTGTTTGAAAATGCTTAATTTCTTTGTGGAAGGTGTGATCTTGCCATTGTGATGCAATATAGAGAGTGATTTTTTATTTTATTTTATTTTTTTAATGATTATATGCACTTGAAAATGCTTGATCTCTTTGTGAAAGGTATGATCTTGCAAATGTAGGGTAATATAAAGAGTAATTTTTGGTGGTTATATGTTTTTCCATTAAAGATTGTTTGATACTAACTGTTTTTCTATACTATTAGATTCACTCCATTTGGAATAGTTCAGGAGATCTTTATAGCCATTTTCACATTATATATAGATTAAGCAATTTCCTTATCAGGAACATATTCATAAGGAGTTTAAATGGTCCATCTATGGGCGAGAGTAAGAGAGACCATATTTTTCATTCCATTTCTATTGTATTTGTGATACTATTGTTGAGTTTAGTTTAATTTTAATTGTTAATTAGGAACATATTCATAAGGAGTTTAAATGGCCCATCCATGGGTGAGTAAGAGAGACCATATTTTTTATTCCATTTCTATTGTATTTGTGATAATATTGTTGAGTTTAGTTTAATTGTTAATTGTTAATTGTGAGTGCAATGTTAATATTATTTTTGAAAATAAAATTTCTTAATTTTGAGAAGTAATTTATTAAAAAATAATTTTCAAATGTTTTTGTGTCATATTTGAAATGTCAATAAACACTAATAAGACAAAAGGAATGATAATCAAATTTAAACAAATCATTTATCTTAATTTTAGTGTATAACAATAATATCTTGGAGATTTTTTTTTCAGACAAATATCTTGGAATTGACGTTTATTGCAAGCTCAATTAATCCTATAGTGTGGAAATAAGAATTAATGGAGGTTGGAAAGCCTATTTAATCTTGAGAGTCACTGTAAAAAAGTAGAGTATTGTTTCTAGTAAAAATATAAATTTCTCTTTGATACACCAACTATTGGTGAGCTTATATGTTGTGAATATTTGGGGTTCTGACATTTTTTGGAAAAATTAGGAGAGAAATCTAAGAAATCAAGAAGATTTTTATAATTAAAAATATAAAAATAAAAATAATGACAATCTATTTTAAGGTCATGGCTTAATTAGAGAAAAAATTCAGATGTATAAGACCCCATGTTTACGGAATAGGGGATCCTCTCTACACAATGGTTTCATCATTTAACTTTACAGTAGTGTACATACTCTGTCCTCCTTTCGCTTTGAATTTCTAATCTTTTAAGAGAAAGCACATGTTCTTAATCCTATACTTCGAGGCTTGAATTCCACCATTTAAGCGTAATAGACTTCATATACTAGCACAAACCAATCAACATGAAGCTTGGATAAGGGACTTGTTATACAAACACAAACTAATCAATACGTAGATCAATAATATGTTTAGCATTAATTTAAACACTGGTAAACATCATTCAAGATGCAAAGAGGAAAATCAACTAATCAATAGAAAATTGAGAAGCTTTTTTAGTATTACTTTAAATATTAATGAAAATCACTTAAAATTTACTCAATTTTGAATATGGATTATTTTAAGATAAAACATATGTTTTTAATTGATTTAATCTTATCTTCTTCTCAGAGGTCAGACTTAAACTCATTAAAAGTGAGGGGCTTATTTGCCTCAAGATGCAATTTCTACGTCTTAATAGGGGAAGATGTTTAATTACTTCCATGTTCAACATAAATTTGACATATGGAATTTCAAAATATTAATAACAAAAAGAAATCAATATTGGTCTTAAATAAATATTTCATTTTCTTTCTTAAGTAACTTTATTAATATAAAAAATTTTCCAAAGAAAAAAGCGTATATATTGATATAAGGAATGTATACATAGTCTGTCACCCTAGTTGGTATGTGACATGACACTGATGCCAACACCCTTCTACGTAAAATATTATTATAATTACATTATATGTGTGAGAGGCAGGTGGTTGGTGTGTGTGTGTATATATATATATATATTAAAAATTTTCATATGCCACTTATATATTTTTTTGTACATATCCTTATGAGGATATGTGTAATTTCTTATATACTTAACATGGAGAGAATACATGGTATTTTAATACAATAATAATAAAACAAGAAATATTTTAATATCCATTTTAAGTAATTCTTCCAACCTAGGTATAATTTGTATAAGTGACATGTTGAGTTCATCTTCAGTGTATATTGTTATAATTATTATAATGGTTTCTAGCCATTATAATGTTGGAAATATTTGAGCACTACTGAGAGGGGGGTGAATAAGTAGTGTGATCTAGATATGAATTTTACCTTTTATTACTTCACTTACCGAATCACAAATATGTTAGCAACAACTCATTAAACATGTGCATCACATAAGCATAACTTAAAATCATAAGCAACGATATAAACAATAAAAAATCCACACAATCACATCATCACACATAAGACACAAGATTTCTAGTGGAAACCCTTCCGAGAGAAAAAACACCCTTGTTGTTGTTGTTTTTCTTTGCATTTCTATTATGTCAAGCAATTAGTCTTTTACATAGCCTATTGAATCCCGTCAACATGGAGACTCAACCTCATATAAAAATGCCAACATTGATCGACTAAGAGGCTCGATACTACTAATCATCTTAGAAGACTCTAATCTCTACAGATCCATGGACTACCATCTGCTAAAAGACGCCATGATCAATCGATCCTCACCCAACTCCGATTGGACTATCCAACTACCATTGGATGAGAAACTATTTCTTTCATTGAAGCTTCAATATCACTGCTCCTCTCTCATGAAGTCAATGCTCCTCTACCATTATGTGGACCTCCCTTCATCAATTTTCAAACTAGATGCGAGATTCTCTGTTCAACAAGAATTCAACTCTGCATACATGCTCTCAACAACAATATCTCATCATTAAATCAAATAAAAACTCCACAAAATATATGCTTTCCAAATCAAAACTATGACCACATCAAATATGAAAACAATCAGACCCTTACAAAAATAGAATGTTGCATAATACAAATAAAATCATAATACACTATGGCTATGTGCCAAATGCATCAACAACTCCTGCAGAAAAATGTGTGAGAGGATCACCAACATATACTCCAACAACATACAAAAACTTCTCCAAAAAATCTCTACTCCAACACCTTCAATTCTAATATATTTTGCAGCATGCTTTACATCTTCTCACTATTTAGTCATTAACATTCGTTCACTAAAGAATGTATGCTCTACTCAAATTCTAAAGCATAATCACTATATCAACCTTCTCTCCACTCATACACTCAACATCTAACACCATCAAGAACCACTAAGCTCCAAAGACAAGAATATAAAACTTGTAGGGAGAGATTGAGCTTTGAGCTAGGATCAAGGGTGCACAAATTGGACCAAATCAATCCACTAACATCACTACTTGTGCACTTAAGGTGCTCACATCATTGGAGGACCATTTCAAACCTTTTCCAACCTTATCCAATTAATTTCGAAGCTTCTAGGAATTACCAAGTCAATTTTTACTCGAATGGAGCGAGGAATGAGGGGAAAACGCATTCCTATAATGTATATGCTACTTATATGAAGCAAACTAGCATATGTGCGTTGTTCCTATGAAGGAAACTAGCATATACCTAGAAAACTTCAAGTTTTCCACTCTTCTGAGCTCCAAACTTCCTGAAACTGATCCTCTTCTTCTCTAAGCACATGTACAAGCCTCCAAAAACTCTGACATAGATTCTGACACATCTGCAAGTGGATCAAACATGGCTCCCAAGTGTCATTTTCCAAGTGGACCTAAAAGACCAACAAACAGGTTTGCAAGAGAACCAAAAAGTCCTCCACTCTCCATCAATCATCTCTACAAGATGCAACACCTTTGACAAACCTGAAATAATTTGTAGCACCATCATCAAGCCATCGCATCACTACAACAAGTCATCCTCATAAGCATAGACATGAATACCTAGTTGACAACTCAACTAGTGTGCCATCAACCATCACCATCACATCTAGATCTGCATGACCAACCAAGCCAATGCCAACATCTGAGTGTGCCATCATCATAGGATCAATCATCAATGACAACACACACTGACACACACCAAATTCTCCATCAAACTAAATCATCATGAGGTTGACATAAGAACATGACCTCGTAAGGTTGACATCATTGCCAACACAACTAGCTGCAACCATGCTATAATAAATGCATCCACACATTAGCCAATCTACCAATGGTTGACATTAATGCCAATATGAGCTAGTTTTCATCATGAACTCACGCCAACGTCAACTAGTTGGATCCATGCACACCATCATGCCAACAATCTGCCCCTTTGGCATTGATGAAAACCATACACAAACTCCAAACCATCATCCTCTAATCTCCCTCTTTGAAATCAATGGAAAAGGGTCAACTCCATATGATAAGGCAACAAAAATTGAAGAAAAATATTGTACATGGCTTCAAAATAATGCATATCAAAGATCATCCATGCTTCCATACAAGCAACAAGAAATATCTTGTATCTCTCCACATATCAGAAGCAACAAGCAAAAAATATACCAATCATCATCCAAAGCAGAATACCAACCAACATCCTCTAGCAGCAAGCAACAATATGCCAACATAAGGAAACCATCATCAACATATGCAACAATATCCACATGAGGTAACCACACACAATCTCCCCCATAACTACATAGTAGCAACAACAAATAAATATCTCATCACATGAGGCCAAGACCCCAACTGTCATAACATAGCATGAGGCGCAACATGAACACCTCCAAGCGGATCATAATGCCAACAATGTATGGTTGAAGTAATAAGAGCAAATAGTGCTCCCCTGAACACATTCCATCTCCAAGTTGTAAAGATACCAATTGTTGGGCTGAAATGACCGCTTCCACTGCAAACAATGCTTCCTTTGACAAATAGAAGCACCATATGGACTAAGACTCCACATGACCATAACTCAAGTGACATATACATGATAAATACATGGTTGTAGCATCAACATAAGACCTCATACATGCTCTCATATAACCATAACACTTCATGACTCATGACTAAATGACTCAAAGATACATACAATAAAGTACATGGCTTCATGAGCATTTTACATGGATGTATCAATGAAATACATAGTTGATATAATCATCTCCTTGGAACAATGCCTCAAATGCATGACATATCATTATTGTGACATCATCATTAGCCCATATAAGTGGCTGCAAAATGACTCCATAAAATTTCCTATCACCATGATGACTCAACTCACTAAGGACATGACTCTCAACCAACATAAAATGACGAATCAATAACAAATACATGGCTATAATAATCATCATATGATAACTCATACATGGTTAGTCCATGTCTCATGTCATCTCTATGCATCATCTACTAATGATCTCCTTCTATGCATGGTTTTACCATCTTTTCAACCAACTTGTCAGTGAAACCAAAATCATATACATCGCTGAAAAATGTTCTCTTTTTCACTCATGAAAACACATATAAATCTGCCACAAATTACTGAGTGAAAAGAAATGAAGAAAATGTTAAATATCACTTGTAAATCCATACCATGAATAGCTCCTCTTGAGCTCAATAGACATCCAATAGACAGGTTCATCTTGTGGGCTTGAATGTGCTTAAGGCTCGAATGAACTCATCATATGCTACTGCAACAACTCGTCATATGCTCCCCCTAAGGTTATGCACCTCTCATGAATTCTGCGATCCTATATAAATATGTATGAATAATCATGGACTGCAAGAGGAAATTCCCTTCACTAGCTGAAGAGTTGTTGCTCCTTCTTTCTCCAAATAGTCTTTGGCTGCTTCTTTTCTTCCTTCACTGGTTTTGTGTTAGATCCTCTTTGTTTTTGTTGCTTTTGATGGTTTTGGCTTGAGTAACGGGGAGGCAAACAATCTCTTGCCATATGGCCAAATATATGGCATATATAACACTCCACATGGCCAAGAGGATCAACTCTTCTTTTGCTCAAGCTAGATCTAAACCTTTCATGAAATGTGTCTCTCCTCCAATGGTTAGACCTGCAATCTATTGCCTTACAACCAAACAGGTGACATGACTAGCAATAACCATAAAAATCACAAGTATACCTATTACCTATTCTCCTTCGTTGTTGATATTGCTAAAATCTATGTTGATTTGGACTATACATTCCGCTCCAACAATTTGCTGCAATATGCCCAAACTTGTGATAGTTGTAACATTCTACATTATGCACAAAAGGAACAAAAGGACTTTGATTCCTTTGAAACTTTACAAATCTGTCACGATCATCTCTAGGAGCAAAAGATCTTATGAATGTAGGTGCTCCTTGAGATTTTCTATTCTGCTGTTAGTTTTGTAGTTGGTTCTGCTTGTTTTTCTATTGTTGGTCCTTTTGTTGTTGGATATCACTTTTGTTGTTGGTATTGTTTCTACATGTTTCTTGGGTTCTTCTTTGGTGTTTTTACTGCATGCAAACTAGACTCGCCCTTTTGAAATCCAAGACTAGATTTATCCAATAGTGATCTTTGGATCTCAAGAAAATTATCCAAGACTACTATGCTTGTCTCCATCTCTCACTAATTTTTTAAGGAAACCACTTCAGCTTCTAATCTCTCAAACTCTTCTACCTTCACTTGATATTTCTTCCTCATACCTTCCTCAATTTTTTTTTTCTCTGATTCAACCAACTTAATCTTTAAGATGAAAATATCTTCCTTGAGCGTGGCCTCCTTATCATCACAAATTTCCAGTAGTTTTTCCTGATCCTTGCATGCCATTGTTAGTCTAGAAATCTTAGCTCTAGGACTCTTAATAACATTCTCATCTTCACTAGCCAATTCAACATGATCAAAATCTGAATCATCAAAATTATAACTCCACAGAAAATCATTAATATTTATACCTTTGGGTCCAAGATTTTCTAACTTCTTCTCATCATTTGTTGAAGCATGTGCACTAGAAGAATGAGACTCTTGTGGCTGAGATTCTTGTTTTTGAAGGCCCTTCTTGTTATTCTTCTTCTTCTTTTTTCTCTTCTTCTCATTTTCCAAATTGTTGTTGGTACCATCCCCAAATATGGATTCTATCTTGTCCCACGTTTCTTTGGCACATTTCAAACTAACTAGTCTCTTCATATCATTCTCATGAACATTCATGTAGATTATACATCTTGCTTGTGCATTTAGCTGCAAAACTTTATCTACAATTGGATCTTTGCCACAACCTTCACATAATATTGTCCAAAAGTTAGATCCACAAGATAATAATTGAGATTTTACATTTTTACTCCATACCTTGTAATTTGTAGTAGTGAGGACAACCATTCTGCAAAAAAATCAAAACAAATTTTCTGCCAGTAAACTCTAGATCAACTCTCCAATGATCAAGATGCAACCAAGAGCCCCTCTCTGATACCAATTGTTGGAAACCTTTGAGCACTACTGAGGGGGAGGGGGGGAATCAGTAGTGTGATCTATATACAAATTTTACATTTTATTAATTCACTTACTGAATCACACATATGGTAGCAACAACTCATTAAACATGTGCATCACACAAGCATAACTTAAAAACATAAGCAACAATCTAAATAATAAACAATGCACACAATCACAACATCACATATAAGACACAATATTTTTGGTGGAAACCCTTCCGAGAGAAAACCACCCTTGTTGTTGTTGCTCTGCTATGAATTTCTATTATGTCAAGCAATTGGTCTTTTAAATAGCTTGTTGACTCCCATCAATATGGAAACTCGACCTCATATACAAATGCCAACATCGATCGACCAGGAGAATCAATACTACTGATCAGCTTGGAAGACATTGTTCTCTACGGATCTACATAGTACCATCCGTTGAAATCCACCACGATCAATCGATCCTCACCCAACCCCAATTAGACTATCCAACTATCATTGGATGAGAAATTGTTCCTTTTGTTGAAGCTTCGATATCACCACTCCTCTATCATGAAGTCATTGCTCCTCTACCACTATGCAGACCTCCTTTCATCAATTTTCAAATTAGATCTAAGAATCCGTGCTAAAAAAATTCGGCTTTGCATACATGCTCTCAATAGCAATATCTCATCATCAAATCAAATAAAAACTCCACAAAACATATGCTCTCTAAATCAAAACCGTGACCACATCAAATTTGAAAACAATCATAGCCTCACAACAATAGTTTGTTGCATAATACAAATAACATCATAAGACACTATGTCTATGCGCCAAATGCATCAGCAGCTCCTGCAAAAATAAGTGTAAGAGGATCACCAACATATGCTCCAACAACATACAAAAACTTCTCCAAACAATCTCTACTCCAACAACTTCAATTCGGATCTATTCTGCAGCATGCTTAAGATCTGCTCACTTTTTAGTCATTAACATTCATTCACTTAAAAATATATGCTCTACTCAAAGTATGAAGAAATATAATCACTCTATCAACATTCTCTTCAGCATTCTCTCCACTCATACACTCAACATCTAACACCATCAACAACCACTAAGCTCTGAAGACAAGAATATAAAACTTGTTGGATGAAATTGAGCTTGGGTCTAGGATTAAGGGTGCACAAATTCGAACAAATCAATCCACTAACATCACTACTTGTGCACTTAAGGTGTTCACATCATTGGAGGACGATTTCAAACCTTTTACGACCTTCTCCAATTAATTTCGAAGCTTCTGGGAATTATCAAGTCAATTTTTCCCCAAACAGTGTAAGGAATGCTAGGAAAAATCATTCCTAGAATGTATATGCTACTCTTGTGAAACAAACCAATGTATGTACGTTGTTCCTATGAAGGAAACTATCATATACCCAAAAAAATTTAGGTTTTTCACTCTTTTGAGCTCCAAACTTCCTGAAATTGGTCCTTTTCTTCTCTAAGCACATGTACGAGCTCCCAGAACTCTGACATCGCTTCTGACACATCTTCAAGTGGATTAAACATGGCTCCCAAGTGTCATTTTCCAAGTGGACCTAAACGACCAACAAACAGGTTAGCAAGAGTGCCAACAAGTCCCCCACTCTCCATCAATCATCTCCATAAGATGTAACACCTATGGTAGATCTGCAATACTCTATAGCACCATCATCAAGCCATCACATCACTACAACAAGTCATCCTCATAAGCATAGACATGAAAACCTAATTGACAACTCAACTAGTGTGCCATCAACCATCACCATCATATGTAGATTTGCATGACCAACCAAACTAATGCCAACATTCGAGTGTGCCATCATCATAGGATCGATCATCAATGCCAACACATACTGATACACATCAACTACTCCATCAATCTACATCATCATGAGGTTGACATAAGAACATGAACTCATAAGGTTGACATCAATGCCAACACAACTAGCTACAACCATGCTACAATGAATACATCCATACATCAACTAGTCTACCAATGGTTGACACTAATGCCAACATGAGTTAGCTATCATCATGAACTCATGCCAACATCAACTAGTTGGATCCATGCACACCATCATGCCAACAATATCCCCATGGATGCCAGCATACAATTGAAAGTCAAACAAAGTAATAAATATATATATATATATATATATATACAACAATTGAAAACAAACATTTATTATATTTAATACATTTCAATGGTGCACTACTAAATACTCAACATGAAGGATACATGTGATCCCTTTTATTCTCAAGCATGGAGTTGACACATGGTGTGTGTGTGTGTGTGTGGTAGAGACATCTTAATTTTGAATTTCAATCTCAAAGGATTTGATCATCCTCGACACAATATAGATCTAAAGCTAAGATGGAGATACACTAATATACTAACACAAACTAATTAACATGAAGATTTGGTAAATGACTTAATGTACAACCACAAACTAATTAATATGAAAATTGATAAACTTCCTCACATTAATTGAAATACTAATAAACATATCTTGACATTTAAAAGAAGAAAGTAACTAGTTGGCATGAAATTGAGAAGCATTTAAACATTATTTTGGATACTAAGAAAAAACTCAAAAATTGAGAGGATAATCAAATTAATAAGAAAAAATAATAAGAAATTTCATGATGAAGAAAAAAAAAATGAATTAGTGGTTGGGATAAATTGATTGTGGTAATCAAATTTGAATGATTACTTTTAATTTCAAGTTGAAGGATATATTTTCCTCAAATCATTCTCTAATGAAATATTATGAAAATAAATATATTTTAATTCACATAAGTAAACTAAATATACATTAAAAATATCTAAATAAGATATTATCCTTCTAATTTTTTAAAATGTTAAAAGTTTTTTTTTTTTTTTTTTTTTTTTTTTTTTTTTTTTTCAGTAAAACTAAATCTATTAAGAGAACATATAGTACAATGCGAGATTACAGTCAAGAGAAGCAAGAACAAAGGCAGCCGGAAAGGATTGGTAGTCCACCTCGGCTCCTAAGAGAGAAAGAGTAGAGATCATTGCTGAGCAAGAAGAAACAGGAAGAACAAAAGAGCAGGATCTGAACAGAGGATTCTACCCAACATGTGCAGAATCCACTATTCTGCATTTTTTCCCTTTCTTTTTACCAACTTTGACCCACTCAGGAGGACTTTGCTGAGCTGGCCTGATTTGCAAACTGAGATGAGCCGACGGAGAGGTCTCCTTGTCTGAGTCCGAGGTGGAGGATTCATGGTTCCTTTTCTGTGAGGCTGGTATGACGGACGAATCCACTGGACCTGCCGGGGACGGATCCGGTTCCGACTCTGCTGCCACACCTTCCATATTCTCTTCCTCTTCGTCGGAGCTGAAGTCAACATCGTCCATGGGAGGAGGATCATGAGGCTTCCAGCTTTTGGATTTCTGCTTAGTATTGGCTTTCTTCTTTTGGGCTGGCATCGAGGGACAAGAGCTCTGAAGGTGACCTGTATGATGGCAGTTGCGGCAACGAAAGGCTGTATTCTCGTAGTCCAAAATTTGGGTCCAATGAAAATCTCCAATTTTGAGATTGATCTGGTCCGGGAGGCCTTTGCTTATGTCTATTTCTGCACAAATCCTGGAAAAAGTGTATAAGCCCTTTTCCCCTCTAGAGATGTCTATGTCTAAAAGGCGGCCTAGTGAGTTGCCAATCCCTTGGAATACTACAAAGTGCCATAGATTTGCTGGGAGGTTTGGAAGTCTGACCCAGATGGGGAGTTTGGTGATAACTGCTGTAGAGGGATCGAAATCTGGGAACCAAGGAGTGAGGAATAAACCAGCTGCTCCCCAGAACCATGGGCCACCAGTTAAGGCTTTTTGATAGTCCTCATCGAAGGCAAACACTACGATGAAAAATCCCTTTGAGCATAGCAGTACCTTGCAGTTGTTGGTCCAGTTAGAGTGGATCCATTGGTAGAGGTCTGCTGTGCGTGGCCATAGCCCATTAAACCTGCAAATAATGCCATGTTCCGCAAAATGCTGGGTTTGCTCATCCAGCGAAGGATGCATTATTTCTATGGAGGGGGTTTCCTCCATTTTATCCACCAGAAAAGGCTTGGGAGCTTGAGCAGGTGGAGCTGATCTCTTAGGCAGCTTCGCATGGACAGCGTCCTTGTAAGAAAACGCTTTAGCTGAGGATGACTGTCCTGCAGCGCCCCCTCTTAGACGAAGGGTAATTTAAAATGTTAAAAGTTAATGAACGACCAAATAGATAATTTGTAACTTGGATATAAAGAAATACTAAGCATACTTTGTAATTGGATATGCAACTTTTTTATTTGGTTTATATAAACACTGAAGATTTAAAAAAAACCATAAATACCAAGCCACAACAGATAAAATGTTAAACATGTTTAAAATGACCCAAAATAATGATTTAGACAAAATGTTAGAATCAAACATTTTTGTGGACATCTATATAACAAAACACCTTTTGTATGTGTCCATATGATACATGTGCTCTACCTATTGGATTCAATTCATCTTGAGTGTATAGCATTGTGTTTAACCATGGGAGCCATGTTTGATACATATCTCAGTAGAAGATACGAAATTAGAGTAGACTCTGAGGACTTTGTTGAAGGGTGATAATTCCATCAAAACACTATAAAAACCATGAAGAGAGCCTATATACCTTATAAGGGTTTTTGGAACATGCATATCTAGAATAATTTCAGCAATTACTTATTAGATAGGATAAGGAATCTATGGTTTGAAGCTTCTTAATATCCAAAAAAACACGAAGCTCAATGGAACTACTCATCAAAATCACCAAGTACATTATTGTTATTGAGGATATTGATGATATTAGTTGTTTACTTTATCTCTTAAATCATGCAAAAATGCATGACAAAATGGATGTTAGAACAATCCTTAATGGTAGATCTAATGATAACAAGAATTATGTTACCTTCTTCATAGCTCTTAAGATATGTCTCATTGATCTTGGTTCAGCATGACGATGCAAAACATAAGAGAGCTATGAGGCATTCTCAAAATATTTGACACTTCAACACTTGCTAAAAACAACAAGAAAAATGTGAATTCTAGTGTGATTGATAAACATGCATAGAAGTGGGAAAAGAGAATGATTAAAAAAATGAGAATTTGATAAAAACATAAAATTAGATCAATGGAATCACAATTCTCACCTTATAACTTTAATTTCAAGTCTTATAATGTAGAAAATTTTCAATAGAATCACAATTCTCACATTATAACCTTATTTTCAAATCTTATGATGTTAAAATGTTTCATTTTCTGCAGATTTATAGCTAAACTTAACGCAGAAAAACCAAATTCAATAAATGCATCATAAAAAAAAATTATCCCAAACAAAATCATTAACATAGTTTTGCAGGGATCACCATATCGTGACTTATAATGAGTAACACATAACATCACCATATCAACAAATTAATTTAAACCATCGTAGTACATGATGGAATTTTAGAAAAGGTGCGAAGGTTCAACTCTGATCGCTATTGCGTAAGCGATCAGGTTGGTGACACCATATATGCATACTTTTCTCCTTCCCGAAAATATCCATGTGCAGAAACCAACCCAAGCTTTACAATACAATATAGATAGGAAGAATACAGGAAACAATTATAGGAAGAATGCAGGAAAAAATTATCTTCCAGGTTCTTTAATATATATACTTCATGGTAATGGCAATCTTAAGCTTTTATAATGGCATCTACAGCAGCCCTGATTTCATGTTTCGATCATCGTTACAAATTCAGTAATTATAGACACTTTCTTGCGTGTTTCTTAGTTTGTGATGCTCAATTCAGAGCTGTGCTCACCATCTCTTACAGTACCAACATTGCACTTAAGGAACAATCTCTATTAAATCCAAACCCATTATGGAAATCACAATACAACAATACCAAGGGTGGATTACTGAAGCAAGCATTATGCCAACAGGAAATATCGGTCGAATCAAACTTGTCTTCTCTTCTGTATTTGTGTACAGACCTCAATTCTCTGAAACAGGTTCATACCCACATGTTCAAAAATGGACTGGAACAAACAATTTCACTGAACACCAAGCTTGTTAATATGTATGCCATGAATGGAGATATGGATGATGCACGCCTAGTCTTTGACAGAATATGCAAACCTGATCTTTTGTTATGGAACGCCATCATCAGAGGGTATGCTAAAAAAGGATTCCCTGAAGAAGCCATTGCACTGTATTATGAAATGCAGCAGAGAGGTATGCAACCGGATAATTTTACTTTTCCCTTTGTGCTTAAGGCATGCTCATCCCTTTCATTTCTGCGGGAGGGAAAAGAGATACACGATGATGTGGTCAAAACTGGGCTTGAATCCGATGTTTTCGTGGTTACTGCACTTATAGATATGTATGCAAAATGCGGCAGTATAGAGATTGCACGAGCCTTATTTGACAAAATGCCTGAAAGAAATGTGGTCACATGGAATGCAATAGTTGCTGGATATGCTCAGTATGGTTATGCCAATGAGGCAATCTGCCTTTTTAATCGAATGCAATTAGAAGATGTGGAACCAGATGCAATAACCACAGTATCCGTGCTCCAGGCATGTTCGCAATCTGCAGCTCGGCAACAAGGTATATCAATCCATGGGTACCTGGTTAAGTGTGGTTTGGAATTGGATGATTTTGTGGGGAATTCCTTGATGGACATGTATGCTAAATGTGGTTGTCTGGATATTGCATTCCAACTGTTTAACAAAATGTCTAAAAGACAAGTGGTTTCGTGGAATGCAATGATTGTTGGATATGCCCAAAATGGACATGCTCGCGAAGCTTTGGCTCTCTTTAGTCAAATCCGACTAGTGGGTTTGATACCTTCTTCAGTTACCATGTCCAGTGCGCTTCAAGCATGTGCAGATTTAGGATTTTTGAAACAAGGTATGTGCATCCATGCGGATGTGCTTAAATGCGGTCTCGAGTCTTATGTTTCTGTGGGGAATTCTCTTGTTGCTATGTATGCTAAGTGTGAGAGAGCAGAAGTTGCATGCCAAATATTTGATGACATGCCTAACAGAAACGTGGTCTCATGGAGTGCCATGATTGCTGGGTATGTCCAGGGTGGACATCCAACTGAGGCTTCGGCTCTGTTTCGGCAAATGCAGCTAGCAAATGTGAAACCGAATTCAGTCACCATGGTGAGTGTGGTTCCTGCATATTCTTATCTGGCAGCTTTGCTACAAGGTAAGTGCATTCATGGTTACATAATAAAAACTGGATTTGAATCAGACGTGGCCGTGGGAACTGCCCTCATAGACATGTATTCTAAATGTGGTCATTTGCAGATTGCACGTCAGCAGTTTGACCAAATGCCTAAAAGGAATGTCATCTCATGGAGTGCAATGATTGCTGGATACGGAATGCATGGGCACGGAGAGGAAGCACTTGCACTTTTTGCCCAAATGAAGGAAACGGGCATGAACCCAAACCATATCACCTTTGTTTGTATTTTATCTGCCTGTAGTCATGCAAGCTTGTTGGATAAGGGACGGCATTTTTTCATGTCTATGATTCAAGATTACAAAATTACACCCAGAATGGAGCATTATGCATGCATGGTGGACCTCCTTGGTCGTGCTGGTCATCTCAATGAGGCACAAGAGTTTATTGAAAAAATGCCATTAGACCCTGGAGCTACTGTGTGGGGAGCCTTGTTGGGGGCCTGCAGAGTTCACTGCGATATTGAGCTAGGCAAACATGCAGCAGAGTACCTTTTTTATTTGGAACCTGACAAAGCTGGAAGCTATGTACTACTGTCTAATATCTACGCTGCATCTGGAAGATGGGACGAGGGAGCAAAGGTTAGAGAAAAGATGAAAGGAAAGGGGGTGGGAAAGCCACCAGGGTGCAGCTTGATAGAGGTAAATAATAAGGTTTATGCATTCCTTTCACGAGACCGATCAGACCTTGAATCTGTGAAAGTTTACACAACACTAGAGTCCTTGTTGGGGTATTCAGAGGAGGAATGCTATGTGCCTACCACAAACTTTGTGTTGCATGATGTGGAGGAATAGGGGAAGAATGCATATTCTACACTCAGAGCAAGATGCTGGTCATTACTTGATTTGTATGGAAAGGAAAGATGACGCAGTAGCAGATTCAGTCTGCTGAAAGCATCTCTTGGTAGCCCCAGCAGCTACAGATTCAGCATCTGAAGATGCAATCATTATGAGCTTCCATTTATGAGTGTTATACATTGAGCCAAGTAACAGTTGAAAATCACAATGTGCTCATGAACACAACACTGTTTGTAAACCCATGTACAGATATAGAATGTCACATTACCAGTTCATGTCAAAGATCATTCTGTGGAAATTGTCTGGTTCAGGAACTCTATCCATCATTTTAATGTTGATCACACCTACATTATTTGTGGATACTTAGTATATCTTATTGCAACAGGAAACTGTTGTTTACTTTCATGACGGCAAGCATGTGCTTGCTTCTTGCTTTTCGGCTTCCAGATAATTAGCAAGTATTTTGGTTTCTGGTACACTCTATTGTTTGGGTATCCAGTATGTAGACATATTGTAGCATGAAATTGGCAGTGATCTAAGAGAAGTGGGATGTGAGAGGAGAGTTCTTGATGAGGAAACTCGGATAGTGTGGGCAGATCATTGGTCAAATGACATGGATTCTGCTCACTCCACACTATGGTGTTGAAGATTCCCTTGTACCCTTTTGACAGAGACAAATCCTGCTCTACATCAAACTTTTTGGAGAGCTCTGTATTTGGCAAATTCTTGTTTCCAGAGGAGGCATTCTTCAGCCACATTGATAACCAATGCATGGGAGGCCTTGGTTTAGTCATCTATTCATATCTTGCAGACTCTGATTGTATTAGAAACAACTAAAGTTGTGGCTGTATGTCTCTTTTGAATGGTGATTTATTATTGTTATATAGACCTACAGCCTCTGGTTTAACATGTCTGGTAATTATTCAATTATGCTTGTGTTGGCATTATATAGACATATGACAGTGGCAATATTATTTTCCGGTTTGGTGTTTGTCTGTTTGGGAGTTGGTCGTTTAAATGAATCCTATTTATAGCATGCAATTCTCTCAATATGAAGAAGGGATAAACAATAAATAGTTGAAGGCAATCTTGGTAGCTGCTAGAAATGCTTACATCTACATATACATATTTATGGAAATAATTTTTTGGTACAAACATCTTGGGGCATACCTATGACTTTATAGAGTATAGACCTTGTCAAGCGGAATACATACCATAAATGATAGAATTTTAGCATTTCTACTTATAAGCCATGAAGTAATAGAGCCAGATTTTGGCTCTGGTTAGTGGTCACTTGTAATGTCAAGTAGAATAGGTATTCAATATACACTGTTACTCTTCACAGAGATGAGATAATTTATCCTCTTGTCCGCTACAAGCTCAGTGATTTGCTTGAACCAATATTCTATCTAATTAAACAGGTCCTTTTCGTGTTTGTTGCATATCTGTAACCAAACATCAACCCTATGGTGAGTTTGATACCTTGTATCACAAGATATCTCCCCCTTGTGGTCGATACTAGATTTTGTCCTTGGTATTAAAGGTATGTACAACTTGTGCGAGGGTTTTGGTGAAGATCCTTTCAAGCTTTTACCACCCCAAGAGTCAATACATGGTATTGGGTCAATCCCAGGTATCAACCTTGTGGGGATCAATACCCAATATCAACACTTTCCATGTTGGGGTTTTAGTAATGACCACAATATCAGGGATGATACCCAATATCATCCCTTGATATCAGGGGTTTCTACTATTGGCTTGATGGCTATGGTGCACCCCGTCAATAGGGTTGATACCAATGATCAATTGTTCAAAGGATCCATACTTGGTATTGACCCCATGCATATGAGGTGTTTAGCAAAAAAACCACAACACCAAGGATGATACCTAATCCTCGTGGAAAGTTTGGAAATCTGCACTTTAAAGAACTTTTGCATTTTCACCTCATTTACTGGAGGAGCTCTAGATCTATTTCATATGAATTTTGGACTTAGGGCTGAATCTGAAATATTTGTTGCAGTAGCAAATACTTCAATTATGTTCAAACTTTTCACTAGGCTTGCTCAAGGATATAGATAACAAAAATGTACTTGAAGGAGAGATGAATATCACAATGCTTTGGGTACAATCTTAACCAACACACAGATCTGATAATTATTTCTATACAACAAATTCAGAGTAGTCCTAAATTTGTTTCTTAACTTCATCTGGACATGTTAAAACACATAACATTTCAGTATAGTCCCAACAAATCATTTCATTAAAGCAACCATCAAACTATTCATAAGAATGAGAAACCAAAGATATATTTTCAAATATGCAACATATAGTTTGATAAGAATGAGAAACCAAAGTTTTATTTTCAAATATGCAACATATAAATTTGGGAAAATAATAGTATACTTAATACACTATATAAATGAAGATAAAGAACGATACCTTAGTTCATCGCAAGCTGGCATAACAATTCTCTTTAGCTCATCCCAAGCAAGGATTATTTAGTTGTTTCCCAAAACCTATCTTGGGCATCGATTACTAACAACAACTAGCAATGCAAAGGCCTAATTAATTTCCCTTCTTAGTGGAAATCCTGGGATTTTCTCGGGGATACATTGCTAAATTGTTTTGTTATTGGGTGCTCTTCCATTCTATCTCTTCCATCATCTGATTCAGTAGTCACTTGGACTGCGTATAGTTCACACCCCTTCCTGCTGCACCTCTTCATTTGTAATGTAGTGATTTTCCTAACCATCATAGGTTTTCTCTTTCCCTACAATGTTGTCCTCTCCCCTCTATCATTGAGGCACTCCGTAAACGTAAACTTATTGTAACAGTTTACTTTGGTTCTATGAATCGCTAGCATGTCAATTCTGACTAGCATGTCATATGAGCCCAATGGCAACATGTTTATATTTGCAAATGTGGGCATGTTGTTTATCACGACTGGGCATGACTTAGCCACATATTCTACTCATCTCTTAGTTCCTGGGGCCAACTGAACTAACCATGACCTCTCATGGGTTGTCTCCTACAACTTGTGGACTTACATAACTGAACTTTGAGCCAGGGTCAATAAAAATTGAAACAAATTGGTTACTGAGCATACCTTTCATTTCGATCATTAAGGCTTGGTGATCGGCCTGCTTATTTTCCAACACTACATAGATGTGTGGTACACTCTGAGCCACATCATTCACTATCTTTGCTTCCTGCAATTTGTACAGTCATGGGCCATTCTTATTTTGCTTAGGGAAATCCCTCCATAGGTGGTCTTCCCCACATTTCCAACACTATATGGGTTTTCTCCTGGACCCCTCTATTTCCTCTCTTGCAGGCCTAGAGAGTTGGTCTTGATTAGTTGTAATGGATTTATTTTGAGGCTCACTCCTTGTAGGATTGGTGAACCTCACATTACTACTTGGTTGATGTCCTATAGTTTTATGTCCCTTCCCTTTAAAACTGGGTTTGCCCCTGATTTTCCAATCAGCCCAGAACTCATACTTGTGCTTGGATTACTCACAACAATACTTCATTTTCCTAATGACATCCCAATGTTTTAGGCTCATCAAATTCTATTTTGTCCCTGAATTCTTGTGGGAGTCCATTGAGGTTCCTCTGGATCTTTTCTTTCTCATCCTTGAGTTAAGGCACATACCTCAACATCTCCAAGAATCTAGTTGCGTATTCATCAGTTGTCAGCTGCCCTAGTTTGTGCTCATAAAATTCCTTGTCCTTGTTGCATTGCACCTTTAATATGGGTACTTTTCCCTGTAATAGTTCTCAAATCTCCTCTAAGACAATTCCTTCTCTTTGACACATTTTACATTCTTCAACTCTTTCCACTAGATATTAGTCATACCCTTTAGGCTGAAAATGGATACTCTTGCTTTCATATCCTGAGAGTAATCATGCACCCTAAAATACTTCTTCATTCCTAGAAATCATCATCTTTTGCTTCCTTAGCCTTTCTCACCTATCCACCGAATGTAGTAGGATTTTCCTTCTTAAATTCTTCCAGCATGAAATATTTATTTCCTTTTTCTACTGATACTGCCTTTTAGTTGCAACACTAGAAAACTGCTCATGACTACCTGATCTCCTCTCTAGAGTACTTAGTGGAGTTCCACCTCTCACTATATCCTCGCTTTCTTGTCTATGTATTTTCTAGATCTGCTTCCGTTTGCATCATTAGTCTTTAATTAATGCTTCCAAATTCCTGATGAGCCTTGCTTATATTTATACTTCCATAGGTAACTGACGCCTATTTCATCTTGTTTCTATGTTTGCAAATCTGATAAGCTTTATAATATTACTATATTTAATTTTGCTCACTTTTCTTGAGATTTGACATTCTTCTTATTTTTAGCCTTGCAACTTCTTAATTTATACCCTTAAACTCCTAAGGTTGTCCATCTAGTAAGGGGATCCTCTCTCCTTTTCACCAATGACCTATCATCCTGAACATGCTTGGATATATTATTGTTGTACTGCTCTATTCTTTTGTTCATCACTTTTTGCTCTTTTCTATTCCCTAGTGTCTTCTTATATGTTGTCACACACACATAGTTAACCAAAAGTATATAAATAACATATTTACCCACCACCTTGGAAAATCTACAAAATATATGGATGCAAGGCTATTTGAAACACCAAATTTCAATTTAGTATGCAATTCATAATTAAAATACTACAAGCGGCACACATTGCATGCATCAACCATTTCTTTATTTATTTACTTATTGTCCAAGGCCCATTCAGTCCAAGTGTTGAACCTAGGCGCTCTGATACCACTCTTTAATGCCCCCTCCCACACCCTTGGATTAATCCACACTGAATGGGAAGTTTTACTTTGAACTAACCCAACTTCCATGGTCACATTATGGAAATTGGGTTACAAAATTTCTTCTTCACCATAGTTAGTGAAATTAACTTCATGCACTACCATTACATCCATCTCATCAAGATCTTTTCAGAGATATAATTTTTATCTCGATGCCTAGATCAAAATGATGCCCATTTAAAGTCAAATCAATCAGACAATGCCATGTGTCACTTGCATGGCCAATGGCTAAACCCTATGTAGCTAGAGATCATGGTGTGACTATTAGAATTTAATAAACAACCTATATTCATTGCAGCCCCCCCTATCCTCCCAATAGTTAAAAAGGGGGGGCTGGGGTCCACCGAAACCTCTCGTAGGCTCTATTGGGACACATTATTGGCACCTTTTTACACCTATGTTTCTTACCTTTCCTTATCATTTTGACTCTCAAAGTCGCACCTTATCACTATGACATTCATCATGTTTCCTTTCCAAATGTCATCCTTATTATCTAGTTTTACTTGTAATTTGACCTAGAAGCTAACTGCTTTAGACAATTTTATTAATAAATTGACAAAGTGTTGTTACAGGGAGTGTGGCTTATTGAGGTGCTATTACATGATTACATCTCCCAATTTTTTCTCGCCAAAGAATGAAGTGAAGACTTTGTTGATGTTATTGATACATGTTGAACTCATTTTAGATGTTCTCCCATGTTTAGTAATGAAGATTGGTTTGGATAGACACTTGGTCAGAGCTAGCTCAACCATCGAAGGAGACATTCATTGGTAGTGCAACTGGCTTAGTTGAAACAATTTTTGTTTTTCAATTGAAAAACCATTGTAAAATTAGATAAGCTGTTACAACTTGGTTTCAACTAGGGTTATTTGTTAAAAGACAATTATTGTATATTCTTGATTTAGATCACATGAGAATCGAGAGATTCTCATGATGATCTTGTCTTTCAAAAATATGAATGTATTTTGGAATTATAAAAGAATGTACTCTCTACCCATGAGGCACGCATAGAAGAGATTAGAAGAGGGACTACCAACATTGTAATCAAATACTTTAACTTTTCATTAATGCAAATCTCTACCATTCGTGGCTTCATACCTTTCTTCTGAGTAGCTTGTGTGTTGTGTAATTTACCAACCCCTGCTAGGAAGGAAGGACCCTCCTTCTTAGTAGGGATCACTAGTTAGAGAGGTATTGTAGCAGTGTGTTTATTTCCTCAGTTATAATTCATGTGTGATTTATTGTTACTATTGTAATATTATTCACACATCAAATAGTTGTGGAACTCCAATCTTTGTTATTGTGTAACAACATAGGTCCTAAACTGGTCCCTTCATTAGTGTAATTTTTATTTGATTTTTGTTACAACTTCTTAGTTTGTTTATTGAATTGAATGGGTGTTTCAACAATTTCTTGAGTTTTTATGGTTTCAAGGAGTGTTGTTTCTTTGAGTCAAAGTGATTATGTGACAGAGTGATTTTTATTCTGCAATGCGTGTCCTTTTTTTTTTTTTTTAAATCTTTCTGAAAGTGTGAGTGAGATTTTGAGTGTAACAAGTAGTGTGTTTTGATTGTTGAGAGTGACATTACAATGATTGGTTTTGAGGGTTTATTAGCACTGGTTTCCATTTGTTCCCGCATATACTTTTATGATATCCTTGAAACAAAAATCCTACCCGGATTGACAATTAATGTGAGAGTTGGATCAACGATTTTGAATTAAAAGGGAAATTGATTCGCCCAACATTTTGGCATCATTGTTAGGGAGGCTATTAGAGGTGCATATGTGTGACTAGTTTAGATGCATTGATTGAAAGTGTGGTAGATGTTTTATTGACTCTTGAGATTTTTGGGCGGTAAGATGAGAGGTAAGAACCTGCACAATGCTTCAACATATCGAAGTGGCATCGACCTCACAAAGAGTCAAAGCACATAGGATTGCATTACATGAATAGTGAAGAAGAAAAATATGATGCCCCCAAAAAAACTAAACATGCAGGTAGGCGAGGATGAGGAAGAAAGAAGAAGAACTAGGATTTGGGAAGAGTAACATTTATACAAAAGATCATCTCAAAATATGAAGCAAAATCATTTACTCAGAGAGTAACACCTAAGAAGAAAGGATCAGGTAAAGCTGCTCGAAATAGGCCAACATCCCTCGAGTCTTATGTTCTGAGTGCACATGTTAAGGAAGAAAATTTTTATGGACATTCAATCTCAGAGACAAGCCCTAGAGTTTCTAGTCCATCTGTATTAGCAGGGAATGGATATCAATATTTGATAGAAGGACAAGGGGATACATATGAGTGAGACTTAGAATCAAATCCGAAAGAATGAAAACTTGATCAATACATTTTGGATTTAGGGAGTGTGGTGAAATAGCCTGTTGAGCATTCTGTTGCAGAGGATGTTGTGAAGTCTTTAGGACCACCTAAACAACCTAAAAAATCTGAGCAACCTGAACATATTGAACAACTTGAGTAATCCCCATCACTTAGGAGGGAGAAATATCCTCCATTGGGAGGGTCACCTGTAATCGCTGCACAAAACTCCCAAGATATTAGAAAAAACCAAAAGGAAGGTAGTTAGGTTACCACTTTCTAGTTCCCTATTGAAAACCTCCAAGGATAGGCCCCAGTGAAGAACATCCTTTTGTTTACTCTTCCTACTTTTCAAGGTATAATTACAGAGGATCAAGATACATTTCTTTTATAATTTTATGTCCTCTATAGGAGTTATGACTATACCACCAATGAAAACAATTTAAAATTGGTTTTAGCCACATTAAAATAGGTTTTACTCAGATGGTTTATGGGGCTTGATGGAGCATCTATTACCTCCTGAAATGGAATGAGGAAGATATTTTTAGAAAAATATCAGAATTATTTTCATTTTAGAGATTAGAAGGATGAGATATTCAAAATTACTCAAACATGATATGGAAACTTGGAAGAGTATGTTGAGTTCCTTCAATATAATTTGCAGAGATCTCAACATAGTAATATGGACAAGGAAATAGTTAAAACAATTTTGATCAAAGGAATGTGGGATGTCTGCCTTGATATATGCTAAATCATTTAGGGAAGGGAGATATCTCCAAGGAGCCTTATGATGAAATTATTCAACTCTGTCAAAAGAGGTCCATATGATTAATAAGAGGTAGGCCTATGACACATGATGCTTCTACTAGGATTCTAAAGTCTGCCAATATTGGGGCAACACGAGCAGTAATTGGAAATTTGTTGGAAAATTTTAAAACTGATATTATGAGCTTGTTTTCCTCTCATCTTGATTTATTACAAGAAAATAAGAAGCAACTTGAAGTAGAACAAGATTTAGCTATATTATTCTCTTCGTGTAGGAATAAACATCCCTTGAGAGAATGCCCACTTAATAAATGGAATATATGTGAGAAGGATCACTCTACAGAACATTGTCCCTCATTACCTGTACTAAAAGAAATCTATAAGGAAGCATGGGAGGATACTCAAGAAACATATTTAGTTGGTGCTAAAAGGCCTTAGCAATCTAGGCCATCAAGTATGTTACAACAACCCTTCTCTTATTTTAATTCTTGGTCTAGTATGTATGGTCTACAACAAATCTCCTAGCAACTGTAATACCTCGTAGCTCCATGGTAGCCTCCTAATCCACCTTTGGTTCAATACCCCGCGCCTTGGCCTCAATGGCCTTCTCCTTCATGGCCCCAACCATGGTGAGGGACTTCCCTTCCTAGACAATTGCCTATTCAGATCCCAATGCAACAACAACAGCTACATCCTCCCTCCAATGTGCCTTTGAGTGGACCTTCATTACACCCCCAACTACCTGTGCAACCTAACCCTAATCCCAATAATAAGGTAGTAAAAAAAGTTGAAATGTCAATTCTCCCTACTTATTATATCTCACATATGGAATGTAATGAAATTCAATTATGATAAGGAAGAATGATAAACCCCACTGCTTCTCCTATTATCATATAAAGTGAGGAAGAAAATTTATTGGGAGAAGAAAACTTAGTTCAAGGATCTCTAGAGAAGTAGCAGACTGTAACAGTTGATGTTACCATTAATACTGAAATAATTGACAATACCTACAAAGTTGTAACAACTGGTGATATTGATAACACCACTATAATAGCAAACAATGCCCCTAATGTCACTATAACAACTGATGCTACCCTAGCTATGAAACCCATAACAACTGTTAGGAATGAGACTTATTTACATCCCCCTATCCTGAAAGATTAACTGAAGTCAAGAATACTCCTAAAACTGAGTCTAATTTCTTAAAGGAGTTAAAAAAATTATATGTTTAGATTCCTTTACTTCAAGAAATCTAAGATGTTCCTATTTATGCTAAAAAATTTAAGGAATTGTGTGTCAAAAATACAAGTAGGAAACCTCAGGACCCCCTACTATGCATGTAATTGGAAATTTATCAGGGTTGATATTAGAGGATAACTCACTCGCTAAATATGAAGATCCCAAGAACCCAACAATAATAGTTCATATTGGAGGAACAACTCTTCCAAACATCTTGATTTATTTAGGAGCAACAATTAACATAATAACCAAGAAAAGAATTGAACTACTTGGGCTTACCAACTTGAGACCAAATCCCATTGTTTAGAATTAGCAGATAGGTCTAGGATCAAACCTAAAGGAATATTGGAGGATTTTATTATTTCAGTAGACTCTTGGTAGTACCCAGTAGATTTTATAGTGTTACAACCTAAGACATGCCTAGTGGGACATCCTATGATCCTAGGCAAGCCATGGCTAGCCATTGTAGATGCCTTTATTGGACGCATATTTGGGTGCATGACCATCTTTTGTGGTAAAACTACCAAGGGCCTTGTGGTTTATAGTCCAACAAAACCAAGTTTGGAATGTGAGAACCCTTTATGGTTTGAGTTCGAATTAGAAGAAGTTGATACACGTCCACTACTCATTATAGGAAAATCCTTGCATTTTAAAAATGAGACTGAGGGCAATCCTTTTAAAAACTTTATTAATGACCCTTATGTTGTTACACTGACAACATCTCGATTGTTGAGTTTTGTGATAACAAATCCAATAAGGAAGAGACACTTGATGATCCTATTACAGAGGAAATACCTATGACCCCTAGCCTTAAGGGTGTTCTAGTGGAGATAGAGCCTGGGAACACCTTAAATATTAACCTTAATTTATCTCCTAAACAGAAATAATGATTAGTGCAATTATTGAGAAAGAATAAGTAAGCTTTTTCATGGGATTATAAGGACATGAAAGGTATCCATCCTACTTTGTGTACACATCCTACTTTATTTACTTAAAGGATTCGATCTCGGTCTATCTGACAACCTCAACACATAATGAATCTAACATTGACAAAAGTTTTCAAGGAGGAACTTCAAAATATCTTAGATTTAAAATTCATTTATCTGATTTCTAATAGTCAATGGGTATCCCCACTTGTTATTGTCCCTAAGAAAAATGGAAAGTGGAGAGTCTAGGTAGACTATAGGAGCTGAACAAAGCCACTCAAAAGGACCATTTCCCATTACCCTTTATTGATCAGTTCCTAGATACTCTGTCAGGTAAAGAAAATTTCTCTTTTCTGGATGGATTTAGTGGCTATAATTAGATTCATATTTCTTGTAATGATCAGGATAAAAATACCTTCACTTGCCCCTAGGGTACATTTTCCTATAGGATCCTACCTTTTGGGCTTTGTAATGCATTTGCAACCTTTCAAAGGACAAATTTGGGAATTTTCGCTGATATGGTCAATTAATCTATGGAAATCTTTATGGATGATTTTACACCTTATCGAGATGTGTTTGATGGAGCCTTGCACAACCTTGAGAAATTACGTAAGTGTTGTACACAAGGCCACCTTTGCCTCAGTACGAATAAGTTTCATATGATGATGACTAAAGGTATTGTTAGGTCACCATCTCTCTACTGCAAGAATATTGGTCAATCCCGCAAAAGTCAAGGTGTTGGGAACAAGTCCCCTGGGGTCAATTTTGGGGTTAAAAGCCCAAGTTTTTGGGCTAAAGGAACAAGTTTTGTATAAAGAATGTAAAGTCTCCACAGGAACGCAAAGATGTAAACAGTCAAAAAGGGTTTATGCCCTTGGTCCGCAGGTCATGGGAATGTATAAAAATGGAGTCTTAGAAGAGTCTAAGGCAAGTTTTTAGTTAGTTCTAAGTAAGTTTGTGGGTCTGTGAGAGCTAAGAGCGAAAAGTCTTAGCATAGGTAGAGGCTCTGAAGTTGAGTGCATAGAGGCCTAAGGTAGAAGTCCGCAACTGAGTGCGCGGACCACTGCAGCTGTGTGCGCAGAAAAGTTAGAGTCTGTACTAGAGATATGAACCATCAATAAAGAGAATTATTCTGAAGATATCTGTGTATGAGTTATTTTACTTCTGTTATGAATGTTTGTGATTATGTTATATACCGGGTTTATGATTTAATGCTACAATGATGCACGAATCTATGTATTTTACTTTGTCATATGAACGCAAGTAAGAATATCTGTTTACGCGAAGATAAACATAATTCATGTTGAAGTTAACCAATAATTAAGCTAATCGGGGTAGACACAGAAGTAAGGATAATTACAGAGACGTGTAAGCTTCTGAATTGACTATTTAGGGCCTACGAAGGACGATCAGAGACTTTCACAGAGGATTCAAGGACGAATAAGAGAAGTACATTGATAAGCCCTAAAGGGCTTATAGGTCAGCGCGAAGGAAGGATTAGGGTATAAAACGACATCACGACCATCTCAGGTGCAGAAACTTGGTTCCTACATCCCCCCATACTGATTTGGATGAGACTTCAGTCTATGCTCCACGGATTGATACCGAAAGGGCCAGTTGTGTAGGGATTTGCTTGGCTAACTAATGTTGAACCTGGGTCAGGGCCCATCAAGCCAACAAATGGTTCCGTTGCTGGGACTAGGATCTGCATAACGAGATGTGTGATGTCGCATCATTGGAATCCAACTAAGAAAGAGATCGAAGACTGGTTGGATAGAAAGATCCACGAATTCGTGGCACAAGAAAACAAGAATCTGTGATTGATGAAAGAATAGTGGTTGGAAAGATACCTATACACAAAAATACACGATATATTCTTCTGTTCCTTCCCAGTTGAGTTATATGAGTGGATTGCAAAATTGACAGATGACCAAGGGAGGTGGAGGCTTGATGGTCCAATAGTCTGGACCCCGGAGTTAGTGCGGAGATTAGAAACCTTTGAAGATAAGATTGTATGCACTGTCGATCATTGGCTCAATCGTATCATAGGTGGGTTCGTGATAGAGTTCGCGGTTGATACCTCAATCAGTTACAACGAAGCAGAGTGCCGCTTCTTCAAGGGGCCGTGAGGTAAGTATTTAAAATCGTTAAATACTTGGATTAAGATGCTCTTGTGTGAAAAGCGGGTTATGCAGCTACCTTGATGTTTGGGGCTACGCAAAGTGGAAGGACATTCAGGAACAAGGGAAGAACAGGCCCTAAATATAGCCCGCTAATTGAATCTCCTCTGAGTGACAACGAGGAAGCAGCACAGGCATCTCCGCAGAGCGTTGTTCAGTTGATAAAGCAAGGGTTCCTGCGAATACCCCATCCACCCACACCACCTCCATCTTCACCTCTGCCGCATACACCTTCACCTACACCACCGCCACCTCCGCCGCATACACCTTCGCCTACATCATCGCCACCTTCGCTGCATACACCTTCGCCTACACCACTTCCACCTCCGCCACCATTCAATATGGCGAACTTTGTAAAGCTACCTATTTTCAAGGGCGTGGGAAATGAAGATCTGGACTAGTTTTGGTTCATCGCGAAGGCTGTATGGGAAGTTCAAGGTATCACAGATGATCAAATGAAGAAAGCAACATTGGTTAGTGCTTTGCAGGACTGCGCACTAATGTGGTACATTAAGTACTGCACTGATAATCCGATGTCCGCGTTGGCAGATATCTAGACTGTGTTGAATAAGGAATTCAGTAGACCTAAGTCTGAGGCGCAATCAATTGTGGGATTCAAAGAGATCATGATGAAGCCTAGTGAGATACCCCGGGATTTGGATCAAAGATTGAAGTGTACGATTCGCGAGGCTAACATGAATCTGAATGATGGGCATCACCACGAATGATTTGTGGCTTCACTCCTGCCTCATCTAAGGGTTGCGCTATCACAACAGAAGATTGGGACCCAGGCAGAAGCTCTGGAAATCGCGATGAGATTGCACGAGACACCAATGCAAGATGCTAATATGGGGGTTCAACAGATTCATGTGCAATTGCAGAACCTTTGCCTAGAAATGCAGAGTCTGAAGAAAGATAGAACAGCTCAGCCCGAGGCGTGCAAAGAAGTTTGGTGCCTGAAGTGAAAAATTCGGGGGCATGAAAAAGATCACTGCCCAGTTTTCACAAATTATATTGCAGCGGGGGGGCCCATGCCTTTGAGGGTGGAAGTTCCAGCAGGGCCAAGTATAAGGCCCATGCTATGGTGTGCTATCTGTCAGGTAGCTGGAAAACATGTGACAAACAATTTCTATTTGCTGCAGAAATTCGTACAGACACCGCAACAGCTCTTCTACAACTTCTATCAATCAGTGGATCATGATGAGCGCAATTGCCGTAGTTACGAATTAATGATGGATAAAACACCTGCATACAGGGTGCAGGCAGAAACACAGTCTCCGGACTAGGGTGCTAGAGGAGTGGGAGGTGAGTATCAGGGGTGCGGACGAGGCCGAGGTGGAGGAGGACCTGTAGAGGTCAAGGGCATGTTATTTGTTACAATTGTGGGGGACCAGTACACTACGCGCGAGACTTCCTGAATCCGACACGTCTGTCATATCGCTATTGTACTTAGTTTGACCATGCAACGGAGGATTGCCCTATATTGTTGGCTAAGATATGCGAAAAGGAGGCGCAGCCTCAGTAGCCGACTCAGAACCTGCAGATGATGAGGGCTGAGCCTCGCGAGGAAGATCCTAAGGTAACTATTGTGCTGCGGAGTGGAGTGACGAATGGTGAAGATAAGGGAAAGCAGCCTAAAGAAGGTGAGTGGGTCCGCAAAGCACCAGAAAAGGAGACTAGATTTGATCTAGAATGCGCAAAAGAAACGTTTATGGAAGTGAAGAAAAGCTTCGCTGAGGCCTTTACCTCAGGGAGTTAGGAGAAGTGGGATGAAGAAATGGACCCATCCATGATTACCACATTCTTGAAAACCTGCATGAAATTACTACGCGATAGTAAGGCTGTGAAGGGACTGTAGGAGCTAATCAATCAATGCACTAGGAAGGAAAACACTACTAACAGACTGCGCGTAGTTCGAAATATTGGTAGGCATAAGACAAGAATGGGGTGTGAGATGAGGCTTACAGCACAAATATGAGAATACGAGATGGATCAAGTCATTTTAGATTTGGGGTCGAACGCAAATGTTTTGCTGAAACAGACATGGGAGAATGGGGAGACCTGCGCTACAGTGGTCTCTGATTCAGTTAAGGATGGTGAATCAACGGAAAATCATCCCAATGGTGAGGTTGCAGGGGGTAACGGTTGATATTGAAGGCACAAGCACATTAGCTGATTCTAAAGTAATAGAGATTGTGGATGACAACAATCCCTCCCCCGCCCTCCTTAGGATCAATTGGGTCACCGATATGAATGGGGTAATCAATTTGAAAAAACGAAAGATGATATTTGAGAAGAAATCACTCCACATAGTAGTGCCCCTGGACCCTACAGAAGGACCATGCTATATTGAACCGGTCCGTGATTATGAAAGTGACAACAATTTGGACGAGATTTACAAGATAACGGCGCGAGATTAGGATTGGGTGAATCCGATAGTAGATGGACGTATTGCATGGGACCATGAAAGTTCCTACACATCAGATTAAGATGAAGAATTGGAGTGCTGGCAGAATCGAGTGCATGAAGTATCTACGTTGTACTGTAATATGATGACCAAGTCATTGCACTATGTATCATTAGAGGTAAGCAATTTTCCTTAATGGTTTAACTGATGTTGATCACCTTTTGGATGCATTTGAGAGAGAAGTGCTAGAGAAACATCGCTTCCAGGCCCTAGACTAAGTGCTACATGCTACACCTGTGAGATGGTGTGGCACACATAAGGGCAGTTTTGATGATTGGCGTGTATACAGAAAAATGATGAGAGTGCGGTTTGGTCACCCACGAGTTCAGCTAATAGAAAAGTATGATGGGAGGTGATTCGCGTGACCATTTGGCCAAATGGACTGAAGTGTATGGAGCAAATCCTCAACCAGAGTGGGTTCATCTGTTTTGTCATACCCTAGATGTTATACAGATGAATTGGTACTTGGATACAGAACTCCGCCATGGCATTGAAGAATGGGATGTTTTGCGCCAAGGATTTTTGATGACGTTCAACTTTGAGGATGGGTTTGAATGTATCGACAAAGCGTTGCAGGAGGTTAAGGTAGCAATCTTCAGGGTACCATAGGATCCTCTAGATTTGATTCAACCTAATTGGACTACCCAGCTGGGCCACGCGCTGGAGTGTTACAATGTCACAATGGAAGAAGCAGATGAAGACCCGAGGAAGATTAATATCCCAGATACTGAAGGTCACCACGAAGTTGAAGGACTACAATTAAAGAACCCAAACATAATTGAGCCACTCAAAACTAGATAGGTGAACATTGGAACAGAGGCAGAGCCAAAGTTTGCAAATATTGGGGACTACTAGGACGATGCGACAATAGATAAGGTCACCAAACTACTCTGCAAATATCAGAATCTGTTCCCTAGAAGTTTTTAGATCTGAAAGGGATGATAGGGGACTTGGGTGTCATGAAGGTCACTCTAAAACCTGACACGAAGCTAGTTAAGGAAAGAACTTACCACCTCAATCTGAAGTATAAAGAAAGGGTCTATTTGGAGTTGGATAAAATGCTTGTAGCAAGTATCATTGAACCAATCGAGGATTCTGATTGGGTAAACCCAATGGTAGTTTAGGACAATAAATAAAAGGATGAGATATGGATATGCGTAGATCTCAGGAAGTTGAATGATGCCTGTGTGCATGGTCCCTTCCCAACTCTGTTCACCGATGAGGTGCTGGATAATGTTGGTGGCCAAGAAGCATATTCATTTACTGATGGGTTCTCAACATACTATCAGATCAAGATCGGGCCGGAGGATAGAAGTAAGATGACCTTCACGATTAAATGGGGATGCTTCCAGTATACTGTGATGCATTTTGGGCTGAAGAACGCGCCAATGATCTTCTCGCATGTAGTCATCGCAACGTTCAAGGATTTCATTCACAAATTTCTGAAGGTATACTTTGACGATTAGACAGTGTTTGGAATGGTAAAGCGCCATGTAACAATTCCACGCTTGATGCTAGATACTTGCCAGAGGTACCAGATCACACTCAATCTGAAGAAATGTTTGTTTTGCATCCATTTTGGGATCTTGCTAGGTCACGTGGTATGCAGACAAGGCTTGATGGTAGACCCTGCGAAGATCGCGGTTATAATAAATTTGGAGGCACCAAGAAGTGTGAAACAGCTGCACGCAATGTTGGGGCATACATGGTACTATAGAAAGTTCATCAAAATCTATGCCAAGATAACTGCGCCGATGGAAAAACTATTAAAAAAGGATGTTACATTCTGTTGGAATGAGGAATGTCAAAAGAGCTTGGATGTGCTCAAAGAGAAAATGGTCATCGTGTTGATCCTAGTCTTCCCAGATTGGAAGAAGGAATTTCATGTGCACGTGGATGCATCATGTATTGCGCTGGGAGTAGTACTGATACATGTAGGTGAGGGAGAATTGGATCATCCCATAGCGTTCGCAAGTAGGAAGCTATATAAAGCTGAGAAGAATTATTCAATGATAGAGCACGAAGGTCTAGCTATGGTATACACGCTCCAGAAGTTTAGGCACTACTTGCTAGGTGGACACTTTAAGATGTATACAAACCATTCTACATAGAAGTACTTGGTGAACAAGCCTGTGTTGGGGGGGGGATATGAAAATGGTTTTTGTTGTTTCAAGAATATGGTTTCAAAGTTATTGTGAAACCCAGACGATTGAATGTTGGACTGGATCATCTGTTGCCCATTGAAACAAGAGAGGATCCTACTAATTTGGAGGAGGTACTACCTGACGTGCATCTTTTTGCAGTGCACATCATGGACAATCACTTTGAAGATATTATACACTTCCTGATGACGGGAACAATTCCAGAAGGATATACTAGCCAACAAAAGAAGGAATTGGTGGTGCGCATGATAGACTTTTTTGTAATTGCAAGACACTTGTATAAAATGGGATCAAATGAAATACTGCAATGTTATGTGCTAGAATTTGAATGAAACAACATCCTCGTTGAGGCTCATGGAGGAGCCACGAGAGGTAATTATGCGGGCAAAGCAACAACGCAGAAGATTCTATGCACTGGGTTGTGGTGGCCGACACTGCATAAGGATTCAAAGGCATATTGTAGGGCATGTGATGCATGTCAAAGGACTGGCAGACCCTCGCGAAGGGATGAGCTATAGCTAAATCTGTAGATATCGTTACAACCCTTTGAGAAATGGGCGATTGACTTTGTGGGACCAATTCAGCCTCCAGGAAAGAAGATGGGTGTGCGGTACATCATCACCGCGACTGAGTATTTAACTAGATGGGCGGAGGTGCAGCCTATGAAGGACTGTACAAGTACGACAACAACAAAATTCATCTTTGAGTACGTGCTGACAAGGTTTGGTTGTCCAAAAATTTTAATGAGCGATTGTGGTACGCATTTTCTTAATGAGACGATCAGCATGATGACGGAGGAATTTCAGGTTTACCATCAGAAGAGCACGCCATATCACCCACAGGCTAATGGAACGGTAGAAGCATTTAATAAGATACTGGAAAATGCACTGATGAAGGTTTGCAATACACAAAGAAATGACTGGGATGTGTACGTACTTATGGTGCTATGGGCTTACATAACAACTTGTAAGAAGCTGACTGGACAAACACCTTTCAGGCTGGTTTATGGTGTTGAAGTTGTGATGCTAATGGAATACATTGTACCTAGTCTGTGCATAGCGGCGTTCACAGGAATGGCAGATCACGGAGCCATGGAAGAAAGGCTTGCATAACTGGTAGAACTGGAAGAAGATAGGTTTCTGGCTGGATTCCATCAGCAAGTTCAAAAGGAACACAAAAAGGCATGGCACGATCGACACATCAAACTGCGCACCTTCAAGGTAAATGATTTAGTGTTATTATATGACAACAAGTTTGATAAATTTCCAGGAAAATTTCGGATGCATTGGCTGGGGCCCTATGTCATCAAGGAGATTACCGATGGTGGAGCAGTTCAGTTGGTAAAGTTGAATGGAGAGCCATTCCTAGGAAGGGTGAATGGTAGCTGATTGAAGCCATACACCGGGGATCCGGCCAGATGACTATATGGTGGAAGCATAGTCTTAACGCTCCAGGCAACTGAAAGGAGGCACGAGACTATAAACTACACTACCCGGGTTGTAGAGTTGCGTGATTGGGGTACTGCATGGAAGGGAGGATTGTCACAGTGTTAGCAGAAGCATGAGGGGAGCTGCGCTATTGAAGGAGAGACCGCGCAAGGCAGCCAGAAAGTGACCATTATGGTCACTGTTCATGACTTGACAGTGGGAAAATGGCTAAATGGAGTGGGGGGGTGGAAATTAAGTCGGAATTTAAGAGCAAGATCTTTGAAAATCTGCCACCACTCTAGCATTTATGAACCGATTTTGGGGGGAACGGTCAGATTCAAATTCAAAATTGCCTATAAATTACAGATGGCCGACCAATGAAAAACACTTGGCATTTTGAGAATTGAGGTGTTCAGCTATTAGGCACGCATGAACATTGATTATTTCGAGGCTTTGGTAGTGAGTTTAGTGTTTGAGAAATTGCCGAAGGAAACTCAGGAGCTGTTAACTGGCATTATGTTGGCACCTGTGGAGACTGCAAGTGTTGGCAAAGCAATGGCAGCTGAGGGAGCTGCCATGGAGGTAGCGAGTGTAGAGGTACATGCAGAAGTACCCAAATCGCCAAGGTCGCCCAGGTCGAGGCCTACGTTGCCCAAAGAAGGTCCCAAGATGAAGAAGGATAAGCAGAAAGAACATAGCTGGTACGTGAGTTGCCAAGGAAACACCGAAGAAAGAAAAGGCTACTGCACAAGGGAAGGCCAAGTCAGTAGAAATGGAACCTAATGAGGACATAGAGGACGTCGGTGTGAGAATAGAAGACATTGACATGGGGATAGAAGACGTTGATGTTGAGGAGGTAGACCCTATCTCCAAGCTACCACCATATATCCCTCTACGCCGAGGCAAGACGAAGGTACCAAAAGACATCAACGAGAACAAAATCACATTGTTCACCCCGTTGTTGCCAAAAAAAATCACATTTGAAGGATCATGCTTGGCGCATATGCCCCTTTTGAAACTGGAGGACTGGGATTTAGTAGATACAAAGAACTTTCCCCACTTGGTGATTGATACATTTATGCACTACGTCTTCTATAAAGACTTTGGAATGACCGCGCTGGAACCAAGAAAGTGGATAAAAGGGGTGGAGAAGGCAGGATTTTTGAACCTGCTATGGGTGCCACATTACAACCGCGCACCCATAACTTTGATAGTGATCAAGTAGCTGTTATGCTTGGTGCACGATGGGTGCCTATGGTTAGGAGATCCAATACCAATCACTAACATGCTGATTCATAGGATCACCTTGCTCTCGCATGCAGGTTTGAACCCGACCATGGCATTTGGTGGAAAGTCAGGTGACCGCGACTTCACCGAATGAATGAAGGACAAGTTCAAGCTTACCAAGAAGCCACGTGACTACTCCATCTCCAGCATAACTGATCCCAGGGTTAAAGTAGCCACTCAGATTTTGGCAGGGAAGATTATGAGGAAGTGTCACGCAGATGTAGTGCCGACACCGGTGGTTTCTTTAGCAGCCTAGTGCGCAGAGGGCATACAATTTAATTGAGCGCACTACCTCTGTAGCGAGTTCCTCGAGAACTATAGAGAAGTGCAAGATCAAAGAAATACTTTCCACTATGCATGGTTGTATCTGTCGATTATACTGGTTGTGTGGGACTTATCGGAGGACAGTCAATTTCCTTTGATTGCACCAGAGATGCCAGAAGTAGTGAAGTTTGCTTTGCTTTGGGCCACGAAGGACCCCCAAAGGATCAAGGACAACAAGATATTCAAATTCTCATGGAATCAATCATCTGTGCCACCATCAACCGCAAGTCGTGGCTCTCAACGATTATCTTTGAGCGGTTGTCTGAGTATGTGGAGTTCAAGGAAAACTTCCACTATGTGTCCATTAGAGTGCAGAAGGACCCCGCACAGAAATGGTATGATCTCCCATACTTGGCAATGGATGATGCAATCACCGTGGTTGTGGAGAGTTGGCCCGCAAAGTGGCACAAGGCCTCAGACTTATCAGTTGGGACTAGTAATTCTGCTGCAAAGTAGAAGAAGGAAGAGGCCAGGTTAAATATGGAGCAGTTGGCCGAAAAACGAAGGAAGGAAGCTAAGGATAAAGCCACAATAGAGCGCGCAGCCAAAACACAAGCAAAATAGGAGGAGGAAGAGGATGACCGTGACTCTGATAGGAGTCAGAAGTCACCTTCTCCATAGACAAACGAGGAGGAGTAGTGCTCAGAGCAGGGAGGAGTGGACCTAGAGACTACTCCATTTCGGGTTAAGCGGACACGGGAGCAAGAGAAAGTAGGGCCGTGAAAGAAGTCGAAGGCTAGCAAATCATCCCTAGACCTAATCACCTTGATAGAGGGTGATTTGAACGATATTGGTGATAAAGTGAGGAATGCGACTGCAGAACTACTGCAGCGGTTCGAGCAGCAACAGAAACAGGCCTTGGTCGCCATTCAAATGGGCCTACGCGAGATGCAGATCCAGGCGACTCAGTTACAGACTACTGTAGGTCGGGGAAACACGGCGTTGAGCAGTTTGGCACTGGGAACCTCAGACGCAGCAGAGATGGTCCATATAATGGATCCCCGGGCTGTTGCACTGCCGGATGGAGCGTTGACCGTAGAAGGAGAGGCTGGCATGGCCATTGTTAGTGCCATCAAACATGTCGGGTTAAACTTGGCCACGCTTCCAAGTGAAGCCCTTCACACCCTGCTAGATGGTGTGATTGCAGAAATACGAGCTCGGGAACAATGCACCTTGAACATTATCAACGAGCAGAAGGTGAACAATGCATAGATGTTCATCAAAAAATCATCCGTGATTGATACTCTTAAGAAGATCACAAAAAAGAATGAGCGCACAAAAACTGTGGTGGTTGAGGCATGCCAGATTGTTCCAGAGATGAACATCCTCGAAGATGCGCCAGTCGATGCAAGGATCCAGAAGCTCACTACAGGTGTGCACGAGGCACGAACAGAGTTGGCTAAGGTTCAGTTTGAACTGAACCTTAATATCACAGAACTTGAGTTGAGGGCCCAACCCTCAACTCTGCTAGAAGTTAGAAAGCAGTGCATGAACACTGTAAAAGATGTTGTTGCAATTATTGACATCACAGTGAAGGATTGCATTACACTCTTTGAGCAGGCGCTCGAAGTAATGACCAATATGCAAATACTAGAAGTTGAAGCATGAGAGCTGCAATAGAAGTACGATGAGGTCAAAGCGATGACACACATTGTCTCCATCACACAAAGGTTGGAAAAGCTGCAAGAAGTGAAGGCATTAAAGAAACAGGTGGATGCAGCTCAGCACAAGGAGGCAGTACTGAAGGCCAGTTTGGGGCCTTGGCTAGAGGAAGCCTGTGTACTCATTGCCTCCATTGAAGGGAAATTGGCCAGTATGCAGGTGACACAACAGAAAATACAGGTAGACAGCACAAAACCAATGACAGAGCAGCTGGTCGAGCAGGTTAAGCAGGTGGCGATGTAGTGTACCACCGAGGTTGCAGTCGTACAGGTGGAGCTGGGAGGTCTTCGCGACAATATCTCCGCGCCGACCGAGTTACTGGGGCGAGTCACTAGATTTGTGTTGGGGGTCTGTTGGGAACGGGTCCCCTGGGGTCAATTTTGGGTTAAAAGCCCAAGTTTTGGGGCTAAAGGCCCAAGTTTTGTATAAAGAATGTAAATTCTCTGCATTTTGTGGTTGCGGAGCGCGAAGATGTAAACAGTCAGAAAGGGTTTCTGCCCTTAGTTTAGATAGTTTTTGTTGACTTGATGAGAACCGCCCTTGGTCTGCGGGCCATGGGAATGTATAAAAAGGGAGTCTTAGAAGAGTCTAAGTAAATTTTTTAGTAGAGTTCTAGTAAGCTTTCGGGTCTGTGAGAACTAAGAGTGAAGAGTCTTAGCGTAGGTAGAGGCCTTGCAGCTAAGTGTGTAGAGGCCTAGGGTAGAAGTCCACAACTGAGTGTGTAGACCCCTGTAGTTGTGTGTGCAGGGAAGTTAGAGTATGTATTGGAGATATGAACCATAAATAAAAATAATTATTCTAGAGATATCTATGATGAGTTATTTTACTTTTGTTATGAATGTCTGCGATTATGTTATATACCGGGTTTATGATTTAATGCTACATTGATGAATGAATCTATGTATTTTACTTTGTCATATGAACACAACTAAGAATATCTGTTTACGCGAAGATAATAATAATGCATGTTGAAGTTAACCAATACTTAAGCTAATCAGGGTAGACACAAAAGTAAGGATAATTACATAGACATGTAAGCTTCTGAATTGACTATTTAGGGCATGTGAAGGACTATTAGAGACTTTCATGGATGATTCAAGGATGAATAAGAGAAGTACATTGATAAGCCCTAAAGGGCTTATAGGTCTACGCGAAGGAATGGTTAGGGTATAAAATGAAATCACGACCATCTCAGGGTGCAGAAACGTGGTTCCTGCATCCCCCCATATTGCTTCGGGTGAGACTTCAGTCCGCGCTCCATGGATTGATGCTGAAAGGGCCAGTAGTGTAGGTATTTTCTTGGCTAACTAACACTGAACCTGGGTCAGGGCCCATCAAGCCAACACGAGCTAATTTTGAAAATTCCCACCAATAAGACATAGAAGGAGGTATGTAGATTTTTGGGACACATAGGTTATTAGAGAAAATGTATAGCAATTTTTTCCAATATTGAATTCCCATTGTTTTCTCTGTTAACAAAGGATAAAGACTTTGTATTGATTGACAAGTGTAACAATGCTTTTGCAAAACTGAAAAGGTGTGTAAAAACATATCCCATTTTATGAGGACCCAACTAGAGTCTATCATTTCACAACTCTATTGATGCTTATGACATAGCCATTGGAACTATGTTTGGACAACAAGAGTGAAATAAACCATATGCCATTTACTACATTAGCAAGAACTTGACCCTTGTAGAGGTAAATTACATGGTGTCAGAAAAAGAGTTTCTTGTTGTTATTCATGCTATTAATAAATTTAGGCATTACATTACTGGTTACCAATCTTTTGTGCATACTGACCACTCTGTTATCTAATTTTTAATGAATAATCCAGTCACTAATGTCAGGGTTATTAGGTGGTTGTTGTTACTCCAAGAATTTGATATCACTATTATAAATAAACTTGAGAAGATAATGTTGTTGCAGATTTTCTTTCTAGATTAACTAATGTTATTGATGATATGCCTATTGAAGACTCTTTCCCGGATGAGTACCTTTTTGCAGTATCCACTTATTCACTGGTGTGTGAACATTTTTAATGAACTTTCAATAGGAAATCTTCTCCATTACCTTTCTCCCAAGGAAAAGAGATATTGTTTTCATAAAAGTGCCTAATATTTTTGGTTGGGTGGCTACCTCTTCACACTAGTTTTGATCAGCAAATTAGAATGTGTGTAAGGGAGGACATGATTTATGATATCCTCAAGGCTTGTCATGATGGGCCTTAAGGAGGGAATTTTGTAGATAGGAGAAAAGGTTAGAAGGTGTTGCAAATGGGTTATCTTTTGTCTACTGTGTTATGAGTTGCAAGGAAATATGTGCAAGGGTGTGATAATTGTCAGAGGATGGGTTAGGCTACTCAATTTATGAAATGTCGTTATAACCTCAATTGGTGATGGAACCATTCAAGAGATGGGATTTATATTTTGTGGGACCAATTAATCCCCCATCTCAGTAGAATACCTATATTTTGATGTGCATAAACACCAAGTGGGTGGATGCTAGAGCACTTACTAAGGAAAATGAATGTGTTGTTACAAAATTTTTATTTGAATAAATTTTTGCTTCGTATGAAGTGCCAAAGGAAAGAGTTACATATGGAGGAGTATATCATACTTCCCCGCTTATACATGACCTTGTCAAAAAGTACAAAATTAATCACCAAGTCGCTTCACCTTACCACCCACAAGAAAGTGGGAAAGTGGAAAGTACCAATAAGGTGCTTGAATCTATTCTCACAAAGACTATGGAAGACCATTGAAGTGACTAGGATGAGAGACTTCCAGAAGTATTATGGGCTTACATAACTACTAGGAGGAATACTGCAAGATTCTCTCTTTATGAGTCAGTATTTGGTAAGAGTCCTATCTTTCATTCATATTCTATCTAATTTAGTCCTGATGATGGACCCCCTTTGGGGTTCGAAACGTCGACAGAATGAGCACCAAACTGTGGATAATCCGGATCATGCCACTGCAAAAAACTACCACAAAAGCTTAAAATCTAACAAGTCCTATCTTTCCCATTGAATTTGAAATTATATTTAGAACTACATTTGAGGTGGATTTACATTTATCTACAACTCAAAACATTGATTGGAATAACTGAATGAACTAGATGAGAAGTTCTTAGATACTATGCAATGAACATATATCATTGTTATAGACATATTTGGGCACTGTAACCCCAATCTTATATGTCGATAAACCAAGGGCTCTTTAACCCCTAAAAGTGTTGTTTCATACCCTAAAGGATCATGGTCATTTGATTACATCATTCCCCAGAAGTTCCACCTGAAAAACCACTCAGAACTGGCCAAAACTGGACCATACTGACTGCTCCACTGTTAGGGTGCGATGCATACTGACTCCTCCACTAGCCAGGTGCGATGCATACTAAAGAGGCCTTCTGTGCAGTGCGATGAACGAGAATGGACAAATGTCTGAGACAGTTTGCTAAGTGGATGCTCATGGAATCTTCTAGAAACTTATCCTATGACACTTGCCTCTCTGAATTCGCCCAGGGATGAGTAAGAGATCCAAGAAATCTCCAAGTGGAACCAAGAACTACAAGTGGAATGCCACTAATCAAAAACCTAGAGATGACTCACAACCTTGCAAACATCTATAAATGGATCCCTCATCTGAGAGATCTGGAGGCTGGAATTTTGTAATTTGTAAGGAAGAGCTGATAGTTTATCTTTGAGAAGAAGCATTGTATTGCTGGGTGATCTTGCTTTTCATGAGGTGAAGAGGGCTTTGATGCTGGGAGGATGATGCTAGATCACACAGTTGGGTTGTAATTCTCCCTTCTATTTTAATAAAGTTCTTTGAGTTTTCCTCCATACAATCATGTACTTGTGTATCTTGTTATTTGTAAATGCCATTATATGCTCAATGTATTTCTGATTCTGCATTGTTTATGATATAATAGATCGAGATGCTTTGATGGTGTTTTGTTGCTTTGTTTCTCCAGGTATTCTCTAAGCAGGACAAGTAGGAGAGAAGTTGCAAGCTCTATCAAGGGGGAGAGAAATCAAGCAAGGAATCAAGTGGAAGATCCAGGTTGGCCCCTTTGCTTCTCTCTTATCTATCATACGTAGAGGAAATCACAAATCACTTTGATTGCTTGTTTTTAGGATAGTTGCCAATTCTAGTGGGACTAGCATATTGAAAAGACACTATTTTTCCTAGAAAAAAAATGGTGACTTTGTTGGGGATTGAATAGTTTGTTTGTTTGTTATTGTTGTTTGCTTTATAAACTACAGACGGAGCCTAAAGTTAACCAGATAGCCTTCGAACTGCTCTTATTTTGCAAGTGCATAATAGATGAATGCTGCTTCAGTCAATCTCTGGTTTGGTTTATGAACTGAACTTCTGACTTTCAAGCATTCTAAACGCCCTTGTGGTAGCTCAGTAACCTCCTAAGATCATTCCTTTGTATTTTGATTTTTACTGTACATCATATCTCAGCTCAAATCACTGAACTCAGCTGCAAATTTGAGCAAAAATCCACCTCAGTTTTGCTCCCTGGCCCATCACATTGTCTATCACTGGAAGCCAGTATTCATCGCACCTCCTGAGTGTAGCAAGTAAGATGCAACCCTGTTTCTGTGAAGCAAAAGTGCGATGATTGAGTAATTCTATTTCTCTCCTTGAAATTTGGGTTTTTTGTCCTTGTTTTCAGCTCTGTTTAATTGTTTTGCTGCTTATGAACAGTATCTCATTATTGAAGCCTCCTTGCTTTACATAGATCAGCCTCCATTGATTAGGATTAGTAAATTTTTTTATGTATTTTTCCATCATTTACGGTCCTTCGTCTAAGAGTTGCGTCAATCGAACTATCGTTTTGGTGCAAAAATTGTTGTAGTTGTCGTTTTGTGTCAAAAAGGAGAATTGTCATAAAGTCTTCTTTCTCTAGATAGTCGATTGAAATTTTGTCATGTCTTTGATTTGAATTGTTAATACTTGAAGTGTCGAAAGCGTTTTTCTATTCGAAATCAAAAAGTGTCATTTATTCTTCCTTTCATTTTGAAAAGAAATTGTCAAAATGTCACTTTGAAGAAAGTATTTCAGATTTGTACTCAGTTTTCCCTTTTGGCATTCTTCAAAGTAAAGGGGACAAAAAACAAATACAAGCATTTGAATTTGCATTTAGACTGTGTGCGAAAAATGATTTAGGAAAAGTGCATTTAGTGTGTGCTCTTTGCTTTCTTTTTGAAAGAATCATAATCTTCTTTCCTTAGTAGCTAGGATTTTCATTGCTAAAAAGTAAACAATGATTGTTTATCATTTTAGATTGCATATTTAGGAATTTGACATCTACATCACGTGGTGAACCTTGAAAGGCAAAATTCTAAGCAAGATCAACTCTAAAATAAATTTCAATGAACTTAACAACACTTTGGAACCTAATGCAACACATCTAGAGGTTTAGGCTAGAGAGGTGTTCCGGCATCATAAAATCTAGTAATTATCATTTTCATCAAAGGTTGGGTGATTCCTCCTCTTTGATACGACAAGCACTAGCACAGACTTGTGCTCCCTGTACCATCAAGTATATATTGGGAAACCACAATAGGCTTATATCCTTTATCCATAGGAAGCCGTGTCTGCCGCCCTATCGATCACAATGCACTAAACACAACATTCAAGAAAATTGACTGCCGTACATAAGTCCTTGGTAATTTCTCTTTAATTTATCACCAAGGTGTATATTGCAATTTTGCAATTGGTTTGGTAATCCCTCTATCTAGATTTCCAGAGTAGTCACTTTCGTTTCTTTTTTACTCCTTAAAAGAAAAGGTCCATCTGAGCACTTGTCACTTTAGGCTCATTAAAAATCGAAGGGGATTAGTCATATTTAGCTTTTTCTCGACTCTTAAAAATTGAAAAAGAAAAGTTGTGTCAAAGCATCATTAAAATTTATTAATTCGGAATAACATCCCTGTTCCTTCGTTGGTCTTAGGTTGAGATAATGGAGTCCACCAATTAAGGAATCCCTCTTGAGGGGAATCCTAGTCCATTTTCTTCTTGGGGAAATATTGGTGCTCCGTATATGGCCACATTGTCCCTTCCAGGAATCACAATTGGTCTGCTGATATGGCTATTCTCAACCTCTGTCGTTCAAAACATTGTGATTCCTCAGCAATCGAATCAAAAACCATTTGATACTGAAGTTGACCCTTCACCTTCTACTTCGTTTGTTTCTCCCTCCCCTTCTTCCTCTTCACATGGTGAAAATAGCGATACTAGTAATCAAGTAGTTGAGAAGAAGAAGAAAGGGAAGGAGAAGAAGAAGAAGAAGTCAGCTAAGCAAGGGGGAAACCACGAATCATCTAGTGAAAATCCGCACACTAAATCTCCCAAATATCCTTGTGTAATTTGTAGAGGAAACCATTTTCACTGAGATTGTCCTTGCATTTTGCAGATCTTGAGAGAATGGTCTCCCCGTTCACATCGTTCGGTGTCATCAACCTCTGGTGATCATGTTGATAGCACACCATCAACTAGTGAAAATGAAGTTCTTGGACAGAAAGGAAAGGTCAAAATTCCATGTGGATTATGTGAAGGGGACCATCACCTTCCCCATTGTCCTTTTTTGGATGAGGCCAAAAGAGTCTTATGTAACTGTCTTGCTTCACCGCAGCGACTTCCATTTGGATACATGAAACTCACCTCAAGTCCTTTACTAGTTGAAAATCCAACTGAAATAACTCAATCATCGGTCGAAACACCTATCGTTGAGAGTGAACCTTCTGAGTCCATATCGGACCAAAGTCAGTAGGTCGAGATGGCAGTCGACCCAGTCTTGCCTTCAGAAGGTCCACCTTCAGATGATACAATTTCCAAAGAGAATGAGAATGATACCGTTCAAATTCTTTTTGTTACTTTAGAGTCTGGTGAACTTGGGGACAATCCACCCATTCCCTCACAACATGAGGAAAATCCCCCAGTTATCGTTACTCAAGGGGTTCCTGCAACCGTTTATTCGGTACCCCTTCCAAGCAGTCTAGTCGCTTTCTTCAATTGGAATCGACTAGCGAGATCCCGCCTTCCTTCTAATGTACCATTCCGAATCATAGTACAAGTTTACAAAATGATCGTGTCTGGCACTATCATAGATGAAGGGGCTTCAGTGAGTATCCTTTCCTCAACTGCTTGGAAAGCGCTTGGTTCACCATTTCTTATGCCTGTTACACAGAATTTGTCAGGCTTTAACAAAGGAACCAGTTGACCGTTAGGGATCCTTCCTAAGTTACCGATCACTTTGAGAAGGAAAACCATTCATCTGAACATGATGGTAGTCCAAGGACCGTTAGATTAAAATCTACTCCTTGGACGTGACTATGTTTATAGCATGGAAGCTATTGTTTCCACACTCTTTTGAGTGATGTGTTTCCCGCATGAAGGTAGAATTGTCACTGTTGACCAGCTTTCATTTCCTGGTTCAAACATAGCTTTAAGTCAAACAACATCCCTAAATGGTCATTTTGTGTCAAGAGTGTCTCTTCAACCTTCATTCCATCCACCTAATTACCGCGAGTAATCTGGTGAATGTAACGAAGCTTAGGGGGCATGCACCCTTGTCTAGTGTAAGATAGACCTAGCTGAAAAGATAGGTTTCCTTGTAAGTTATGTGATTGGAAGTGCCATCCCACACCATTCACCTTTGTCTATTTGATGGACAAAGCCAAGGGAGTGTTTCGTCGGCTCCGCTGACAAAAACAATCCTGCTTAACCACAGTGATTCCCATATGGTTACTGGAGACTCTCCTTTTCTCGATGCCTGGGGGCATGCAAACCTTTTTATGCAAGCAAAAAAAAAGACCAATTTCATTTTTTAGCTTTTGAGATTTTTTAGCTTTTTAGTTTTTAAACTTTTCAAGTTAGGTGATTGGTCTGATCCACCATTCACCTTTATCTGTGTCGTAGACGAAGCAAAGGAAGAGTTTGAACCGTTCCTCGGACAAACCATCCTAACTAACCTCAGTAGTTCCTTAGCTTTCTAGTTTTTTTAGCTTTTTAGTTTGGTCGTTTCTAGCTTACATAAAAAGAAAACTGAGCATATGTTATCGTAGAGTTCAAGCTCACTAAAAAATGAACCTACCAATGAGGGACATCTTTGACTGCAAATGAGTAATGTTTCTGCAAGGTTCAAGCTCGTTAAAAAATAAACTAGCCATTGAGCATGTGTTCCCCCAGAGTTCAAGCTCGTTAAAAAATGAACCCACCTTCGGTAAATAACCTTTGTGATTACCATTCTATCTGTCGTTTGAACCTTTGTTGTGTTTCTACCATCACCTCCATTCTTTTGGCCGATCATACGCTTCCACTTGATTGTTTACCTTTTGAGGAACAACTGCGATGAGTGGTCCTGTTAGCCAACCTCTTCACATCACCATGTTTTGAGAAGTTCCAAGATTACTCAGAACCAGTTCGCTACCCTAAATGCCACTCGTTCCTCAAAAAACTAGTCCACTTTAAAAAAATTTCAGACTCACTAAATATGAAAAGATTGTCGAGCAATTGGCTTCTACAGCTTGCTAAAGTGATTGGAAGTGCCATCCATCTGGTATATTTTAATCTTTTTCAGACCTGAGGGATTATCCCACAAAAAGGATCGAGCTCTTGTCTTTTCGGCTCGCTAAAGTTATCGAAAAATCATCCCTTTCATATTATTTTATCCTTTTTTCGGACTTAAGGGATTATGCTACGAAAAGGGATAGCTAGAGTTTCCTTTTCATCCCTTTTCAAAATCTCTAAACATGAAAAGGACCGAGTTATCATTGTCGTTAAACTCGTTAAAACAATAGCAACAAACTTGTCCACCCAGACAAGAACAAGTTTCACTGTGGCTAGGTTCATTAAAACATAGCGATAGGTTTGCTCGAAGGGAAAATTATAGAACAAGCATATGTTATCCTCCTCAAGCTTGAAAAAAATAAAGAGGTATTGGTCAACAATGACTGGGGAAAAAGGGAAGAAAACTTGAAGAATTTTATTGGTAGCATGTCGCTCTTAAACATGACACTTTCACTCCATCACCATGATTGAGTCAGGGTTGGGTTATTTCGTTCACGAGTCATATCACCATTGGTCTGCCGTACCATCCATATTTTGGGGTTAATGCTACCAATCCATTTTAGTGTCACCAATATGTTCAAGAGAAGTCATTCAGAGAATTCACCATCTAGTTACGCCTCATCCACTGCAATACCTTCACCCTCCATTTTTCATGACCACCATTCCTGAACCTTGTATCATCAGATCGTTTTCACCTCCAGAAAATCATTTGCTATGTTTCATATCATAGATGCAGGATTCATTAAGGCCCTCCTATGACAGGTCACTTCTTGTCGACATCAGCGCATTATCCGAGAAGTTGACTTAGAAACAACCCTTTCAGTACTTTGAAGCTTGCATGCCTCAATGGCAAGTTTCTCACTTCCGGCAACAGGTTGACATCATTGGCCTTCGACCAAAATATTTTGTGTGGTGTTCGACATCAGATCATATAATCACACCATGTGACTTGTACTGTAGTACCTTGAGGGTCATCATCATTATCGGTGATTCCTCTCGCGTCTGTTAACAACTTACATTATTGGCTGGTAATCAGGCAATGTCTTTCCATGTTCGACTTTAGAACATCTCTTCACATGGATTGACTTGTACATCAGGCGAAGATTGAACGAGTTTGAAGACCCTAGATCTAGTTTCATCCATCCAGGCTATGATATATTCAGGAGCATAAGGAAATCAGATGTACACAGAAGCTGCATAGATGGTCATCTAAGCCAGGGTTGATGACTCTCCAGTCTGCAACTGCAGACAATTATCTGTTCTATGTACATGAAAATGAATTTATAAAGTTGAGCATGGGAATGCCCGCCTAAACTAGATCATGAAAATAATATGATGATGATGTATTGTATTGTATCTTATATAGGTCACCTTCCAGTTCGAATACCTCGGATCCTCATGATAAAGCGTTTCACCCGACATCAAAAGATTTACGACATAGACATATTTGGGCACTGCAACCCCAATATTATATGTCGATAAAACAAGTTCTCTTTAATCCCTAAAAGTGTTGTTTCATACCCTAAAGGATCATGGTCATTTGATTACATCATTCCCCAGAAGTTCCACTTGAAAAACCACTCAGAACTGGCCAAAACTAGACCATACTGACTGCTCCACTGTCAAGGTGCGATGCATACTGACTCCTCCACTAGCCAGGTGTGATGCATACTGAAGAGGCCTTATGTGGGGTGTGATGAATGAGAATGCACAAATTTCTGAGACAGTTTGTTAAGTGGATGCTCATGGAATCTTCTAGAAACTTCTCCTATGACACTTGCCTCTCTAAATTTTCCTAGGGATGAGTAAGAGATCCAAGAAATCTCCAAGTGGAACCAAGAACTACAAGTGGAATGACACTAATCAAAAACCCAGAGATGACTCACAACCTTGAAAACATATATAAATGGATCCCTCATCTGAGAGATCTGGAGGCTGGAATTTTGTAATTTGTAAGGAAGTGCTGATATTTTGTCTTTGAGAAGAAGCATTGTATTGTTGGGTGATCTTGATTTTCATGAGGTGAAGAGGGCTTTGATGTTGGGAGGATGATGTTGGATCAGACAGCTAGGTTGTGATTCTCCCTTATATTTTAATAAATTTCTTTTAGTTTTCCTCCATACATACATGTACTTGTGAATCTTGTTATTTGTAAATTCCATTATATGATCAATGTATTTCTAATTCTGCATTGTTTACGATATAATAGATCGAGATGCTTTGATGGTGTTTTGTTGCTTTGTTTCTCTAGGTATTCTCTAAGCAGGAAAAGTAGGAGAGAAGTTGCAAGCTCTATCAAGGGGGAGAGAAATCAAGCGGAAGATCCAAGTTGGCCCCTTTGCTTCTCTCTTATCTATCATACATAGAGGAAATCACAAATCACTTTGATTGTTTGTTTCTAGGATAGCTGCCAATCCTAGTGGGACTAGCAGATCGAAAAGACACTAGTTTTCCCAAAAACAATCATCCAACAACAATGCCCCAAGTGGCATGATAGATTTATTAAGAATAAGTTGATTCACAAGCTAATCGAATTTTCCAGAGAAAGAGACAAGAATCTACTTCTACTCTTTACAACGGAAGGCCATAAAAATTGAGCAAACAATAATCAATAGAGGAAGAGAATCAAAGGCACATAACATAATAAATATCAGGGGAAAGCCACAGCTCAAAAGCCCACTATTTGTTTTGTATTAATTTGGAAAATCAAGATGAAATTACAATGCTTGTTCTCTCTAGAACAATCCCAAAACTCAGCAAATTCAATCTCCAACTCATAAGCAATCTCAAGGCCAAATCTTAGCCTCTTCACAATCTCTCCAGGTCTTTATTCCAATGTGTAATTCCTATGAAGGATAAATTGTATTTAAAGGGAAATAAAGCATATAATAATAACACAATACCTCAAGGATCAGTTCCTGATTGCATGCACTATCAGTGCAACTCAGAAAAATTTAAAACAAATAGTACACTGTCCCTAGACTCTAGTCTCAACTGGGTCTTTCTTAGAATCGACATGCATGAATTTCTCATGAGTAAATATTCAGTTAACTAGAGTAGCAAAGGTGCATTTCATTAGTGTCACCACTGGTTGTTAAATCACTATTAGTTCTCTCAATCAGTTTGAGATCTAATTTAACTGAACTGACTCATGAAATTGGGTATTCTATTTTACAACTCACAGTTAACTCACACTAGACTCATACAAAGTAGGGAGAACATATACATGACTTCTAAAAGACTTCCAACTCAAATTTCCTAAGTTAAGTAAGTTTAATAAACTTAATTTAACTATTTTAATTTGCTATGAGAATAGAATTCAAATTTAATTCACAGTTTAATTCAAGGACAAATTAAACTAGAATTTCTTGTTGCCATTTCTCAACACTCCCTCTCAACAAGAAAGGGATTATCAACTAACCTGACCCTGTCTTTGTGAAACTTGAATTTACATCTTGACAATGCCTTTGTCAAGATGTTGACATCTTGCTCTTTCATGGGAATGTAATCTAACAACCTGATCCGCCTTAATACACAATCTCTGAGATGATGATACTGGATATCAATATGCTTGGACCAATCATGAAAGACTGGATTTTTAGAGAGTTTGATACAACTTTGATTATCACAATAAATCATTGTTAGATCCATCTGCTGACCAAACAAACCATCCAAGATCTTCCTCATCCAGATAGCCTCACATGATTCCTTACTTGTAGCCATGTACTCTGCCTCTGCTGAATTGAGTGCAACCAATCTTTGTTTCCTATTGTACCAAGAAACTGTCACTAACCCAATACTAAATATCCCTCTTGATGTTTTCTTCATGTCGGATGGAATCCCTGCCCAATCTGTATCGATGATGCCTTGAAGCTTCACTCCTTCTATCCGTCTGTACCATAACCCAAACTGAGTAGTGCCTTTGAGGTATCTCAATACATGCTTTGTCATCTTTCAATACATCTTGGTAGGCCTTATGATTGATTTACTAAGCTGGTTAACTACATAGCACATATATGGTCGTGTGTTCACCAAGCACATGAGTGAACTGACAAGATATCTGTAAACAATAGCTTCCACTACTTCCCTTGAAGTAGCATCCTCCTTCCTCCAGTTACCAGCTAGAGGAGTCTCCATGGGTTTACTTCTCTCCATGTGGAATCTCCTGAGTATCTCGTTGGTATACTTGCCCTGAGATACAAACAATTCCCCATCTCCCTGCCATACCTCCATGCTAAGAAAGTAATGCATGAGCCCCATGTCCTTCATCTCAAACTCTATTGCAAGGTCCTCCTTGCAAGATTTGATGAGATTCTCATCACCTGTCAATATGATATCATCTACATAAAGTACAATGATCAAAAACTTACCTTCCACCACTATGTGATACAGGTTCACATCCGCTTCACTCTTCATGAAGCCCAACCCAGTGAAGTAGCTATCTATCTTGGTGTACCAAGCACAAGGTGCTTGCTTCAGCCCATACAACTCTCTCTTGAGTTGACACACATGGGACTCACAATCTAAGGTTTCAAAACCTTCAGGTTGCTCTATGTACACCTCTTCCTCAATCATGCCATTCAAGAAGGTAGTCTTCACATCCATCTAATGGATATTCCAACCCATCTATGTTGATAGTGACCAAATAGATCTGATTGAAAAGTACCTTGCAACAGGAGAAAAGGTATCATCATAGTCAATCCTCTCTACCTGTGAAAATCCATGGGCCACAAATTTGTCCTTATGCTTCTCCATACTACAATATATATCTTTCTTTACCTTGTAAAGCCAATGAGAGCTCACAAATGACTTGTCCTCTAGTCTTAGGACCACATCCCAAACGTTGTTTCGAACTATGGAGCCATACTCCACCAACGCATCAACCAAAATGAATTTTTGCACTGCTTCCTGAAAGGAATATGGCTCTATCACAATGCATACACCCATAAGTGCCATGTATCTAGTGTACCTCTCTAGTGACCTCCTCTATCTGCGTTGAGAAGAGGGTTTTCCCACATTCTCCCGTGCATCATCCAACAATGTGTCAGCCTCTCTAGTGCGCTTTCTTCCCTCTTTGGAAGACTCTGCTTGAGTGTATGTCTCCACTCTCTAAACCTCTACATGTGGCTGCTCCACATCAATCTGAGGCCCCTCAACCTTAGGAGCTGAAAGCTCCTCATCTGCATGTAGCTCAAGCTCCCTCTCAAGGGATACTTGCATGGCCTTCCCCTCATCGAACCTGATATCCCTATGAACCACTGTCATCCGACTAGTCGGCATGTACATCGATAGTTGTGAGGTTTATCATTGTACCCCATAAAGATCCCCAACTATTATGTTGGCTCAAGCTTCTTCCATGCATCTTTGGTCACATGGCAATAAACTGATGACCAAAAATCCTGAAGTGACCAACATATTTCCTCTTGCCGAAATAAGCCTCCTTTGGTGTCCTCATCACAAGTATCCGATGTGGGCTACGGTTCTAAACACAAACGGCTATGCTGCATGCCTCAGCCCACAAGTGTAGTGGTAGGCCCTGATCATGCAACATCACCATTGTTTCCCTACTATTCTCATGTTCTTCCTCTCGGGAAACCCCATTCTATTGAGGGTTATGCGGTGTCGTCAACTCTCATTTAATCTCTTATACTACACAAAAGTTCTTAAACTCATCGGAGACATACTCACCACCGTTATCACCCCATAGAGCGTTAACCTTCTTTCCAAATTCTTTCTCTACCAATTCTTTGAACTCACAAAATTTTGTGAAAGTTTGATCCTTTTTCTGCATAAAAAATACCCAACATTTACGAGAATAGTCATCAAAAAATATAACATAATACTTGTGTTTGGCCATGGATTTTGTCGAGAATGGTCCACACACATTTGAATGGAATCTCTCCAGAATAGATTCTGCTCAAATGTATCTGTCTCCAAAGGAAGACTTGGTGAATTTTACCAAAATACAACCCTTGCATGTATCAACTTGCTCAAGCGTACCTCTGGGAAGACCGATAGAGATTGCTGTAATATCTTCAAAGCCCCATGATGCAAGTGGCCCAATCGCCTGTGCCACAAATTGCCGACATCTCGGTTCAACATCTTTTCCAATTTTGAACTCAAAGTAGCACAATCCTCTACCTCTATCTTATATAGATTCTGAACTCGAATCCCTATCTTCCTTACTTGATGCATGGCTATGTGTCGAAGGAACGCCTTTCCTTTCGAAAAGATCACATCATAGCCTCTATCCTCAAGCATGGCAACAAACACCATGTTCTTCATCAGTCCTGGTACATGCACAACATTGTTCAAGGTGAGTGGAGCTGCATGATCCCTATGAAAAGTAATAGTGCCCACACCAGTAACACTATACTTAACATCATAACTCATATCGATATGCATCTTGATATCTTTCTCCTCCAGTTCAATGAATAACTCTTTGTAGTTAGTCATGTGGAATGAAGCTCCACTGTCTAAGTACTAGAAACTTCCCATCACTTAAGACACCATGCATGCAATGAGGGCAAAATCCAATTCGAATTGGGAGGCCAAACCCTCATCTGCTGCTCCTCCTAAGGACTTCTCCTTGGACTTCTTCAATGGACAATTTTTAGCAAAGTGACCCATATTGTGACAATGAAAGCATTTAATTTTCATCATGTCCTTCTTCTTACCTCCATGAAATGAATCTAATTTGGAACGAGAAATTTTACCTTTCCCCTTCCTCGTCTTAATCGCTAAGGCACAATTCTCTTCATCACGAGTCTTTGATGAAGAGCCATCCCTGTTGTTCCTCCTAATCTCATCCTGCATCAAATCCGACCATACTCATTCTGAATTTGGCAAAATCCCTCAACCTTTGACAGAGTCTTGATAACTATGCCAACTCTTTGTGAGTCCAAGAAGAGCAAGGTTCACGATATCCTCCTCAGAAACATGATTCCAACACTTCCAAGTTCATCCAGACATTGAGTGAACTTGGTCAAATAATTTTGATTCATCTCGCCTTTCTCCATCTTGATTTTACAAAGTTTATCCTTCAATGACAACTTCCTTTGATCACTGTTATTCTGATACAAGTACGTCAATGTTTTCCACATAGCATGTGGGGTTTCCTTTCCATGGAAACTCAAGCTATTATGATCTCGAAATCCCTCAAGGATTATCTTCCTTTCCTTCACCACTCACTTATTCCACTCGGCCAAGTTCTGTGCATTAGTAGCTGCTGGCTTAGGAATTGCTTGTTCAACAAATTCCTTCAAGCCATTGTCCTCTAGCACAACCTCCATCTTGTCCCTCCAGGCTATGAAATTCGAGCTGAATTCCAAGGCATACTGAAGCCTCAACCCATGGAACGCCATCTACTGATCCTGAAGTATGTATGCAAATTCGACTTTCACCTGTAACCCAGAAACTCAAAACTTTGAAATCTCCTCTAGAGAGCTGATTTTAAATCAATGATATATCCCTCATCCGAACTTCGATTCGGCTGATTTGTTTTTTGAATTTGGGTATATTTTCTCAAGGAATTAAGATCTGCAATTTTTTTCTAAAAATTTTGCACAAAAAGTCTCATATCTTCTCTGCAAACTCTTGGCCCAAAAATGAATCTTGCTCCGATACCATGTAGAAAATCCTGTAGATTTACAAGATAATGCAATTTTTCTAAAGCAAGAGACAATAATATACTTCTACTCTTTACAGCGGAAGCCCATAAACATTGAGGAAAAAACTAATTAATAGAGGGAGAGAATCAAAGGAACATAACACAATAAATATCTGGGGAAATGTTGGGTTGTGTTATATTCTTTCCACGACTAGCCCACGTAGTTAACCGAGGGGTTAGAGGGGGGGCGGAGCCCCCCCTTCGTTGCGCTGATTGCTTAGTGGGGAGGTGGGAGGCGGGGGAGTCACAAGGGGTTTGAGGGGTACAAGTAACCCCCCTCTATGGGGTCCGGGGCAGTTCCCTGAAAAATTTTGTTTTTTGGACCCTATATTAGGTTGGGCAGACCTACCTATGGTTTTATGAATGTTTTTCACACATGGTTTTGGATGCGATGGTTTCCAGTCCATGGTTTTGGACATGATGGTTTTTGTTCCATGGTATTGGATGCTTCAACATGTATAAATATGTATTGTAACATTGAAAGGAATATAATGAAAAATCAAGCTGGTAGTCCTGGTTTTGGGATCCAGGGGAAAATCTCTGTGTATATGTGTTTCATGTGTTATGCCCTCGCATTGTTTATTTTCTATGTTTTAGAATTCATATGCAGGTAATTTTTGTACGAGGTTAAAACCTACATTTGGTATCAGAACTATTTTGGTTTCAAGGGGATGCCTTTGTTGCTAAGGGGTTTCGCTTGGGCCTGTGGTAGAACCTGTTTAGTGGGAGATCTGCGAGATCGATTCTGGTGGTGAAAGAAGATGGCGAGCAGTGGAAAGATAGAGATCAAGAAATTTAATGGTCAGAGTTTTGATTTTGGAAACTCAATATGGAGGATCTGTTGGTGGATAAAGATCAGTGGATCGCGGTAGATCTGAGTACTAAACCGATGGGAGTGTCCGATGAAGAATGGAAGAAGTTGGATCAGAAGGCAAAGAGAACAATATGATTGTGTGTCTCAAATTCAGTATTGCTGAATGTATCAGGGGAAGCTACGATGAAGGCTTTGTGGGACAAGTTAGGGATTTTGTACCAATCTAAGTCTCTAGTGAATAAACTATTCCTGCGGAAAAAGTTGTATAACCTGAGGATGAAAGATGGAGACTCGGTGATAGAGCACCTAATACTGTGGTAAGTCAGTTATTATCTATTGATATTAAAATTTCATATGAAGATAAGTGCATCAGTTTGTTGTGTTCTCTACCAGATTCGTGGGATTGTCTGGTTATTGTAATAGGTAATAATGCAACTACCTTGCAGTTTGATGAAATAGTATCATCCTTGCTAACGGAGGAAATGAGACATAAAAATATGGAGAGCCAGAATGATGATGCCTTGTCTGTACGAGGACGGTCCCAGAATTGAAACAAAATAAATCATCGAGTGGGAGGTCTAAATCTAGAGGGAGATCTAAATCTCCAGGAAAACTTGTAAAGGTGGTGTGCTGGAAATGCAGAAAGCAAGGGCACTACAAAAGGGACTGTAAATCTAAAGCTCCTAATACAAGAAAGGGATTTGATGATGCTCCTTCTGTAGAGGTGAAAACCACCTCAAATGAAGGTGGGGATGTGTACTTGGCTTCTTCAAGTACACATGTAGATCATGAGGCATGGTTGATTGGCTCAGGTGCATCCTTTCACTTCACTCCCCATAGAGAGTGGTTCTGAGAGTATGAGAAATACGATGGTGGTGATGTCTTCTTAGGGGATGATAGGAAGGCTAGAATCATTGGTCATGGAAAAGTAAAGTTTACGTTGCAAGGTGGAAGGGTTAGAACACTTCCAGGTGTCCTACATATTCCTGCATTAGCCAGAAATCTGATTTCTGTAAGAAAGTTGGATGATGCAGGTGTAAAAACAATGTTCGAGAAGGATACCTGCAAGATGGTTCAGGAAGCACTGGTATTGATTCGGGGAGTTCGCATTGGAACTCTGTACATGCTACAAGGTAGCACTGTTGTTGATGGATGCAATAGTTTTGTGGTTCCTGAAAGTGGAACAGAAAATCTAGTGGTCTTTGGAGAGAAGACCATGTTGTGGCATCAAAGGCTTGGACATATTGGAGAGAAGGGCCTTCAAATACTTCATGGTAAAGGTATGGTAGAAAGTATGAGTAACAACTCTCTAGATTTTGATTTCTTCGAAAATTGTGTATATGGGAAGTAGAATCGGGTGAGTTTTCCCTCTGGTGGTAAGAGGGCGAAACAAATATTAGAGCTTGTGCACAGTGATGTGTTTGGACCTGTGAAGGTTCCATCACTGGGTAAGTCTATGTACTATGTATCATTTATAGATGACTTCTCAAGGAATACATGGATATATTTCCTTAAGAATAAATTTGAAGTCTTTGACAGGTTTAAAGAATTTAAGGCTCTGGTGGAAAACCAGATAGAGAAGAAGATAAAGGTGCTGAGGGAAAATAATGGTGGAGAGTTTTGCAGTAAGGAATTTGAAGAGTTCTGTAAGAAATGTGGTATAGCACAGTAGAAGACTACTCCATACACCTCAGAAAAATGGAGTTGCAGAAAGAATGAACAAGACATTGAGGGAAAGCGCAAGAATCATGCTCAGTGGTGCCAGGTTAGGACAGGAATTCTGGGCAGACACAGTGGAGACAACATGTTACCTGGTCAATAGATCACCTTCATCAACGTTGGAGGATAAGAATCCACAAGAGGTATGGACTTGTAAGAAACCCTCTCTTTCACATCTAAGGGTATTTGGATGTGATGCATATGTACATGTTCCAAAGGAGAAACAAACCAAGTTGGATAGTAAATCTGAAAAGTGCATCTTTATTGGGTATAAGGATAGTTTAAAGAATTATAAGCATTGGAACCTAGTAACAAGGAAGGTTGTGTACAACCAAGATGTGGTGTTCAGAGAGGTGAAAGATGTTATTAAACATGAAGTCCAACCCAAGAAACCTGAGAAGATAGAGTTTGAGCTAAAGGAGGAAGAATCAGACTCTACAGTAGAGGAGGAATCAGAAGATGAAGAGACACAAACTCTGGGTGTGAAAAGATCAGTTCAAGAAATAAGGCAGCCAGAAAGGTATAGTCCATCTACTTTTTGTTCAAATTTTGCTTTATCTATTACTGATGATGATCCTAGAACTGTGAAGGAAGCAGTAGATTCAGAGGATGGAAAAATCTGGAAAGAGGCCATGGCTGATGAAATGGCATCTTTGCACAAAAATGAGGCTTGGGATCTGGTGGAGTTGCCGGCTAGAAGGAAACCCATTGGCATCAAATGGGTGTTCAAGAAGAAGACAAATGCAGAAGGAAAGGTGGAGAAATACAAAGCTCGGTTGGTAGAAAAGGTTATTCCCAGGTGTTGTGAATTGATTTTGGTGATATTTTTTCTCCTGTTGCCAAGGTAACTTCTATTAGATTACTTTTATCTATTGCTGCTGCTTTTGATTTTGAAGCAGAATAGATGGATGTGAAGACAACATTTATTCATGAGGATCTGGAAGAGGAAATCTACATGAAGCAACCTGAAGGCTTTGCGGTGAAGGGTAAGAAAGAACTAGTATGCAAGTTAAAGAAGTCTCTGTATGGGTTAAATAGTCACCAAGGATGCGATATCAGAAATTTGATACATTTATACGGGGACTTGGATTCACCAGAAGCAAAGCAGATCATTGTGTGTATTTTAAATTAATTGGTGACCGTGTTATTTATCTGGTCTTTTATGTGGATGATATGTTCTTGGTTGGAAATGACAAAGAAATTATCCAGGATTTGAAGACACATTTTTCCTCCAAATTCGACATGAAATATCTTAGTGCTGCAAACTATATTTTGGGCATGGAAATTAAAAGAGATTGGACAAAGAGGAAGCTCTGGTTAAACCAGAGGAAGTATGTCGAGACAATATTGCAGAGGCTTAATATGTAGGATGGTAAACTGGTGAAGGTTCCTATTCCTGTAGGTGTAAAGTTATCTGCTGAACAGTGTCCCAAGACAAAAGAAGAGGAAGAGGACATGTCCTGTGTTCCATATACAACTGCAGTTGGTAGCTTGATGTATGCGATGGTTTGTACTAGACCAGACATTATACATGCAATGGGAGTATTGAGCAGGTTTGTGTAAAAACCAGGGGAGGAGCACTGGACAGCAGTGAAGCGAGTTTTCAGGTATTTGTGTGGCACTAGTGATTATGGTTTGTGCTACCAAGGAAGACCAAGATTGGACAGAGTGTTGGATATTCGTGGCTTTGTTGATGCAGACTGAGTTGGAGATCTTAATCAGAGAAGATCTGCAAGTGGGTATGTGTTTAACCTATTTGGAGGTGTAGTCAGTTGGATGGGTAAGAAACAATCTGTAGTGGCATTATCAACTACAGAGGCAGAATACATGGTAGCCACTCATGCAAGCAAGGAAGCAGTTTGGTTGCAGAGATTGTGTTCAAGTATGGGGTTAGTACAGGGAGCTATATGTATAGTCTGTGACACCCAAAGTGCAATTTTCTTGGCAAAGAACCCTTCATATCATTCAAATACAACGCACATTGATGTTCAATATAACTTTGTGAGGGATATGATAGAAGACAAAAAGGTGTTACTGGTAAAGGTGGACACTTTGAATAATACTGCAGATGCATTGACAAAATCTGTCGGCTCCGAGAAGTTCTCTTGGTGTAGAGAAACAATGGGCGTTGCAGGGATGGATAAATGACTAAGCTCTCTTGTGGCCCCATGTGGAAAGAAAACAACAAGTGGGAGAATGTTGGGTTGTGTTATATTCTTTCCACGACTAGCCCATGTAGTTAACCAGGGGGTTAGAGGGGGGGTGGAGCCCCCCCTTTGTTGCGTCGATTGTGTAGCGGGGGGGGGGGGCGGGTCACAGGGGTTTTGAGGGGTGCAGTTAACCCCCCTCTATGGGGTTCGGGGCAACGCCTCAGAAAATTTTGTTTTTTGGACCCTATATTAGGTTGGGTGGACCTACTTATTGTTTTGTGCATGTTTTTCGCACATGGTTTTGGACGCAATGGTTTTTGGTCCATGGTTTTGGATGTGATGGTTTTTGGTCCATGGTATTGGATGCTTCAGAACATATAAATATGTATTGTAACATTGAAAGGAATATAATGAAAAATCAAGCTGGTAGTCACGGTTTTGGGATCTAGGGGAAAATCTCTATGTATATGTGTTTTATGTGTTATGCTCTCGCATTGTTTATTTTCTATGTTTTAAAATTCGTATGCAGGTAATTTTTGTACAGGCTTAAAACCTACAGGAAAGCCACAGCTCAAAACCCCACTATTTGTTTTGTATTAATCTGGAAAATCAAGATGAAATTACAATGCTTGGTCTCTCTAGAACAATCCCAAAACTCAGCAAATTAAATCTCCAACTCATAAGCAAGCTCAAGGCCAAAGCTTAGTCTCTTAAAAATCTCTCCAAGTCTATATTCCAATGTGTAATTCCTATGGAGGATAACTTGTATTTAAAGGGAAATAAAGCCTCTAAAAATAGCGCAATCCCCCAAGGATCAATTCCTGATTGCATTCATTACGTGCAACTCAGAAAAATCTAAAATAAATAGTACACTATCCCTAGACTCTAGTCTCAACTGGGTCTTTCTCATAATCGACATGCATGAGTTCATTAGTGTCACCACTGGCTGTTAACTCACTATTAGTTCTCTCAATCAATTTGGGAACTAATTTAATTGAACTGACTCATGAAACTGAATCTTCTATTTTACAACTCACAATTAACTCACATTGAACTCCTACAAAGTAGGAAGAACAGATACATGACTTCCAGAAGACTTCCAACTCGAATTTCCTAAGTTAAGTAAGTTTAATAAACTTAATTTAACTATTTTAAGTTGATATGAGAATAGAATTCGAATTTAATTGACAGTTTAATTCAAGGAAAAATTAAACTAGAATTTCTTGTTTCCATTTCTCAACAAATGGGACTGTGGGATTGAAAACCATAGATAAGTCTCAGTCATATTTTCTTGATAATGAACATTGTTTGTAGTTGTATCACAAACATACTTCTAAGGATTCATTTGTCAACATTGTGTCATATGCAAATTCATATCTTGAAGTTGTTGGGGAAAGGGAAGTTATTCCTGCGCTTCCAACCACTTAATTTTTTTCCATTATTTATTTTAAAGAAATAATTAAAAAATAAATAAAGAGAAAAAAGAGAAAAAAAAGAGAAAAAAGAAAATAAAAATGCCTACTGGTGAAAACCCATCAAGGGCACCATTGGATGACTATGGGGACTACAAACCGGTTTGTTGGTAGTCAACACATTCTTTTTCCTCTTTTGTAACAACATACTGATACTTTTTATCTCTGTAAATGTTTCAATGTTGAACTATTTTGATGTTATAGACTCAATGTTCATAAGCTATACAATTATCTTTTTTTTTTTTTTTCATGATCAGGTACTTATATATTATAAAAACTGCTAGGAGCCAAGTCCTGTTACATATGTTGGGAGAAATAGATAAGGAGAAGTCCAAAATGGGTTCGCAGACCCTGACTTCTTATAAGTAAACTTGAGTAGCACAGATTGAAAAAGAAAACGGTTGTATAGCCTTACAAACAGACCTACGAGAAGACAAAATTTACTAGTCATTAAGCAGATTAGCTATACAATTATCATGGGCTTACATGCAACAACTTTAGTTACTACAATTCTCCAATTTTTTGTTGATACAAATATGCATATTTGCAAATCACCTTTACAACTTCATATAGTTTTTTTGATACAAACCAAGGACATCTTCATTTTTTGGGCTATCACAAGTTGTATATGTGTTATTTTATCTCCATAATTGTCAACTTTATTTTTATGTTGATACACTTGATTCTGCTGACACAATTTTTTCTCTCGCTGCATCATTCTAATGACGGATTTTACCAATAGACATGTACCATGAATGGAGATTTTCATAACATTGATTAAGTCATCACACTTGTTGATCTAAAAATGAGATCTTAAATCAATATTAAGGTATTACAGACTCATGTGCAGGAATGGCTATATTATTTAGTGCAACAGATCGAAAATATTGTGAATAATATAGACAATGAACAGTTATAAAACATAATAAACACACACATCAACACAACAAAATAATCAAGGAGTTCACCAGACTTCCTGGCTACGTCTCCTGGTCCAGATTTTAGTGTCGACCTCTATATTATATATTTAAGAGTATAATATTACAAGTGTGAGCTCGAATAGAGTCTCAACACAACAATGAAAAAACAACAGGGATTTACTCGAAATCCTCGAGTCTAAAAGAGTGCACAGACTCTCCGTCTTTCTCTCTGTCTTATGCTTTCTCTTGCTCTCTTCTCTGTCCCCCCACAACTGTTCTACCATTGGATGGATTTTAAGCCTATCGGCCTTTTCTGTTCACCTTCCCTCCTCAGGCTTTCGGGCTCCCAACCCCTATCCATTTGTCTCCCTTTCGAGCGTTAAACAATCATTGTAAAACTCTTAAGGTATGGTGGCCACTTGTTTTCAAACGGAAAGGACCACTGGCACAGGTGAAATCCCCGGGAATACGTTCCTCTATTTACACAGAGAAATACACCAAAACAGTGAGAAATTATACCACGCCAGACTTCAAATGATATTGAATCTGATCTATAATCCTATTGGTTCCGTTGTTGCATCGCTATTGCAAGTCGCAAGTGCTACGATCATAATCCCTTTGTATTTGTTCCATAGCAGGAATACACAAAAATACATAGGAAAATTCTTATTATCGGACTTCAAATTTTATACGGCTGCATATATAATTCCTTTCACGTCTGTAAAATAGTTCGTTCATCGTCCACTGTCTGATCAGTGATCGATAATCCATGGCTGACGATCATTTTGGGTGGCCCACTTGCATGGAGATAACCAACCCGAAAAAACGGTTTTCTCTCTCCTATAGTGTGCTATGTGTCGGATGATGTATGGAATTGGGCGGAGCCTCTCCAATACTGCTTACCACCTAAAGCCCGCTCGAAATACTGCTTATCATGGAACTCAAACCCTTCATTGTTTTATTTCATAACTCCTTCGGGTCCGCCTTTGTTAAGTCCTCCCTTTGGTTCCATGCAATGTGATATTGGTAGTTGATCTGGACCGTTGATCTGTGCGTTCGATCAACGGTTCACATTGTTTCCCTGGATCACGATCGCAATTCCCATAAGGCTGCCTCCAATACACTCTGCTAGCCTGTTCCGATGCGATATCGCCGATTCAATCCGATTCGTTGACCTAGCCGATCCGACGGCTCCAGTGCAATGAGACTTCAACCTTCGCTTAGCTCTGTTTTCTGCCTTTCTTCTTGGCTTTTCTTCTACGATAATATGTATATGAAGACTTAGAGGTTTCAAGATCCATTTTGGATCACGCCTTCCCATTGAAAAGCTTTTGGACCACCAAAAGTTGGTTTTTAGGCATCAATCAAGTGAGGATATAGCTCCCTCACTTGTTTAACTTCTATCCATCGTGCTTTGCTTGGATTTTAACCATTGAGTCCTACTCTCAGGTACTCAACATCCCCTTGACGCGTAGTTCTTACCTTCTTGTCCAGAACTGTGTCTTCTTGTAACTCATTGAGATATTCAAGTAACAAATCCCTAATAGAAGGCAACTGACTTTGCTCTTCAGGATATTTAATCAATGAAGGTTCATACAATCTCAAGTTTTTTGCATTAACGACTGAATAGATTTGCATATAAGCTGACAAATCAAGGCAAAAAGCATTTTCACCAATTTTATCAAGTATTTTGAAAGGTCCATACCTTATTGGTTTTAGCTTCTTACCATCACTTTGCATTCTATCTTTGCTAATGTTGGGTGTGGAGCCTGATTATCTTCTATATTCAAAGGTATCGCCACATTGGACCCTAGTTCGAAATGGGGGTGGCAACGCTGCCTGTAAAATATTCGCTGCAGGGGGGGTCTAGGGGGGGGGGGGGTGGCTGCGACCTTTGGGAGCCCCCCCTTGGCGGGGGGTTTCGGGGGCAGCGCCCCCAAAGCTAAAAACAGCTGTAAAATTGCCTTGTAAAAGTATAGTAATTTCTAGTCAATCTGGGCCGTTCATTAGGCAGATGATCTGACGGTAGAACTTATGTTTAAATTAGGGTTTTTTTACCCTAGAAGGCAACCCCTCTCTTTGTATGAGGGCATTGTATTTGAGGTTGTGTGATAGAGGTGTATTCTGTGAGCGGGAAATAGAGAGGTGAGACTGTGAGAGAAAACAGAGGATATTACAGCGGATCTGTTGTAGGTTGTGTCTCTTCATTTTTCTGGATAATAGAAAGGAAGGACTGGTTGTTCGGGGTGGACGTAGCCCAAACTGGGTGAACCACGTATATCTGTGTCTCTCTTGTTTTATGTGTTTTCTGTGTTTATATTTCTGCAATATTTTATGTGTTCCATTGCTCCATAATATATAATTTCTAACAACTAATGTACAACCAGAATTGATCACCAACTTGAAAACTATGCTCAACTCAATGCTTGTCATGTCTTGCCTTGTACTTGGCTTAACTTCTTTCCAGTTGTTCCTGTACTACTTAGTGAATTTCCTGGATTTTTTCAATGAACTTGGTTGCTTTGTCCACATCACCATGTGCATCAACTGCTATGTCTTTACCAAAGACTAAATCCAAGGGAGACTTTGGTATAAAAGCCAAACAAGTCTCAAAAGGAGATCTATGAGTAGAAGAGTGCTTGGTACGGTTGTAATCATGCTGCACATAACACAAATGCTCATCTGAAAGCTTGGGATGCTTGTTGCAATAGCCTTTGAGCAACTGGATCATTTTCCTGTTGACCACTTCTGTCTGACCATTTGTTTGTGGATGAAATGCTGTGCTCTTCTTCAACCTGTTGTCCATCAAATCCCATAAACTTGACCAAAACTTCCCAACAAATTGAAATCTCGATCAGATACAATAGAAGTGGGTAATCCAAAATGAACCCATACATTCTGAAAGAACAACTTTTCTATTTGTTCAGCTGTAACCTGCTTGTTACATGGTATCAAAATACACATTTTACTGAACCTATCCACAACAACATGCAAATAATCATGACCTTTTCTAGATTTTGGCAATCCCCCAACAAAATCCATGGAAACACTTTCCCAAGGATGAGAAGGAATTGGAAGTGGAGTGTACAAGCCTAATTTTCTATTACTGGGCTTGAATGTAGCACACACAGTACACCCTTTGATATATCTAGAAACTGTCTCATGCATTCTTGGCCAATAACAGAACCTTTGCAATATTGCAACTGTTGTACTTACACCAAAATGACCTGATATTAGAGAAGTATATTTTTCTTGGATTATGTTAACTCTTTCAGTTTTTGGAATGCATAACTTTCCCAAATGATATAAGAGTTGGTCTTTTACATAATAATCCAATTCTTCTACTTTCTTGCCATGACTTAAAGTTTCATATACATCTTTAAAATCTACATCTTGAGCATATTGTTCAATGTAACTTTCATGCATTACTGAGTTATGCTTAAGTATAGTAGATGCATTTATGATCAGTCTTGATAACATGTCTGCAACCTTATTGTGTATGCCCTTCTTATATCTGATGACAAGATGAAATTTTTGTAGAAGACCCATCCACCTATAATGTCTTGATTGCTGCAATTTAGTTTGTGATTGCAAATATTGAAGTGGTTGATGATCTGTATGTATGATTGTTTCTTTACCCATTAGGTAATGTTTCCAATTTTTCACACTTTGTACTAATGCATACAATTCTTTATCATATGTGGGATAATTAAATACTGCAAAAGTAAATGTCTCAGAATGATAGCATATGGGTTTTCCGTGTTGCATGATCACTTCTCCCATGGCATAGTCAATGGCATCTATTTCAATCTCAAATGGATGTTGAAGATTTGGCAGTGCTAGTACTAGTGCTATACTGATTTTTTCTTTTAAGGTGTCGAAGGCTTTCTGTTGTTTGCCTCCCCACTGAAACACCTGTTTCAATCCCGTTAAAGCATGTAATGGAGTTGAAATCAAAGAAAAGTTAGCAATAAAATTTCTTTAGTATTGTGCTGCCCCTAGGAAACTCTTAACCTCTATAGCAGATTTGGGTTTAGGCCAATTCACAATTATTTCAACCTTAGAGGGATCTATCTGCAATTCACCACCCCCTACAATATAACCCAAATAATTTAAAGATGTTCTGCCAAATTCACATTTTGACAATTTTACATAGAGATTTTCTCTTTTTAAAACATCTAAAGTCTGATTTACATGCCTTACATGGTCTTCCCATGTCTTACTAAAAACAAGAATGTCATCTAAATGAACAATTACAAATTCATCAATAAATGGTCTGAGTACATCATTCATAACTCTCATAAATGTAGCAGGAGCATTAGTTAAGCCAAAAGACATAACCAACCATTCATAAAGTCCTTGCTTTGTCTTGAAAGCAGTCTTCCATGCATCTTGTTCTGTAACACTAACCTGATGATAATCACTTCACAAGTCTAACTTGGAAAAGTAAACTTCTTCTTTCAATTGATCTAATAAATCATCAATACGAGGAATAGGATAACAATTCTTGATCGTTATTTTATTTAGTGCTCTATAATAAATGCACATTCTCCATGAACCATATTTCTTTCTCACCAGAACGATTGGAGATCCACATGGTGATGTGCTTGGTCGTATAAATCCTTTATCGAGCAACTCCTGTACCTGCCTCTTTATCTTTGCATTCTCTAAAGCTGATAACCTGTACATTCCAATGTTAGGTAATGGAGCATCTTGCTGCAAATAAATATCATGTACTATTTCTCACTTGGGTGGCAGACCTTTTGGTTATTGAAATAGAACATCATACTCTGAAACAACTTTAACTAAATAAGCTTTTTGTTTAGAATTACAACCTTCAAATGCATTGGATTTTTCAGGATCCTTTGCCTTTACAACCATTAGTAAAAATTTCTTACTTGAATTCACAATTCTTTTCATCTACCCTGAGTTTATGAGAGAATAGTTATCTTTGAGTTTATGAGCTCTTACAATATATTCCATTCCATCTTTAGTGAGTTGATACTTATTTTCAGCTCCATAGAAAATAGCTTTCCTATCATACAAGTATGGACTTCCCAAAACAATACCACATATATCCAATGGAACTATATCTAACTCAACCTCATCTACAAATGTTGATCCAATAGCAAACGTAAGTTTACATTGTCTTGTTACTTGTAGCTTTATTTTATCACACATCCAACCTAATGGATATGGCTTCTCATGAGGTTTTGTTTGTAATCCCAACTTCTTTACAATTGTTTCAGAAATCAAATTTACTTGTGATCCACTATCAAATAAAGTATCAATCTTATTATGCTTGGAAATTACTCTAATACGAAAAAGCTCATTTCTTTCCCTCTCATTATTTTCATTCTCAATAGATTGTGAAGAATTACTTGTGGATGCTTCAGAATCTTTACCTTTAATGCCTATGGCTATAACTGTTGTTTCATCGCCTGAATTTGATCCCAAGTCCTTCTGAATAGCATCAACATTCTTCTTCTTCCTTCCATCGAACTTCTTAGGTTTCAGTTCTGGATGCAAAAACCAACAGTGTGCCTCATCATGTCCTTCTTTCTTGCAATGAGTGCATGAAGGTTATCCTTATTTAAAGTGTTTTCTTTCCTCTCCTTCCATTTTAGTTTCTTCTTTTCCTTACTCTTGCTTACAAAATATTTAGATGATCCCCCAACCTCTGGGTTTACATTCTTACCTCTAGCTTCTAGATGTGTAGCTTGAACTGATACATCATCTAAGCTAGTGGGATTACACATGAGAATAGTATGCTTTAAATAGCTATGAAGACCACCTATATACTTCAATGAAGTTTGAGGTGAATCTAATGATATACCTAGAGTTAAAGCTCTCTTTCTGAATTCCTGAGTATAACTCTGTACATTCTGACCCTTCAATTGACAAAGAGTTTGCCAACTCATCATTGCCTACTGCATGTAATCTAAAGGATAGAATTTCTTTTTGATAGCAGAAACAAATTCATTCCAGGTAGAAATGATTTTACCATGTTTTTGAAGATCAGCTTGTGTTTTTCCTTCCCACCATACTAGTGCAATTCCTCCAAGTCGAAGACTAGCCAGCTGAATCTTCTTCCTTTATGAATCAACGTTCTGTACCCTGCAATATACATCAATTTGTCTTATCCAATTATCTAGCTTTTCTGCATTAAGTTCTCCATCATAAATTGGCAAATCAAAATTCACATCTAATTTGATTAAGGAAGTTTTCTTCTTTTTCTTAGGAGAGCTAGAAGATGATAAGGATGATGAAGGTGATGATGGAGGAGATGGTGGAGGAGGAATTTCCCCTTTCCCTTTGCGTTCTGGAGGGGAAACTAGAAAAGTTTTCTCTGCTCCTTTGTCTGGTTTAGGTGTTGAAGTGCTTTCACCTCGACCCTTCTTAAATTCCATATACATCTCTTCCACCATAGCTCGGATTGTCATAAAACTTTCTATAAATTGAGATTCTGATCCCAATGGAGCTTCTTCTGCCATTATCCTCTGAGAATAGACTCTTCCAATCTCTGGATTAGCCTCAACAAGTTCTCCTTCTCCTAGTCTGAGCTTTAATCTACTTAGCATTAAAAATATAGCACAAGCTTTTCTAACCTTAACAAAACCAAAACCAAATGCTCTGATACCACTTGATCTAAAAATGAGATCTTAAATCAATATTAAGGTATTAAAGACTCATGTGCAGGAATGCCTATGTTATTTAGTGCAATGGTTCGAAAATATTATGAATAATATAGACAATGAACAGTTATAAAGCATAATAAACACACACATCAACACAACAAAATAATCAAGGAGTTCACCATACTTCCTGGCTATGTCTCCTGGTCCAGCTTTCAGTGTCGACCTCTATATTATGTCTTTAAGAGAAGAATATTACAAGTGTGAGCTCGAATAGAGTCTCAACACAATAATGACAAAACAAAAGGGATTTACTCGAAATCCTCGAGTCTAAAAAAGTGCACAGACTCTCCCTCTTGCTCTCTATCTTCTGCGTTCTCTTGCTCTCTTCTCTGTCCCTCCACAACTGTTCTGCCATTGGATGGATTTTAAGCCTATCAACCCTATATGTTTGCATTCCCTCCTCGGGCTTTTAGGCTCCCAGCCCCTGTTTGTTTGTCTCCCTTTCGAGCATTGAAAAATCATTGTAAAACACTTAAGGTATGGTGGCCACTTGTTTTCAAACGGAAAGGACCACTGGCACAAGTTTGTTTACACAGAGAAATACACCAAAATAGTGAGAATTTCCACCAAGCCGGACTTCAAATGATATTGAATCTGACCTATAATCCTATTGGGTCTGTTGTTGCATCGCTATCGCAAGTCGCAAGCGCTATGGTCATAATCCCTTTGTATTTGGTCCATAGCAGGAATACACAAAAAACATAGGAAAACGCTTATCATTAGACTTCAAATTTTATACAGCCACATCTATAATTCCTTTTGGGTCTGTAAAATAGTTCGTTCATCATCCACCATCTGATCAGTGATCGATAATCCACGGCTGACGATCATTTCAGGAGGCCCACTTGCACGGAGATTACCTGCCCGAAAAAGCGGTTTTCTCTCTCTTGCAGTGTGCTACGTGTCAGCCGGTGTATGGAATCAGACAGAGCCTTTCCAATACTGCTTACCACCTAAATACCACCTGAAATACCGCTTACCACAAAACTCAAACCCTTCGCTATTTTATTTCATGACTCCTTCGGGTCCGCCTACGTTAAGTCCTCCCTTTGGTTCCATGTGATGCGATATTGGTAGCTGATTTGGATCGTTGATTTGCGCGCTCGATCAACAGTTCATGCTGTTTTGCTGTATCATGATCATAATTCCCATAAGGATGCCTCCAATACACTTCACTGGCCTGTTTTGATGCGATATCAACGATTCAATCTGGTCCATTGATCTAGCCGATTCGATGGCTCCGCTGCAACGAGACTTCAACCTCACTTAGCTCTGTTTTCTGCCTTTCTTCTTGGTTTTTCTTCTACGATAGTGTTTTTTGATAATATGTATATGAAGACTTAGAGGTTTCAAGATCCATTTTAGATCACTTGTATAGTCTCCACGTTAGCATTATGGTAAGTCAATGACAGGTATGTTTCTTGTCATTTGCATTTCTAGATTTAAGGATGATATGACACCCTGTCACACATGCTGAGGACGACCATTATCATTAAGTTGGGGGGGGGGGGGAGTGGTGATCGTATATATCATATGATACACCATATCACTATCCTATTTTAGTAATTATTTATTGTACGAGACATCATACCCTTACCCAAATTTAGTAATTACCCATTAGACCTTGTATTTATAGTAATAATTCGTTGTTACTACTGCTATTATTTCTGAAACTTGATGTGACTACTTGGAATTATTATCAATAACCACCGAATATGGCATAAATCCCAAAACTGTTAGAAGGGTATGCAAAATCTAGTAAATTGATACTCTCTAGCTTAGCAAAAATTTTACATGCGTCGAGTGAACCCTGAAATAGTTCTTGAGCAGCCATGGGAGGAGCAAAATTCCATCATGAACTCGATTCTACCAATACTTTGTTACACCATCCGGAAGCCCCAGACATATTTTAAAATGCGGGTTGGTTATCCTATTTTGAGAAGATGTAGGGATTTAAGGAACAAATTTCTTTAAAGTTCACACAAGCCTTGAATGAGTAGGGTTCAATGGTTAGAGGAGTTAGGATTGCTATTATAGAGGGAGTAATTGCTAGGGTGATTGGTTTGCATTAGACAAGAACATGCTATTTTTGTAGGAAATTAGCAATCCTAACAACCAAAGCTACATTTTTACAACAAGGTGAAGAGGTAAGGCATAGGAAAAGAGGAATTGATAAAACATTCCTTTCTCATCCTTGCAATGATGTAGCTTATTCTATTCATAAATTTATTACTTGTGAGGGGAATTTTGGGATTGTATTTCCATTTCCATTTTTAGCTGCAAGCTCATTTGTACAATGTATAGTTAATTAATATGCCCTACTACCTATTAAAATCGTTGCAACATATGGAAGAAGTTGTGTGAGTGGAAAATCATCCTAAGACCTGCTTAAATAACCATTGGCCAATCAAATTGATCATAATTGACACATTGCAATAGAAAGGAAGCACATGGACTAGGTTTGTAGCAAGGTTACATGCACTAGCTCCTAAGGAGGAAGAGAGAGAAACTAAAGAACAAAAGGAAAAGAGTGAAGCTAAAACACAGGAGAAAAATGTTGAAACAACACTAGAAAGTTATAAAATAGTGAAAGTAAGGGAAATTCCACCTCCTAGGCCTTATAAGAGGGATTTTTGAATCAGGTGCTCTATGTAGAAGGCTTGCACTAAAGGATCGGTGGATATAGCTAGTGGACAATATGAAAGTGTTGAGTATGGATGCTCTATTGAAGAAGAAGTACCTAAAAAAAGACACCTAAAATAGAGGTGGTTGATGTTAGGACTCCAATATGTACCATTTTTGTTATATATTTTGACATCACTTTACCCTTAGAACCATGAACCTCAATGTCTTTTTCATTCACTTTATCCCAAGGTATATGGAAACCTCTTCTTTATTATATGGTTAATCTGTCTTACATTTAATTCCATAATACTCTTATATTTTATCAATTATTGAAGTGCATTGTTGCTAACACAAGTCAAAGATCGCAGATAATATATGCCTTGTTGGGAACGAGCGGTCGTTGCTGAAACAACTGAACTTCATTGCTGAAACAGCCAACTCCGTTGCTGAAACAGCTGGTCCCGTTGCTGAAACAGCTGGTCCCGTTGCTGAAACAGCTGGTCCCGATGCTGAAACAGCTAACGCAGTTGCTGAAATAGCCGTCAAAGCACGCAACTCCCGCTATGCGTTTTTTGCGATTCTGGAAGAACTTTTTGTGGATAATAGCAGCAGCCAGAAGATACGGTTACCTGGATTATCTTGAAGATAGCATTTCTGTTGTCTCGGTTGTAACAGTATCTCTTTTTAAGAAAGAACAGAATAGTTTTGTTTAGAACAGAATCGAGATCTTCGCTCTTGTGTAAAATTGTAAATGATGTCTCCTCTTTAAAAAGAGGGGACATCATCATTAGAGGGGATCGAATGGTAATTCACAGAACATTATTGTGAGAGACAGTAGCTAGCCTCCCTTTTTGTACTGTATCAGTTTCTTGACAGATGAATAAAGACCTGTTTTGAGCATTCTAGTTTAATTCTTTCTCTTGGGGAATCTTGTGAGAAGGAAAGGGCCCGCCTTCCTCACAAGATCCACCCCTTTATTCCCGTAGTTGTTTATTTCTTATGTATTTGCATTGTATTTGATTCTGTTGCTGAAACACTAGTTGCATGGTTTGTGATACTCTGTTTCTTAGCGCTACATGTATTGATTGCACGAGTGGATGATGAGAGCATGTGCTGAAGATCCCTGTACAGAGGGATAGGGTCTTGCTCCCATTGATTGCTTTCTTTTACTTGCAGTGTGATTAGAAACAAGAGGCCAAGTGCTGAAGATTCCTGTTCCTGGGAATAGGGTCTTGACCTCTTGAGGTTACTTCTTTTACAGTGTGATTAGTGCCAGGCAGCAGGTGCTGAAGTTCCCACCAAGGAATAGGGTCCTGTTCCTGCTATGGTTGAATGATTTCTTTTCTTATACATCTATTTCCCTTTGCTGTAACAGAGAAATCGTGTCTGCTATAAGTTAATTGACTTCAGCTTTAATTAAGTAGACTGTGAATTGATAGATTGATGAATTTAACAAATGTGTGTGACTTTCTTTTACTACAACATTGAACTGCTTTTTGAAATTGAGCATATCCAGTGCGCTATTACCTTTGGAATAAAAAGACCTTCTCGGGTTGACAATTTATGTGGAGCTCGAATTGTGAAAACAATTAGAGCGACCAACATTTTGGCGCCGTTGCCGGGGAAGGTAATTATAGATTTCAAAAAGCATTTATCTATTTTTCCTAATGTGCAGATTGTATGAGAGGACGAGGAAACCAGAAGAAAAATAACCGCGCAGGTGGCAAGGGCTGGGGAGGACGAAAAACGTTTATTGACGAGATTGTATCAAAGGCTGAATCATCACAAAGATTGAGTTCTCGGAAGTCAAAACTTCAGCGTTCCCCTCAGTCAGATTACAGAACAGAAGAAGTTGTGGGTCCTGAAAATACAGAAGAACCAGCAGTCAGCGCTGAAGAGTCAGAGGAAAGTAGCAGAATAGAAGAACATATCGAGGAGATAGTAGAAAGCGTTGGACGACCGGTAGGAAACATTGAAGAACCAATAGAGGATTCTGACGATCGAGAAAGTGCAGTAGGAGGACCAACAATGGAAGACAACAATGATAATTTCCTCTTTGGAGGAGGATGTACAGGTCCTGAAGAAGAAAGAAGGGATGAAAATTCTCTTTCTACCTTGGGATTTCCCATCAGTGATCTTCCTGCAGGAACAATGAAAAATATCCCATTGTCTGCCCTACCTAACTTTCATGGTTTATCTACTGAGGATCCTGACGAGTTTCTTTTTGAATTTGATATTTTATGCAGAAGCTATGATTATGTTACTAATGCTCAAAAGTTGAAACTGTTTCCAGCCACCTTAAAATGGAATGCCTTGAGATGGTTCATGAGCCTTGGGAGTCAGGTAATCACAACATGGGAGCAAATGAAACAAAAATTTCTGCTTAAATATCAGGACTACTGCCGGACAAGAGAGAAGAAGGATGAATTATTCAATATGGCACAAAAATCGGATGAAAGCTTGGAGGACTACATCGAAAGATTGCAATACAACATACAGAGATCCGATCATCCAGATATAAGTAAGGAAATTCGTAAAACAATATTACTTAGAGGTTTAAGGGATGATTGTTTAAATATGTTAAATATGCTTGCTAAGGGAGATATATCTAAAGAATCATATGATGAGATTTGTGAACTTGCTAAAAGATGTTCTAGGGGAGCTGCAAGAAACAGAATAAGAGATTCCACCTATTCAAGGGTACAGAAATCAGCCAATGGAGGAGCAACAAGAGCAGAGATAGGTAATTTGCTTGAAGAATTTAAAACCGAAATGCTAAGTTCTTTTGCTTCGCAGATTGACACTTTGCAGGTTAAGAAGAAGCAGGCTGAGGCAGAAGCAACTCTGGCTGTCTACTGCCCGAAATGTAGAGATAAACATCCACTAAGGGAGTGTCCAAGAGATAAAGTACCAGTTTGCACCCTTTGTGAGAAAGATCATGAGACAGAACAATGTCCATCTCTACCAGGGATAAAAGCAGCGATGCAGCCAACAGAGGAAGAAGCTGAAGCAGTCTACCTGTTAACTCAAAGAAGACAATGGCAACCTAAAGGGCAAGGTACGAACTCTGGTATGCCATTTAATCGTTGGAACAATTATTCTTCTTTTGGCCAAACAAGCTACCCCCCCTTCAACCAAATGCAATATCCACTTTTCAGTCAAATGAATTTCCCACCCATGCAAATGCAAAACCCTCCCTTTGTTGACCCTTCAATGTGGACTCCTTGGCCTCCACAGCAACCACCGCCTTTCAATCCTTGGAACCCAAGTTGGAATAATCAATCACTTCCATACCCAAATCAGATGCCTCAATTCCAACAATCACTCTCTCTGCCATCAAATGCCCCACCAAACAACCAAATGAGACCCCAACTACCTGCGCAACCAAATCCTAACCCCAATAATAAAGCTGTGCAAGTCATTGATATTTAGAATCAGTCTATATTTCCTACTATGCAATGTAATGATATTCACTTGAGATCTGGAAGAGTAGTAGAGCCTATTATTGATGATATAACTGATTCAGATAAAAATGAAACCGAAAAGTAAAAAGAAGCTCAACCACCTTCTAACAAAAATGCTGAATTAACAAAACCTCCATTCCCCGAGCGTTTGGTTTTAACCAAAACAGCTGAAACACCTGCTTTTAATTTTATGGGGGAATTGCAAAATTTGTATATTAAAATTCCACTTTTACAAGCATTAAAAGATGTACCAATTTATGCCAAAACATTAAGGGATATTTGTGTGAAGAAACCTGGTAGGAAAACCAAGGATCCCCTTACAGTACATGTGATGGGAGACTTGTCTGCATTAATGTCCGGAAAAGCCCCTCCTGTAAAATATGGTGATCCTGGCCATCCTACTGTCACAGTTCAGATTGGTAAAGCAGTAATCCCCCGAGTTTTGGTAGATTTAGGTGCAACAATTAATATAATGACTCTGGAAACTTCACAATTGTTACAGTTGAATAACACAATCAGAGATACACCCACCATTTTAGAGTTAGCTGACCGTTCCACAATTAAGCCAGAAGGGGTTGTTGAAGACCTGCTCATTTCAGTTGAATCCTGGAAATATCCAGCTGATTTTGTTGTATTGCAAACTAAAACAAAGCTGGGGGGACATCCCTTAATTCTAGGAAGGCCATGGTTGGCCACAGCTGATGCATTTATAAGTTGCAGATCTGGTTCAATGACAATTTCTAATGGTTATGAAACAAAACAATTAACTCTTTATCCTCACGCTACGCCAGTAGTTAATAATGAAGATTCTATATGGATGGATTATGATGATAATGCTGTTCAGCCGATTCTAACTATAGGACAAGCTTTAACTCTTAAAGACAATACAGAAGATGAAATAATCAATAATTTTATTTGTGAACCTTCTTCTGTTATTGCTGAAACACACAATCAATTAACTGCAATTTTTGAAACTGATATACAAGAAAAGATTGAACCTGAAGATTCATCTCAAACTTTAAACACGATCCCATCTAAGAGCGTAACAGTTGAAATTGAACCCGGTAAGACATTAAACATAAATCCTGATCTAACAGATGCTGAAACACAGCAGTTAATGAAGTTATTACACGAATATAAGGAGGCATTTGCCTGGGATTACACGGACATGAAAGGTATTTCGTCTGAATTATGTACTCACAGAATTTACATTAAAGAGGGATGCCGACCTGTTTGTCAACCCCAAAGGCGAATGAATCCTAATTTACGAGAAATTGTTAAAGAAGAACTTCAAAAATTGCTTAATGCAGGGTTTATATACCCCATATCTGACAGTGAATGGGTTTCCCCGTTAGTAATTGTCCCTAAGAAAAACGGGAAATGGAGGGTATGTGTTGACTATAGAGCTTTAAACAAAGCTACCCAAAAGGATCATTTTCCCTTACCTTTCATTGATCAGGGGTTGGACAGTCTTGCAGGGAAGAAATTATTCTCTTTTCTAGATGGATTCAGTGGTTATAATCAGATAAAAATTGCACCCCAGGATCAAGACAAGACCACTTTCACCAGTCCTTGGGGAACTTTCGCCTATAGAGTTCTCCCATTTGGATTATGCAATGCACCAGCAACCTTTCAAAGAGCTGTTATAGGAATTTTTTCAGATATGCTGAATGACTGTATGGAAATATTTATGGATGATTTTACCCCCTATGGTGTGTCTTTTGAAGAGGGATTACGAAACCTTGAGAAAGTACTTAAAAGATGTATTCAAGCCCACCTTTCCTTAAGTACCGAAAAATGCCACATGATGATGAGTGAGGGAATAGTGCTTGGACATTTTATTTCATCTCTAGGTATTCAGGTAGATCCATCTAAAATATTAGTCATTCAGAATCTTTCTGTTCCTAAAACTCAAACTGATGTGAGAAGTTTTTTAGGACATGCTGGTTATTATAGGAGATTTATTAAAGATTTCTCTAAAATAGCTTCTCCATTGTTTGTATTGCTTATGAAAAATGCTGAATTCAAGTGGACTAGTTCTTGTCAAAAAGCTTTTGAAGAATTGAAGCATCAGCTGTCTACTGCTCCTATTTTGAGGGGGCCTGACTGGAATCTTCCGTTTCACATATCCTCTGATGCTTCAGATGTGGCTATTGGAGCAGTCCTAGGACAAGAGGAAAATCATCTTCCTTATGCTATATACTTTATCAGTAAGAATATGACCTCTGCTGAGCTTAACTATACAGTTACCGAGAAAGAGTTCCTTGCAGTAATCTATGCCATTAATAAATTCAGACACTATATTACTGGGTACCCTACTTTTGTGCACACTGATCATTCAGCTATTAAATACTTAATGAACAAATCTGTCACAAATGCTAGAGTTACCAGATGGCTGTTACTATTGCAGGAATTTGATATTACAATTGTAGATCGGCCTGGTAAGGAAAATGTGGTGGCTGATTTTCTTTCACGGTTAAAAACTGATAATGATATTCCAGTAGATGATAGTTTTCCTGACGAATATTTGTTTGCAGTTTCTGCTCATTCTCCATGGTATGCAGATATTGCTAATTACTTGGTTGCAGGAAAACTACCAGCACACCTGTCATATAGGGAAAAGAGAAGAATTGTTCAACAAAGTGCCAGGTATAGCTGGATCAGCGGATGTCTCTTCTATACTGGGCTTGATCAGGAGATCCGAAGATGCATTAGAGAAGATGAAGTGTATGACATATTGAAAGCTTGTCATGATGGCCCTTGTGGAGGCCATTTTGCTGATAAAAGAACAGCGCATAAAATCCCGAGGATGGGTTACTATTGGCCCTCATTATTTAAGGATGCAAAGAAGTATGTAAGGGCTTGTGATAGCTGCCAGAGAATGGGTCAACCCAATCATAGAGACCAAATGCCACTAAACCCCCAGGTATTTTCTGAACCATTTGAAAGATGGGCCTTGGACTTCATAGGACCCATTAATCCTCCATCCAATCAAAGAACCTATATATTAGTCTGCACAGACTATATGACTAAGTGGGTGGAAGCCAAAGCACTTATTAGAGCCAATGAAGAGGCTGTCTTGGCCTTCTTATTTGAAGATATTTTCACTAGATTTGGAATCCCCAGAGAGCTAGTCACGGATGGGGGACCTCCATTCAGTTCTCATGGTTTTAAATCTACCCTTCACAAATATCATATTCAACATAGAATGACTACACCATACCACCCCCAGGCCAATGGGCAGGTGGAAAGCACAAACAAAGTTTTAGAGGCCATTCTAACTAAAACAGTGAAGGACAACCGAAAGGATTGGTCCCAAAGGCTCCCTGAGGCATTATGGGCTTACAGGACTACTTGGAGAAACACTACCGGTTTTTCTCCCTATGAATTGGTTTATGGTAAAAATGCTATTTTTCCTGTGGAATTTGAAATTAAAACTTTAAAGACTGCCTTAGCTGTTAATCTTGATTTGAATGATGTGCAGACAGCTAGATTGCAGCAACTTTTGGAGTTGGATGAAAAGAGATTGGATGCCATTCACCAAACAAACATGATTCAGCAACAAAGGATGAAATGGCATGACAAAATTATCAAACACAAGCAGTTCCAAAAAGGTAATTGGGCCTTGCTGTATGATTCTCGGTTTGAAAATTTTCAGGGAAAGCTACGTACACGTTGGCTTGGACCGTATGAAGTAGAAGATGTCTTTCCAAACGGAATGGTAAGACTTGTAACAATTGATGATGCTAAAACACCTCTACTAGTCAATGGCCATAGGCTCCGTTTATATGAGCGCCCTGTTTCTAAAGAAGATTTCAAGACTGCTTGCATGACTGATATTCATTATCTTTTTCCAGGGGAGTCTTCTGCTCCTCACAGCACTTAATTTTCTGCACTATATTTTTAGAAGTAGATTAGATTTAGCACTAATAATCCCTGTCAAGGATTGGCATGTTACAATTGAATTTTGCAGATTCTGGAAAGGCAATAAGGAGGACAGATTCATCATGAGAAGATCTGAAGCTTTAAATCAAGAAGCTTCCTCCCATCATTTTACCCTCTCCCCTAAAGTAATATCCCTCCATTATTTCTATCATTCCCACCACTCCCGAAATATCTTCCTTCAGTCTGTGTTACCCATCCCTTACTGCTGAAAATAATCCCTTATCATTCACAGACCTAAGTCAGTTATCACAATTTTCTGATTTTTCCCGTTGCTAAAACTCCTGTTTCAGCAACGTAATACCAATTTTTCCCGTTGCTGAAACACCTGTTTCAGCAACGTAACACCAACTTTTTCCGTTGCTGAAACACCTGTTTCAGCAACATATCATTGATTCTACCCATTGCTGAAACACCTGTTTCAGCAATACATTATCAATTTCCCCCGATTGATGAAACACCTGCTTCAGCAATGTATCGTTCATTTGTCAGTTGCTCAAACATCAGTCTCAGCAACTTGTTATTATCAAAGCAGCATCTCTCTTTGTCGACATATAAGCTTTCTGGTCCTTCACGATCATACTTCAGATCCTTTTGGTGAAAATTATTTGGCATATACCAGAATCAATTACACAGACCCTTCTATGATCATTCAAGGCTATTGCAACCGACACTTCGAATTATTAATTAAAGGTAAAGTATAAGGTATATGGTTTTAATGTAATTCGGTTAAATCATATTAAAAGAGAGGATTTCATTTCATAATGATTGCATATCTCCCCACGTCCAATCATTATTACACCATACGTAGGGGGGGGGGAATTCCAAAAATGGAATGATTATTTCGCATGAACCAACCTGCCGCCTGTTATCATATCCATTTTTGCCGTCATTTAGACTACGCAGCCGTTGTTGCAACAACTAGTCTGATCAGGGTCTGAGAATACTGAATTGTGCCTCTGCGGAAAAACTCAGAGCTTTAGCCATGGGAAAGGCGGCCATTAGAAATGAGCCCGGCTCCATAAGTCTTCTACAGCTCTTTCCTGAAGTGTATCAGATCTTCCAACAAGCAGGGTGGACAGTATATTTTGAAAGGTTGGGAGATTTTAACGCAGAAGAAGTATTAGAGTTTGCACAGAACTTTGAAGACAATTTCTCAGTGGTCCGAGGGGTTCGCATTTCAGTGACAGAGGATGACATAGTTCAGGTATCAGGGTTGCCAGCTGAGGGCATTCGCTGGTTTAGCAGGAAGCAGGTCGTTCTTAACGCGCAGCAAGACTTTTTGCGCCCGGACGAGCAAGTGGAACCTAGAGGCCGCGGGGTCAGTCTGCATTCACTTCCTCAACCATGGCCATCAGTGGCAGAATTCGTCAAACACTACCTAACATGCGAAGGGCGTTATCAGGTAGTGTACAATCATGACTTTGTTCTGCTGAATCATTTGAGGAATGGAAGATTGATTAATATCCCTTATTATCTGCTTGGTTGTATTAAAAACATGTCGTATTATTGTAAGCGAGCCAAATCTCCAATGTCATCCCTTACCCATCACCGCTTATGCCAGCTGCTAATACAGAGGGGTTTTGCTCAGCAAAATCCCCCTTTGCAGGCCCTACCTGAAATTCCCCCGCAGGCCCCACCTGAAGTCCCTCTGCAAGCCCCACCAGAAATTCCCCAACCACCTGAAGTCCCTTTGCAAGCCCCACCCGAAACTCCTCAGCAAGAGAAAACGTCCCAACCGTCTGAAAATTCTCATAAAGAACAACAGGAGGAAACCCTGAATTCTCCCGTCAACCCAACCCCGAGCTCGCCTCAGTTAGCAGAGCTAACACCCTCTACTATTCCTGTCCCTAGTGACGATTCTCCAACACCCCCTTCTTCACCCATTAAGAAAAAGAGGAAAACCCCAGCAGTCACAAGTTCTAGACCACGGACAAGGTCCACATCCAAAATTCCTACCCCTCCGGAAAACCCTGTCCCGAAGAAAAAGCCCTCCCGTTCAAGGAAAAGGAAAGGCAGCGATTTTGCTGCCTTCCTACCAAAAAGAAAGAGGACAAAGACTGTTGAGGCAGAATCCACTTCCATTTTCCCTAACCCTGCCACTATTGTATTGAAACCCTTATCCCCATCCCGAACTCCCCAGCCGGTCTCGTCCGAAGACACTGTCACACAAAAATCAGTGCCTCGGGATAATACGACATTGGTTATGGATCAAGGAGTGACTGCTCCACAAGAACCAGTCACTTGCCCAGTGACTGCAACACAAGAACCAGTCACTGAGGAAGAAGAATACACCAAGCAGGTCGATAATGGGAAATGCCCAGTGACTGTTCCACAAGAACCAGTCACTGAGGCAGAAGAATTTACAGAGCAGGTTGTTAGTGAAGAATGCCTAGTGACTGTTCCACAAGAACCAGTCACTGAGGCACAAGAATTTACAGAGCAGGTCAATACTGAAGAATGCCCAGTGACTGTTCCACAAGAACTAGTCACTGAGGCACAGGAACACAACAAGCAAGATGATAGTGGGAAATGCCCAGAAACTGAAATACCAGAACTAGAGACTGAAATACCAGAACTGGAGACTGAAATACCAGAATTGGAGATTGAAGTACAGGAATCCATTCCTAACCCGGTGGATGAAACACAAGAACCACCCACTGTGGTACCAGAACTGGAGACCGAAACACAGGAATCCATTCCTAACCCGGTGGATGAAACACAAGAACCACCCACTGTGGTACCAACATTAGTCACTGAGAAGCAAGAATTCATGACTGGTCCGATAGAGGAAATACAAGCACCACTCACCGTGGTATCAGAACTAGTTGCTGAGGAACAAGGATTTATTCCTGATAGAGCACGAGGACTATTTACTGTGGTATCAGAACTAGTCACTGAGGAACAAGAACTTATTCCTGATGGGACACAAGGACCACTTACTATGGTATCTGATCTAGTTACTGGAGAACAAGAATCCATTCCTGGCACAATGGATGAAACACAAGAGGCACCCATTGTGGTGCAACAACCAGCTACCACTGTGCATCAGCAAAATATTCCAGCAGAAACAAGCAGCATACAAGGCCCACATACGATGACATCTCTACTGCAGGAAAATGAGTTCCTGAAGTCTGAAATAAAAGCTTACAAAGCTGAGTTAGCCATGGCTCGAGAGGCTTTCGAAAATGAACTCAATCTCCATACATTAGCACAAGTAGCCTCAATGCAAAACAGGGAGACATGTATAGAATATATGTGCAAAGAGTGTGGCACCATTTATAAGAATGCAGGCTATAAAGTAGTTGAAATTCCACTCCCTGAGACAATTATGACAGAGGGAACACAAGAGGAATGCCCCACTGCTCCACAAGAACCAGTAGGACCCCCTATGATGCAAGAAGAAGAAGAAATCGAACAAGAGATATCTCATCCTTTGGGGACTGATGCAGCTATCCCGGCAGAAGAAACATTGCCAGAGCACATGATTACTGATGCAGATATTCCGGCTGAGGAAACATCGCCAGAGCACACTACTACTGATACAGCTATTTCGGCAGAAGAGACACTGCCTCAGCACACTACTGGTGCAAGTATCCCGACAGAAGAAATAATGCCCCAATGCATTCCCTCTGAGGCAGCCATACAGACAGAGGGAATAGTGTCCAAACCTACTACTTCTGTTAAACAGACACAGACTCGGCTATGGGACCCATTGGAACAATTCAACAGATGGAAGAAGGAACATGCTGAGAAACAGGATATAGTATTACAACAGCATAAGTTGCAATGGCAAAACTATGTATACACTAACTGGGAGAACTGGGAGCAATTACTGCTAGAGCACAGGGAATATAAGAACGAAGCCAGACAGTCTAAGGAACGGATAGCCTTGATGTTTTCATTGGTGCGGAAGTTGATGGTTACACGTAAACCTTCTGTAAACTACGCTCTTTTTCTTGCTGAACGACTAGTTTATTTTCAAATTAAATCAATAGCACATGGTAGACCACATGAAGTACTGACTTCAGAAAAGTTTGTTGAGACCTTTAAGGAGGCCCCTGAAAGCGACCAGCATCTGCTGTGCGAACTCTACCTTCATAATGAAGCCATTCCTGAAGAAAGAAGAATTAATCTTATTCCAATTGTAGGTGATATACAAATTAGGGCATTTGCTTCATTTTTGTCTAATCAGCTCACTTGGCAGACTGCGTTCAATGCAAGCAGTCATAATGAGGAGAATAAACTCCTGTGGATTAGACCAGAGCCGGTAAGCCCAGCCATGTTTATAGCACAGTACTATGAATTCTTGCAGAAGCCAGGTATGAACGAGCACATAGAGCAATTACAGGCTTCAGTCCTTTTTAATTGTCAAGAGCATATTCGAATGAAGGGTCCTGCTGCACTGAAGGCCAATGATCTCTTTTGGCAGCAATCAGATAAGGAAAGACAGGATTATCATCCTTTTAACCCTCTCAATTTTCACGCTGCATTGTATAGAGTCCCTAAGTATATTGATTGCATTCAGCATTGTGGTGTCAACTGGATTGGGTATCATTTCCGTTTTCCAATCTTATGGCTGCCTTCAGAAAAATATCAAAGTCATTACCAGTTGACTGACGAAGAGGAAGCCTCGGCATGGCAACAGTTGCAGACCAACAGCGGGTTCCGAGCTCCTACAGACGCCACCTTCTCCAGCTACTGCTTGAGTAATTTGCATTGCCAGTCCCAGTACTCAGACTCTGATTCAGACGAAGGGGTTGCCTGAGGACATGCAACATTTTTAGCTGGGGGGGATGTTAGGACTCCAATATGTACCATTTTTGTTATATATTTTGACATCACTTTACCCTTAGAACCATGAACCTCAATGTCTTTTTCATTCACTTTATCCCAAGGTATATGGAAACCTCTTCTTTATTATATGGTTAATCTGTCTTACATTTAATTCCATAATACTCTTATATTTTATCAATTATTGAAGTGCATTGTTGCTAACACAAGTCAAAGATCGCAGATAATATATGCCTTGTTGGGAACGAGTGGTCGTTGCTGAAACAGCTAAACTTCATTGCTGAAACAGCCAACTCCGTTGCTGAAACAGCTGGTCCCGTTGCTGAAACAGCTGGTCCCGTTGCTGAAACAGCTGGTCCCGATGCTGAAACAGCTAACGCAGTTGCTGAAACAGCCGTCAAAGCATGCAACTCCCGCTATGCGTTTTTTGCGATTCTGGAAGAACTTTTTGTGGATAATAGCAGCAGCCAGAAGATACGGTTACCTGGATTATCTTGAAGATAGCATTTCTGTTGTCTCGGTTGTAACAGTATCTCTTTTTAAGAAAGAACAGAATAGTTTTGTTTAGAACAGAATCGAGATCTTCGCTCTTGTGTAAAATTGTAAATGATGTCTCCTCTTTAAAAAGAGGGGACATCATCATTAGAGGGGATCGAATGGTAATTCACAGAACATTATTGTGAGAGACAGGAGCTAGCCTCCCTTTTTGTACTGTATCAGTTTCTTGACAGATGAATAAAGACCTGTTTTGAGCATTCTAGTTTAATTCTTTCTCTTGGGGAATCTTGTGAGAAGGAAAGGGCCCGCCTTCCTCACAAGATCCACCCCTTTATTCCTGTAGTTGTTTATTTCTTATGTATTTGCATTGTATTTGATTCTGTTGCTGAAACACTAGTTGCATGGTTTGTGATACTCTGTTTCTTAGCGCTACATGTATTGATTGCACGAGTGGATGATGAGAGCATGTGCTGAAGATCCCTGTACAGAGGGATAGGGTCTTGCTCCCATTGATTGCTTTCTTTTACTTGCAGTGTGATTAGAAACAAGAGGCCAAGTGCTGAAGATTCCTGTTCCTGGGAATAGGGTCTTGACCTCTTGAGGTTACTTCTTTTACAGTGTGATTAGTGCCAGGCAGCAGGTGCTGAAGTTCCCACCAAGGAATAGGGTCCTGTTCCTGCTATGGTTGAACGATTTCTTTTCTTATACATCTATTTCCCTTTGCTGTAACAGAGAAATCGTGTCTACTATAAGTTAATTGACTTCAGCTTTAATTAAGTAGACTGTGAATTGATAGATTGATGAATTTAACAAATGTGTGTGACTTTCTTTTACTACAACATTGAACTGCTTTTTGAAATTGAGCATATCCAGTGCGCTATTACCTTTGGAATAAAAAGACCTTCTCGGGTTGACAATTTATGTGGAGCTCGAATTGTGAAAACAATTAGAGCGACCAACAGTTGAGACAAAGGTTCTTGAGAAAAATATATCTGAAGAAGTCCCTAAGAAATAAATACCTATGAAAACAAAGATAAAGAAGAGGTTGTTAAAAAATGCATTGGGGGGGAAAAACCCTAAGAGGAGAATGTGAACTACTACACCATCAACTGCCTCAATGTCGGAAGTCCATGTTGCTACAAAAAAATCAAAATAATCTAGGAAACTAAAGGAACAACCAAGTGATGGGAAGAAGGAAGAATCCACATCAGAATAGGAAATAATTCCTTCACCGGGTAAGTCTAAAACTGATACTCTTGTTCAACAAATTAAAGAATTGAAAGAGGAAAGTGAAAGTTTGAGGAAGCATATCATCATGCTTAAAGAATAGTTTCAATTTAAGAAATAGACAAGATTAAAAACCCTAACACAGGTGGCAGGAATGGTGTCACATGCTAATACAATTAAAAATATTTGCATTTGGTTTTATACAAATACTTAAGGAGGTAGATTGTGAGGATCCAACTACTCTTTTAGTTGGAATTCAAGTGGAAGAACATGATGGGGAGTTCCAAACTTCTATTCCATAAGAAATTGATGACGATGTTTTTGTTACACAAGAACCAGTAGTTGAAGTAGAGAAGGATGGAGAAAATCAGTCTGGTACTCCACAAGAACCTGTTAATGATGTTGCTTCCCCACAAGAACTAGCAGCTAAAATAAAGCAGACTAAAATAAATCAAAGTACGGGTCCAAAAAACCCTATCAATGATATTATTTCTCCACAAGAACTAGTAGTTGAGATAGTCTAGCAGAAGGAGGAAGGAAATGAAGAGATATTGTGGGAAATTTCTGAAGTTTCCACTATAACAACAATTGATGCAAGTCAACCAAAATTTGAAGAGTCGTTGGGTTTCAATATTTTTTTTGCAAGAGTTAGATAAATGGAAGAGACTCAAAATATCATTGAAAAGTGAAGTCATCCCTTTGAGGATATTTAAGGAGATTTTTTATAATCGTAAGAGGACTTGGGTTGAATATACATTGGTCTAGGACTCATTAAAAATTAAGGGAGAAAGGAAACAAGCAATACTACAAGTAGGGGAATTGTAGAAAGAAGTGAATTTAACTGTTATAGCAAGAAAATGAGAAAATGTATGATCTTGTAGAGAATGCATTGAGTTGCAAGGAACCTTCTCCTTCCTTCCCTCTATATATGTAGGAAAAAATCTTCCCTTTTCAATTAACATCAATTAAGGAACAACAACCATAGACAATAAGGGAAAATCTATCCTTTTTGGAAACTTTCTAAAAGGGTGATTTTTTTTTAGCAACATCTTCTTCGTGAGTTGTATCTACATGATCATGCTTTTTTTGGGGTAGGTATTTTTAACATCACACCTTATGTTGGAGATGTTCAACTAAGATATTTTACATCATTAATGCAATATAAAGTTAGTTGGAAGGCCACCCATGATACTGTAACAACAAATGAGGGAGTCGTGAAGCTACTTATTTAGAATGAGTCATGGCCTGCTCATAATATTTTATTGCATACAATAGGATGTGGCAATATCGAACCACTAAAAATATGTGGAAGCTAGGACTATAGTTTTGGAACATTGTCTTAAGAGTATTAGGAGAGCGAGATAAAATGCATTAGAAGGAAGTAAGGTGAGATGGGAAGCCTGTAGGGAGGAATTGAGGAATGAGGAACCATTTTATTTTCAAAACTTTACATATGTACTTTCCATGGTACATCAATATATCAAATGCATCATGATAAGTGAACCTAGTTGGTATGGGCCTGGATTCATATTCCCACTTATCTAGTTCCCCATCTACAAGCCTCAGTATCCATATGAAGTAAAAGATAAATTATGGGAAATGGAGCTCGTTATTTCTCAAGGGAATAAAGATCCTGGTGAAGATACAAAAAAGGCTTATGATATTTCAAATCTCCATTCAATGCATGTTGGAAACCCATTACAGAGTTATGCACAAGGGCATGCATATGTTTAAGTTTGGGGGAGATGTTGGGATGCAAAATTTCCACCTTTTACACATATTTTTCCTACCTTTTCTTATCATGTTGACTCTAAAATCCACACCTTATCACTATGATAGTCATCATTAACTAAAGTATGTTTCCTTTTTGAATGTTGTCCTTATTATCTAGTTGTGCTTGTAATTTAACATAGGAGCTAATTGCTTTAGACAATTTTATCAATAAATTAACAAAGGGTTGTTATAGGGTGTGTGGCTTGTTGAGGTATTGTTACAAGATTATATCTCCTAGTTATGCCTCCCTAAATAATGGAGCGAAGACTTTGTTGAGATTTCCAATACATGCTAAAACCATTTTGGACATGTTGCTATCCTATGCTTAGTAATGAAGAACGATTATGATTTGTGTGATTTATTGTTACTATTGCAATCTTTTTCATGCATGGAATAATTTTGAAATTCTAATCTCTGTTATTTGATAACAACATAGGTCTTGGATTGGCCCCTTCATTAGTGTGATGTTTATTTGATTTTGGTTACAACTTATTGGTTTGTTTATTGAATTGAATGGGTGTTTCAACGATTTCTTGATTGTTGATGGTTTCTAAGAGCATTGTTTCTTTGAATCAAAGTGATTGTGTGACATAGTGAGTTTTATTCTGCAGCGTGTGGCTTTACTTTCTAAAAATGCGGGCAAGAGTTGGGGTGTAACAAAAAGTTTGTTTTGATTGTGTTAGAAAATTATATATTACAAAGCAATGGAACACATAAAATATATTGCAGAAATATAAACACAGAAAACAAATAAAACAAGAGAGACACAAATATGCGTGGCTCACCCAATTTGGGCTACGTCCATGAGAAATAGCTAGTCCTTCCTTTTATATTATCCAACAAACTGAAGAGATACAACCTAAAACATATCTGTTGTAATTCCCTCTTTGCTCTCACACAATCTCCTCTCTCTTTCTCACTCAGAATATAGATCTGCATAGACGCAATACAATTCCCTCATATATATAGTGAGGGGTTGCCTTCTAGGGAAAAAAACCACTAAATTAAACATAACTTCTACTATCATATCTCTGCCTAATGAATGGCCCAAATTGACTACGAAGCTACAATGTTTTACAAGGCAATTTTACATCTATTTTTAGATTCAGGGGCATTGCCCTCGATCCCCCACTAGGGGGAGCTCTAAAGAATCGTTGTTTCCCCCTTGGTGGCACACATAAATGGGTAGCATTGTTGTGACATTACGAAATGGGGTCCAATGTGGTGATACCTCTAAATAAAGAAGATAATCAGGCTCCACACCCAACAATCTACCACTTGGAGACTGACTATAGCAATTCCACCGCTGCTTCATTTGCTGGAAAATGACTTCACTTTGGACTTGGATGTTTCTCATCTTCAGCATCATACTTGAATACCCATTCAAACCAAGCATAATCTCAGTTTCTCCCTGGTTACAACTTTTGTTAACATATTTGAAGGATTCTGGCTAGCGTGTATCTTTTCCAGCTTCAAATGTCCATGTTCCAACACTGATCATATGAAATGGTACTTGAGTTGTATATGTTTATTCTTGGAATGAAATGCAGAGTTCTTTGCAAGATGTATGGCACTTTGGATGTCACTATATAAACTTCCCAACTCCAGCTTCTTACCCAATTCATCCAGAAACCTTTGTAACCAAATCATTTCTTTACTAGACTCTGTAGCAGCAACATACTCTGCTTCTATTGTTGAGAGTGAAACAACACTTTGCAGTTTTGAAACCCAACTGACTGTTGTTCCACCTACAATAAACACATACCTTGTTGTGCTCCTCTTTTTATCTCTATCACCTACCATATATGCATCAATATATCCCTGTAGAGCAATGTTTGAACCACCAAAGCATAATGCTTGATTTGTTGTACCTCTCAAATACCTGAGAATCCACTTCACTACCATCCAATGTTCTTTTCTTCGATTTTTCATGTACCTACTTACAACTCCCACTGCATGTGCAATATCAGGCCTTGTGTAGACCATTGCATACATTAAGCTTCCAACTACTGATGCATATGGAACTTTAGACATATAAGCCATTTCTTCCTGAGTCTTGGGACACACCTCCATACTTAGTTTGAAATGGCTAGCAAAAGGTATACTAACTGGTTTTTCATTCTGCATATTAAATCTTTTCAACACCTTTTCTATGTACTCACTCTGAGACAATGTTAATTTTCGATTCTTCCTGTCTCTAGTTATTATCATACCAAGTATTTATTTTGCAACACCCAAATCCTTTATTGCAAATGAGTTCGCCAATTTTATTTTGAGCACATTTATTTCCTGCATGTTATAACCTACAACACGCATGTCATCTACATATAATAACAATATAATATAGTTGCCATCATTTTTCCATTTGAGATAGACACAATGATGAGAGTGACATCTAGTATAACCTTGTTCAGACATAAACCTGTCAAATTTTAGATACCACTGCCTTGAAGCCTATGTTAAGCCATACAAGCTCTTCTTCAACATTCACACTAGTTTCTCCTTCCCTTTTACCTCATATCCTTGTGGTTGTTGCATATATATCTCTTCCTCCAAATCCCCATGGAGAAAGGTTGTTTTTACATCTAACTTTTCAAGATGCAAATCTTCAGCTGCTACTAGACTTAAAACAGTTATGATTGAAGTCATTTTAACAACAGGAGAAAATATATCATCAAAGTCTATACCCTTTTTCTGTGCAAACCCCTTCACCACAAGTCTAGATTTATACCTTTTTCTACCTCCATCTTCTTCCTTCAACATATAAATCCATTTATTCTGCAATGTTGTTTTACCTGCAGGCAACTAGACTAAGTCCCAAATCTGATTATGTGCTAAGGAGTCCATCTCTTCTTTCATGGCTTTCTCCCACTTCTTCTTGGTTTCTACCTATACTGCTTCTTCATAACATTCTTGTTCACCAGAATTAGTCAACAATACAAAATATAATGAAGGAGAGTATCGTTCAAGTGGTCTACTTATCCTAGTAGATCTTCTAACAGCACTTTTAGGCATTTGAGGTTCTTGTTGCTGTTGTGGTTGTTTTTGTTGTTCCGGCTGTTGATTATTATGATTTTTCAGGCACCTTCACTTTTTCTGTGATCTCATCAAGCACTGTGTATTCTCTGTTTTCTTTTTCCTGATTCTTTTTCTTCATCTGATCCTTATACAAAAAATTTTCATTGAATATGACATCTCTCCTCCTAATGAATTTGTGTTTTTCATAATCATAAAAGTGATAACCAAAATCATTAACACCATATCCAATAAAGGTACATTTCTTTGATTTTGCTTCAAGCTTTGTTATATTTTCTTTATTAATGTGGACAACGGATTCACAACCAAAAGTCTTTAAAAATGAGTAGTTTACCTTTTCACCTGTCCATGCCTCCTCTAGAATACCACCATCCAAGGAACTTGAAGGCCCCCTGTTTATTAGATAAACAACAGTATTTACAACATCTACCCAAAATTGTAAAGGAAATCGTGCATGCAATCTCATGCACCTTGCACACTCCATGATTGTCCTGTTCATCCTTTCTGACACACCATTTTCTTGTGGTGTTCCTGGAACTGTCTGCTCTCTATGAATTCCATTCTTTGAACAATACCTATCAAACTCTTTGCTACAATATTCACCTCCATTGTCTAATCTGAGACACTTCAGCCTTTTTCCTGTCTCATTTTCAACCAAAGCTTTCCATTTCTTGAAAGTATCAAATACATCAGATTTATTTCGAATATAATAAATCCAAGTTTTATGGTTGCATCATCAATAAAAGTAACATAATAACAAGAGCCACCGAGAGATGATACCTGAGTAGGTCCCCATACATTTGTATACACAAGCTCTAATTTTTTGCCCTTCTTTTCTTTCCAAACTCTAAGGAATCTGACTCTCTTATGTTTTCTGACGCAGGGTTACCCCCGCTTACACCCACAGTATGCATGTAAAATGCATAAGAACATTTGTCCCAGGAATTTTAACTCTCTAAGGAGTCAAATCTTCATTTATAATATGGTTCAGGCCCCATTCATCAGTTCCTTTATATCAGAACTCAATCACCCCGCTTAAACCTTCTATCGGGACTTTAATCAACCCTCGAGCCTTCATATAAGACTTTATTAAAGTCTTTCATTAATCCTTCCTATCGGGACTTAAAACCTCTTCACAATCTTTATAAAACCCTTTAACTGCATATATAGAACCTTTTCCTTCTTTAACCATTGGTTACATATATTAACAAGTAAATTCTCCCATCGAAGCTACTTTCCTTTATAAACCGTTTACAAAGGAAATAACCACAAAAAATTCATAAACTTACCTTTTTCTTGCCTTGGTACGGCCTTTGCACATATATCGAGGTTTACCTTTTTGCTGATCAAAAACGGGTCTCCTTCGCGGGTTTTGTTAAAAAAGTCTTTATCACATCCGATATATGAACATATAACTTTTCTGGAGTACACAGGAAAACACCGGAAACAAAGGAAACCCCACTTCGAACCCTTGGGCCGGACTTCAAAGTTTATAAGCCTATGTTCACAAATATTGTCGGGTCCGCACTCTTCCAATCCTTTCCATAGCACTGCACCGTCCCTTCTACAATCTCTGATCTCCGATCGGCCTATCAACGATATCATGATGTCGCATATCGGCCCTTCATTATTCCACTGTCGCTTTCATTCACCCTTCTCTAATTTGATCAACAACTGGCATATTAATTCTCCGCCGTTGATCTACATTTAGTAGATCCAACGGTTCATGATGATTTTGGGTAGCCAACAAGTATGGGGTTTAACCACCCAATAAAGCAGTTTCCCCTCACTCCTCCACTGTTACGTGTCCTCCAATTAGTGGAATCAGAGCCAAACGGTAAAAATCGCTTACGACTTTCCTTCCGCCCGAAATCCACTTAAGGTTATAAACCCGCCTTCCTTCATTAAAGTTCGCCCGATGCGATATTTCAACATTACCTCATGTGAAATGACTAGACCGTTGATATATAATATCCAACGGTTCCTGTGTACTAACACTTCACTTCTCCATTCGTCCCTTTTTACTTGGTTTTTATGCTATTTTTCAGTGTTTACTGTGGTTATAGACTTTTCCTTCAAGGGTTCGACTTTTCACTCTTCTGCTGCTCAACTCCTCCTAGGCTTGATCTTTGTGAATTCTTCACATCGTAGTCTCTATAGAGCTTGCTCTATTCCTCAACTGGATTCAATGACCCATTTATGATTCCTCTGAATCATTCCGCTCCCTCTCTGTGTCCTTCAGAATTCTGCTTGCAACCCTGTTACAGAACCTACAAATTCACAAGTAATTCATTCATGAAATACTCATTCCACAGATCGACATAGTCAGGAATAAACCTCTATATATATAAGTATAATAAAATGATTACATTAGAGACTCTGTGTCTCGCACAGGCCTGATCTTCAACTATCAGTGTCCCCTCCCTTTACTCTGCCCGTAGGCTTACATTTATACCAGAAAGCTCTGTTGAACTAATTTTGGTTTGATTCCTAAATCTATTGAACTAACTCCTAAATCCTCTATGTCCACTTCTACTTCAATTAATTCCTAAGTACTCTCTCTAGTTCCTCAAATCATGGAACTGCTTTAAGAGTTATAATTGACTTTTAACTCTTTGAATTTATTAACCACTCATGTTCTCATTTATTCGAGAGCATTTACAAAATCCTCACATTATCTAATTTAATTCCTATTCTATGCACTCAAAAGCCTAATATTACATTAATTCATCACTTAGGAATCCAACTTCCTAAAAATACATGACCCCCTATGTCTACTTAATTACAATGATTTTCTCTTAGGTTGAATGCTCCTGCATCAGACTCCTAAAGTAGAAAATATTCATGATCTCCTGATCATGTGTCCTTTGATCTTTGTCTTCCCGGATCCCATACTTTGTTTTGTAATTGTCTGAAAGCTTTGTTCCTTTGCTGCTGCTACACTTCTGTTGTCTTTTTCTCCAGCTTCTTCTTCTTGTCAATCAGGTTCAAACTCTAATTGATCATGCTTCCTGCTGCTACCATTTTCTCCATTTGGACTGCTTCATCATCAGCTGCCACATCTCTTCAATCTCTGTCTCCAGTACATCCTTGGACTGGTCCATGTTCTGCTTCTTACTTCTGCCTCCTTCTCTTTGTTTAAGGTTGCTGCTATTGTCCACTAATTCTTTAAACTACTACTGGTTACTTTCTCTTTGTAGTTGATAGTTTACTTTTTCTTCTTCTTTTGTTGTTGTTCCAACCTTTGCTTCGCTTACTATGCTTACTGCCTCCCTATCATCCTTACTGTCTTTCATGATTATTTCTGTCTGCACTGAATCATGACTTTCCAACATTCTCTCCAACAATTTAGCATATTTGTTCCATGGATTAAGTTCTTCCACATAATCTTCTTCTTTCATTTTGATTTGGATGCTCATCTGTGCCAAATTTCTTCTAGCATCTGCAACTAAACTTGCACTCACAAAACAATTGTTAAAATAAAAAACATAAGGCTTCTATGCCTTATCTCCCTTTGGCAACAATTCAATTTGCTACTCTGATTCTTTTTCCTCTATCAACACATCAATATGTTGTTTTGAATTCTCAAAAGAACTCATGAGACTATCAACTAGTTTCTCTTCCACATCATCTACTCTAATGATGTCTTCCTGCTCTTGTCCACTGTAGTGAACTCCTTTCTTTATATTCACACTGTCATACTCTGAATTTCTCAGCAAATATTCTAGCAATGCAATTTCTTTGTGACACTTCATAAGTATTTCATCATCACTTATGTTTCCTGCATTTATACACAAATTATTAGTTTGGAAATCATAAGGTTCAGCAGTCTCAAATGTTGCTTCACATATCAGCTCTTCAAACTGAATTTCATCTCCTTCTTTCACAAGAAATTGTTCCTGTGTTGTCACATCTTCACATATCCATGCATTGTTAAGTTCTTTTTGCTGCAATAAATCACTGCTTCTCTCATTTAAGAGACATTCTCCATCCTCCTTTACTTCAGAGTTTTTATCTTCTGAAAGATACTCTTTCATACTTTTGACAGCTTCAACAGATTGCTCATCCTCTGTAAAACACTCCTTTGTTAGTGTTCTTTCTCCCAAGGTTAAATCCTTTGCATAGGTTTCTCCCTTCTTAACATCTTTCAGTAGATGTCCTTCTTTCTTACTGACTGTCTCAATAGTTTCCATGGCTATTTCCACTGTGTCTATCATCATAGTGAACTGATGATCCTTTATTATGTTTTCATCTAACATAGTCTCTTCTTCAAGTTTGCATTTAATCTCTTGTTGTTTACCTTCTCCAAGAGCTATCCTTGTCTCACCATCTGCATTAATATTCTCCTTCATTTTTTCTACATCCACAGGTAAACTATCAGTCTTAAAAACATAAGACCATGTGGTCCCACTTGATGTTTCAACCATCATATCTCCTTGCTGTTCTAAATCCTTCATATGATTTAGAAATTATTCGATGGTCTCCTCTTCAATCTCCTCAAGCCCTTCACTTGGTTGCTTGATATCTTTGCATAACTGTATATGAGACCTATCTATCTCATCTTCTTCCAAAACATAATTTATATTCTGCTTGTCTTCTTCCTCCTTTATGACAATATCAACAAATTGTCCTTCACCTATTTCACCTACAAACATACACAAATTGTCAGATTTAAAACCATGTGTTATAGACATTTGTGGGCACTACAACCCCAAACATAAATGTCCATAAACCAAGGGCTCCTAAGTCCCTAAAGGTGTTGTTCCAACCCCTAAAAGAACAAGGTCAACTGATTACAACATCTCCTAGAAGTTCTCCATGAAAAACTACTCAGAACTGGTCAAAACTAGACCATTTCACCTGCTCCATAGTCAAATTGCGTTGCATCCCACCTGAATACACACAGTAGGTGTGATGCATGTTGAAAAGCCCTTCTATGGGGTGCGATGGGCGAGAGTGGACAAATGGCAGGGTCAATCCGCAAGGTGGAGGAGCATGGAATCTTCCAGAAACTTCTCCTGTGACACTTGCCTCTCTGCATTTGACCAGGGATGAGTAAGAGATCATCAATCTCGAAGTGGAATCAAGAACTATCAGAGAGAAGATGTTGGAAATAATACTGAGAGGGGGGGTGAATCAGTATTATCTAATTCTTTTTCAATATATTTATACTTTGAATTATTGTATGTTAGTACCATAAAATAATGAGCATGAACAAGAAAAACAGATAGTCACACCAAAGAACACCAGATATAAGGTGGAAACCTAATGTGGGTGAAAACCACCTGCTGCAATATGTCTCTATATTCTTTCAATTAGAAACTCCTTTTACAATGATTTTGTACTGGTGCAGTCCTTTACCAGTACGCAGGCTGCAACCTGCAGAGAGCTACAACTCTCTCTCCTGGAAGGGAGTTACAATCCCCTACTTCTTTTCTTTCAAGGACCACTTTTCATAAATTTTCAGACTGGATCCATGAACATCAATCAATCATCAAGTATATCTGCATCAAACAATCTCCTTTTCCCAATTAGCACTGAATCAAGTAAACACTTCTTTGACAGCTGTACCTAGAACACAGTAACAGTAACCACACACCAAATTCTGAACCCAGAATACTGCAGTAGAGGCAGCTAGATCATAATTTAAAGATATACGCTACTTCAACAACCTGAAACCTGCGTGCAGATCTATAAAGGATAATTCCTTCTTTCAAATATTCAGACACTAATTAACCCAGATTGTCAGATTTATAGATCAAGCATGCGCCTCATATAACAGATCAAAATCATACAAAGATACTATTATTCAAGCATAAATATTATGACCCATCAATAGAACTTATCCTTCTTTATGCGCTAAGGTTCCTCCTTCATTCAGATCCAGATCTGCACCATAACCCAATCACAAATATTTCAAATCTAGCACTTATTAGATATTCAATTCATTCGATGATGCTTTGCCAAATGATCTTCTTCCTCTTATATAGTCTTAGGCCTTCCACAATACCACGGTCCAAAACCATAGGATCAAAAAAACTATTGGACTAATACCATGAACCAACCATGAGAGTGCGTGAGATCAACACTTTTGGATGCAATACCACGAACCAAAACCATAGGATCAAAAACTATCAGACTAATACCATGAACCAACCATGAAAGTGGGTGAGATCAACACTTTTGGATGCAATACCACGGACCAAAACCATAGCATCAAAAACTGTCGGACTAATACCATGAGCCAACCAGGAAAGTGAAGAACTTTTCTCTACATGAAATAAACGTTTCTCTGCATAAAAGTGCATGAACTTTTCTCTACATGAAATAAACTGTTCTCTGCATAAAAGTGCGTGAACTTTTCTCTACATGAAATAAACTTTTCTTTGCATAAAAGTGCATGAACTTTTCTCTACATGAAAGAAACTTTTATCTGCATAGAAGTGCGTGAACTTTTCTCTACATGAAATAAACTTTTCTCTGCATAAAAGTGCGTGATCTTTTCTGCACTATAATTTATCATCTGAGATGAGTGGGTTGCCATCAAGTACAACATATGTATCATAATGCCAACAATCTCCCCCTTTGGACTTGATGGCAACAACAACCAATCACTCTCCCCCTTTGACATCAAGGGCAAAGGGCAAACCAAGATAATCTCTTTCCTAGAGAAACATTCTGCTGCCCATACTCCCCCTGAGTATCTACTGACATCTCTGAAAGAGCTCCCCCTTTGTATATGCCAAGGTGTACCACTTTGTCCATGCTTCCTCTGAGTACATGCTGAAGTCTCTGCTCTACTGAAGTGTGCTGTTCATGCTCCCCCTGACTATAAGCAAGGTCAATAACTGATAGCAGCAGCATCTGATAATCACCATAAATGACCATGAAAGAGATAGAGACATATTGCAGCAATATTCCTTTTGTCCTTCCTCCATAATGCCAACAATGCATTATATGCTCCCCCTGAACTTGTGCCATTCAATCTTTGACCAATCCACAACTCAGCAAATGTACGCATATACCCCAGATGAACCTTGCGTACAACCAACAATCAGAAGAGAGTCAACAACAAGATGATGCATCAACAACCCCCAGCTTTTGCCTGAGGTATTCAAAGGTCTCCCTGGGCAATGGTTTGGTGAGTATATTAGCAACTTGTTCCTTAGAAGGAACATACTCCAACTTGACCCTTTGTTCAAGCACTTGTTCTCGGAGAAAGTGATATTTGATTGGTATGTGCTTGGTCTTTGAATGCATGACTGGGTTCTTTGAAATGCTGATTGCACTTGTATTATCACATAAGATGGAGATAGGTGGTGTACAAGTGATTTGAAAATATTGCAAGGTCTGCATCATCCAAAGGAGTTGAGTGCAGCAAGATGCAGCAGCCACATATTCTGCTTCAGCTGTAGACAAAGCAATTGAACTCTGTTTCTTGCTGAACCAAGATACTAATCGGGAACCCATAAAGAATGCACCACCACTTGTGCTCTTCCTGTCATCCACACTTCCGGCCCAATCTGCATCTGTATAAGCATGAAGTGTGAGATCTGTATCTCTAGGATACCATAAGCCATAGTTTTGAGTCCCTTGAAGATATTTGAAGATTCTCTTCACTGCCTGAAGATGAGTTTCCTTTGGATTTGCCTGAAATCTTCCAACTATTCCCACTGCATGCATGATGTATGGTCGGGTACCTGTCAAATAAAGTAGACTTCCAATCATAGATCTGTAAGTTGGTTGATGCACTGCTTCTGATTCATCATTTGCACTGAGGTTACATCCTGTGACCATGGGTGCACATACTGGTTTTGCTTCTTCCATACCATATTTCTTCAAAATATGCTTGAGATACTTGGTTTGAGACAAGAAGATCCCTCCTTCATTTTGTTGGATTTGCAAACCAAGAAAATATGTCAATTCTACAAGCAAGGACATTTCGAATTCTTTCTGCATCACCAAGGCAAAGATTTGACTCATAGATTCTTCATTGCTACCAAAGATAATGTCATCTACATACACAACAAGTATTAGAAATTTGTCATTTTCAATTTTTATATAAAGATTGCTATCTGCTGATCCCTTTGAAAAACCTTGTTGATGAAGATATTTGTCCAAACGATAGTACCAAGCCCTTGGAGCTTGTTTAAGACCATAGAGAGCATTTTTCAATCTGCATACAAGATTTGGATCATTTCCAAGAATGAAACCATCTGGCTGCTCAATGTATACTTCTTCTTCTAAGTCTCCATTCAGAAAGGCTGATTTCACGTCCATTTGAAATACTTTGAACTTTTGAAAGCTTGAGAGAGCAAGGAACATTCGGATGGCCTCAAGTCTTGCAACAGGAGCAAAAGTTTCTTCAAAATCTATTCCTTCTTGCTGCGCATACCCTTTACAAACAAGTCTGGCCTTGTTTCTAATTACTTCCCTATTTTCATTCAACTTATTTTTGAAGACCCATTTTGTCCCTATAACATTCTTATCCTTTGGTCTAGGAACCAACTCCCAAGTGTTGTTCTTTTCGATCTGCTCAAGTTCTTCATCCATTGCTTTGACCCAACATTCATCTTTGCATGCCTCTTTTACATTTTGTGGTTCAGTGGATGAGAGTAATGCCAAATAGCTTGAAGCTTCTGCAATTGTTCTTCTTGTTTGTACACCTGCTTCTTTTTGCCCCAAAATCTGAGATTCTGGATGATTCTTCTAAACGTACCTGGATGGAGTCTTCTCTTCTACCCTTATCTGTTCCTATGGTGCTTCTTGAGGTTCTTCTTCTTCATCATTCTATCTTTGAGGGTAGTCTTCATCTTCTTCGATATTTTCATGATTTAATTGCCTAGGAATGTATCCTTTTTCATCAACCACTACATCAATGCTGTCAACAATTCTTCCAAGTCTTTTATTGTAGCACTTATATGCTTTGCTGTGTGGAGAATAACCAAGAAGAATGACTTCATCTGCTCTAGGTTCAAGTTTGGCAAGTTGCTCATCAGTATTCTTAATATAGCATTTGCTCCCAAAGATTTTGAAGTGTTTTACCGAAGGAGTCTCACCATACCAGAGTTCATGAGGAGTTTGAGTGCTATTCACTCGGACATTTGTTTTATTGAGAATAACAACCGCAGCATATGCAGCTTCACCCCAGAAAGTTACGGGAGTTCCGGACTCATCAAGCATAGCACGGGCCATTTGTTGGACTGTTCTGTTCATCCTTTCCACCACTCCATTTTGTTGAGGAGTTATAGCTGTAGAGAATTCCCTTCTTATCCCATGTTCTTCACAGAAATCGAAAAATTCATTTGAGGTAAACTCCCCACCTCTATCGGACCTGAAGCACTTAATTTTGTAACCTGATTCATTTTCAACCAAGGCTTTGAAGGATTTGAATTTTTCGAATGCTTCGTCTTTGTGCTTCAAAAGTCCTAACCAAACAAACCTGAAAAAATCGTCAATGAATAATATCAAGTATTCTTCTCCTCAAGGTGACCTCGTCCTGAAAGGACCACATACATCTGTATGGACTAGTTCAAGAGGCCTGCTGGTTGATCCTTCCTTCTCCGGGAAGTTGGTTCTGGTTTGCTTACCAAACTGACATGATTTGCATATAGTGTTGTCTGGAATTTTGATATCTAGAAGACCACAAACTGCCTGATATTTGCATGCCTTCCTTATTTGTGAAAAGCTTAGATGCCCCAACCTCCAGTGCCATAACCAATGTTCATCATCCTTGCTCAAATAGCATTGTTGTTGTCCTTCTTCAAATATGTATAGATTATTTGGAGTTCTTCTACCTTTGATCACTGTTTTCCCTGTATCAAGATCACGAACGCTACATCCATTTGATCGAAATATTACCTCAGTTCCTTGATCGCGCATCTGACTGACACTCAGAAGGTTATGCTTCAAGCCATCAACATACAAAACATTTCTAGCTTTGACCTTTTCTTTTAACTGAGCTGTGCCTTTTCCTTTTATAGCTTCTGGAGTATCATTTCCAAAAGAAACTTTCTTTCCCTTTTCTAAAGCAGAATATGATTCAAGTTTTTCTTTATCACCTATCATATGCTTCGAACATCCACTGTCGATGTACCATAGATTTTCCTGTCCCTCTGCATAAAAGGCTATCCCACATCTTTCTGATTGTGGTTCCTTTATTCTCCATGTTCTGGTGCTTGAGGCTTGTTCCTTTGTCTGCTGAAATCTACTCCTGCATTCAGAATCTTCATGACCGAAGTTATTACAAATAGAACATTCAATTTCATTTTCAAGAGCCGAAAAGTTGTTATAGGTCCTTTTTGTAATCCCAGTCATACTTCTTTGTTTTTGAGCTTCTCTAGTCATGATTGTTTTATATGCAACACATTGAACTGCTTTGTGACCAAAGTTATGGCAAGAGAAACATTGGCCATTGAAGAAACTTCTGCGGTTATCAAATCTACCGCCCAAATGATTGTAATTCTTATTGTCATCCATTCTTGAAGCAAATTGAGAAGATTTTACCTATGGCTGGTTGTAGCTTTTGTTCACCCTTAAGACAGATTGCCTCTGGTTTACCTGGTAGTATTTGTTAGTTCTTGATGTAATTCGTCCCTGCTTTACCTGGTGATCTCCATTGTGCTTTTGCTCATTCCTTCTTGCTGCATCAAGATAACTCTTTGAGGTGGATGCTTGAGATGTTTCTCCATTATACCCCAGACCTGTCTTGTTTAACGGAGAACGTTGTACATTGATGATCTCATCCAGAGTTTCAGATCTTTTGACAAACTTAAGATTAATAGTCTTTGTTTTCTCAATTTCTTTTCTAAGGCCAACAATTTCACATTCTAACTTTTCAAGAAATTTTTCTTTTTCATCAATTTGAAATTGTAGAGTATCAATGATCACATTCTTTTCTTCTATACATGTCTTGAGTCTAGAAATATCTTCATAAAAACTATCCACATCTATAGCATCCATGTAATCATCATCTTCAAAGGCCATTAAAAGTTTATAGTCATTACCTCGTTCATCTTCATCACTATTTGATAGACCATCACTGTCTTCATGAGTGTAGTAGCTTTTCTTATTTGCATTTTGTTTCTTGTTCCATCTAATAGGTTCCTTTCCCTTGTCAATCTTATCCTTATGAGGACATTTGGCAGCATAGTGACCTACTCTTCCACAAGCAAAGCATTTGAAGGGTAACTTACCTCTGAACCGTCCAGCACCCCGTTGAAGATTTCTGACAAAATTTGATTCTTCTTCTTCTTCTGACCCATGTCCTGATTCATAGTACTCTCCTTTACCTGAAGCCTTGAAGGCAGCTTCTTTCCTGTCAGATGGACCTCCTTTTCTCATTTCATAAGCAGTTAGAATTCCATGTAGTTGTGACATTTTAAGATGTTGTAGATTCTCCTTTTCTTCTATAGCAGAAACTTTAGATTCAAACCTAGGTGACAAAGATCTTAGAACTTTTTCAACCACAACAGCCTCTTTTATTTCTTCACCCAAATTTTTCATACAATTAACAATCTCATCCACACGAAGAAAATAGTTAGCCACACTTTCATCATTATACATCTTGAGATTTTCATATTGAATCCTGAGGGTTTGAAGTTTTGCACGTTTTACCTGATCATCTCCTTCATAGCTCAGAACGATCTTGTCCCATATTTCTTTTGCAGATTTATACTGCATAACTTTCACAAATTCTGATTGAGATAGACATCCTAGAAGAGTATTGACTACCTTTGCATTTGTTTCATATTTCTTCTTCTCAGCTGGATCTGTAAGAGTAGCTGATGGAAAAGTATACCCTGTTTCTACGATGTCCCAGACTTCTGTACCCAAAGATTGAAGATAGGCAGTAACTCTTACCTTCCAATACACAAAGTTTGTCCCATCAAAAATCAGTGGCCTGGTTGATGCTTCCCTCTCGTAGTTGCTCATGATGATAGATCTTCCTTCAAGCGATCAAGCTCCTTCAGAAGGACCTGCTCTAATACCAATTGTTGGAAATAATACTGAGAGGGGGGGTGAATCAGTATTATCTAATTCTTTTTCAATATATTCATACTTTGAATTATTGTATGTCAGTACCATAAAATAATGAGCATGAACAAGAAAAACAGATAGTCACAACAAAGAACACTAGATATAAGGTGGAAACCCAATGTGGGTGAAAACCACCTGCTGCAATATGTCTCTATATTCTTTCAATTAGAAACTCCTTTTACAATGATTTTGTACTGGTGCAGTCCTTTACCAGTATGCAGGCTGCAACTTGCAGAGAGCTACAACTCTCTCTCCTGGAAGGGAGTTACAATCCCCTACTTCTTTTCTTTCAAGGACCACTTTTCATAAATTTTCAGACTGGATCCATGAACATCAATCAATCATCAAGTATATCTGCATCAAACAATCTCCTTTTCCCAATTAGCACTGAATCAAGTAAACACTTCTCTGACAGCTGTACCCAGAACACAGTAACAGTAACCACACACCAAATTCTGAACCCAGAATACTGCAGCAGAGGCAGCTAGATCATAATTTAAAGATATACGCTACTTCAACAACCTGAAACCTGCGTGCAGATCTATAAAGGATAATTCCTTCTTTCAAATATTCAGACACTAATTAACCCAGATTGTCAGATTTATAGATCAAGCATGCACCTCATATAACAGATCAAAATCATACAAAGATACTATTATTCAAGCATAAAGATTATGACCCATCAATAGAACTTATCCTTCTTTATGCACTAAGGTTCCTCCTTCATTCAGATCCAGATCTGCACCATAACCCAATCACAAATATTTCAGATCTAGCACTTATTAGATATTCAATTCATTTGATGATGCTTTTCCAAATGATCTTCTTCCTCTTATATAGTCTTAGGCCTTCCACAATACCACGGTCCAAAACGATACGATCAAAAAAACTGTTGGACTAATACCATGAACCAACCATGAGAGTGCGTGAGATCAACACTTTTGGATGCAATACCACGAACCAAAACCATAGGATCAAAAACTATCAGACTAATACCATGAACCAACCATGAAAGTGCGTGAGATCAACACTTTTGGATGCAATACCACGGACCAAAACCATAGCATCAAAAACTGTCGGACTAATACCATGAGCCAACCATGAAAGTGCGTGAACTTTTCTCTACATGAAATAAACTTTTCTCTGCATAAAAGTGCGTGAAATTTTCTCTACATGAAATAAACTTTTCTCTGCATAAAAGTGCGTGAACTTTTCTCTACATGAAATAAAATTTTCTCTGCATAAAAGTGCGTGAACTTTTCTCTACATGAAAGAAACTTTTATCTGCATAGAAGTGCGTGAACTTTTCTCTACATGAAATAAACTTTTCTCTGCATAAAAGTGCGTGATCTTTTCTGCACTATAATTTATCATCTGAGATGAGTGGGTTGCCATCAAGTACAACATATGTATCATAATGCCAACAGAAGACACTAATCAAATCTCAAAACCTGACTCATTCCCCTTGCAAACATCAATATATGGATCCCTCATCCCAAAGATCCTGGGGCTAGAATTTTGTATCTTGTAAGGAAGCGTTGTTGGTTTCTTGGTGCAATATCATAGTGTTGGGTGATCTAAGCTTTTCATGAGGTGAAGAAGGGCTTTCTTGCTGAGAGGATGATGTTGGGTCAGAACAATTGGTTGTAATCCTCTTTGCTCTTTCTTGATTATCAATAAAGCTATTCAAGTTTTCCTCCACATTCTTGTATGATTGATGATTTATGCATCTGTGTGGTCAATGTACATCTGGTCCTATATTGTTTATGATAATAGATCTATGTTCTTGGATAGTGTTATGCTGCTTTGATTCTACAGGTACTCTTTGAAGCTAGGTAGACAAGGAAGCAAGTGGCAAAGACCTATCAGAAGAGAGAGGAAATGAGCAAGGAACCAAGCGCAAGACAGAGGTTGGTCTCCTTATTCTTCTCTCATCTATTTCTCATAAAGGAAAACGAAAGTAGTTTTTAGTTTGTTTGTTTCTAAGGTAGCTACCAGCCTCAGTGGGACTAGCAGCTCTGCATAGACACTAGTTTTCCCATTAACAAAATGGCAACTCCACTGGGGAACGAATAGATTGTTTGTTCATCTACATTTGTTTACTTTATAAACTTACAGACAGAGCCTGAAGTCAAGCCAGCTAGCCTTCGAACTGCATTTGCTATGCAAGTGCAAAGTAGATCAATGCTGCTTCAGTCTATCTCCAGGTTTTGTTTATGAATTAAACGATTGATTTACAAGCTCTCTAATTACCCTCGTGGTGGCTCTAGTAACCTCCTTAGATCTACCCCTATGATTGATTTACTGATTACCACTTGCTCGGCCTAAATCCCTGAACTGAACTGCAAACCATGACCCGGAATCCAATCAAAGTCTCGTCCCTGGTCCAGCGCACTGTATGTTCTGTGAACTTCAAATGCATCACACTTCCTGAGTGTAGTAGGTGCATTGCATTTCAGTTTCACTGTGTTACAGGTGCGCTGATCAGTCAAGTCCTTGTTCCTAAATTTTGGTTTCTGTGTTCACTCTTTTAAGCTCTATTCAGGAGTTTTGCTGCCTGTAGTCAATACACCTCTGTTGAAACCCCTTTCCTTGCTGTTATTCGCCTCCATTGTGCAAATAACTGTAAATGTTTTTATGTATTTTTGAGTCATTTTCAGTTCTCCTTTACAAAGAAGTAGCGTAATTGTACTGTCGTTTCTTGATTTGAAAGTGTCGCAAGTGTCATTTTCAGTCATAGAAGAGAATATGATTGTTCTTGATAGTCGATTACACTGTTACTCTTGTATTTTATTTGAATTAGTAGTTTTTCAAGTGTCGAAAGCAAGTTTTCAATTCAAAATAACAAAGTGTCGTCACTGTCCTCATTTTGTTTCAAAAAGAAGCTTGTTAGTAATCGTCGCTTTGAAAAATAATTCAGATTTGCGCTTAGCTTTCTTTTTATCATTCACACATTAAGAAGGCTGAAAACAAATACATGCATGTGCATTTGCATTTAGACTGTTTGTTGGTTTGATTTAGGACAGTGCATATAGTGTGTGCTCTCTGCTCTTTGTTGAAAGAACGCCATCTCTCTTTCCTTAGTAGCTAGGATTTTCATTGCAAAAAGAAGATTAAACGACTGTTTATCATTTTAGATTGCATTTTAGGAATTGTACATCTACATCACGCGGTGAACCTGAAAGGAAAATTTCTTAAGCAAGATCAACTATAAAATAAATTTAATGAATCTAAAAACGCTTTGGAACCTAATGCACAACATCTAGAAGTCTAGGCTAGAGACGTATTCCAGCGTCGTAAAGCCTGGTAACTGTTGTTTTCACTGTTGGTTGGGTGATTCCTCCACTTTGAGACGATAAGTGTCAGTACGGACTTGTGCTCGCACGTACCGTCGAGTATATTTTGGGAGACCACAATAGGCTTAATCCTTTATCCATAGGAAGCTGTGTTTGCCGCCCTATCGATCGCAATGCACTGAACACAGCATTCGGGAAGATTGACTGCCATACTGTAAAAATTATTCTGCAGTTTTGCGATTGGTTTGGTAATCCCTCTGTCTAGATTTCCAGAGCAGTCCCTTTCGTTCCTTTTCAGACTCCTTAATGGAAAGGGTCCATCTGAGCAATTGTCACTTCAGGCTCATTAAAAATCGAAGGCGACTAGAGTCGTCTTTTGTTTTTTCTCGACTCTTAAAAATCGAAAAAACAAGTTGTGTCAAAGCGTCTAAAATTTATTTTAAATGGAATAATCATCACCTTTCCTACGTTGATCTTAAGTTGAGAAAAATGGAGTCCACCAACCAAGGAGTTCCCCTTGGAGGAAATCCTAGTCCCTTCTCCTCATGGGGAGATGTTGGTGCACCCCATATGGCCACATTGTCTCTTCCTCGATTGACAATCGGCTTGCCCGTATGGCTCTTCTCAACTTCTGTCGTTCAGAACACCGTGATTCCTGAACAATCAAGTTAGCAACTAAACGATATTAGAGTTACCCCAAAACCCTCTACTTCGTCCAATTCTTCCTCTCCTCCTTCCTCTTTGCTTGATGAAGCTGGTAAAGCCCGAAATCAAGTAACTAAGAAGAAGAAGGAGAAGAAGAAGGAGCCAAAGGCGAAAAGGGGAAACCAAGCATCGTCTAGCGAAAATCCACACACTGCACCGACCAGGCCTAAATCGCCATGTGTCATTTGCAAAGGAGACCACTATCATCGAGATTGTCCTTGCATCCCTCGGATCTTAAGGGACTGGTCTCCTCGTTTGCACAATTCGGTGTCATCAACCTCTAGCAGTCATGTTGAGCATACACCGTCAACTAGTGAAAGTGAAGCCCCTGGACAAAAAGGAAAATATAAATTTCCTTGTAAATTGTGTGAAGGGGATCACACCGTCCACCTTTGTCCCTTCTTAGACGAAGCTAAAAGAGTCTTGGAAGACCGTCCGGTTTCACTGTTACGGCTTCCTTCTGGATATAAGAAACTCTTTCTGAGTCCGTCACTAGTTGAAAATCTGGCTGACACACCCTTGTGGTCGGCTGAAGCGTCTATCATTGAAGATAAGCCATCTGAATCCATACCAGATGAAATTCAAAAGGTCGAGGCAGCAGTTGACCCGGTCTTGCCTTCAGAAGGTCCATCTTCAGATGATACAGTCATCGAAGAGAATAAGAACAACACTGTTGAAATTCTCTTCGTAAGCACAGACTCCTATGAACATGGGGGCAGTGTACCCATTCCTTTACCGCAGGAAGGAAGTTCATCAGAGTCATATCCGACCGTCTATTTGGTCCCACCTCCAAACAACCTAGTTGTTTCCTTTGACTAGAATCTACTAGGCAGACCTCGTTTATCGGATAGTGTACCATTCCGAATCATTGCTCAAATATATAGAATGGTCATGGCCGGTACCATCATAGATGAAGGGGCTTCTGTGAGTATCCTTTCCTCAACTGCTTGGAAAGCACTTGGTTCACCATCGCTTTTGCCTGAGATGAGAAATCTAACAGGCCTTGACAAAGGAATCAGTCGACCATTAGGGATCCTTCCCGATGTGCCCATAACATTGAGAAGGAAAACTATTCACATGAACGTAATGGTATTCCAAGGACCCCTGGATTATAATCTACTCCTTGGACGAGACTATATTTATTGCATGGGAGTCGTCGTCTCCTCACTCTTTAGAGTAATGTGTTTTCCACACGAAGGAAGAGTGGTCAAGCTCGTAGACCAGCTTTCATTTCCCAGTTCACACATAGAAAATAGTCATATACCAACCCTGAATGGTCTTTTCACGCAAGGAATGTCTCATCAATCCCCAGTCCATCCTCCTGATGAGCACGAGTGATTCAGAGGACATGACTGAAACCCAGGGGGCATGCACCCTGGCCTGTTTCGATAGGAAAACCTTAGGTATAGGGTGGGTTTCCGCGGAGGATATATGACTAGTCTGACACACCCATCCGTTTAGGAAAATGGGATTAGGCTGGAATAAGATTCCCTTGTCAAAGTTATGTGAGTGGAGGCATCTACGCCACTCACCTTTGTCTATTTCGGTAGACATCGCCGAGGAAGTGTTTTGTCTGTGACACGGATGGAACAATCTTTAGTAACCTGGAAATTTTTCACTATACCTGGGGGCATGCAAACCTTTTGGCATGCAAGAAAAGAGCGACCATTTATTTTTTAAATTTGTAGGTCCTCTAACCCTTTAAACTCGTAGGATTGGTCGTTTCCTAACTTGCATAAAGAAAGGATGCGGAGCAAAGCTTTGTAAGGTGCAAGATCCACAAAAATGGCATCTTAGATGAGACATCCTTATTATACGACTGGATCGAGCAGTTTTAACGCGAAATTCAAGCTCGTTAAAAAATAAACATAAGGAATGAGCAAGTGTTTCCCCCAAATTTTAAGCTCATTAAAAAATGAACCAATTTCCAGTAAATAACCATCGTGAATGTATTACTTCAGCCTTTGAAGCCTTGGTCATGTTCTCATCATCACCTCCACTCTGTATTGGCCGATCAGTCACCTCCACTTGATTGTTTACCCCTTTTGAGGAACAGCTGCGAAGAGTGATCTTGTTAGCCATCCTTGTGACACTGTCGTGATTGGAAAATTCCAAACCTTACCTGGAATCAGCTACTACCCAAATTTATCATTCGTTCCTCAAAAACGAGTCTCCTTTAAGCTCTTTTCAACTGACTCGTAAAATATGAAAAGATTGTCGAGCCATTGGCCTCTCCAGCTCGTTAAAGTGACCGGAAGTGCTATTCCTCCTTTAGATTTTAATCTTTTTGGACCTGAGGGATTATTACACAAAAAGATCAAGCGCTTGTTTTGTTCGGCTCATTAAAATTACAGAAAATTCATCCCTTTTGTATTATTTTATACTTTTCCGGACTTAAGGGATTAGATGACGAAAAAGGATTTTTGGAGTTTCCTTTACGTCCCTTTTCAGACTCTCTAAAATTGAAAAGGACCGAGTTATCTTTGTCATTAAACTCGTTAAAACCTAATAGCAAAAAACTTGTCCATAACAGACAAGAACGAGTTTCACTATCGCTAGGCTCGTTAAAACATAGTGATGGGTTTGCCCGAAGGGAAAATTATAGAACAAGAATATGTTATCCTCCTCAAGCTTTACAAAAATAAAGAGGTACTGGTCAGCAATGACTGGGGAAAAATTGGGAAGAAAACTTGAAGAAACTTTGTTGGTAGCAAGTCGCTCTTGAACATGCACTTTCACTCCGCATCCGAGTCGAGTTGGGTGGTTCCATTCACTGGTCACATCACCATGGTTCCATCACACCATCCACATTTGGGGTTAACGCTACCAATCCATCATGTCAGTGTCGCCGATATGTTCAAGAGAAGTCGCTCAGAGAATTCACCTGTGTCTCACCCACTATAATACATTTTCGCTCCATTCATTCATGACTGCCACCCTAAACCTTATATCACCAGATCGTTTTCACCTCCATTAAAATCATTTGCTCCGTTCTGTGTCATTGATGTGGGATTCACTAAGGCCCTCCTATGATGGATCGCTTCTTGTTGACATCAACTCATTATCCAAGAAGTTGATCTAGGAACAACCCTTTCAGTACTTTGAAGCTTGCATGCCTCAATGGCAAGTTTCTCACTTCCGGTGACAGTTTTACATAAATGGCCTTCGACCGAAAGATTTTGCGTGGTGTTCGAAGCCAAGTCCCTTATTCACACCACGTGAACTGTACTACAGTACCTTGAGGATCATTATCATTATCGGTGATTCCTCTCATGCCTGTTAACAGCTTACATCATTGGCTGGTAATCAGGCGATGTCCTTCCATGTTCGACTCCTAAACATCTCTCACGTGGATCGAATTGTACTTTGAGTGAAGATCGAACGAGATTGAAGACCCTGGATCTAGTTTCATCCATCCGGGCTGGGATATATATTCAGGAAAATAAAGACATCAAATGTACATCATTGCTGCACAGATAATCATTTAATCTAAGGGATGATGGCTCTACCATAATCATCAGTCTACACTCAGACGATTGTATGTCCTATGTACATGAAAATGAATTTATAAAGTTGAGCATGGGAATGCCCGCCTCAGCTAGATCATGAAAATATTATGAAGATAATGTATCATATTGTATCTTATTACAGGTCGCCTTCTAGCTTGAAAAAACTGCGGATCCTCATGATAAAGCATTTCACCCGACGTCAAAAGATTAACAACCTCATGCTTTAGGGGGCAACTGTTATAGACATTTTTGGGCACTACAACCCCAAACATAAATGTCCATAAACCAAGGGCTCCTAAGTCCCTAAAGGTGTTGTTCCAACCCCTAAAAGAACAAGGTCAACTGATTACAGCATCTCCCAGAAGTTCTCCATGAAAAACTACTCAAAACTGGTCAAAACTGGACCATTTCACCTGCTCCATAGTCAAAGTGCATTGCATCCCACCTGAATACACACAGTAGGTGTGATGCATGTTGAAAATCCCTTCTATGGGGTGCGATGGGTGAGAGTGGACAAATGGCAGGGTCAATCCGCAAGGTGGAGGAGCATGGAATCTTCCAGAAGCTTCTCCTGTGACACTTGCCTCTCTGCATTCGACCACGGATGAGTAAGAGATCATCAATCTCCAAGTGGAATCAAGAACTATCAGAGAGAAGACACTAATCAAATCTCAAAAGCTGACTCATTCCCCTTACAAACATCTATATATGGATCCCTCATCCCAGAGATCCAGGGGCTGGAATTTTGTATCTTGTAAGGAAGTGTTGTTGGTTTCTTGGTGCAATATCATAGTGTTAGGTGATCTAAGATTTTCATGAGGTGAAGAAGGGATTTCTTGCTGAGAGGATGATGCTGGGTCAGAACAATTGGTTGTAATCCTCTTTGCTCTTTCTTGATTATCAATAAAGCTATTCAATTTTTCCTCCACATTCTTGTATGATTGATGTTTGTGTGGTCAATGTACATCTGGTCCTATATTGTTTATGATAATAGATCTATGTTCTTGGATAGTGTTATGCTGCTTTGATTCTACAGGTACTCTTTGAAGCTGGGTAGACAAGGAAGCGAGTGGCAAAGACCTATCAGAAAAGAGAGGAAATGAGCAAGGAACCAAGTGCAAGACAGAGGTTGGTCTCCTTATTCTTCTCTCATCTATTTCTCATAAAGTAAAACGGAAGTAGTTTTTAGTTTGTTTGTTTCTAAGCTAGCTACCAGCCTTAGTGGGACTAGCAGCTCTGCATAGACACTAGTTTTCCCGATAACACCATGTGACCCTTTGGCCTCACTTGAAGTTTCAGTCTTCAAGTCTTCATCTTCACTTTCTCCCAGAATTTCTCCCTATTTTGGTTCACAAATGGACTCTTCCATTTCCAACTCAGCTTCCTTGAGTTTTCCCCTCAACCACCTTACTTGCCTTTACTGTAGCCTTCTCTGCAATTTATGCCACTTCACTCACTTCTTCCTCAAGACCCAACCTAGTCTCTGGCTTTCCTCAAGTATTCTCCTTAATGCATCAAGTTGTTATTTTAACTCTGAAACCTCTTTGTCAATTTCCTCTTGACTCATCCTCTCGCCATTTTCTTTGGCATCCTCTTTCTTCATCTTTCTTCTCCTATTGTCTTCTTTAGAACCTCTACTATGACTATCAATAACCATCTTCTTCTTTTCTATCTTCATGAGCTCCTCACTCACACACTATGAGCTGCATTAAATCCTCTGCAACAACAAGTCGTCCTTGCTTCCTGTTAACTCACCAAGCTTTCCTCTGTACTTGGTCTTTTTGCAAGTCCTTGGTTCTCAATCTCTGGAACCTCCTTTGAGCACTTCTCTCTGCTCCTTCTAGGCTTCAACTCATCTGCACTTCTTAAGAACACAACTGTCCTCTTTTATTTCAATCACCATGAAATACTTGGTTCTGACCACCTTTTCTTTCACTTAGAAAGTCTTACCAGCTTCCTTCATTCCTTAGAAATTCTACCCACATCCTCTATGGAATTGCCTTTGTGATCTACAACAACCTTTCTACAGTAAAAAGTCTCCTTCTTGCTACATATGCCTCATTAAGCTTCTCTCCTTTAAGCTCAATCTTTTAGCATCTCTCTATTCTTTCCTTTGGAACCAATTGAGCACTCCTTGCTCTAGATTGCTACAACCTTCACACCTTCTTATGTTGTCACCTGCATATCAATGTTACTGAAGCCAAAGATCATTCCAAAGCTTTCAAAATCTTGCTTCTCAATTTCCTTTTGAGAATACTCTTATCCTCTTTGTCCGACCTTCAATTCGATTCTTCAGGTTCACATTTGAGTGAATCTCCACTTTCCTCAAGGAACAACATCACAGTGTTTTCTTTATGCTGCTACCTGTGCATTAGTATAAAAACACACATTTTCAAATCAAAACAGAACATATCACCTCACCTTCAAGATCTCAACATGATCTTGTTTAACCATTCCACTTGTACTTTGAATGGATTGTCCTCTATTTCTTGCATCTGCAAGTTCTGCTACACATCACCTCTATGTGCTTACTGTCTATCAAATTACAATCTGATCCCTCCTGGCCTGCATAAACATCTTAACGCATAACTCTATTCTCAATTCTTTCAAAGAAATGTTCACACATAATGCCTTTGTTTTATTTTAACATCAACTATTTCAATTACAATTGAGCTTTGATACCAAATGACGTAGGGTTATCCCTACCTACACCCACAGTATGCATGTAAAATACATAAGCACATTTGTCCCACGAATTTTAACTCTCTAAGGAGTCAAATATTTATTTAGAATATGGTTAAGGCCCCATTCATCAGTTCCTTTATATCGGAACTCAATCACCCCGCTTAAACTTTCTATCGGGACTTTAATCAACCCCCAAGCCTTCATATAAGACTTTATTAAAGTCTTTCATTAATCCTTCCTATCGGGACTTAAAACCCCTTCACAATCTTTATAAAACCCTTTAACCACATATATATAACCTTTTCCTTCTTTAACCATTGGTTACATATATTAACATGTAAATTATCCCATCGACACTACTTTCCTTTATAAACCTTTTACAAAGGAAATAACCACAAAACATTCATAAACTTACCTTTTCTCCACCTTGGTATGGCCTCCGCACATATATCGAGGTTTACCTTTTTGCTGATCAAAATTGGGTCTCCTTCACGGGTTTTGTTAACAAAGTATTTATCACATATAATATGCGAACATATAACTTTTTTGGAATACACAAGAAAACATCGGAAACAAAGGAAACCCTGCTTAGAACCCTTGGGCTAGACTTCAAAGTTTATAAGCCTGCGTTCACAAATATCGTTGGGTCTGCACTCTTCCAATCCTTTCCATAGCACTACGTCATCCCTTCACCGATCTCCGATCTCTGATCGGCCTATCAATGATATTGCGATGTCACATATCGGCCCTTTATTATTCCACTGTCGCTTTCATTCACCCTTCTCCGATCCGATCAACAACTGGCATATTAATTCTCCGTTGTTGATCTAAATTTAGTAGATCCAATGGTTCATGATGATTTCAGGTAGCCAACAACTATGGGGTTTAACTGCCCAATAAAGTGGTTTCCCCTCACTCCTCCACTATTACGTGTCCTCCGATTAGTGGAATCGGAGCCAAACGGTAAAAACTACTTATGGCTTTCCTTCCACCCAAATCTACTTAAGGTTATAAACCCACCTTCCTTCATTAAATTTCACCCGATGCGATATTTCAACATTACCTCATGCGAAATGATCTAGACTGTTGATCTATAAGATCCAACGGTTGTTGTGTACTAACACTTCACTTCTCCGTTCGTCCCTTTTTACTTGGTTTTTACGCTATTTCTCAGTGTTTGTTGTGGTTATGAACTTTTCCTTCAAGGGTTCGACTTTTCACTCTTTCGCTGCTCAACTCATCCTGGGCTTGATCTTTGCGAATTCTTCACATCGCAGTCTCTACAGAACTTACTCTATTCCTCAACTGGATTCAATGACCCATTTATGATTCCTCTGAATCATTCCACTCCCTCTCTATGTCCTTCAGAATTCTTCCTGCAACCCTGTTATAGAACCTACGAATTCACAAGTAATTCATTCATGAAATACTCGTTCCACACACTGACATAGCCAAGAATAAACCTATGTATATATAAATATAAGCAAATGATTACATTCGAGACTCTATGTCTCACACAAGCCTGACCTTCAACTATCAGTGGCCCCTCCCCTTACTCTGCCCATAGGCTTACATTTATACCAGAAAGCTTTGTTGAACTAATTCTGGTTTGATTCCTAAATCTACTAAACTAACTCCTAAATCCTCTATGTCCACTTCTACTTCAATTAATTCCTAAGTACTCTCTCTAGTTCCTCGAATCATGGAGCTTCTTTAAGAGTTATAATTGACTTTTAACTCTTTGTCTTTATTAACCACTCATGTTCTCATTTATTCAAGAGCATTTACAACATCCTCACATTATCTAATTTAATACCTATTCTATGCACTCAAAAGCCTAATGTTACATTAATTCATCACTTAGGAATCCAACTTCCAAAAAATACATGACCCACTATGTCTACTTAATTACAATGATTTTCTTTTGGGTTGAATGCTCCTGCATCATTTTCCATAAACACAATTCTCACAGAAATTTAAATCAACATGCTTCGAACCTAGCAACAAATTTCTTGAGTGAAGGATCTGCATTCCCTTCTCACTCATGTGCCCAAGCCTATGATGCCACAATGTCGTATCTTCTCATGTAGAGGTTAAAGCATTAACATAATTAGAAATACCCACCCAGCAGCCCGAGATTAAAGCATAGCCACTGCGCCAACAAGCATATCCTCTTATCCAAGCCAAAGGTTCGAGGGTCATTGCATAAATACAATGTACCAACCTTTTCTCCTTTTGCTATTACTAGGGCTCCTCTAGTGACCTTCCAGTTTTTATCTGTAAAAGTAGTCACACAACTTTCACCTCCCAACTGCACTGTTGAAATAAGAGTTTTCTTTAGATCTAGAACATGCCTTACCTTTTTCAATAGCCGTTGATTTCCATTCCAATGTTTTATGAAAACTGTACCCATTCCAATGATTTTATAGGGTTTATCATCACCCAATCGAACCTGTCCAAAATCTCCTTGAACATAATCATGAAAATGTTTCCTATGGTGTGTGGCATGGAATGAGGCCCCTGAATCTACCACCAAGGCATCAATAATATTTTCTAATGAAAGAATCAAATCATCTTGCAACACATCACCTGTCACATTCACTTCATGATTGTTTTCTTGTTGCGTGTCTCCTTCTTTTCCCTTCCGAGACTTGCAGTCTTTCTTCAAGTGTCCTTTCTTCCCACATTTCCAGCACACTATCCCTGATCTAGACTTGGATCTGCCTTTCCTTGACTTACTACGATATCCTGGGCTCTTTCCTCTTTCCATTTTTCTTCCCCTAGTCTCTACAGTCAAAGCATTACCTGATGTCTCACTAGAGCTTTTCCATCGCATTTCCTCACCGAGGATTGCACCAACAACATCATCAAACTTTAAAGTACTAGATCTAGAGATAAAGTTATTAATGGCCATAATTAAACCATTCCAACTTTCTTGAAATGAGAAAAGAAATAACAAAGCCCTAACTTCATCATCAAAGGTTACCCCTACAAAAATTAACTGATTGGTAACTATATTAAATTCATTTAAATGATCAGCAACAGATCCACCTTGTGACATCTTCATATTAAATAAATGCTTCATAAGAAATACCTTATTTAAGGATGAGGGTTTTTCATATAGTTTGGCCAATGCCAACATTAAACCCTATGTTGTCGTTTCCTTTGAAATATTAAAGGCTACCAACACTGCTAGGCATAGACGTATTGTTCCAAGTGCCTTTCTGTCGATAATATCCCATATTGTGTCTATGATACTTGTCGGATTATTTGTCTTTCCGCTCAATGGTAGGTACAGATATTTCTGATACAGATAATCTTCCATTTTCATCCTCCACAGCTAGTAGTTTTGGCCATTAAATTTTTCGACCCTAAACCTACCATCTTCCACCATTGTTCCCACTTGAACCAGGAAACCTTCTCTCCTACGTGTTTTTCAGCCAAATAGACCTTTGGCTCTGATACCAGTTTTTAGAAAACTATATATTACAGAGCAATGGAACACATAAAATATATTGCAGAAATATAAACATAGAAAACACATAAAGCAAGAGAGACAGAGATATACGTGGTTCACCCAATTTGGGCTACGTCCATGAGAAACAACCAGCCCTTCCTTTTATATTATCCAACAAACTGGAGAGATACAACCTACAACATATCCGTTGTAATTTCCTCTTCGCTCTCACACAATCTCCTCTATCTTTCTCACTCAAAATACAGATCTGCATAGATGCAATACAATTCACTCATATATCTAGCAAGAGGTTGCTTTCTAGGGAAAAATACCCTAAATTAAACATAACTTCTATCGTCATATCTCCGCCTAATGAATGACCCATATTGGCTATGAAATTACAACATTTTACAAGGAAATTTTACATCTATTTTTAGCTTTGGGGGTGTTGCCCCCAATACCCTGCTAGGGGGGCTCTAAAGAATCGTCGTCGCCCTCTGGTGGCATGCATAAACGAGCGACGTTGCTGCTACATTACAAAATGGGGTCCAATGTGGTGATACCTCTGAATAAAGAAGATAATCAGGCTCCACACCCAATAGATTACTGAGAGTGAAATTACAACAATTGGTTTTGAGGTTTTAATAACACTAGTTTCCATTTGTTCCTACATATACTTTGCATGATAGCCTTGAAACAAAAATCCTACCTGGATTGACAATTAATGTGAGCATTGGATCAACTATTTTGAATTGAAATGGAAATTGATCCACCCAACGTGTTCCCCTTTCTCCATTCTCTCCACGTAGCCACCTTATTAGACTGGCTACCTACATTCATTATGGCCCCCCTTTCCCTCCTGACAGTTATGGGGGGGGGTACTCAATCATCGATTGTTGTGTTTTTTCTAACGGATTTTTCTCCATCTAGTGCACTCTTTCAAATATGAATATTTCCCTAAAGAATTACAATAAATCTTGGTTTTAGACAAAAAGTGCGAAGACTTCTCTGTCTGTCGATGCCACTTTTGACATCATGCACTCTGTTAGTTTGTGCCCAACCACAACTCTCATTCCTTCCCGATTTCATGTTGATGCCATAAGATGTCATCCTACCATATGGCCTCCTCTAAAGGTGCCACATGACATCCAAAATTAACACCCTTTGTCATCCAAAAAGGGCCATTTTTGCTTGCCACATATCATGCTGACAGCGTGCCACATCAACAATATTTACATGTCACTGATCCACATCATCCAAAATTCCACCTGAAATCCATGCAAACATACCTAGCCTATGTGGCATCTACCACCTCAACCTATGTCATGGGTCCCATAGGGCCAAACCCTTTATGCAATTTCATACTTCCCCATTTGTAGATGAGAAGGTATTTTCATAGTACACTCCTTTAATAATGCCAAAGTTCCCATTCTTGGAAAATAATTGTTATCTCACTTCTATGAAATGATAGGAAGACTTGGTGGCAGGTTACACGAATATACACATCCTTCTCCTTCTATTGACCACACCAATCTCCATATAAGCCTCATGGAAATCTTGGTGTGGTGCAACATGAAATTCCACATTAACTAATGTGAATTTTCCTATCCCATGGTCCCATCAATTCCAAACCTTTTATCATCTTTGCACCAATCTCCATAGATGAAACCCTCACCACTTGCTTTAGTGTAGATTACACTAATCACCATTGTTAACAGCTAACCAATAGTTAACAGTAATTAATCATGATTAAGGTGATTTTCATGAACTTTATTCCAAAAACCAAGTTCTTTTATTAAACTCACGAGGGCTTATGCGACCCAAATACAATTTTGAATCTTTGTGGCCTTTAGATTTAAATGTTATAAGGATTTAAGATGACCTTTCCAAGCATTCTTGGAATAAAATATCGCTCAAAACAATATCCATGGTAGGAAATAATGCCTCATCCAAACACTGGAGTTCTAGACATATATGTGTAGATACATAGATATTTATTCATATTAAACACAACACCAAGTCTCAATTTTCAATAGCCTTCAAGCACACAAAATTTCCATGATATTTATAGCATATCATACAATAAAAAATCACCTAGAGTGACAGTTAGTAGAACATTTTGAGCAATCATATGTAACTATGTAAATATCTCCGCATAGAAAGAGATATATCAACACCTACAGAGATCGGCAAGTCCCTCACACCATGAGAATAATCAGACAACCGTCTCATTTCAAACACACATGAATACATATTCATTCATGAACAATGTCGATAGACGCTTATCATATAACAACAATAATTATCATTGTTATTGCATAGGCATACATAGAAATGCAAGTAAGCCAATTATCTTATTAGTTGAATGAATGGAAACTAGAAGAGGGACTTCAACTCCACCCAACCATAGGCCAACTACACTACAATATTTCTTGCATCTGATCACCGTTGAACCAGATTCAAATTTTGAGGAGTAAATTGATCATGAGTATTCACACTGATACCATTCAACCAAATGATCAAGAAGAGGAGCCCACTGTCTAGGTGGTTTATCAATTTTCTCCAACAAAAAGAACCACAGTGACCTCTACTCCACCCCAATAGAAATAAATCACAGGGATTCACCTAAGGCATGATGAGATGTCATTCAATTCCATGAGGATGAATACACTACATAAATTTCTTATTAGTTGCTTCTGTAAGGTAGAGTTGTAGGAGTTAAGAACCCATTATACAAGCAGTTTATTAGCTTATTGAATGAGCACATAAGTGGTTTATCAGCCCAAGGGAAAGAACTTAGTGGTTTATTGGTTCCTTTTAGCTAGCACCTAGGTGTCTTAGCTTGTCAAGTGGTTCATCGACTTATGGAACAAGCACATAAGTGGTTTATCATCTCTAAGGTGAGCACTTAGTGGTTTATCGATTCCAAGGACAACATTGAATGATTCAACTCCACTAAAATCTCATTGGAAAAGTGATTCTTAGGCATGCACACTAGCCTTAACATAACATAATAAATACCATCCCAAAAATGAAACACAGAAAAGAGGTTATTTCTCCCTATCAAATCATCGTCAAACACCAAGTTATGAACTCTATGTTCTCTTGCACTTCTACATTTGTTGTTCTTTCTTCTACAAGTTATCTCTTACTCTGATACCACACTATATCTCCACAATTCTTATCTGTGCATTCTCTCTCAAATCCCTTTTTTTTCATTTTTTTTCCAACTCTCTGTTGCATGTTGACTTGAGTCGACTCATCCCACAAAAGCAAGATTGGCTCATTTTTTTACTCAGGTTCCCATGGCCCATTTTTAATGGATTCATAGCTTGATTTTGTTTCAACATGGATATGGGTAACAATTAAATGAAAAATTATGAACTTGGTTATTTTCCCAAGCAACTTGTCCTCACTGACTCTGAATTTGTGTCCTCCTCTCAGTCCAATCATTATTTATAATCTACATAAATTGACATGAAAAATTCATATAATACTATTTACATGAGGGGTGACAAAAGGGGTTGTTACATCGCCAATCCAAAATAACTTGAAGAAAATTAGAGGATTCTTAGTGTTGATAAGATATTACCATAAGTTTGTTAAAAATTATGGTCAAATAACAACACCTCTAACAAAATTATTGAAGAAAGAAGAATTTTCTCTGATTAAGGAAGCAACTAAAGCTTTTCAACAAATTAAAGAGGCTATGTGTACAACTCCCATCTTGGAAACACCTGACTTCATAAAAATATTCATTTTGGGAGTGTGATGCCTCAGACCATGGCATTGGTGCAATTTTGATGCAAGAATGAAGGATCATTGCATTTGAACATAGTGAATTTAAAGGAAAGAAATTACTTAGACCCATGTATGAAAAAGAAACGTTGGCAACACTACATGCAGTTAAGAAATGGTGTTCATACCTAATAGGAAGACACTTCAAAGTAAAAACAGATCATGATAGTTTGAAGAATTTCTTGGAGAAAAAAATATTTTCAGAAGAGAAAAAACATGGGTCACAATGATGTTGGGTTATGACTTTGAAACTATTTATAAAAATGAAAAACAAAATAATGTGGCAGACGCACTCTCAAGGAAAGAGGAAGACACAAATGGTTTACTATGTGTTATTTCCATTCCACAATCTGACTAGGTGGAAGAAGAAAGGATATAATGGTAGCAAGATGAGAATATATACATGATCATTCAACAACTACAGAAGGATACCTATGCAGTAGAAATAATTATATGGAAAAATGATTTGTTATTGTATCAAGTTCAATTATACTTATGTAAAAATTATCAACTCAAACAAAAGGTCCTTTTGGAATTACACACTTATCCTATAGGAGGACATCCAGGATTCTTGAAGACATACCATAGGATCAAGAAATATTTTTTTAGGAAGGCCTTAAAGAATATGTGCAAAATTTTGTGGCAGAATGTGTGGTATGCCAATAAAACAAATGAGAGACTATCAAGACTCTAGGGCCCCTTAAACCATTAGCCATACAAAGCCAATGTTGGGAATACGTTTCAATGGATTTTATTACATGTTTACCCAAATATAAAGGAAAGAGTGTCATTATGGTAGTGAGAGATAAAATGAAAAAGTATGCCCACTTTTTCTCTCTATCTCATCCTTTTAAAGCAAGTACTATGGAAGAAGCATTCATGGAACCATTCCAAAAACTACATGTAGTGCCAAAGATTACTGTAAGTTACAGAGATCCAATTTTCACTAGAAATTTTTGGACTAAATTATTTTCTTGTTTGGATACTCGATTGGCTCACAACTCATCTTATCATCCTCAATCTAATGGGAAAACTGAAATTGTCAAGAAATCCAGTTAAACCATGGGAAACAAGTCTAATGTCATCAAAACAATATGTAATCTCTTTCTTATATCTCCTATGTTTTACAAATAATCCAACTCAACATTCCTATTCTTTCCATAAATTCTTGAATTCTCAATATTTATCATGTATTCTGAATGATTATAGTGGAGCATATAAACAACGTTGATACTCTAAACATTCCTAAAGCTAGTAAACCAGACATATTGTTTCCATGATATCTTGCATGGGTTGGATGCCAAGTTGGTGGATCTCTCAATCCTCACTCCACTTGGCTATATAATTACTTTTTTATCTCATTTTTCAATGTGATTACTCACCTATAGTGGGGTGCTATGATACAATGTTAAAAATAGATAAAAAGAGAGAAATAATTGGCTAGTAATAAAAAAAATACATAAATCAGGATTTTATTTTGGAAAACCTAAACTAGGAAACACCACCCAATGGATCAATTATTCCCTTGACCAAATCCATCCAAGCTGATCAAGTGAGCCTTCACTGATCACCTCAAAGTCCATTATAATGGGGTATCCCCAAGACTTTTAAGGTTTCATTACATTTAATCCATGGGCTCTAATATCATGGGATACCATTACCATGAGCCCCAAACCACCACTATTAACCTAACTCTTTAACTATTTTACCAATTCAAGTCTAAACTTTTGACAATGCATTCAAACTTTTTTATGAATCACTTTCACTTGTAAATAATGGCTATATTTGATAGGAAAAATGCCCTTCCTGGGCATTTTCCCTATCAAATTTTAGTCTTGGTCCCAAGTTCAATTTACATAATCCTCCACCTAATTTTTTTGAAATGTGTTACTACTTTTAACACCTTTAGAATTGGAGAAGCTTTCTTTTCACCAGGAAAGAGAAAAATTAAAGAAATATATTTAAGAAAGGAAAAAATATACAAATAAAAACAAATTTATAAAATTAATAATAATTTATATACATTTTATTGAATTAATCATGAATTACCTTGAATTACCAAGAGAAAATCATTTAGGGAATGCACCTTGTTCTCTAATTTCTTCACTTAGTTATTTGATTTTGTTCTTATGTTAATAGATGGGAATCAATAACCACATATCCTAGTATCTTGTAACTCATTAGAGATCAATTGTTTAACTCCTATCACCACCATTATAACTCTCTCTAACCTTAGTTAAAATTGGCATGAAGAGGTGGATTGATAAACCTAATAAGGTCAAACCAAGGCCTTCAATTGGAAAACACCCAATGGAGACCAACCAATATTTAATTTGTTTGGAATTTGAAGACAATTCTCACTTAAGATATCTAATTTGTTTTTTCATTATTCAATACATTTAATAGATTGTACAATTGAATGACACCCATGCCTCTTGTTTTCAATTCATGTTGTAATCTTTTGGAAATATAATGTTTTGTCATTAAGTATATTGTTACTATCAATAGTTATTATTTATTTTAGTGCACTATGTGTTTCTACTAGGTAATCTATAAGTGACTTAGTTTGTGCATAATCATTTGTATGCTTCAATTCTTCACTATTGAATCTAAGCACCTGTTGATCACTTGGTTTCCTCTTAGTGATATTATCACATTGATCTTATTGTAATAAACTTGGTCCTTTGTTTAAGCATGATCATAAGTCACATTATTTAACCATTTTCCTCTAAATGGTAAGAAAACATGTATTTAGGTGATTATGATATACTTGAGATACATATTGTCAGTATCAAATTTAAAGCACTAAGTATTTAGAGCTTCATTTAATTTTCCTTGTCAGTTCTTTTGTAAGTTCAAGACAATTGAGAAAATTTAGATGTATTGTTAGACCATGTTTAGTAACAAAGGCATGATGTTCATCTAATTCCTCTTATCAACCTTCTAACACACTTAAAATGATTGGAAATGATAAAATATGAATTCTATTTCTATTTTAGTCTTGATGCAAACACCACACATTCCATGATAGATGGAGCACTTTAGAAATAACAAGAATAATTTTACAATTAGCGTACACACCTTTTTTTCCCATAAGAAATATGTTTATATTCCATATGAAAAATATACATGTTTAGGTCCTTAAGGGACTGCTCAGACAAGAAGGCTCAAATCCATCACAAGAAATACTCACTATGAGCTCAACATGCCACATATAGGAAATGAACCCAAGTAGGGACACTACTACATTTGGGCAGCAATTCCGACAACGGAATTTGACAGAATAAATAATATTCAAAAAAGTATCGGAAGTTAAATGTTTATTTTTGTTTTTTTCTCTAAAATCCCGACTCTTGTTGAATATTTGAAGAAAATTATTTAACAGTTGAATATTAGATGAAATGCCCTATCCCATCGATTATATGATGTTTCCCTATAATCCCTCCTATCGTCGAATAGCTAATGAGAGTTCTTTTAGTGTTGGATATCCGATGTTAAATCCAATATGAAAGTGTGTTGTCCAATTTCCGACAAATGGAAAATAACTATTACGTAAATTTCAATTCCACAACTAATGACTTTTTGTACTGACAACGCCTAATATGAGACCATTGTTGACCAGTTTAACTAATTAAAATAAATATAACATTAATATTATAACTAAATATAATATTACTAATATATAATTAATATATATTAATATTAATATCTATATTGTATTAGTATAATGTTATATGATTATAATATATATATATATATATACATATATATCTATATATATATATATATATATATATATATATATATATATATATATATATATATATATATATATATATATATATATATATATATATATATATATATATATATATATATATATATATATATATAAAGTTATTAAATATATTATTATAATTATAATAAACATAGATGTGTGTGTGTGGACACACGTAGACCCTAACATCATATAAATTTGACATAGTTGTGATATATATTAGTTGCAATTATTTTGAAAGGTTGTAGGCCTATTTTGAAGTTAGTTTTTGAACAAAATCATCACTGAAAGTTTGGTGACAAAAAATGTCACATAACATTCCTCAAGGAGACCAAGGATATGTGGGATTGACATTGAGGGATTCTGAGGATGGAAAATGTCATTATCCCTTGTAGAAATTGCAAGGGCTTGAGGCCAAGGACGATTCTAATAAAATCAGCTAAAAAGCATTGTAGAGACTATGTACACGCTGCAAGAAAAAATGAATATCATCCACTTGTAAGTTATTTATTATATGTCTACGTATTGTAGATTGTTTTTGTAGATGTTTATACGTATATTGTATTTTAGATTGTATGTCTTTGTATTGTAAATTGTATTGTCTTTCTATTGTAAATGCATTTTATAATATTCTTTTGGGTGGTGTTTGAACTATGTTTTCATCTTGATGTGGACTAGAAATATCATTTGATTATTTTCAATAGGGTTGATTAAGGGGTTAGATCGAGTTAAGGGTTAATTACTTTATGGGTTTAGGGATAATGGGTTATTGTTTAAGGGTTTAGGGGTTACAGGTTAAGGACTTAGGGGTTAGGGGTTTAAGGGAATGGGGTTAAGGTGTTATGGATTTAATGTATGTTTAGGGGGTTAATTTGGACCTAGAGGATTTAGGGGTTAATCATGGGTTTTTATGGAGCATTATTAATAATGTTGTAAAGTATATTATGAAAAATACGACATTAAGAAAGGATATGACATTACAATTATAGATGTAAAATAAGATAAATATTTTTTAATTATGGTTGTGACTATATATCTCAGTTAGTGTCTCACTTCCTACATCTCATGAAAAGTAACATATGTCTTAGATTTTTTCAACATATTCTTAAATATATGATAAATTGCACAAGCATCATCATTGATTTGTTGTCTTTGTTTTACTTATATATTATATTTGTAAATTATTGTTATATAGACATTTCAATATATATATATATATATACACTAATATTACTTTATTGATTGTAATTGTATAGTATCACCCCCCTAGGGAATTTCTCGACGAGGAAGAGGTGGTTGTAGTACAAGAACCTATTCAAGAACATGGAGAGATTAATATTGAGGATAAAGCTAATGATTCTATGGAAGAAGATAATGATGTTAATAACATAGTTGAAGAAGATGGGACAAATATATTGATCTAAGAGACATTCAATAATGTTGCAATTGATGATGATGACAACTAATATGATGACCGTTATTTTCATTTACCTATACTTGAGAGGGAAAATAAACCTCTTTATGGAGGCTCAAAAGCATCTCTTCTCTATGTTGTATTGTTGCTAGTCAACCTAAAGGTGGTGAATGGTTTGTCAAACACGTGTGACATAGATCCTAAGGTATGCAATATATTTTATGACATTTAGTACTATATATATACATGATAAAGAAATTATTTTTTCCATTTTTTTTAATGTTAGTACATTGATCTGCATCATTTCATTAATTTGTAACATTTGGATGCAATATGTACGATTAATATTGTTTAGTATATTAACCAATACTATTTTTTTATGATGTTGATTATTAGGTGAATTTCTATAACCATCTTCAAATGTTTTACCTCGTACGTACTGATATTTACATGCCATTATGAAAGATATTGGAATGGAGTATGAAACTATTCATGCATGCCCTAATGATGATATTCTTTATTATAAAGAACATGCGTTGAAAGACAAATTCCCAAAATGTGATGAGAGTAGATATCAAACTAGTAAAGTAACAAGAAAGGCATCTCGCAAGGTTCTTTGTCATACTCCCATAATTCCACATCTGCAATAATTTTTCAGGTGCAAAAGTGCAACAAAACTTATGGATTACCATGTAACATATAGAAGTGAAGATGGTGTTCTTCGAATTCCTGCAGATGGATCCACATTTAGGAATATAGAGGAAAAGTGGCTAGATTTTAAAAGATAACCTCATAATCTTATGCTTTCATTAGCAATCATCAGTGTCAATCCATTTGAAGATCCCATATATACTTGCTCGGTGTGACCCATTTTTGTTATCAACAATAACATTCCTCTTCGGAAGTCAATAAAGAGGGAGCACATAATGTTGACAATGATTGTTCTAGTTATTTATAATTTGTTTAGAATATTGTTTTTAGCAAAATAACATCTCATTTGTCTTGTTTGTTTCATAATTATGTCCTATATGTTTTTTTTAATTTACTCATATTTGTTTAAGTGTGCTTAATTATAATTTTGTTCTATATATTTTGTTATTTACTCATATATGTAGTAATTATGTATTGTATGTTCAATCAATTAGGTAAGTACCAGGTCAAAGATATGAATGTCTATATCGTACCTCCTATCGATAAATTAGTGGAGTTATGGAACAGTGTCACTGTGTATGATATCTCTAGACCAGTATTTGCACAAAGGGAATTTGAATTCCATGCAATGCTTGTATGAATAATTTGCGATGCCCTAGGGCTAACACATTTATGTGGTATGTTATAATATTACCCAACACTTTAATAGTGTTTAATTTTATGAAGTTTATTTCAAGTTTGTTTTTTAAATATTTCGACCTTCATTGTACATACTTAAAATAATTGATATAAAAATTATTCCATTTCTTGTAGGTCTTCAAACAAAGGGTAAATTTTCTTGTCTAGTTTGTGGTCCTAAGATGAAATCTTGTTGTTCATGAAGCTTAGGAAAGGAGGTGTTTGATGAGTATAGGCACTTCCTTTCTAAGAACCATAGGCACTGAAGTACCGAAAAACATATTTTCAATGGGAAAGAAGAGACTAGATTAAGACCACGTAGAATAACACCTCATACATGGAAGTTGTAATATAATAGAGTCTCTCAAGGTATAGATCGAATTGTCTATGAATCAATATACATGACATGTTTGGATTATTTTATCTTTTTATTGAATTTTCTTCATTGTACTAATTAACAGGTTATGTTGTTATAGCATCTTTAACTATGATTCATGGTGTAGGTCATGAAGGCATTAATAAGAGGTCACTTCCATGAGGAATGAAAAGTTATCCTGAGCAATTCAATAGACTCCCCTACTATGAGCACTTAGAAAATTTTCAATTGTTTGATACAATACACATCGGGAAGAATGTAATAGAGACCTTATGGTGAATCTTAAATGGAAGGAGAGCTAAAGAAAAATGTGTCAAGATTTGTAATGACATTAAGGAGGTCGACCATGCATTGAAACATGCGGTTAAATCAAATAGTGATGGAGACAACCAAAATATAAGCACCCTTCCATGGTTATTGACAGAGTAGTAAAGCAAGCATGTTAAAGAGGTTATTGAAAAAATTAAATTTCCAACTAGATTTTCTTCAAACATAAAGAATATCCTAACAAAGAAAGGTGAATTAGGTGGGGTAAAAACTCATGATTGGCATACATTCATTAAGGTAATTATTTTGGTGTATATATATTTTATACATTGGTGAAACATATTGTTAATTAGTGTTTTTTTTCTACTAATTTGGGAAAAAATAATGATCGATCATTATTTTTGTTACAATATGTTCTACCTTTATCTCTCCCAGAAAACTTTGACAACAATGTCAAACAAGTTATATATGATCTTGGAAAATACATGAGGTAAGTGGAGATTTATGTGCAAAGTGTAATTTTTTCAATAAGTTTTTATGTTGCATATTTTTTACTACATGTGTTTTCCTTGTCATCATGTACTATATTATACTTTTTTTGTTGATTCTTGCTTCATATGTAGATTTTTTTCATATAAAGAAATCAATAAAGAATATATAAAGTATTGGAGAAAACAAATTCCTTGTCTAATTTGTGAAATGAAAAAGTATCTACCTCCATCATTTTTCAATGCACAAGAACACTACCTCATACACCAAGTCGAGGAGATTGAAAAGTGTGGATCTATACACACAAGATCAATGTGGATGGTTGAGAGGCACTTGAAATCACTGAAGGATTTGGTCAGAAAAAGAGCACATCCTGAGGGTTCTTGTAGGAATTTACAGGGTAAGTTCCTCAGATAGAACACTAAAGGACACCGCTCACAAACAAATCACAGATCAATACACCAGTATTTTGACGTGGTTAAAACCCTCAAAGAGGGAAACAGTCCACGGCCTGAGCCAACGCATCCACTTCAGGCAATTTATTAATAAAAGAATGAAAATTTACATATGCTTCTCTCATAGACGGATTACCCTACAAATGACCCTCCATGCTCTTTAAATAGAGATCATGGACCAATCGGGTGTTAAGCCACGGATCAAGTGTCGGTAATACCGAGGAGAGAATGAACCGTCGGATCACTACATATCGTGACCGTCGGATTGTAAATTACAAAATGTACATAGTAAAGAAACACACTTTACCTAATTCTATACCTAACTCTATACGAGACCAAGTTGTACTTAACTATTTCCTCTGTGTCGGAATATCCTAACATCCCCCCTTAAGAACAACTTAGGATAGGATTGAAGGATTTACAAATATGACACAATAGGAGAAGGAAGGAGGCACTAGAGCCTATCCCCCCTTAGTGACAACTTCCTGAACTCCAACCATAAATCGAAGTTTAGTGAACTTCGCCTCTGTGAGAGCCTTTATAAAGATGTCTGCAACTTGATCATCTGTTGAACAATATTGCACTTCAAGAACATGGTCATGAATGAGCTGTTTGATGAAGTTCATGTGCAGTTCAATGTGTTTGCTGCGCTGATGTTGGACTGGATCTTTGCATAGCTGAATGGCACTTTGATTATCACACCAAAGTGTAGTCGGATGCTGCTGCTGAAAGCAAAACTCTGACAGGATCTGACGAAGCCACAAGGCTTCCTTACTAGCTTCTACAGCACCACGATACTCTGCTTCTGCTGAATAAAGAGAAATGGCACCTTGTTTCTTGCAAGCCCATGTAATAGGTCCTGAACCAAGAGTGAACACATAACCTACAGTAGACTTCTGATCATCAAGGTCACCAGCCCAATCGGAATCAGTGAAACCAACCAATAGAGGAGATGCTTCGGCACTGTAATGAATCCCAAACTAAACTGTACCTCGAACATAACGAAGTATTCTTTTAGCTGCTTTCCAATGACTTTCACGTGGGTTTTGCATAAACCGAGCAACAAGGCCAACAGCAAAGGAAAGGTCAGGACGAGTATGGGTTAGATACAAAATTTTTCCTACAAGTTGACGATATAAGGTAGCATCAACTTCAGGAGAAGTACAAGTGACAGAAAGTTTGACTCCAGACTGAAAGGGAGAAGGGGCTGGTTTACAATCTTCCATGTGAAAATGGCGTAGAATATCACAGACATACTTGGACTGAGAAAGGGAAATACCTTCCTTGGATTGCGAGACTTGAAGACCGAGAAAATAATGTAAGTGTCCTAAGTCTGTCATTTCAAACTTCCTTTTAAGGCTAGACTTCACATAGTTTATAAGGTTGGGATCACTACCAGTCAGGATAAGATCATCAACATAAAGAACAAGAATGATAAGAGACTTGCCCACTTTCTTGGTGTAGACAATATTGTCAGAATGACACCTAGAGAAGCTAGATTCTAAAAGAAAGTTATCCATTTTGGCATACCAAGCTCGAGGAGCTTGCTTGAGACCATAAAGGGATTTCTTAAGCAGACATACAAGGCTGGAGTCTGTTTGTATAAAGCCAATAGGTTGTTCCATATAGATTTCTTCATGCAAGTCCCCATGCAAGAAGGCGGATTTAACATCCATCTGATGGACTTCCCATTTGAAAGAGGCAGCAAGGGAAAGAACAAGGCGGATAGAGTTCATTTTGGCAATAGGGGAGAAGGTTTCAGTATAGTCAATGCCTTCAACTTGCGAAAAACCCTTAGCAACAAGACGAGCTTTATGTTTATCAACTTTCCCATCTGGTCGATACTTGGTTCTGTAAACCCATTTGCATCTAACAAGTTTTCGTCCCTTTGGTAGAGGAACAAGATCCCATGTATCATTTGCCAATAATGAATGATATTCTTCATTCATAGCTGCTTCCCAATCTAGATGGCCTAAAGCTTCTGCAAAGGTGTCAGGATCATAATTCACTAAAGCTTGAGCCAGTAAAGAAGAGGCTCTCTCGAACTGAGAACGTGTACGTCGCTGATCTGTAGGATCACCGGCAAGATCACCTGCTGCATCCCGAGTAGCACGGACCCATTTTGGAAGCTGAGGAGCTGAAGGAGGATCCTGAGAAGGTGGGGGAGGACTTTCATCCTCGCTTTCATCATCTGAAGAAGAAATATTTTCAAAAGTAGAAGAGATAGGGAGAGGTGGCACATCCGCCGAACTAGGCTCGCAGGCCGATATATTTTCAGCAAACTTTACATCTCTTCTAATGATAACATTTTTGGACTTAAGTGGAATAAGTCTATATCCTTTGACATCTTCAGAATATCCAACAAAAATACATTTTTCACTCTTAGGTTCTAAAGCTTTATGTTTCTCATCTGGAATATGGGCCCATGCTTCACTTCCAAAAACACGAAAGTGACTTACATCTGGTTTGGTTGAGCTCCATGCTTCTTCTGGAGTGATATCCTTTAAAACCTTAGTAGGAGTGTGATTTATTATGTAATTTGCACAGTTAATTGCTTCTGCCCAATAATTAAGACTAAGTCCTTTAGATTGAAGCATACAATTAGCCATTTCCTTTAAGGTGTGATTCTTCCTTTCAGCTACACCATTTTGTTGTGGAGTATATGGAACAGTATGTTGCATTTGAATTCCATTCTCAGTGCAAAAGTTGATGAATGTGTTTTTAACATATTCTCCGCCATTATCAGATCTTAGCTTAAGAATTTGATGTCTAGATTGTTTTTCAACAAAGGCCTTAAAGGCCAAGAACATGTTAAATACTTCACTCTTGAGTTTTAAGAAGTATACCCAAGTGCGTCTGAAGAAATCATCAATGAAAGTTAAGAAATACTTGTAGCCAGAGAATGAAGCAACTGGAAGTGGACCACATAAATCACTATGCACGAGCTGTAAAGGGGCTGAGGCGTGCCAAGAGGCACGTTTTTCAAAACTGTCCCGATGATGTTTTCCGAGTACACATCCGGAACAAACACCATCTCTGCAAGATATCATTGGAAGACCTGTCACCATATTTTCTTTACATAAATTCTGAAGAGAGCGATAGTTTAAGTGACCAAATCGCTCATGCCAAAGTTTGCTCACTTCATCATTATGAGCAATAAATACTAAGGGAAGATTTGATGACCCAAAGTTGTGAAACTTATACAACCTTGTAGAATCATCAGCAATGCCAGTAGCTAAAATCTTTCTAGGATCTCTTAGGTCCTTAATTACAACATCATGAGGTGAAAATTCAACGATTTTACCTTCACCTGAATGGGTTATCTGATATATAGATAGAAGGTTGCAGGATAAGGTTGGAACACATAATACATCATTAAACTGACCATTGTCTAGATGAACAGTTCCAGTCCCTACAACACTAAGAGATCTATCATCACCAACTTATATATTTTTGGTCTTACAATCATTTAAAGAAGAAAACATGGCTTTGTTTTTGGCCATGTGATAAGAAGCTCCAGAATCAATGAGCCACTCATGAGAATGAGAAGAAGAAGATACATTTAGTGCATAGCCAGACCGAGATGCTTGACAACCACATGCAGAAAGTGCCATTCCTGAAGATGAAGTTGAAGTTGAAGAGTGCTCCAAATGGATGTTATGCTTCTTCATTGTTGCTTCCAAGGCTTCCATCTTCTTAAAGCATTTGGATTCTAAGTGGCCATCTCGATTACAAAAGTTGCAATGTCTATCAGTCTTCTTCCCTTTGTTTTTATTTGTCTTATCATTTTGTTGAAATGATTTTTCATTTTGAGGCTGAAATTGCTTAGGACCCTTGTTTGGTTTAGGACCATTCTTTTTAGGATACAACTTCTTAGGATTCTTTGGATTTGGTTGCTGCTGGGCGGCTAACGCTTTCTTAGAAGAGTTTCCAAGATGAAGAAGACCAAGGTGTAAGAGTTTTTCTTGTTCTCTTATTAAAGAATCACAAAAGGAATCAAAAGAAGGGGACTTGTAGGTTTGTCCTTGAGAAATGAAGGCTTCTCTTGGAGAATGGAAGGTGGAAACAAACACAGAATAGGCTGGTCCCAACTTAGTAAGAATGGAGTAGATAAGGCTACTATCTTCTTTCTTAACCTTAACACCTTCCAAGAGAAGTCTAAGGGTCTTGAACTTGGACAAAAAATATTCAATGCAAGAAAAATTATTAGGGTCTAATGTAAGAAATTCATTTTCAAGTTGATGGGCTTTAAGTTCATTTTTAATTCCAAAGACTTTAGTAATCTGTTTCATTGCTTCATCAGGAGTATCAAGTTCTGCAATATGGAATCTAAGACCTGGAGAAATAGACATCCCTATCAACCCACGTGCTTCGTCTTGCCTATTTTCCCATTTAGCTGCCTTGTCTTCATCTTTCGGTTTGGTCTCTTGGCCTGTGGCTATTCTGTAAAGACCTTTACTTCTAAGTAAATCCACAATGTAGGACCACCATTGGAAGTAGTTGGTGTTGTCAAGAATAACTTGGCATGGACTTTCCATTTAAAAAAAAAAAACTGAAGCTATAGATGCTGAAACTAAGTGTTTCAATGGAAAGATCTCGAAAAATTAGGCTGTTTCAAAAAAAACGGTTCTGAAAACGGCTTCCGGATGAAGAAGTTATGGCTTTTTGAAGAAAATTTGATGAAGTCGCCGACGAAGTGCGGGAATGTGTGGAAATGAAAAATCCGCCCCCACAAAATGGAGATTTGAACCCAAGACCCTCTCATAAATTAGCTTTGCACCAAGTGAGCTATACAAAAAGTTTGAGAGAGAGGGGGGGGGGGGTTGATGCTTTGGGTTGCATGCTTGCTTTGAGAAAGCTCTTTTTCCCTACAAAACAAAAAACACAAAACCCAACACGGACATACAAAAAAAACGAACCTTGCGGCTCGAAGTTAGCTTTAGCCAGAAACTAAATATTTTCAAAAACGATCCTTGCGGCTCGAAGTTAGCTTTAGCCGAAAACTAAATATTTTCCTCAATGTTTTTGATTTTCCGAGATCACACTAAGGCGTAGCGGAAAAGAGCATACGCATGAGAAAAATCCTTCCTTTCTGTTTCTAATTTGCTCAGATCGCATAGAGTCACAGGGCAAAGAGCATATGCAAAAATGAAAGGTATAGATCCGGTAATAAAAAAGCTAAATAAACCGAAAACCGAAATAAACAGAGAGAAAATAACTGTAAACTGCAAATAAACACTATATACCTCCAGATCTTAAAAATGACGCAGCTAGGGCTATCAGAAACCTTTTCACGTGAAACGAAAGGGGTTCCTCACTGGAACAGATGCTCCCAACACAAAAGAGCAGTCCTCTCGGCCTGAAAGCAGTCAGAAACATTAGATCTAGGAAACAGTAGTCAGATGCAGTTCTACCGGCTTCAGATTTGGATAACCAACAGACGCGACCCTCAAATAGCTCTGATACCATTTAGGAATTTACAGGGTAAGTTCCTCAGACAGAACACCAAAGGACACCGCTCAAAAATAGATCACAGATCAATACACCAGTATTTTGACGTGGTTAAAACCCTCAAAGAGGGAAACAGTCCACGGCCTGAGCCAACGCAGCCACTTCAGGCAATTTATTAATAAAAGAATGAAAATTTACATATGCTTCTCTCATAGACAGATTACCCTACAAATCACCCTCCATGCTCTTTAAATAGAGATCATGGACCAATCGGGTGTTAAGCCACGGATCAAGTGTCGGTAATACCGAGGAGAGAATGAACCGTCAGATCACTACATATCGTGACCGTCGGATTGTAAGTTACAAAATGTACATAGTAAAGAAACACACTTTACCTAAATCTATACCTAACTCTATACTAGACCAAGTTGTACTTAACTATTTCCTATGTGTCGAAATATCCTAACATATGGTAGAGGGATATATGGTATATCAAACCATGGTTTATATTCATTAGCATAGTGATGAAATAGGAAAAATTATAAATGTATTGGATCGCATTTGAGATGTCAACTCCATGGAAGATTTTGAAGGGGAGCACTAATTGGGAAAACGTAGAATGAGCAAAGTGATAAGTATATGATGGAGATTTATAACACATTTAACTTTTTTTTTTTTTTCTATATATCATACTTATTATGTTTTTAGTCTTTCTACATAATCCATTATTATGAAGGTATAACATGGTAACTAATTATATATATGTGAATTGTTTTATTTTAATACAATTGGTCGAGAGGGATGCAATACATTTATAAATTGTGAACAATAAAGATTGGATGAAGGTATGTATACAATGATACAAACAAGTTAATAATGGTTGAAAGAATAACTTCGGCATAAATCACATGTAGACAAACATTTGTCGACGCGTTTCGAACCAACTTGTCCTGACGATGAACCACACTAGTTGGTTCGAAACGCGTCGACAAATGTTTGTCTACATGTTATTTACGCCGAAGTTATTCTTTCAACTATTATGGATCACAGAAGCCTCAATTCAACTATAAGTTAATAATGGTAGGTTATCATGGTATGGTGTATCCACATTGGTCAAAGAAGATCAACATAGTGGAAATACCAATCTTACAAATAGGGAAATTGATTTAGCATATGGTATAAAAGATTACCAGGAAAGCATATTCACCCATACTAAGCTTTTTTAAAATTATATTGGTGCATATGGCATTTTTTTTCTTAATTTTCAAATTTTGCAAGTATGAATATACATTCTTATCAATTGACAATGCATTTTTTATGTGTTTTACATATTGCAGTTGAAGCACCACAATAAAATGCGGTGCAATGGCCACAAATTTCACATCAAAAGGTTGGATGAAAAGATGAAAACTTATAATAGTGGGATAACTGCAATACTTCAATTTATCAATGTTTCCTCTAGAGGCGATAGACATCCATAACTCTATGACAACCGATACTATGGATATCTGCATGATATACTTGTGTGAATTTGAATCCTTCCAAATAGTTGTGTTCAGTGTCAAATGGTTTAGGCTACAAAGCCATGAACGCAACCTTGATAGAACTGTTATTGAGCATGCTAATGGATTTACCATGGTTGATACAAGGACTCTTGAGCCAGGATTAGAGTGATATGTTCTTCCAAGCCAATGTGAACAGGTATCTTACATAGAAATTCTGGGTAAAGCGGGTTGGTCATATGTTGTTAGATATGATCCCAAAGGAAGGTCCATAGAGCATAATGTAGCAGAAGAAGATGGAATTGAAGAAGAATATGATGTAGAGGAGCAGGGGGTTCATGCAGTGTCAAATGAATATCTCAAAGAAGTTCAAGGAATATATGTTAATAGAGACAATGTTAATTTAGATGAACTAGATGATATTGACGCTATGTCAGACGAAAAACTTGAAGAAGTTGAACCAAATGTAGAAGATCATGTTCTAGATGATGATGATGATGATGTTGATATGGTGAATCCTTTGTACATGAATTCTAAACTGGATGATATAGATGATGAGAAGGATGAGGAAGAATATTAATGATATCAAAATGTTGAAAAGTATGAGGTATGTATTTATATGCTTTTAGTTGGTTTGTTCTCTTTCATTCACCTCAATTTTTTATTTTTCTAGTTTTTATGTTTGAATGTTACTGTATTTCTTTCAAATATATTATAGTACATAGATTGAAATTGAAAGCGATGTGAGTGGGGGGGAGGGGCCATATGAGCTTCCACCTTCACGTGGTTGGCATTATTAAGTATATAATATATTATTCTTGAAACGAAGAGAATTTAATTTATGTTTATACCATAATTTCCAATTTTGACTTTGGTTCATTAAAAATACGTACCGAGTGAGTTGGGCAACGGGTGAACTAGGTGACACAACAGTTAGGCAGATGCCCGAAGTAAGGTCGGCCCATGAATACCCATGAATTGAGTTCCCATCAAGGTGTCTCATAATGTTTTTTAGAAAATTGACTAAATTAATGTTTAGGTATTAAAAATTGGTTTATAATTGATTGATTATGCAGTATGGATGTACTAAGAAATGATAATATTTTGTTGTCAGTGATGAGCTAATGGTTTTTGTTCATTGATTTACATAGCAGGGAAAATGCCCACACCCTAGGCATGCCCACACGAAGGCAGGGTGTGTAGATGTCCATGGGGGCGTCACATGTTGGGCACGCCAGGGTACCCACCTGATAGGGGTGCCCGTGCGACAAGTTGGTTGGTTGTCCCAAATTAGAAAGGAGAACCTGTTGTAGCATTTTTTGGTTTTGATAAGATAAAATATTTGAAAAAATGTTAATTTAGGATATGGACATAACAATAGTGAATAAAATGTTTTTAAAAATATCTTAGTGATGATGTCCATATCAAAAAAATTTTTAGGTTAGATGTCCTAAAAAATCAAGACAAAAAGAAAATGTTAGGTTAGAAAGAAAAGAAAAAAAATAAACTCTGAAAGTGAGCAAGTCTAAATGCCACTACTCTTTTTCTACAAAATAATGGTTGTGTGCAGCTTGTCATAAATGCCACAACCCATGACAATCAAATAGTTTAATCTTGATTGCTTCATGCTTTAAATTTGATGTTATAGTTAGAGAATAAAGATCTGGCCACACTGTTTAATCTTGGCAGATCAGTAGTTAGGTAGAGAATAATAAGGTGCTCATCAATTTAATCTGAGCCCTTGTATGTTATAAGGTTAGAATTAGATAGTTTTCTTTTGTAAAATAAAAAGAAGGGAAAAGGGTTTGCTAGCTTAAATGCACCCATTAAGTGAAGAAAAAATGATAGGATAAGCAAAGGGTAAGTAGAAGAAAGGTTGCAGAATTTTGATGATTGATTGGAAAAAATGTACATTTATCATGTTTTACCATATGTTTCTATGTCCATGATGCAATTACACAAAGCAAATGAAGGTCTACAAGATAAATTAATTAACTTCCCTCATCCCTATTCATCCCTATATTTACTAATTTCCCCTTCCCACCTTCATACAATTCATATTCATTCATTTTCCATAAAAACCCCTTTTCCTAAGGTTAAAATCCTTTTTGCCTAGGAAAAGTGAAAACCCCATGCTAAATCCCCTTTTACCCAAAAACCCACAAAAAGTTGTTTAGCCTAAGTATTAATGTATATATGTGAAAAGAAAATAACTCATAAAAAGCATTATACTTAGTCTATTTCCCCTTTCCGCTCATATTTCATATTAACACTAACTTAACGTATTAAACCCCTAAAAGTCCCTTTTCCCGTATAAATTAACTCTCTTTATTAAATAATTCGAAACCTTTAGTTTTATTATAAAACTATGTATTTAATAAAACATCGCATCGGTAGATCGCAAGCCTTTCAACATGAATGCACTCTCCCCGCATTGCGATATGCGATTGCGATGGACCTAGACCCGATGCAAATATATTTCATATTTCATTCCCATTTCGCATCCGCCTTCATCGCAAGTCCCGGCTAAAGCATATACCCTCCACCATTGCGATCTCCGATTGCGATGGGAACTCAGACCCGACGTAGTATTATTCATGTTTTATTTCCATATCGCATCTGGCCCTTATCGCATTCCTTTGCGATGGGCCTTCCTTCGCTAAACCCCGATTGTGATATGCAATGAACCCAAACCCGATATCATTTATCCACCCGAATTTATATTATTTCAAGTCCGCCATACCATGTTTTGCAAAGAATTTCTTTGTTAAAATGTTTTTATGATTTTAACGAAGAGTCTGCCTAAACCTCCATTTAACTGCTAATCTTAGTTTTTAACCCATAATTAAGCCCATACCACCATGATTAATTGTTGGGCCCCTCTGTACTGCTCTTTCGCTCCACCACCGTTCGATCAAATGCATTCAAATCCAATGACCCCCATCGATTTCGGGTTGGTTCTCTGTCCGAGCTTTACCCGCCCTAAAAGTGGTATTCCTTTGACCTCCCCTTGCTACGTGTCATGCTCAGATTATTTCAGGTGACCCCTCCCAAAACCGCCCACGCCTCATAAGCAGTGCGATGAAAACCAAAACCACCTCCTGCATAACAATAAAACGGCCACTATTCACTTTGCGCCATATTTCAAGAAGGAAGTTGTTTTTCCGTTTAAACACAAAATCACTATTTTTCCTTTGTTTCGCCTGTTTTCACAGTAAACCCTCCATAAGCCTCTGCGACCAAAAAAACCATTGTTTTACCTTCCGATACGCTCTAGACTCCTTCCAATACCATTTCAAGCTCAGTAAAGCCATTGATGACCTTTTCTGTCACCCTTGTTTTTCTTAACAGTTTCTGTATTTTGCAGGTAAAAACTCATGTTCCAGGCTTATAAAGAAAAAGCTTGCATACAGTTAGAAGATAAATATGAAGATCATATCAAATTTCTTTACCATGTGACATAAAATCTAAAAGGATTTACTGTTGAAAAACAAAGTAAAAACCTGAAATGCATAGTAAAGGTAAAAAGACACAGTAAAGGCTACTAAGCAAGGTCAAAGGATATTCACAGAGTTTAAAGAGTATCAGATGAAAGATCAAAATGAAGGAATCAACCAGCGTAAAGGATACAAACAATTTAGTAGCTTAAATGGAAAAATATCAAACAACAAAGCCAGCACAATTTGAAAAAAAGGGACAACAAGAAGCAATTCAATAGCTGCCCCTATTTTCTTGCATGAAGATCTTTCCTTTCCTAGAATAAATCTTAATCAGTTTTAGGGATTTTCTTAGTTTCATTATTGTATAAATATCTCTCTTATCGAGTTACTATTGGTTCGAAGTTCAAGATTCATTGTTCGTTGCTTGTAAAGTCTTCACTGTTCATTCTACTTTGAACCTGGTTGCACCTTTGAAGGAAGCTTTTGTAGACACTTGATGTACTCAGTTTTTTTGGAACCTTAATACAAAGCAGAGGATTCTGAATTTGGTTTTACACAGTTTGTGTTATCCTGTAAGTTTTTCCAGTTATCAATCATTATGTTTTTCTTCATATGCTTATGACTTATAGAGATATCTAGGTAGGAAGAATTGTGTCTCAATTTATTCCTATAAGCTCCTTAAGTGATCAGCTATTAAGAGAATGGATTAATGAACTATCTGTTTAGCTAATCCCCTCTAATCAATAAATCATCAACATCTTTTGTAAGCTTAAGTATACTACCTTGAACCTTTGGAATGTAGTTTAGAAGGTTTTCACACTTATGATTGTTCTGTTTTACAGTCTGGAAACTATGATAATCATATTATTTTCTATCTTCTTCTCACCACTATTTGATCTATATCACTATGTAAAGCTTTATAGCAGCCCTTTGCTGAGATATTAATATTATCCAAAGGATTAAGTATTTCAATTCTACATCTGTCTTCATTCATTGGTCTTCCAAAACTAAAACCAAAAACCCCAAAACAATTATTTTAGATGCTCTGGCATTGGTAGCTGACCTACTACTATCTTAGAGGTACAAAAGAACCCACAAAAAATAAGTAATGTTGGACCATGACTACCCATGAACAATGTTCCCAGAAGGGGGTCTCATAATGATTTTTAGAAATTAACTAAATTAATGTTTGGGTGCTAAAAGTCAGTTTATAATTGATTTATCATGTAACATGGAAATAACAAATAATAATATTTTTTTTTCATTGATGAGCTAATGATTTGTGTTCACTGATTTGCATAGCAAGGTGAATGCCCATGCCATGGGTGTGCCCACACGAAGGCGGGGTACCTGGGCATCCATGGGGGTGTCACATGCTGGGCACACCAGGTTGCCTGCCTGACAGGGGTGCCTGTGCGACGAGTTGGTGGGTCAACCCAACTTGGGAAGGGGTGATCACACAAAAGAAGTAATGTCAGCCCATGACTTCCCATGAACTGAGTTCCCACAAGGGGGTATCATAATGTTTTTTAGAAAATTAACTAAATTAATGTTTAGGTGTTAAAAGTCGATTTATAATTGATTGATTATGCAGCATGGATGTACTAACAAATTTTTATTTTTTTTTCATTGATGACCTAATGATTTGTGTTCACTCATTTGCACAATAGGGAGAATGCCTGCGCCATGGGTGCACCCGCACGAAGGTTGGGCACGTGGGTGACCATGGGGGCATCGTGTATTGGGCACGCCAGCGCACCCACTCGATAGGGGCACCGGCGTGACAAGTTGGTGGGTTGGCGTGACTTGGAAATGGGAAGATGCACAAAATAAGTAATGTTAGCCCATGACTACACATGAACAGAGTTCCCACAAGGGGTTCTCATAATGAGTTTTAGAAAATTGACTAAATTAATGTTTGGGTATTAAAAGTTAGTTTATAATTGATTAATCATGCAACATGGAAATAACAAATGATAATATTTTGTTTTAATTGATGAGCTAATGATTTGTCTTCATTGATTTGCACAACATGGCAAACACTCGCGCCCTAGGTGCACTCACATGAAGGCGGGGTGCGTGGCCACCCATGGGGGCATCCTGTGCTAGGCACGCTGGGCACCCACTTGGTAGGGGCGCCTACGTGATGATTTGGTGGGTCGACCCAACTTGGCAAGGGACGCCTGCACATAATAAGTAATGTCAGACCATGACTTCCCGTGAACTGATTTCCCACAAGGGGGTCTCATAATGATTTTTAGAAAATTAACTAAATTAATGTTTAGGTGTTAAAAGTTGGTTTATAATTGATTAATTATGCAGCATGGAAGTACTAACAAATGATAATATTTTGTTGTCATTGATGAGCTAATGATTTGTATTCACTAATTTGCATAGTAGGGCGAATACTTGCACCCTAGGTGCTCCCGCACAAACCACAAGGGCTTCACTAACAAAGCAATATCATATCACGTGCGTTCATGTTGGGGTGTTATAGATCCATTTGGGCACATCACTCCCATCATTCAGATCAGTACTATTGGGGCTCATCAAACCCTAATTTAGTTGCTACATGCCCTATACAAGTAAAAACTTTGAATGCCTCCTTCCCTGAGAGTTTCTTGGCCTAAAGCCCTCCAGAAATGCCTCCTTGAGGGACCAGCGCAGCCTTGGTCAGGGGTAAGTGTGCTTTAATGCAGGTAGGCCCATGTCAGGGTGCTTTCAAGAGCACTTAGGCCCACTTTCACCTGCACTGGGCAATATTGAGCAAAATCATCATAAGTTTATGGGAATATTCTGATCTTCTGGAGCCATCTAGAAGATTCCCACACTTATCATCTCCCATGATCTCAAAATTGGATAGGGAATGAGTTAAGTAACCTCCTATCCTCTCATCCCTTCCTCCATGGAAGCTAACTCTAAGTTTGGAAGGCCATTCAATACCCTCATTTATGACCAAACCACCATCATTTTCCTATAAATTGAGCACTCATCTAAGTGATCAGGCGCTAGAATTTGAGAATTTGTAAGGAGATACTGTTGGTGTGAGGTTTGAGATTGTAAGCAAGTATTGTTATGTGACCGGAGTTTTGTGCTTTTGATGTGATGTTGGTTGGAACCCAAGATGGAAGAGTGACAATGGATCAGAATTCATGGTTTTAATTCTTCCTTCTACTTAATAAAGTTGTTTACACCTTTTCCCATATTCTTGTCTTTATGTATGATGATTATATGTGTAAATGCTTTCGATTCCATTTGCTTATAGTAGATATATCTCTTGCTTTGATTGGGTTTTATCCTCTGTTTACAATTGAAAGTACTTGTCGAGTGGATTAAGTTCGAGAAGGAGCGACGAGAGTCAGAAAAAGGAGACAAAGGGAAAGTGAAAGATAAAAATTAGGTCCCTTCTCTTATTTATCTTCTATAGAAAAAGGTTAAGCGCTTTAAATCTATTATTCTAGGTGTAGCTACCCACCTAGGGAAATTGTGTTTATCCATAGATGCAAAATTCCACATAACAAATTAGCAACCATACTGGGGAACGATCATCGTTCCAAGTAGTTTACCTTAATCCTAGTACACCCTAGTATACTTTACTGGCTTCCATTGATATTTTTTCAGCCCTTTTTGAAGTGTTTTTTGGTAAAAATTATGCTTGCAAGCCCCTAGGATGGCCTCTCTAGCACCAGCGCAGGTCTGGTCAAGAGACAGAGCGTTGCAGAGCACCCCTGACTTGAGGACAGTGCTTTGAAGCGTAATATCTCGCACTCAAGGTTGCGTTGATGCTCCTTAGGTCAAAAATCCCTCCTTTGACTTGATTTTTCCCAAATTGCCTTCTGTTTTTCCTACTGAATGATCAATGATGTTTGTCTCTTTGAAATCAATTTGTGTTTCCTTTGCTAGCCCTACTTTGGCCTTGATTGTTTAGTGCTTCTTAAATGATTTTTTTATCACTATAAATTCATTGTCAAATTTAGTTTATAGTCGATTAATCTTTGTTGAAAAGAAAGTGTCGTAAATTCTTCATTTATTTCAAAAAGGAAAGGTCGTAAAGTCTTAGTTTCTTGCAAAAAGATTGATTGATTGTATGTGAATCTAGTTCCTTTTTGTTCATATAAACACTAAAGGGATTGAAAAGAAAAACTTGCATTTTTCATATTGTAGTTTGGGAATTCTTGATAGGAATAGCTAGGGAAATTGCATTAGGTGTGCCCTTTGCTCTTTGTCAAAGATCTAATTGCTCTATCCCTTACTAGCTATGGTTTTCATTGTTAATTGAATGAAAGAATGTTTTTCATGTTAGTTGCATTATAGGAATTGCAAACATACATCACGTGGTGAAACTTGAAAGCAAATTCTTAAGAAGATCAACTTAAAATTTCATCTGAATTAACCTAATGGAGCTTTGTCATTTAATGCAAAACATTTAGAGGTCTAGGCTAGAGATGTGTTTTGGTGTCGTTAAACATAGCAGTTGTTGTTAACTTGTTTATGATACATTCCGAGTGTGATGCCTCATTCCACATATGTGAGTATATCGTAGCTTGTCGATGTACCTTCGGGTGTATAGGGCGGTGTTACAGTACGTAAAGTATAAAGGAATGCTCTCACTGTGTGGTTTCGCATTAGATAGCGCTAACATGGATTGGGCCTCCACATGCTTTTGGGTATATATGGGAGGACTACATTAGGTTGCTATACATCCTTAGGTAACTGATTCGGCCACATTGTACACTGTTGTGATGTAGGAAAGTGTTCCCTCTGTGGACAGAGGCAACCCCTCGAGCCCTACAGTGGGTCTAGTCACAAACAAGGGCAGATCAACAATAGCTTTCCTTAAACAGTCATAGTTGGAGGCCTACCTCAACCGGTCATCAATGGAGTTTTGTTTCATTGCTCCATCTTTCGCTTCCTTCTCCTCAATGAGTGATCAACCTGAAACAATACAAAGGAAATACAACAAAGCATGTAACCGGAAAACAATAATGATCTATTTACTCACAAAGTCAATAAGTCATGAGCTATCAAGTAAATTACATACAAGACATAGGAAAACATCATTGATTGTATTAATAATGAAATAAGAGCAAGCTTACAACCAAAGTCTTGACGTCGCAAGTCTTCTCAGAGGAATCCAGCCAACATGTTCTTCAAGCATTCACTTCTTTGAAGATGGATCTCCCAACATACAAAGTCTCTCTCTCACTCATAAGTTTTAAACAAATTCAAGGGCACTTTACAACCTTCCACAAGCTATCAACACTCTCACACTTGTCACACCCACACCAGCTATCTATCAAAAGCACTAACAGCACTGCTTAATCCAAGAATTTACCAACTAGCTGATCATAGCAAAGGTGAGTGTTTAAATAGAAGAAGGAGTCTCCATGAAAGGTGAAAGAGAGAACTTATTTCCAAGGAAGGTAGCACAATTGACGAAACTGCCATACCAGGGAAGGAAGGGTGACACAAACTATGCCAACAACTAGGTCTGGAGTCATCCAGAAGGCCGACTGTTGGAACGAATTCACCCAATCTGGATCATCGCGGGTACATAACTAAGCTTCAGCGCTGACATCGCTGGTAAGTAGTGTAGCCAGTCAGACCTTTGCTAAAGATAGCAAATAGCCTCGCGACGGGGCATGAAATCAGACCGTTGCAGGAAACAGATGTACTTCCATGCTAGAAGTGTGTCTAGACTGTTTATGAGCACCGTTCGGCATGTATATTAATTCCATAGTCACGATGAGGCAGATAACTTAGGAAAAGTGGGTTAATTTGCAACATAAGAGAGCATTTGTTTAGTATGAGCATGTTTGACTTGAACACATGACACAGTAGAAGGACCGGGAGTGAAGGCGGTGACAAATTACCGTGTAACAGATGCCCCCTAAAGTATGAAGCCCGAGAGAGTGGGAGGGGTTAAATGCTTTACGAAACTGACTAAGCTGGAACACCATCTGGAAAAACCTGCAAGCGCAAGTACAACAGATATCTCTAAAAGTGAAATACATGTAGTCTAGGCATGGATGCAGCCATCCAAAAGACATATGAACTAGGTCTGTGGTATGGACGTAGCCATCCAGCTAATAAGACCATGATAATGACAAAGTTATGGTCATAGCCATCCTTGAAGACTCAGGTATGGTCACAGCCATCCATCAATGAGTCATGTAATCACGAACCAATCCACGCAGCCTAAACATGTGTAATCTGAGTTTGGGGTCTTGAACCCAACCGATCATAGTACAAATTCTAGCATGCAAATAGAGGTGTTGAAGTCGAGCATGATAGAAAGTCGCTTGATTACCGGTCGATGATGTAAATCGTTAACAAGCGCGAGAGAAACCACCAATAATGCCAATGGTTCTCAAGGTACTGTCTAGTACAATCCACGAAGTGTGAAGAATGAGCTGAAGTCGAACACTCGTGGAATCACCCAATCAACGACCAATGATGTAAGTCGACCATCAGGCGCGAAGAACTTGCCATTGAGGCATGCAAGCTCCAAGGTACCAAAAGGGATCTCTAGATCAATCTCCTGGATAATGAGCTGATGTCGATAGGAGATGATTCGTTGCAGGAGGGCCATGACGTTTCCCCCCATCAATGACACGAGACAAGGAACAAGTGGTAGATGGTGAAACAGAGTATCAGGGGAGGACAAAGGTGTAAACTGCAGAAGGATTATACTCTTGAACATGTCGGCGACATGACTATGGAGGGTGGCAGCATTTAGGTACCAAAGGATCGGAGGCTTGATGGAGACAGCATGGATCAGACGGAACAAGGCTACATGACAACCCAAACCCGTTGAAGGCCAAATGACGATGCATGGATATCCCAACCTGACAAGAAGCAAAAGTGTCGATGTTCAAGAGTGACTAGCTGCCATGGATGATCAATGATGATTTCCAAATTTTCCCCCACCATTGCTGGCGAGTACCCCAATTATTTTTGAAAACAAGCTTGAAGGGGATAGCATGTGCTTGTAATACAAGTTTGACCCATGGTCAAATCCAACCTAGTAATAGTTTAACGAGCCCTAGGGAGGAGAAGCTCGAATCTCGTTATGGTGACGAGTCCAAAGTCGTCAGGGTTTAACGAGTCTGACATAGGTAAAACTCGAAGTCCTTTTCAAGTTTAGGGAGTTTGAAAAGACACGGAAAAGAAAACTCCAAGGGGGTCCTTTTTCGTAGATTTGTGTCTCTCGAGCCCGAAAAAAGTATAAAACGATACTCAAAAGAACTGCTTGACCATTATGATTAAGGATTACCTTTTGTGATTAGTGACCTCGACCCGAAAAAGTAGAAAAGAAATCGAAACCACACCATTTCGTAACTAGTAACGAGCCTGAAACGACAAAAGCTCGGCAATCTTTTCACGTTTACATGGTCGAAAAAGAGCTTAAAGCAAACCGCCTCTCATTTCATTTAACAAGTCGAAAGGGACAACTCGGCTATCTTTTCGTTTTTCAAGTCGGAAAAGAGCGTTAAAGACGACTTTACGGACCAAGTGCACATGAAGTATTACGTAACTCCACGACCTGTAGTTCTGCACAAAACACGTCAAATGTAAAACCCATTCAACATAAATGATTAATACATGCAGAAACATAGTTAAAAACCAAAACTCCAATTAATCATGCAATAAAAATGGTAATTACCCACACTCTAAAGTGAAATTTTTTAATATTTCAAAAAAATTACTATAACAAGGGGGGTAATTCATTTGTATTTTACCATTGGAGCATTTGGAGCACACACCAGAGTGAATTTCTCAAGTTGATTCCGGCCTCATTCATCGACAGTTCGTCGTGAAACTTCCACCAAGTAAGTAGACTTCTTCCTGCGCTTCATTTCAGTAGTCTTTTCATGCATTTTAGCGTTAGACATGTAAGTTTAGACTGATTTTTGAGTCGGAGTCCATCGCTTGGTCATCGCGGGTATGCTGCTCGGGTCCGCGATGACCGAGCACGAATTACACATAACGTCTTCCGATCATTGCGAGAATATGATGTAATCTTGCGATGACCGCGAGAAAAATGATCTGTCAACTTCATGCCATCGTGACTATTTTAAAAACAGTCGTGATGACGATGCAAAATTAACTGTTTGTGCAAATTATGAATTGAAATTTATAAACTAAGTTCTAATTCATCTTTTCTCGTCATGCAGGGCAATCATGGCCTTTATTTGGCAGGAACGAACTCACGATATTAAAGATGAGGAAGCTTTTGCTGATGTTGGGTTCCGAAATGCTTTACGTGCATGAGGGTTGCTAAAATTCTTCCTTACTCCCCACCTTCGAGCTCAACCTGACTTGCTAGAGCTGATAATCCATGCATGGAACCCAACAGACAGAAAATTCATAATCCGAGGCTGAGACATTGAGTTCGATGCAACAGACATATATTTCCTGACTGGATTTTCCTATTGCAGTGAGAGGTCGATTCTAGAGGGCCAATGCCCCGGGGGGGAATCACTAGAGATGTTGATGACACGAGTGTGCCCCTAGGCACGCAAAATAAAGAGCGGGAAGGTGGCAATTCCAACGGTGGAAGACGTGGTTCTTTATGCAGTTTTGTTTATGGTGATGAGGGTAGTATTCTCCCAAGCCCAACACGAGGCATCCAAGACCCAATTCCGATTGGCTCTCGAATGTCTTAACCCGACCATGTTCAACTGGGCGGAAACAGTGACGGCTAATATGAAGAGACAACTTACCAACTGTCATCGAGGAGAGATGAAACAGTTTGGCTATGGGTCCATCTTGATCCCGCTCATGCTGGAGCAGGTGCCGGCACTGCAGTTGCAAGATATGGACTTGGACGCGCCCAGACCGCGGGAGACTAGGATCACACGATGGGCCCATGTTATGCCACGAGGAGGTGGCGGATGCCCAGTGTCATGGGGGACACTGTTCCGTGAGTGGTTGGAGCGCCAGACGATCTTTATTGAGGACTGGCCATATGCTGGGATGGACTTTCATGGAGATCCCAATATGTAGCTACCCCCTGGTGAGCAGTGGGATGATGGCAGTAAAGCACTTGATCACACTATTTTTTGTATTTTATTTTTTATGATGTTTTTTGGATTTTTTCATGCATATGTCCTAATGATGTACTATATGGTATTTGCAGATGTGGGACCAGTGAGAGTCACAAATTTGTGATGCAGGAAAGTGTTCCCTCTATAGACAGAGGCAACCCCTCTAGCCCTAGAGTGGGTCTAGTCACAAACAAGGACAGATCAACATGATGGCAGTAAAGCACTTGATCACACTATTTTTTGTATTTTATTTTTTATGATGCTTTTTGGATTTTTTCATGCATATGTCCTAATGATGTACTATATGGTATTTGCAGATGTGGGACCAGTGAGAGTCACAAATTTGTGATGCAGGAAAGTGTTCCCTCTATAGACAGAGGCAACCCCTCTAGCCCTAGAGTGGGTCTAGTCACAAACAAGGACAGATCAACAATAGCTTTCCTTAAACGGTCATAGTTGGAGGCCTACCTCAACTGGTGGTCGATGGAGTTCCATTGCATTTCTCCAGCTTTCGCTTCCTTCTCCTCAATGAGTGATCAACCTAAAACAATACAAAGGAAATACAACAAAGCACGTAACCGGAAAACAACAATGATTTATTTACTCACAAAGTCAAGAAGTCATGAGCTATCAAGTAAATTACATACAAGACATAGGAAAAAATCATTGATTGTATTAATAATGAAATAATAGCAAGCTTACAACCAAAGTCTTGACGTCGCAAGCCTTCTCAGAGGAATCCAACCAACATGTTCTTCAAGCATTCACTTCTTTGAAGATGGATCTCCCAACATACAAAGTCTCTCTCTCACTCATAAGTTTTACACAAAGTCAAGGGCACTTCACAACCTTCCACAAGCTATCAACACTCTCACACTTGTCACACCCACACCAGCTATTTATCAAAAGCACTAACATCACTACTCAATCCAAGAATTTACCAACTAGCTGATCATAGCAAAGGTGAGTGTTTAAATAGGAGAAGGAGTCTCCATGAAAGGTCGAAGAGAGAGCTTATCTCCAAGGAAGGTAGCACAATTGATGGAACTGCCATACCAGAGAAGGAAGGGTGACACAAACTATGCCAACAACCAGGTCTGGAGTCATCCAGAAGGCCGACTGTTGGAATGAATTCACCCAATCTAAATCATCGCAGGTACATAACTAAGCTTCAGTGCTGACATCACATACAAGACATAGGAAAAAATCATTGATTGTATTAATAATGAAATAATAGCAAGCTTACAACCAAAGTCTTGACGTCGCAAGCCTTCTCAGAGGAATCCAGCCAACATGTTCTTCAAGCATTCACTTCTTTGAAGATGGATCTCCCAACATACAAAGTCTCTCTCTCACTCATAAGTTTTACACAAAGTCAAGGGCACTTCACAACCTTCCACAAGCTATCAACACTCTCACACTTGTCACACCCACACCAGCTATCTATCAAAAGCACTAACATCACTGCTCAATCCAAGAATTTACCAACTAGCTAATCATAGCAAAGGTGAGTGTTTAAATAGGAGAAGGAGTCTCCATGAAAGGTCGAATAGAGAGCTTATCTCCAAGGAAGGTAGCACAATTGATGGAATTGCCATACCAGAGAAGGAAGGGCGACATAAACTATGCCAACAACCAGGTCTGGAGTCATCCAGAAGGCCGACTGTTGGAACGAATTCGCCCAATCTAGATCATCGCAGGTACATAACTAAGCTTCAGTGCTGACATCACTAATAAGTAATGTAGCCAGTCATACCATCGCTAAAGATAGAAAATAGCCTTGCAACGGGGCATGAAATCAGACTGTCATGGGAAACAAATGTACTTCCACGTTGGAAGCGTGGCTGGACTGTTTATGAGCGTCGTTCAGCGCGTATATTAAGTCCATAGTCACGATGATGCAGATAACATAGGAAAAGTGGGTCAATTGGCAACATAAGAGAGCATTTGTTTAGTATGAGCATGTTTGACTTGAACACATGACACAGTAGAAGGAACAGGAGTGAAGGCGGTGACAAATTACCGTGTCACAACAGTGATACACTGAACACAACATTCATGGAGATTGCCTGCACGTATATTAAGTCCTTGGTTTACTGAGGCAGTATATTGTAGTTCACAGTTGCTTGGTAATCATTTTTCCTAGATTATCCCTCTTTTGTTTTGTTATGTTATTTTGATTAAAATAAAATTAATTGACCGCGGATAACATCCTCCACACTCACTCCGTAGTTGATCTTAGGTTGAGACATATGGAAACAACTCCAGAGTCCACCGATGAAGGAATTCCTTTTGATGGGAATCCTAGTCTTTTTCCTCCTTTCAAAAATATTGGTGCTCCTTATATGGCTACATTGTCCCTTCCAGGATTTACCATTGGCTTGCCAGTATGGTTGTTTTCAACCTCCTTGGTTCAAAATGTCGTGATTTCTTCGTAATCGAGTACTCCTCCGACTAGACAAAATTAACCTCCAGTTGATCCTAAAGTTGACCCTTTGCTTTCTTCCTCTATTTTTTCTTCCTCCCCTTCTTCCTCCTTGCCTAGTGAAAGTATTGACACTAGTAACCAGGTGGCTAAGAAGAAGAAGAATGGGAAGAAGAAGAAGAAGAAGAAGAAGAAAATTCAATAGGGGGGCAACCAAGCAACCATTGCTTTGAATACAGCTTCTGATGAGAGACCGTTCGATAAGCCTCACAAAGTTCGATATTCATGTAAAATTTGTACGGGAGACCATCTTCTTTGAAATTGTTCTAGTATTCCTCAGATCTTAGAAGAATGGTCTACTCATTCACATCATCCTGTGTCATCAACTTCTGGAGATCATGCTGCTGACACACCATCAACTAGTGGTAGTAAAGTTCTTGGAAAGAAGGGAAAAGTTAAGTTTCCCTATAGGTTATGTGAAGGGAATCACCCCATTCACCTTTTTCCCTATCTGGATGAATCCAAAAAAGTGTTGGATAACCGTCCCGCTGCTCCGCAATGACTTCCATCTGGTTACAGGCAACTCTCCCTTAATCCTTCACTAGTTGATAAAGTGACTGACAAAAATCAACCGTTGGTCAAACCCACTCTCTCTGAATGTGAATCCGATGAGTCTATACCCGACCAATCACAGGTCGAGGAAACAGTTAACCTCATCTCACCTTCAGTTAATTATACCTTTCCCATAGAGAGTGAGTATGATACCACTCAGGTTCTTTTTGTTTCTTAAAATTCCAATGAGCTTGGAGGAAACCCTCCTGTTCCATCATGACAGGAGGAAAATCCTCCCGTTCTCATAACTCAAGGGGGTAATTCTCTTGTTCTTATGGTACCCCTCCAAGTAGTCTGGTCACTTCCTTTGATTGGAATCGGCTGGCAAGATGTCGTCTTCCTTCTTATGTGCCTTCCAGATCATAGTATAGGTTTGTAATATGATTGTACCTGGCACTATTATAGATGAAGGTGCATCTGTGAGTATCCTTTTCTCCACTTCTTGGAAAGCACTTGGTTCACCACCACTTGTGCCTGTTACCCAGAATCTATTGGCATTTAACAGAGGAACCAATCAACCATTAGGGATCCTTCCAAATTTGTCTATCACTTTGGGAGGAAATTTTTTTTATCTCAACGTGATGGTATTCCCAGGCCCTTTATATTACAATTTACTTCTTGGGCGTGACTATGTTTATGACATGGGAGCTATTGTTTCAACACACTTTTGAGTGATGTGTTTCCCTAAATAGTCCTTTTGTCCCAATGGTATCTTCCCCACCACGACTCAATTATGTGGCAACCTGTTCCATGCCTACATCAACGAACGATCAATTCCATGATGTTGTACATTATGTACTGGGGGAATTGGAACCAAATCTCTCTAATGATCCCTTCCAAAGCATTGTTCTCCCATCTGATGAGAACCTCTTGGAATTCATAACCTCTTATGGGTCGTGAAAAAGGAATATGAGGATAGTTCCTGGTCTTGTGTCAACCTCGTTAAAAATGAAACAAGGAATATGAGGACAATTCCTGGTCTTATGTCAGCCTCGTTAAAAAATGAAAAAGGGAATATGAGGATAGTTCTTGGTCTTGTGTTAACCTCGTTAAAAAAGGAAACAAAGGATATGAGGATAGTTCCTAGTCTTGTGTCAACCTCATTAAGAAATGGAACAAAGGATATGAGTAGAGTTCCTGGTCTTGTGTCAACCTTGTTAAAAAATGAAACAAAGTGTATGAGCATAGTTCCTTGTCTTGTGTTAAGCTCGTTAAACATTGAAACAAGGAATATGAGGATAGTTCTTTTACTGTGTCAACCTCAGTAAAAAATGAAACAGGTCTGAGAGCATAGTTCCTTGTCTTTTGTCAAGCTCGTTAAAAATCAAACAAGTAATATGAGCATAGTTCCTTGTCTTGTGTCAAGCTCGTTAAAATATAAAACAAGGAATCTAAGCAGAGTTCCTTGTCTTGTGTCAAGCTCACTAAAAATTGAAACAAGGTCTCTTGGAGAAAAGTTCCAAGTCGAATTTTTTATTAGATCTCGTAAAATCCCAGTCGATTCTTTCACTTGATCTTGTAAAGGAACCTTCATTCCATCCACCTGATAGCCATGAGTAGTCTACTTAGGTGAATGCAATGAAGCTTTGGTGGCATGAACCTAGAATTGAGTCATCATGTGGGGGGCATGTAAACCAATTCAAGTGTAGTTTTTTGTTTCAAGCTTGTGTAAAAATGAAACTGAATCCAAGCATAGTTTTTCATTTCAAGCTTGTGTAAACATGAAACTGAATCTGAGCATAGTTCCTTGTCTTGTGTCAAGCTCATTAAAAAATGAAACAAGGAATATGAGGATAGTTCTTTTACTGTGTCAACCTCATTAAAAATTGAAATAGGTCCCTGAGCATAGTTCCTTGTCTTGTGTCAATCTCGTTAAAAAATGAAACAAGGAATATGAGGATAGTTCTTTTATTGTGTCAACCTCATTAAAAAATGAAACAGTTCCCTGAGCATAGTTCCTTGTCTTGTGCCAAGCTTGTTAAAAATTGAAACAAGGAATATGAGGATAGTTCTTTTACTGTGTCAACCTCATTAAAAAATGAAACAGGTCCCTGAGCATAGTTCCTTGTCTTGTGCCAAGCTTGTTAAAAAATGAAACAAGGAATATGAGGGTATTTCTTTTACTGTGTCAACCTCATTAAAAAATGAAACAGGTCCCAGAGCATAGTTCCTTGTCTTATGTCAAGCTCGTTAAAAAAATGAAACAAGGAATCAGAGCATAGCTCTTTGTCTTGTGTCAAGCTCATTAAAAAATGAAATAAGGAATCTGAGGAAAGTTCCTTATCTTGTGTCAAGCTCATTAAAAAATGAAACAAGGACCCCTAGAGCAAAGTTCCAATTCGAGTCTTTGATTAGATCTCGCAAAGTTCCAATCGATTCTTTCACTTGATCTCGTATATTAACCTTCATTCCATCCACCTCATAGCCATGAGTAGTCTACTTAGGTGAATGCAATGAAGCTTGGGGGGCATGCACCTAGAATCGAGTCATCATGCTAGGGGCATGTAAACCAATCTCAAGCATAGTTTTTTGTTTCAAGCTTGTGTAAAAATGAAATTGAATCCAAGCATAGTTTTTTGTTTCAAGCCTATGTAAAAATGAAATTGAATCCAAGTATAGTTTTTTGTTTTGAGCTTGTGTAAAAATGAAACTGAATCCAAGCATAGTTTTTCGTTTCAAGCTTGTGTAAACATGAAACTGAATCTAAGCATAGTTCCTTATGGTTCAAGCTTGTGTAAAAATGAACCCATCTCCATTTTAACCCTTGTGATTTCCATTATATCAGCCTCTTCCATCAGATGAGCCTTGGTTTTTCTCCTTCAATCATCACTATCTGCTTAGTCGATCATTCACTTTCACTTGGTTGTTTTACCCTTTTTTAGGAACAGTTGCAATGAGTGGTCTTATTAGCCAGCCTCTTCACATAAATCAACATGTTTGAGAAGTTCCAACATCATCGAAACCAGTTGCTATCCTAGACACCACTTGTTCCTCTAAGTGGAGTCCTCTTTAAGCTCTTTTCAGACTCTCAAAATATGAAAATATTGCTGAGCGCTTGTCCTTTTTAGCTCGTTAATGGATTGGAAACAACATCTACTCAGTATAAGTTTAACCCTTTTTCCGACTGAGATAGGTTACTTACGAAAAAGGAATACATTGATCAAACATGGTTAGGAGGTTCTTTCTCGTATTGTTTTACGCTTTTTCGGACTTGAGAGACAAATTTACAAAAAAGAACTTGTAGAGTTTTCTTTTTGTCCTTTTTCAAACTCTCTAAACATGAAAAGGACCAAGTTATCATTGTCGTTAGACTTGTTAAAATATCAAATAACGACCAAATTGTCCATCATGACAAGACCGAGTTTCACCTTTTCTAGACTCGTTAAAACATCACATAGCAATGGATTCACCCGAAGGGTGGAATTATACAACAAGCATATGTTATCCTCCTCAAGATTGATAAAAATAAAGAGGTATTGATCAGCAATGACTGGGGAAAATGGGAAAAGGGGTAAACCACTTTATGGCAGCAGGCCACTCTTGAACATGACACTTTCATTTCATCGCTATGACTATTTGGGTTGGGTAATCTACTTGATGGTCATCATACCTTAGTCTATCATACCATACATTACTTTGGTTTTGGGTCAATGCTACCAATCCATTCAGTGTTTCCGACATTTTCAAGAGAAGTCACTCAGTTAAAATTCATCCTTTGCAATACTGATAAACCTTCATTTTCATGACTGTCATTCCTGAACCTTGTGTCGTTAGTCACATTCCGTCTCCAAAAGTCATTACACCCGTTTCCATCTCCTAAACTTTGGGGATGCCCAACCATGCATACACTGATAATTGAACCTAGGTTAGTTGGGGTAGAATCACATCAAGCTTTTGCTAGACCACAACCCAACCTACATAAACTGAAGCACACTTACTAGAGGTCATTCCCATTGTTACTGAAATTGATGTTGCATGAAGATGGAAGCTAAACTTATATGGGAAGTGGTGAACATATCCAGTTTAGTTGGAATTTTATTTAGAGATTATAGATCCAAATCAGCTCATGTCTTTCTTTGTTCCAATATTTTAGTTGAGTGAATTTTCCACGCAACCTCCTCCTGCCATAACATCATAATGCACTTGTTAGTTAGGCTTCATCCTTTTGCTTCATTGTTTCTGTATTTTGTTATCTTTCTACTTGTACAATGTATGAATTGCATTAAAGAATAACCTCCCTTACAATGAACAAGGATTTTTTTGGGTTCACTACTAGAGAGGTTTGGTGAGCTTGAGTGGGCTTTAAGATACTCTGAATTTTGCATTATGAATGTCAAATTAAAATAGTTATTTGGATATGTCACTACAAGCTAAGATGTGCCAAGTACTAAGGCATGCCAAGATGTACAAGGGTTCCAATTCCCTTCCTCCTCTTCTTCCATATTCTATCCACTTATGACATTTCCTTTGCAATATTTGGTGCATTTTCTAGTTATAGGTCATTTATAGGTTATAAATGTCTTCAGAGTTTCACTTCTAATTGAGTATTCAACTGAACATATTGATTTTCTTATACATAACTATTTTTCCCTCCACCCACTTTTCATAACTTCAATAATCATTAGGTAGGGACTTGCAGCTTCGATGTTGCTTTGCTTGTTTAGTAAAATATTGAGGAGACTTTGATTTATTGAAGTTATAGAATTTACAATTTATGAAGTTTGAAGGTCTAATTTTTAAAGTTATAAGTCTTTAAAGGGTGCTAGCTCAATGAAAGAGCACCTGCTTTACAAGCACGAGGTTGGTGGTTCGATTCCATCATTCCCTGACATCCATATGGAATGGCGAAGATCAATTTTTGGTGACAGAGACTCTTTTGACCATCACCAATGAGCTTTGGTGACATTTTTCGACCCTCACCAAAAATATGAAATGGTGATGGTCAACGAATGCCACCATATATACACATCAATAGTGACAACCCTCAAAGATCTATATCATAAATCATTGTTATTGATATGAACTAGTGGTGTTCATTGTCCGTCATTATAGTCATTTTTCGTGACGAACCTTGAATGTCACCACAACACCTATACTTCCAACAACGCAGCTTTTGGTGACGGTCAACAAACATCACCATATATATACACCAACAATGACAACCATTAAAGATCCATCACAATAAATCATTATTGTTCATATGAAATGGTGACAGTCACTATCTGTCATTATAATCAATATTCATGATGGACCTTGAATGTCACCATAACACCTATACTTTTAGCGACGCCACCTTTGGTGATGTTAGTGTCGGTATCTTTATCCCTCCATCAGTGATCAAAATTCTCTTGTTGCATTGCATTTTAGGTGTCTCATCTGATCAGCTACATTCCATTAGGTCATGGATCATCTGATGGCAGTGGCATATTATCAAATTTTCCCTCATGGTCTTTACCTGCTAGCCTATTTTCACAAATTCAGGTCATTTACAGTCATTTTCTATCTTTACATTTGTAAAAGCCATTTTTAGGGTTTTTAGGTCTCATTAGGTCTAGGGTTTGTCATTAAAGTCTTGTAAAAGCTCAATAATGGTCAGCAGGCACATGAGGAGGTCAAATAAGTTCTCAGCATCAAAAATTTCAATAATCACATGTTCAGTGATTGATTTTTCCTCAAAACCCTGTTTTGAGGAAAAACAGAGTTTTTTCTTCTATGTATATAAATTTCATGTAATTTTATTTTTCCTATATGTAATAAGTCCAGAAATGCAGCCCTGGTCACCTTGCCATGCTCTTGCACTCCAACCCCTACAAAAGAGACAAAAAATTCAAAGCATTAGTCCATCGAAGTCAAAAAGAAAGTCCAACTACAAAACAAAGTTTTAAAAGCCAAAGTGAAAGGAAAACATTAGAAAATTGGGCTTTTGTAAATGAAAAATCAAAGTCACTTGTACATAAATTTTCCCTTGTGTTATAAACTTCATTTGTGTGCCAAAGAGAGAATGAACAAGCCAAGTCGCGATTTGAGGAGCAAAAGGAGAAATCGTAGCAAAAATTGTGAAAGCTTACTAGGCGCAGCACACCTGGGTTGAGGCATGGCGCACCTGGTCGGAACAGCGCATAGAGCACAGGAAACACACTAGAAATTACACAAGCGCAGCTCACCTGTGTTTGGACATGGCGCACCTGCCTTCCAAGCCCAAATTTCATCAAATCGACTTTGCAAAGCTCCCAAATCTTGCAAACTTCATTCTTTCAAGTAAGTGGAAGCTCTCATATTGCCATTGCAAAGGTTTTGATCATATTTCATGGTGTTTCAATAGGTGAAAGATAAAACCCTAGTTTGTTGCATAGTCCATTGAAAAAGTTGTCTAGGGTTTTCAAAAATTGTCATTGTTGCTATTTTCTCCCTGCATTCATTTTCACTTTCCTCCACTACACTCCCCTCATTTCATATCCCTTACCCCCCCTTCATTCACATTCATCCTACCCCCCTTATCCCCAAAACCCTAATACCTAACAAATTCCCACTATTCCCAAAACCCTGCCACTCCCAAAAACCCCTACAACCAGAATTACAGTCCCACTCATCAATCCCTTTCATTGAACAAGAAACAACTATTCTTCATTTAAAATCTCTTCATACTCATCATTGAAACACCATACAGTGGCAAACATGGAAACAGATTCACCTTATGAAAGGGATGAGGAAATAGTGAGTGATTCCAACCAAGAAATTCATGCACCAAGAAAACCTGACAAGGGAGGAAAACACATCCGGGAGGAGCCCACTACACTTACAGAGATATTGGCTTGCCCTCTTGCAGTAGCTTGTTTCAAACATCAGTCTTGCTGCCAGTTTTGTCAGATGGTGGAAAGAGTCAAATACCATCATGAGATTGCTAGATTATTTGTCCTCCATCTTCACAATGGCTAGGTCAATTTGGTAGGTGTTACATTCACTTTAACACCTGAAACAATAGCTGAAGCAACAGGTATTCCAAATGTGGGAGAACAGTGGAACAAAGGACAGCTGGTGGACAAAGAGCATTATGAGCCTTATATCAAGGATGGATATCAAAAGCAAATCAGTAGGGTCTTCCCTTTTAGATACCTACAGGACACTTATGCTCCACTCATGAAGCTCATTATCAAATACATCAGCTGTGAAGGGAGATTTTCTCACTTATACACCTATCATGTCAGATTATTGATGCATTTCACTAGAGTGAGGATGATGAACCTCCCCTATTTGATGTGCTGGAATATTGAGAAAATGACCACATTGGTGCAAAGGAAACCTCCTCATCAACAGTACAATAGCATTTATCACTTTTCATCGATCAAGATTGTGGTTTTGCATCAGTTGAGCTTGTTGAATGTTTCATGGGATGATTTCATTTCACATGAGGTTTTCATAAGTCCTCAAGTGACCCCATCAGTTTTTCATGAGGCAAGAGGGCCTTCACATCAGCAAGAAGTTCATGAGACTCAAACAACCAGTGTGCCATTATTTTTCACTTACCAAAAGGGCACAAGGAGATTATTTGCAGTAGCCAAACGAGTACTATCTCCACTTGGGGTGGAAGGGGTATTGTTTCCTTCAATATCAAAGCAGGTACAGGATAAAGGTAAACAACTAGTGCATGATGAAGGGCCTTCTGAAGGTCAAGAGAGAGATTTCATTCTCATTCAGGATGAGGACACTTAATTGGGCTCCCAAAGCTCAAAACTCAAAGAGATCATCCAGGAACAAGAAGCTGACATTCATGACTTAGCTCTTAACCTTGAAAGGGATAAGTCGATCATAAATTACCTTGAGCAATGAAATAAGCAGTTGGAGTATCAACAAACAATCATGGAGCTGCAAAACATAAGAGAAAATAGGCAAGTAGCAAAGAGGAGGAAAGTCAAGTTGACACCGCTTGAGCAAGAGATTGATGCTGACTAGGAATCTTGGCTAGAGAGGGAAAATATGCACTTGGAAAAGTTGCTTGAGAAAGCCAATAAGGAGAAGAAGATGTTGAGGCACATGGCTTTTCATTATTTAGCAAGAAACAAAATTTGCAAAGTAAGGATAAGGACCTTAAAGGCCAAGTTGAGGAAAACTTTGAGGAGGAAGAAAGAGCAAGATAAGCTCAAGATATTGGTTGAAGCTTCCTTAGCCCAACATAGTACTTGATGCAGGTCACTCATCTTAAATTTCAAGAAATTTGGCACACTTTTTGACAATTTTGCAATTTTGAAGGAAAAAACAGGTTTTTCTGCCTGGTGCGTAGCGCCACCCGGTGCTCGCTTTTGCTAGGGACCTCCTCTAGAGGAAAACTATAGATTTTTGGATTCCTAATGCAAAATCATGCATACACAAAAATTACTAGAAAGTTTTGTCAAGTTTTGGGTCTCCAAAAGGGTCAAAAACACCTCAAAAATGCCCTCTCTGCCCCTTTTTGGCCACACAGGAAGCAATGTTGGTAGAACTAACTTTTGGAGGAGCAAATGGACACCAAATTTAGAAATTCCACTTGTTCTGAAAAATAGACAGATAAACCTTTCCAAAAATCCCACTTGGATAAAATTTGGTGCATAGGAAGGCCTCCAAAATCAGCTGCAAAAGGGCGCTATGCACAAGGAAAGTGACGTGGCGTACAGGATGGAAAATTGCCATTTTTGTCAAAAAAAACTCTATTTTTCACCTAGTTTTTTCTCAGTTTGACTCTTTTCTCTCTCATGGTCAAAATCATGATGTAAATTGATGTAACTTGATGGATTTGATGTAAAAATGATAAAAATTCACTCATGGAGGTAGATACATCATGAATAGGTGGTTTTCAACTGAATGAATAAGTTTCCTAGGTTTTAGAGGCAAGCTGTTCCACTGCCTACTTTTCAGTTCTTAGTTTAGATCTTGTTGAAACAACTCCTAAACTCATGAATTCGACCCCTAAAGGCTAGCATGAGTTTTTTGTTGCCTATATCTATTATTTTTTCAGTCATTTGTAAAGTTTGGACTCTTGTGAATGCTTTGAGCATTATTGTACATCATCTCTGCAGTTTGGCAAAGGAATAGACCAGGGTTTGCAGCATTTTGTGGGATTATTGTGGCAAGTTGATTTGGTATTGTTTTTCCTTCTGTGATTCAAGTTTACATGTGTTTATGTGTGCCATCATCTCTCTCTTTTCAGCTTAACTAAATGAATCAAGTATAAAGGTAGAATTCATTGATGTTGCAGTGCTCTACCTTAGGGTTTGTTTAGTTTTACATGTTTTCTACTGTTTGCAGAAGACTCATGACACATTAATGCCCTCTCCAACTCCTCACCAATATTAAGACTCTCCATTTCACTTAGTTCAAAGTACTAAAGCATTTTCTTACCTTGCCCCACAGAAATCTCTGCAAGACTGAGTCCATTCCCCGAACCCAAAACTGCCTTTCACATTTGATCCAACAAACTAACATAAAATTCAATCAAACTCTATTGAGCATATACCTAGCCTAAAATTCGTCTTTACATCAGTCATCTCAAGCCTCATTTGCTATATTTTCCTGAGATTTACAAGGAGATAGCCCTCTCTCGACCTGGTAGGGCTAGCTACTAGGTTAAGCGTGGTTTGATGTTACCCTAGACCTGCCTTTCTCAGCTTGAGGTAGATTTAGGTCCTAACAGGTGACGTTCAGTTTTTGGTGACTAAGGCTATGATCCATCACCATTTCTCATATGCAATGGTGACGGTCGCTATCCTTCATTATAAATCATTATTGGTGACGAACTTTGAATGTCACTACAACACATATACTTTTGGCGATGCCACCTTTGGTAACGTTTAGTTTTGGGTAACGAGGGCTATGTTTTGTCATCATTTATCATATGAAATGGTGACGGTCACTATCTGTCCTTATAAATCATTATTGGTGATGGAATTTATATGTCACTACAACACCTATACTTTTGGCGACGTTCAGTTTTTGGTGATGAATGCTCTTTTGAGCATCACCAATGAGCTTATGGTGACATTTTTTGCCCCTCACCAATGTCCTTTTTTCTTGTAGTGATTAGCCCTTATCTCACTTTTTTATGGCTTATTGATCTCTTTTGGATGGTGATTTCATATTTTTAAAGTATTTATTCCCACACATGTGGGATTTTATGTCATATTTGTCTTGTTTTTTAGCTATGAGGTTGGCCTATAACCTATTTTTTTGTGGAACACTCAAAGTGAACTTGTATTTAGGAATTTTTAGTCATTTTATTTGTAAATTAATTGGGAGAAGGCTCATATAAATAGGGCCTCCCCCCCACTTCTCATTTTCTCGTCACACACATTGAATTTGACCTCTCCATAAGAGAGTGTGAACTAATTCTCCTTTTTGCTACTTGGAAATAATATGATATTTTTGGATGCAACTTGTTATTGGTGGGTATTTTTTCTTGGAAACATTATTATGTGATTGAAACAAGTGCTATTGAGGAATATGTTGAAATTTTTATTGCATATTATTGATATTTGGCATGCTTTCATGTTTAAAGTAGGGTTTCTCTTGTCCCATGTATAAATTTTTATCATTGTTGAAATTTTCTCCATAATTGCATGTAAATTTTTCTTCTCCATATCATATAAGGAAACACTTTATATGTTGACCTTGTAATTAAGTCTTCCCATCAAAATAATAATAATTATTAGTTTAGAAGTGGATGCCCTAGAGCATCCCCCCTTACTCCATCATAACTTTTCATAGTATTTTTCTCCCTTAAAATCCCATTATCCCTTATAGTTGAAGGAACTATTATATAAGTGTGTTTTTTACCTCAACTTGAATAAAAATTCCCTAAAATTTTTCTCTCCTAGATAGCTAGGGTAGTCGCTAGGGTTTAGGTGAAGTTTTGTGTGTAAATGTATTTTTTATTAATTAAAAGTGGCTCTAAATTGCAGGTCAACCTATATAAACCATATAATAAAAAAACATATCATTGTAGGTTTCCTTACATGACTTAGAAGGGCTAATGTTGCCTTAATTTATTTTTATTTATACAAATCTAATAGCCCTAAAACCTATTTTATTGAGTTAGCCCTAGTCTCTATTTGCAACCCTTGAGTTTTTATTGTTGAAGATCATTGGTAAGTTTTTTCTTAGGCTATTATATGCCATTGTGTGCCCTAATATTGAGCAACATTCAAACCTTAACTTATAGCAACCTTCTTATTGGTCTAATCTTAAAGAGCATGAATCTTATCTTTGAATACATTGGGAATCTTTAGACCTGCCAAGCTCTCTATCTTTCCTTAGACCTTTCAAAATAAGTCATCTTGATACCTATTATTATAATACCATGTAGGTGGCATAGGGAATCATCCCTTGTGGTTGAAATTCCCCTCAACAACAAGAGGAAGGTTGTTGAGCTGATAATGGTAACCCTTCCTCATTGTTTCTATAAGGTATGGTGCCTTACTTAATGAGTCCTTTCACTAGGCCTGTTTGATTTTGTGACAACATCTCTGGTGCCATTGTTGGGTAGGAGTTGAGTCAACCTCCTCATACTCCAAATTCTAAGATTTAATAAAAAATAATTAAAAAATATAATATACTAAGGACTACAACATATATTCTCATCTGGTGACTCCAAAATTAGAATTACCTTCCATTTTCTCTAGTATTTCATCTAACAGAGCCATAGCCCCAAGAATGAAAACAAATAATCATATGATGACTACTTCCTAAAATTCCCCTATAGCTTCCCCATCCCCGACAGTTAGGAGCCTATTTTGTAGTTCCTCCACCATCAACACAATGCCTAGGACATGGCTTAGTGTTGCATTCAAACCATTGGATGTGAGTGGGTTTCTTGATGCTCCACATAAATTGTCTAACAAATATGAGGAATAGTTGCCCAAATTCAGTGGGACTGATTCCATCATAGCCAAGCACATGCATGAATTCTATTGAGTTGTTAGTGAAAGGATAACAGAATAAGAGGATATTATCATGATGTTGTTTGCCTTTTATTTAGAAGGAATTGTTAGGGACTGGTACCTAGATTTACCTAAAGGAATCCTTAAGAATTGGGACCATTTCCATCAAGCCTTCAACAAAACATGGGTTATTTTAAGGAAGTCATGTAACTATGGCTAGGTTCTAGGGAACCAAGAAAACTAAGAATTAGAGTGTTAAGGAGTTCATAGAAGGGATTGACAAATCACTTAAAGAAGTTCCTCTCTTATAAGAACCCATGGATCAAACAATCCTTGACCAATACATAGAGGCTTTCCCTAGACATATATCCTATCCATTAAAACACAAGGGACCTCAAACCCTAGATCAAGCTAAAACCTATGTTGTTACCATGTAACTTAATTTAAGCACATATAATAATGGTATGTTTTCATATCCTATGGCTAAGGTTGACGCCAAGTCAAATCCAAGTACCCAAATTGACCCCACCTTGCAGGCTTTTTCTTAAAATATTGATAAAGTCACAAGTGATTTGATGCAAGTACATAAATATATGATGAAAAAATTTTCAATCATAGAGAGGGAAAGCGGATCCCATCGAATCTATCCTCCTAAATTACAATTCAAAAATGATAGGTCCCCTAAGAGAAATCCATACAATGGAAATAAACCATCACAACAAAATGTTCCTAACATTGTTGCCCCAATTAATGTTGTTTCCCAAGAGGGATTTCCTTGGGTCAAAATTGCAATGAATTCCATGGTCAAGAGGATTGTCCCTATAGTCATGTGAAAGAAGAGGATATCCCAGAGCACCTAAATTTGATCAATGATTTTTCTCCTTTCTTAATGACATCATGAATATTTTAGTGAACTGTGTGATGAGCCTATTATTTTTGTTAAAGGAGGTAGATTCAAGTTTTTTCACTACACTAGGAAGAATAGTGAGTCAAATAACCCTCTAGCAAGTTTTAGTAATAACCTTGTTCCCCGTAACAGTTTCGGGTCACTTTTACCCCCTAATAATATTCTAAATCCTAATACATATAACCCCAACAATAGGGTATCATTGGAAGTATATTTTGGAACTGTCTTATCAAAAGTAAAGGTACATATGCGACTCTTGGAACTTCCCAAAATTGAACCCCAAAGAGGTCAAGTTAAAAGGATTCTCAAACTTGAAAAAGGTTTTGAGGACCCTCCTATTATATTACAAAATATATATAATTATTGATGAAATTGAGGGCACTTGCCATTACTACTGTCCTTAGTAATCAATAACCTCATATTTCATAATTATATGTTTGACTTAGGTGCCTCAGTAAATGTCATGCCTTTAAGAGTCAAGAATCAATTAGAGATGCAGATTACTTGGCCATATAGAAATGTGTATGGTTTTGATTCAAATTTATCCTTGTGCGTGGTTTAATAAATGATGTCAATATCTCCTTTGTTGTTATCAAAGACAATTTTGTGTTGATGGATATTTTATTCATTGATGTTATGGATGCATGGGGAATGCTTCTATGAATAAAGTGGTAAGCTTCTATAGGTGGGTAGTTACAAATGGATTTTTCATATGATACCATACCCATTATTGATGGGAAATAATTCATTTTATATATAGAGTGTCACATGTTTGAGCATGTTAAAGACATTAACCCTTTCCCATTACCCAAGAATTCTAATAAGGCCAAGACCAATACACCTCCTTTGAACTTGCAAGTGCAACGGAAGCATTTTGAACCAAAATTCCTTGAAATACCTAATTTGGTTAAGCAAATAGCAAGAAATTTCTATCAAGTAAAAACAATACTTGAGACTAAAGGTAAGAGACATGCATACCAAAAGACCAACTTAAGAAACATTAGGTTCAAAAATAATTCAAAGACTTCAAAATTGGAGATCTAGTACTTGTTGATGATAAGTTGTAACCATTTAAGGTCCACATCAAAGTAGGAGTAGGTCACTTTTACTTAGCCAACATTTATGATGAGATTATGTCCTCCCCTATAGGAGGAAAACACCTCACCTTGTTTAGTGGAACCTGATGCATTTATATTTAGATAGTTGCATTAAATTTGTGTTTTTTTCATTATTGTGTGTGTTGTATCATCTTGAAGACATTTTTTGGCTAGAAATTCTGCCAAGAAATCAACTCACCCTACTTTAGGCTCAAGCTGACCCTTAAACCAAAGGGGGATCCCTCAGATGTTACGAGGCTAGTTTATTGTTCATTGCAATGAATAATGGCCTTTTAAGCATAGTGGCAGATTTAGAGAAACTGGTGGTTTGTTGAGAAGTGGTTGCCTAGGGTTTTAGATCCTTTCTTAAAACAAACTCTCCCTTATAGAGGTTTAACTAGCAAGCCTTGGATTCAACCTTCTCATATACCATTGAATTGAAAGAGATGAAAATAAGATTGCAGAAGTATAACCAATAGCCACAAACCCATCATGAGTACATTAACTATCTACTACAAAATGAAAGCACAAAGAATATCATTCAATGTCTCAGCAATAGTACAGTTTGGAATTAAATAAAAAACAACAATCTTCAAATGCAAAGGAACTAATATTGGCATGTTGTCTATTTAGTTTGCTAAGTTATGAATATATATTTGTTGAGGTAACTAAGGGAGGCTAGTAGTCAACCTAACATGTCCTTATGATCTACAAAGTTCAAACTATATGAAGAAAATATTATGGAAAATACAAGAAATTACATTCAAAGAGAAAACACATTGTCATAATCTGAAGAAAAAAAAGGAATCTTCTTATTAAACTTGCAGAAAAGGAAAATCTTCAAATATGGATTACAAATTTTATGAGCCCAAAATCCAACCCTTACTCTATTCTAAATGGAAATATTTATAAGAAAAATATAATCCCTAAGCTATTACCTAGCCTTTAGGAATCAAAATCTAAACAATAAACTAAAAATAAATACATTCTCTGATTTGTTTCCAGGAAACATGGAAAATCCTTATTATTGAATGACCGCCTTTATTCCTAGGACTGGTTACTCAAATGTTGCCTAAAAATATGCTTAAATCTAAAATTGACTCTTTGATTTTGATCATCCTCCTTAAAATCTGGGATTGTTGAAGCTATCCTCAAAATATATCAATTTATATTTAAACAAGGTCTACTCTACCATAAATACTTTCATTGTTATTGTCCTTCACATTTCCGATGAAGTGACTTAATGTTTTGTTATAGACATTTTTGTGCCTAACAGCATGAAGCATGAAATGTCAATAATCTAAGGGATCCAAAGTCCATAAACATGTTGTTCTTACCCCTAGAGGAACAAGGTCAGCAAACCACAGCACTTCAGATCAGTTCTCCACCTGAAAACACTCAAAAACAAGCAATTTCAGGATCATGTCAACTGCTCCACTGAGCCTCTGCGCTGAATGTCAACTGCTCCACTCTGTACCTGCGCTGAATGTCAAATCTAATGAAGGCTACCTGAGCTGGGCGAGATTGGCCAAGTGGCACAGTCATTCTGCAAGGTGTCAGGTGCCCAGGAAGCTTCTAAAATGACACTTGGATCAGCAAATTCGCCCTATGATGAGTAAGAGGTCCTTAAACTCCAAGTGGAAGCTAGGATCTCCAAGTGGACTCAAGAACTGGAGTATAACTGAAGAGGGAGAGGACACAAGTCAACTTCATGTCAGTCTCAAGCTGACTCATCCTTTCTCCAAATATCCTATATATAGAGCTCTCTCATGAGGTCTAAGGAGGTGGGAATTTTGTGAATGTAAGGAAGTGCTGTTGGTTTGTGCATAGAACTATTGGGTGATTGCTTTGAAGGAGGTGAAGAGGAGATTTCTTTCCACTGGGAGGTGTTGCTGGATTGGGCCTCTTATGGTTGTAACACTCTCAGAACTTTACTTCTTCCATTAATAAAGCATTTGAGGTTCTTCTATATGCATGTGTCTCTATGGCGAATTGATGCTTGTATATTTGATTTATTCTAATCCTTGAATCAGTTATGGATGTATGCTTCTTGTAGTTTCCCTTTCTTGTGCTTTCGCAGGATCTTTGTGTAGCTGGGCCAGTGAAAGAGCAAGGAGCTGGGAGCAAGCAGCAAAGAGGGAAGATTGGATCAATCATTAGCAGAAGATAACGGTTAGTGGATCTCTTCCTCCTCTCTCTTACATCTCATAAAGAAGTAATCTTGAATAGCTTTGTATTCAGTTGTTGCTGAGGTACTATCACCCTTAGAGTGGGATAGGGTCATTATGTATTGGATACTTTTCCCTACAACAAATTGGCGACTCCGCTGGGGATCGTATCTTGTTGGTTGTTTGTGTTTTTTGCTATTCATTTCATAAACAAAGGGAGTACCGAATCGAACTGTATTTGAATCATTCAAATACAAAGTAGAGGGCAGCTACTCTAGCTCAGTTTCTGGGCAATTTTATGATTTGAAGAGCTGATCCACAAGGACTCTAATAAGCTCTTAGTGATATCTTTTCATCCTCCTTGTCATCCCTTAGTGTGTCCTTGACTGATAGCTTCTGATTTGAGCAAAAACTGTGAATTTTTGAGCAATCTGTGACCCGGAAACCACCAGAAACGAAAGTTTCGTTCTTCAGTGCAGGCTGTACAAAGGTTGTTTGCATTTCAGCGCAGTTCCCGAAGGGGCTACCTGTGCTGAAGGTCAAACAGGCAGTGTTCCACCTGCGCTGGACCAGTCCTGCCTTGTGCTGCTGGGGTTTCCTGCTAGTTCTTGCCTTGTTTTCACTCTTGTTTTTGCTGTTTGTTACCAGTCAGTGGGCCTATCTGAAACCAACTTTCCTTGTCACTATTCCGCCTCAGTTGTATAAAGAAACTGTGTTTGTTCTTTGTGTATTTCTTGTACATTTACAGTTTCCCATAACGAAAGTGAACTAGTCTTGTTGTGGCCTCTTAGATCTAGACCTGTGATAAAGTGTCGTTTTGATCTTAAGAGTTAGTTTATTTGCTGTTCATAGCTGATTGAGCTTTTGCTTTCATCATTTGGTTTGAATTTATATATTTCTAGTGTCGAAACAAGTAAATCTTAAGGTGTCTTTTGATTTTGGACAAGCTTGTTTGCTTTCACTTGAAATTGAATTCAAAATTATACAACAGCTTTCTTTTTGCATTTCACCAACATTAAGAAAGAGAAAAGAAATACTTGCATTGTGCATGTGCATTATGACAGCTTGCATGTTGATTTAGGAAAATGCATTAGTGTGTGCTCTATGATCTGTGTGAAAAGGTGTTATCTTTCTTTTCCCTCAATAGTTAAGGTTTTCAAAGTTGAAAGATTGAAAAGCTTGCTTATCATCTTAGACTGCATTTAGGAGTGTTACTATACATCTCGTGGTGATCCATAAAGGCAAACTGCTAAACAAGATCAACCTTAAAATAAATTGAATTTACATAACAACGCATTGAAACATAACGCAAACATCTAGAGGTCTAAGCTAGAGACGTGTTCCGGCGTTGTTAAACGTGATATCTTAGCGTTGAGTGGTTGGGTGATTCCTCCACGGTGAAGCGATAAGTATCAATATGGACTTGTGCTCCCACGTACCGTCGCGTATATATTGGGAGACCCCTATAGGAATAAAGCCTTTATCCAATAGGAAACCGTGTCGGCCGCCCTACTGATCGCAATGCAGCGAACACAGCATTCACGAAGATCGACCACTCGTACCGTAAAACGTATTCTGTGGTTTTGCGAAAAGTTTGGCACACCCTCTGCCTAGAACTCCAGAGCAGTTTCTTTTGGCCTTTTTCAAACTCTATAACTGAAAAAGTCCAACCGAGCATTTGTCACTTCGGGCTCGTTAAAACATCGAAGGAGACTAGAGTCATCTTTAGCTTTTTCTCGACTCTTAAAAAGTGAAAAAGCAAGTTGTGTCTAAGCGTCGTTATAAAATTTATTTTAAACGGAACATAATCACCTCCTATTCCCACATTGATCTTAAGTTGAGAACATGGAACGCCCCAACCAAGGAACTCCACATGATGGAAATCCTAGTCCATTCTCCTCTTGGGGAGAAGTCGGTGCGCCCCACATGGCCACATTGTCGCTTCCAGGACTGACAATTGGCCTGCCTATTTGGCTATTCTCAACTAATGTAGTTCAGACCACCATGGTTCCTGAGCAGTCGAGTCAACAGTTAGATCAGTCTAGAGCTGCCCACCAGCCTTCTACTTCTTATAACTCTTCCTCTAATCCTTCATCTTCACAAGGTGGGGCTGGCAAAAGCCAAGCTCCCATGGAGAAGAAGGAGAAGAAGAAGAGAGAAAGGAAGAAGAAGGAGCCTAAGGCGACTGGGGGCAAGCAAAAGATATCTGACAAAAACCCACACACAGCACAGACCGGGCCTAAATCGCCATGTGTCATATGTAGAGGAGACCACTTCCATAGAGATTGTCCCTGTATTCCCCGGATACTAAGGGACTAGTCCCCTCGGTTGCACAATTCGGGAGCATCAACCTCTGATAGCCATGTTGATTGCTTACCGTCAACCAGCGAAAGTGAAGGTTCAAGACAAAGAGGGGGAGTAAGATCCCCCTGCAGACTGTGTGAAGGCGGTCACGCCATCCACCGTTGTCCCTTCTTAGACGAAGCGAAGAGAGTTTTGGAAGATCGTCCGGTTTCACCGGCAATACTTCCTCCTGGATACAAAAAACTCGTGCTGAGTCCTTTGTTGGTTGAAAATACAGCTGGCCTGCTCAAGTGGTCAGCTGAAGCGTCAGTCATTGAAAATGAACCTACTGAATCCAGACTAGACGAAATTCTAAAGGTCGATACGGCAGTTGACCCGGTTCTTCCTTCAGAGGTTTCATCCTCAAATGACACCGTCACTGAAGATTCATCTTCAAATGACACCCTCACTGAAGAGAATAAGGATGACACCATCCAGATTCTTTTCATCAACACAGATTCTGATGAGCATCAGGGCAATGCGCCCATTCCTTTATCGCAGGAAGGAACATCGTCAGGATCGTATCCGGCCGTGTATTCGGTCCCACCACCAAGCAACCTGGTTGTGTCTTTTGATTGGAACCAACTAGGCAGACCCCAGTTACCAGCCAGTATACCATTCAGAATCATAGTCCAAATTTACAGAATGGTAATGGCTGGAACTATCATTGATGAAGGGGCATCTGTGAGTATCCTTTCCTCTATTGCTTGGAAAGCACTGGGTGCCCCAGAGCTTTTACCTGAGATAAGAAATCTCTCGGGTTTTGATAAAGGAACCAGTCGACCGTTAGGGATCCTCCCCAATGTGCCTGTTACATTGAAAGGGAAGACCGTTCAAATGAACGTGATGGTCGTTCAAGGACCCTTGGATTATAACCTACTCCTTGGACGAGACTATATATATTGCATGGGAGCTATAGTCTCCTCACTCTTTAGAGTAATGTGTTTTCCACACGAAGGAAGAATGGTCAAGCTCGTAGACCAACTTTCATTCCCAGGATCACACATCGCAAATAGTCAAATACCAACCCTCAATGGTCTATTCACCCAAGAAATGTCTCCACCCCCAGTCCTCCTTCCCGATGAGTGCGAGTGATTCGGAAAGATGGGACTGGAACCCAGGGGGCATGCATCCTGGTCTGCTTCGGGCAGAGGAAACCTTGGGTATAAAGTAGAATTTCCGCGGAAGAATATGACTAGTCCGTACCCCATCCGAAAGAAGGAAGAGGGGTTGTTCTGGAATGATTTCTTTTGTCAAAGTTATGTGTTTGATGATTTTAGTCATTCACCTTTGTCTAAACAGGTAGGCTACCAAAGAAAGAGATTCTTTTGCGGCAGCAAATTGTAACCATCTTTGGGTAAAAGGCAAGCCTCACCCATTAAAACTTATGTTTTAGAGGATAAGTAGGGGCAGCCTCCAAAGAAAGAGATTCCTTTGCTGCAACAAATAGTAACCATCGTTGAGTAACCTAATGATAGACATCGCCAGAAAAAGAGTTTCATTTGCGGCAGCAAATAAAACCATTTTTTGGATAACCTGAAAGAGGCAAGCCTTACTCATCAAAACAAATGTTTTGAAGGATAAGTAGGGGCAGCCTTGAAATTGTACCTTATACCTGGGGGCATGCAAACCTTTTGGAGTGTAAGCAAAGAGCGGTCATTGATCGTTTCCTAACTTACATAAAGAAAGGATGTGGGGCAAAGGTCAAAATTTGCCAAAGAGCATAGCTTATGTGAGGTGCAAGCTCTATAAAAATTGGAATCTTGCAGGAAACATTTCTTATCTTATGACTGGTATATCGAGCAGTTTTAGCATAAAGTTCATGCTCGTTAAAAAAATAAACGCAAGATCTGAGCAGTTTTAACGCGGTCTTCATGCTCGTTAAAAAATAAATAAAAGCAGTGAGCAATGTTTCCTCCAGAGTTTAAGCTCATTTTTATCTAAAAAAAGAACCTATCCCGGTAAATAACCTTTGTGATCGTAATTTTATCAGCCATAGAAAGCCTTGGTCGTGTTTGCACCCGCCACCTCCACCGTCATTTGGCTGATCGTTCACCTCCATATGATCGTTTACCCATTTTGAGGAACAGCTGCGAAGAGTGATTTCACCTAGCCATCCTTGTGACACTGCCGTGATTGGAAAATTCCAACCTGTACCTGGAATCAGTTGCTATCCCTGTTTATCACTCGTTCCTCAAAAGACGAGTCTTCTTTGAGCTCTTTTCTGACTCGTAAAACATGAAAAGTTTGCCGAGTTTTGGCCTTCCAGCTCGTTAAAGGGACCGGAAGAGCTATCCCTCCTCTAGATTTTAATCTTTTTGGACCTAAGGGATTATTGCACAAAAAGATCGAGCGCTTGTTTTGATCGGCTCGTTAAAAGTACCGAACACTCATCCCTTCTGTATTGTTTTATACTTTTTCGGACTTAAGGGATTAGATGACGAAAAAGGAATTTTGGAGTTAACTTTCTGTACCTTTTCAGACTCTCTAAAATTGAAAAGGACCGAGTTTTCCTTGTCGTTAGACTCGTTAAAATGATTAAATAGCGACAAACGTTTCTTTAGACGAGAACGAGTTTCCCTATCGCTAGGCTCGTTAAAACATAGCGATGGGCTTGCCCGAAGGGCAGGTTATAGAACAAGCATATGTTATCCTCCTCAAGTTTGACAAAAATAAAGAGGTACTGGTCAGAAATGACTGGGGAAAAATTGGGAGAACCTCAAAGCTTTAATGGTAGCAAGTCGCTCTTGAACATGACACTTTTCCTTCGTACCACATCGGGTTGGGTTGTTTTCATTCACCGGTCTCATCACCATGGTCCTCGCCAAACCATCCACATTTGGGGTAATGCTACCGATCCATCGCATCAGTGTCGTTATATGTTCAAGAGATGTCATTCAGAAAGAGTCAACCGTGTCCCATCCACTGCCATACACTATCCTTCATCCATTCATGGTCTCCACCCTGAGTCATATGTCACAGTTTGTTTTCACCTCCACTAAAATCATTAGCTCCGTTCCGTGTCATTGATGTGGGATTCATTAAGGCCCTCCTTTGACGGATCGCTTCTTGTCGACTTCAGCTCATTATCCAAGAAGTTGATCTAGGAACAACCCCTTCAGTACTTTGAAGCTTGCATGCCTCAATGGCAAGTTTCTCACTTCCGGCGACAGGTATACATCAATGACCTTCGACCAGAAGATTTTGCGTGGTGTTTGACGCCAAGTCCTTTATTCACACCACGTGAATTGTACTGCAGTACCTTGAGGGTCATTGTCATTATTGGTGATTCCTCTCGCGCTTGTTAACGGTTTACATTATTGACCGGTAATCAAGCGATGTCTTTCCATGTTCGACTTCAGCGCAATTCTCACATGGATCGACTTGTACTTAGAGTGAAGATCAAACGAGTTTGAAGACCCCGGATCTAGTTTCATCCATCCGGGCTGCGATATACATTCAGGATATAAAGACATTTGTTATGTACATCATTGCAGCAGATGATCATCCTACTCAAAGGATGATAATTTTAGCAGAGAATTATCAGTCTACCATCAGACGATCGTCTGTTCTATGTACCAAAATGTATTTATAAAGCTGAGCATGGGAATGCCCGCCTCAGCTAGATCATGAAAACAAGATGAAAAATAATGTATTGTATTGTATTTTATTACAGGACACCTCTCAGCGATTGAATGAACTTCGGATCCTCTGGATAAAGCATTTCACCCGATAAACGACCTCATACTTTAGGGGGCAACTGTTATAGACATTTTTGTGCCTAACAGCATGAAGCATGAAATGTCAATAATCTAAGGGATCCAAAGTCCCTAAACATGTTGTTCTTACCCCTAGAGGAACAAGGTCATCAAACCACAGCACTTCAGATCAGTTCTCCACCTGAAAACACTCAAAAACAAGCAATTTCAGGATCATGTCAACTGCTCCACTGAGCATCTGCGCTGAATGTCAACTGCTCCACTCTGTACCTGCGCTGAATGTCAAATCTAATGAAGGCTACCTGCGCTGGGTGAGATTGGCCAAGTGGCACAGTCATTCTGCAAGGTGTCAGGTGCCCAGGAAGCTTCTAAAATGACACTTGGATCAGCAAATTCGCCCTATAATGAGTAAGAGGTCCTTAAACTCCAAGTGGAAGCTAGGATCTCCAAGTGGACTCAAGAACTAGATTATAACTGAAGAGGGAGAGGACACAAGTCAACTTCATGTCAGTCTCAAGCTGACTCATCCTTTCTCCAAATATCCTATATATAGAGCTCTCTCATGAGGTCTAAGGAGGTGGGAATTTTGTGAATGTAAGGAAGTGCTGTTGGTTTGTGCATAGAACTATTGGGTGATTGCTTTGAAGGAGGTGAAGAGGAGATTTCTTTCCGCTGGGAGGTGTTGCTGGATTGGGCCACTTATGGTTGTAACACTCTCAGAACTTTACTTCTTCCATTAATAAAGCATTTGAGGTTCTTCTATATGCATGTGTCTCTATGGCGAATTGATGCTTGTATATTTGATTTATTCTAATCCTTGAATCAGTTATGGATGTATGCTTCTTGTAGTTTCCCTTTCTTGTGCTTTTGCAGGATCTTTGTGTAGCTGGGCTAGTGAAAGAGCAAGGAGCTGGGAGCAAGCAGCAAAGAGGGAAGATTGGATCAATCATTAGCGGAAGATAACGGTTAGTGGATCTCTTCCTCCTCTCTCTTACATCTCATAAAGAAGTAATCTTGAATAGCTTTGTATTCAGTTGTTGTTGAGGTACTATCACCCTTAGAGTGGGATAGGGTCATTATGTATTGGATACTTTTCCCAACAACATGTTTGACCAATTTAATTACAAAGAAACATTAAAACTAGTATGACATTTTTAAATCACTTCAAAGACATGAACTCAAAATAGCTTCCATTTTTCAAACATTGCACTTCAAGGAATAATTTAATTATTAAGTTTTATTTTCTTCATCTTGGCTCTACCAATGTATTGTGTCACGGCGATGGAGAAAATATGCCTGCGATGGCTATTTAAATCCCACTTAACTAAATTCTAAGCCCTTGTTCTTGTGACCATACATCACTTTATAACCTTCACAAAGAAGAACATGCTCCCATTCATTTTAGCATTGACAAACTTTTACAAAATGAGGGAAAATGTACTTACTCTTCACAACCTAGAATTTAGGTATTAATCCTTTTGTATTCAGATAATTTTCAAGTCCAAAAACCTTTCGAGATTACTCACTCTATTTTTCTCTTCATCAGAAGTCTAGGGGATGTTTGTCTCCATTCGACCTGTTAATGCCTTTTATGTAGAGTTCAATTAATTGTAGCCTATGAACTTATCAATAACTTTATAAGACATGTGGGTCTCTACGACACCATTATGATTAGAACATATAAACATAACATCATAATATCACAAAAAAATAATCACACTAAAAAGAAAGCAATGATTAACACATGTTATAATGTTAGTACAATGTCATCATCTTTTGGAAACTAAATAGTCTAATATGTTGGGTTGTGTTATATTCTTTCCACGACTAGCCCACGTAGTTAACCAGGGGTTAGAGGGTGGGGGGGGTCACAGGGGGTTTGAGGTGTACCCGTAACCCCACTTTATGGGGTCTGGGGCAGCGCCTCGGAAAATTTTGGTTTTGGAGCCTATGTTAGGTTGGGTAGACCCACCTATGGTTTTGTGCATGATTTTCGCACGTGTTTTATGGACGCGATGGTTTTTCGGTCCATGGTTTTGGAAGCGATGGTTTTCAGTCCATGGTATTGGATGCTTCGACATGTATAAATATGTATTGTAACATTGAAAGGAACATAATGAAAAATCAAGCTGGTAGTCCTAGTTTTGGGATCCAGGGGAAAATCTCTATGTATATGTGTTTTATGTGTTATGCTCTCGCATTGTTTATTTTCTGTGTTTTAGAATTCGTATGCAAGTAATTTATGTACGGGGTTAAAACCTACATTTGGTATCGGAGCAGTTTTGGCTTCAAGGGGACGCCTTTGTTGCTAAGGGGTTTCGCTCGAGCCTGTGGTACACCCCGTTTAGTGGGAGATCTGCGAGATCAATTCTAGTGGTGAAAGAAGTTGGCGAGCAGTGGAAAGATAGAGATCGAGAAATTTAATGGTCAGAGTTTTGAGTTGTGGAAACTCAAGATGGAGGATCTGTTGGTGAATAAAGATCAGTGGATCGTGGTAGATCTAGGTACTAAACCAACAAGAGTGTTCAATGAAGAATGGAAGAAGTTGCATCGAAAGGTAAAGAGCACAATACAATTGTGTGTCTCAAATTCAGTATTGTTGAATGTATCAGGGGAAGCTACAACAAAGGCTTTGTGGGACAAGTTAGGGACTTTGTACCAATCTAAGTCTCTGGTGAATAAATTGTTCCTACGGAAAAAGCTGTATAACCTGAGGATGAAAGATGGAGAATCGATGACAGAGCATCTAAACGCATTTAATACTGTGGTAAGTCAGTTAGCATCTATTGATATTAAAATTTCAGATGAAGATAAGTGCATCAGTTTGTTGTGTTCTCTACCAGATTCATGGGATAGTCTGGTTATTGCAATAGGTAGCAATACAACTGCCTTGCATTTTGATGAAATAGTCTCATCCTTACTGATGGAGGAGATGAGACGGAAAAATATGGAGAGCCAGAATCGTGATGCCTTGTTTGTATGAGGACGGTCCCAGAATAGAGACAAAAATAAGTCATCAAGTGGGAGATCTAAATCTAGAGGGAGATCTAAGTCTCCAGGAAAACCTGTAAAGGTGGTGTTCTGGAAATGCAGAAAGGAAGGGCACCACAAAAGGGACTGTAAATCTAAAGCTCCTGATAAAGGAAATGGATCTGATGATGCTCCTTCTACAAAGGTGAAAACCACCTCAGATGAAGGTGGGTATGTGTACTTGGCTTCTTCAAGTGCACATGTAGATCATGAGGCATGGTTGATTGACTCAGGTGCATCCTTTCACTTCACTCCCCATAAAGAGTGGTTTTGCGAGTATGAGAAATGTGATGGTGGTGATGTCTTCTTGGGGGATGACAGGAAGGCTAGAATCGTTGGTCGCGGAAAATTAAAGTTAAAGTTGCAAGGTGAAAGGGTTAGAACACTTCCGAGTATTCTGGATTTTCCTACATTAGCCAAAAATCTGATTTTTGTAAGCAAGTTGGATGATGCAAGTGTAAAAACAGTGTTCGAGAAGGATACCAGCAAAATGGTTCGGGGAGCACTGGTATTGATGCAGGGAGTTTAGATTGGAACTCTGTACAAGCTGTAAGGTAGCACTGTTATTGATGGGTGCAACAGTTATGTGGTTTCTGAAATTGGTGCAAAAAATCTAGTGGTCTCTGGAGAGAAGACCATGCTATGGTATCAAAGGCTTGGAGATATTGGAGAGAAGGGACTTCGAATACTTCATGGTAAAGGTATGGTAGAAGGTATGAGTAATAGCTCTCTGGATTTTGATTTCTATGAAAATTATGTTTATGGGAAGAAGAATCAGGTCAGTTTCCCCTCCGGTGGTAAGAGGGCGAAACATATATTAGAGCTTGTGCACAGTGATGTGTTTGGACCTGTGAAGGTTCCATCACTGGGTAAGTCTGTGTACTATGTATCATTTATAGATGACTTCTCAAGGAATACATGGATATATTTCCTTAAGAAGAAAGTTGAAGTCTTTGACAGGTTTAAAGAATTTAAGGCTCCGGTGGAAAACCATACAGAGAAGAAGATGAAGGTGCTGAGGATAGATAACGGTGGAGAGTTTCGTAGTAAGGAATTTGAAGAATTTTGTAAGAAGTGTAGTATAGCATGGTAGAATACTACTCCATATACACCTCAGCAAAATGGAGTTGCAGAAAGAATGAACAAGACGTTGATGGAAAGGGCAAGAAGCATGCTTAGTGGTGCCGAGTTAGGACAAGAATTCTGGGTAGAGGCAGTGGATACTGCATGTTACCTGGTCAACAGGTCACCTTCATAAGTGTTGGAGGATAAGACTCCACAAGAGGTATGGACTGGTAAGAAACCCCCTCTTTCACATCTAAGGGTATTTGGATGTGATGCATATGGACACGTTCCAAAGGAGAAACGAACCAAGTTGGATAGTAAATCTGAAAAGTGCATCTTTATTGGGTATAAGGATGGTTTAAAGGGTTATAAGCTTTGGAACCCAGTAACAACGAAGGTTGTGTACAACCGAGATGTGGTGTTCAGAGAGGTGAAAGATGTTATTAAACATGAATTCCAACCAAAGGAACCTGAGAAGATAGAGTTTGAGCTAAAGGAGGAAGAATCAGACTCTACAACAGAGGAGGAATCAAAAGATGTAGAGCCACAAACTCCGGCTGTGAGAAGATCAGTTCGAGAAAGAAGGTAGCCAGAAAGGTATAGTCCATCTGCTTTTTGTTCAAATTTTGCTTTGTTTGTTACTAATGATGATCCCAGAATTGTGAAGGAAGCAGTGGATTCAGAGGATGGAAAACTCTGGAAAGAGGCCATGGTTGATGAAATGGCATCTTTGAACAAAAATGAGGCTTAGGATCTGGTGGAGTTGCCAGCTGGAAGGAAACCCATTGGCAGCAAATAGGTGTTCAAAAAGAAGACAAATGCAGAAGGAAAAGTGGAGAAATACAAAGCTCGGTTGTTAGCAAAAGGTTATTCCCAGGTGCCAGGAATTGATTTTGGTGATATTTTTTCTCCTGTTGCCAAGGTAACTTCTATTAGATTACTTTTATCTGTTGTTGATGCTTTTGATTTTGAGGTAGAACAGATGGATGTGAAGACAACATTCCTTCACGAGGATCTAGAAGAGGAAATCTACATGAAGCAACCTGAAGGCTTTGCGATGAAGGGTAAGAAAGAACTGGTATGCAAGTTAAAGAAGTCTCTATATGGGTTAAAACAGTCACCAAGGATGTGGTATCAGAAATTTGATACATTTATATGGGGACTTGGCTTCACCAGAAGCAAAGCAGATCACTGTGCCTATTTTAAATTAATTGGTGACCATGTTATTTATTTGGTCTTGTATGTGGATGATATGTTGCTGGTTGGAAATGACAAAGAAATTATCCAGGATTTGAAGACCCAATTGTCCTCCAAATTTGACATGAAAGATCTTGGTGCTGCAAACTATATTTTGGGCATGGAAATTAAAAGAGATCGAGCAAAGAGGAAGCTCTGGTTAAACCAGAGGAAGTATGTCGAGACAATATTGCAGAGGTTTAATATGCAAGATAGTAAATAGGTGAAGGTTCCTATTACTATAGGTGTGAGGTTATCTGTTGAACAGTGTCCCAAGACATAAGAAGAGGAAGAGGACATGTCCCGTGTTCCATATGCAAGTGCAGTCGGTAGCCTGATGTATACAATGGTATGTACTAGACCAGACATTGCACATGCAATGGGAGTATTGAGCAGGTTTATGTCAAAACCAGGGAAGGAGCATTGGACAACAGTGAAGTGGGTTTTCAGGTATTTGCGTGGCACTAGTGATTATAGTTTGTGCTACCAGGGAAGACCAGGATTGGAAAGAGTGTTGGATATTCATGGCTTTTTTGATGCAGACTGGGCTGGAGATCTAGATCAGAAAAGATCTACAAGTGGGTATGTGTTTAACCTATTTGGAGGTGAAGTCAGTTGGATGAGTAAGAAACAATCTGTAGTGGCACTATCAACTACAGAGGCAGAATACATGGTAGCCACTCATGAAAGCAAGGAAGCAGTTTGGTTGCAAATATTGTGTTCAAATATGGGGTTAGTACAGAGAGCTATAAGGATATACTATGACAGCCAAAGTGCAATTTTCTTAGCAAAGAACCCCGCATATCATTCAAAGACAAAGCACATTGATGTTCAGTATCACATTGTGAGGGATATGATAGAAGACAAAAAGGTGTTGCTGGTAAAGGTGGACACTTTGAAGAATACTACAGGTGAATTCACAAAATCTATGAGCTCTGAGAAGTTCTCTTGGTGTAGAGAGACAATGGGTGTTTCAGGGCTGGAAAAATGACTAAGCTCTCTTGTGGCCCCCTGTGGAAAGAAAACAACAAGTGGGAGAATGTTGGGTTGTGTTATATTCTTTCCATGACTAGCCCACGTAGTTAACCGGGGGTTAGAAGGGGGGAGGGGGGGGTCTCAGGGGGTTTGAGGTGTACCCGTAACCCCACTTTATGGGGTTTGGGGTAGCGCCTCGGAAAATTTTGGTTTTGGACCCTATGTTAGGTTGGGTGGACCCACCTATGGTTTTGTGCATGATTTTTGCACATGTTTTTTGGACGTGATGGTTTTTCGATCCATGGTTTTGGACGCGATGGTTTTCGGTCCATGGTATTGGATGCTTCGGCATGTATAAATATGTATTGTAACATTGAAAGGAACATAATGAAAAATAAAGCCGATAGTCCTGGTTTTGGGATCCAGGGGAAAATCTCTATGTATATGTGTTTTATGTGTTATGCTCTCGCATTGTTTATTTTTTGTGTTTTAGAATTTGTATGCAGGTAATTTCTATACGGGGTTAAAACCTACATAATAGTGGTTCTGCCTAAAATTGTAATAAAGTTTGATTTCTTTTAGAATCAATCAATGACCACAATGGACATACTTCCCATAATAGAGATGTAATTTCTTCTTCAAGAAGTTCTAAAATGTCATATTTTACTCTCTCTATTCTTGATGGCTCTTCCTATCCCTCATCTTGAATCTATATTGTCTAAAAACTTACCTGAGGAAGGGAGCACATCCCTTATTACGAAAAATAATAATTTTGCACATTTTAATCTCAATTATTCATCAAGGTAACCATTTAGTATAGTGACAGATGGAAGCTTGTTACTATCATGTGATCCCTTCTTGAATTTTCTACAATATTGCACGATTTTGAGCGACAACGTAGTCTTAATAGCGATTTGGGTTATTTTTTGTACTGTAGTTGCAATCTAATTCATTACTATTGGGAATAATACTGAGTGGGGGGTGGGAGGGGGGGTGAATCAATATTTATCAAATCAATAAATTTTTCTTTTCATACTCTGATTTATATATGCTACTTCAATGAAGGGAACTCGCGTGTGCATGCAACTGTCTTTAAGGCAACTAGCGTATATCCAGTGAACTTGTGATTCAGTTAATTCATCATATGTTGATCTTTAATCAATGCATCAGTACTTTATTAACCATTTAAACAATAACCATGTGCAGTAATAACAGAATAAACCATCACACATAAGCAACACACATGAACACCAAGAATTAAGGTGGAAACCCAATGTGGGACAAAAACCACTTGTTGTTGTCTTCTTTTAATATAAGAAAAACTTGTTTACAATCTTGTACTAGTGAAAACTCATAACAGTACGTAGTCACCCACCTACAAAATGCTACAAACTTCTCTCATTCTCTAGCTTCTACAGGAAGGGAGCTACAACCCCCTAGCTCTTGTACTAGCTGATCCATTTACTAGTACATAGGCGCTGACCTACGGAGGGCTCCAACCTTAACTCATTTTCCAGCTGCTACTGGAAGGGAGCTCCAACCCCCTAGCTCTTGTACTAACCAATTTGTTTACTAGTACATAGGTTCCGACCTACAAAAGGCCCCAACCTTCACTCATTTTCTAGTTTCTACTAGAAGGGAGCTCCAAACCCCTAGCTCTTGTACTATCCAATATGTTTACCAGTACGTAGACGCTAGCCTACAGAAGGCTACGACATTCTCTCTTCCTCCAGGGGCCATGTTTCATAAGTTTTCCGACTGGATACTCTTGGAACACAACACCACAATCTGAAGGCCACCTTTCATCCAATTTTCATACTGGACCCAATAGCAACATTGAAGCTCAAAATCAATCACCATTGAAATACAACCAATCACTGAAAACCCATCATCACTGAATCAAATCACAATCAAACACTCTGAACATTCAGAATATTGTCACTAGAACATAGAGCAGAACCCAGAACTCTGCATTAACAACCAGAACCAACTGCAACTTCAAACATCATATGTCATATTGTATATGCTACTTTGATGTGTCCAACCAGCGTGTATGTACACTTTTACCAAAGCGAACTAGCGTATAGATCTGCAAATACTAACTTAAAACTTCATAACTATTCCAGACTTTAGTCATACCCAGATCATAACATTTACCGAATAAAACATGCGTTAGTATTCAAATCTAGACTATCCATGATCAAACCACATAATGATAATTCATATTAGGCCTTAGGATCCTGATCCATCATCCATCATCGACCACTTAGGTTCATCCTTAGTTTAGATCAAGCAAAGCATCAGAAACCCATAACCTCCATATTTGATCTAACTCTTCATAAGATATTCAATTCTTGTACACTGCTATCCCTTTGATCTTCTCCTCCTTATATACTTAGATCCTTTGTCAATACCTCAGACCAAAACCACTTAATACCTATGGTATTCTTGGGCAGGATCAAATAGTCATTACTCCACTCAATATTGTGGGCTAATACCATGGTGTTAACGTTGGTTTCAAATCTGTTCACAGGTTTTTCCTCAAAATAAAAAAAATAATACCATGGTATTGACCTCTGGTGTTCTTTGCTCTTGAATTTCCTTTTTTTTCCAACCTATACACGCTTTTCCTCTTGTGAGAATGCGTGTATACGTATACACTCTTTTTGTTCTGTGCACCTGTGTGTATACGCTACTTGGACAAAGTGAACTAACATATACCTCTCTTTCTTCAATCTCTAGAGCCTGATCTGTAATCCTTTCTTGTTAACCTGTTGCACTGTGAACTGTCATCTATGTGAGTTTCTATCAAGGTTAACATCTGTATCATAATGCCAACAATTACTCTCAATGGTTTAATTACAACTACAACTTGTATGCATCCATGGTAATTTCAAGCCTTTGTGGTAGAAAATTATTACATTATTCTTTTCATCACTCGATAACAAAATATTACATTAACAGCAGATTCTTTTACTTCTTGCTGAGTAGCTACTCTCATCATGGCACACAATGTTTTTTTTTTGTAAACATTGTAAAGCTCTATGTATTATCTATTTCCAAAAGTTTTTATATCCATAATCTCCGGGTATTCACCTACTCGAAGGAAACCAGGTGACCACCGGCCAGCATTAAAACCATTCCAAAATTTGAACAAGTTCATAATAATCCATCCATTGTTTCTATGTTGACTGTCTCTTCTATTAGCACTAAAGATCAAAATAGACATGCTTATTTCCTTCATCAAATTCAAAATTTAGAAAACAAAACTATCTGGATCTCTAGATTAGTCCTCATCTGAGGAGGCTATCGGAGCTGGTGCCTTTGCACTGGAGCCAGGCATCTCACATCTTTGTTCCAGTTTCCACTTTATTGTTGTCAGGGTCTGCTCAATCCTTCCCAGGGCGAGATTGTTCCAGTATGTCTGTATCTGTATGGTCACTATTTCCTTGAGAAGTTCCACACAGACTGGGTCCTTCTCCTTTTTTCTTTCTTGTTTATCACATACTTCTCCTTCCATGTGTTCATGGTGGAGAGTCATGGCCCGAGCCATGACGTGTTTCATGATCCAATATTGTTGTATGGTATTTTTGAACAACGATTGTCTTCCATTCGTTGTCCCAAGGTCCTGTAGCATTCCTTCCCATTCTTCCATTGGTATGTCTCTACATCTAAGGTTGTCCCTTAGATCTCGTTCCCAATTCCAAATCTAATCTCTAACTTCCTTCAGATTTCCCTCCATGTATGAGTCAATGATCTTCTTCATTTGATCTTTGTCAACCTTTCTGCCCCTTTTCTTTCCTTGTATGATGGTTCCTTCTTCTTTCTTAACTATCCTCTTACTTCTCCTGGGAGCCATTCTTCTTTCAGCTTGGTCTTTAACACTATTTTCCTGTTGCTCTTTGTCCTATTTCGCAGTCTTGCCCTGTTATGATGCGGGACCTATCAAAAAATCAACACAAATGTCAGCCATATCATTTACGTTTACATTATTTTTTGTGGGTTCCCCCCCCCCATCTCTGGTTTTCCACCCTCTAGGTTTCTGACCTCTGGCTTCCCTCCCTACTGAGTTTGACTTTGGATTTGATAATCCTTCGAGTCATGGGGTAACAATGGTTACTTTTCTCTTCCCAGCCCATGCAGGGATCCCCCTTTTGCTTATTTTTCCTCTTCTCACCTGAGGGCTCACACATGGTGTGAAGTAGGCTACTGTGGCCTCCTCTTATCTTGATTTTCTTAGTTTTTCCAACCAGATTTCTTCTGGCTGAGTTTTCTCCCCTCCCCCTAGGGTGCAACTCCATCCCCCAGGAGTTCTAGTTTTTCCTTTCCCAGCAACTCTCATCCAGGGCTACAGGCATTCTTCCTTTCCCTAGAGTATAGTATGCTAGGACCTCTATTCTAAGGTGGGGGTCGGTAGGATTTAGTTCAGACAGGCCTTTGTTCTCATACTGCTCGCCATCTCTCCTATCTGTCTCTCCATCCCGAGCAACTAGGAACTCTTCGAAATGTTTTCCTTTCAAACCTCTGAGATTTCTATTACAATTGAAGTGATAATACCAGGTATTCTTACCATACTACATTCCTAATCTACTTCTCAAAAAATTTACACTATCAGAGTTTAAGGCTAGAGATATCACATACCCTCTTACCATGCTTCTCCTTGCTTCCTCCTTCTACTTCATCTCATTGCCTGCTCTTCCTTTCTCGTCACCTTTCTTCTTTCTCGTCTGCATGCATATTACCTATTTTCCCTTTTACTTAGACTTTATTCCTTTTTCATTCCCTCCTTCTGTCTTTACCACCAGCTGTCTTGTTGTTTCCTTGGCACGCCTCCCTTCCCTTCTACCTTGGGATGCTGCCCACTTATGTTGTCCAGCATCCTACATTAGCTCCTTTCCTCTCCCGGCTGCTCTTGCCATTGGGTCACTGACTCTACCTTGCCACTTGTCATTATTGCATTACATGTCCTCAATTTTGTTATTCTGCCCTCTCCTCTTCCATACCTTTCCATCTCTTCCCCTATACTCTCGGGGATTGTCCTTACTTTGCCCTCCTCCGTCATCCTACCGAACTCCAATCTTACCCTGTCCTGCTCTACCTCTGTCCTGTACTGTTCCACCTGCGACTGTCCTTTTCCTTTTCCACTCCCATCTTTTCTAGGCGAATTCTCTAGATGCTCGCTCTTGATCCTATCTTGTTCTATCATTTGGATCAGTTGCTCCATATCCTCTTTTTGGTGGAGCTCTTCCGCACTTGCATCCAGTTGTTGATCTCCTTTCAGACATCCCCAGTTCGCAAGGCAGTCTGCAGGAGCATTTCCTTTTCGTCTCACATGGGAAGGTATTATGTAGGCTATCCTTCTCAATTGCTGGCTTATTTCTTTAATTATCCATGTGGTCTGCCAGCTTTGACTCAGCTTCTCTGTTGGTGCTTCGTGCTGTAACTGTTTGAGTGTGTCTATCACGAGCTTTGAATCTCCTTCTATCTGGAGTTTTTGATACCCTTCTCGGATAGATATTTCTATCCCCCTGTTCATCACATGGAATTCTGCCTCATTATTTGATGCATTTCCACAGTCCATCACATAAACCCATCGAGTTCTGCCTCTGTCATCCCTGAATATTCCTCCTATACCCGCCTCCCCTGGATTCCCTTTTGCCGCTCCGTCAAAGTTTAATTTTGTGAATCCCTGTGGCGGGTTCCTGTAGTGGTCGTCTTCTCCAGCTTTTCTAGTCTTATGTTTTCTTCCTTCCATGTCTGTGGTACTTATTTTGATTTGCAAGCGGTTCAGAATACGTGTCTCCGTTTGGTCTACCTTCCAGTCTTCATCATTCCACTTCTCAAGGATTATGGTTTCTCTTATGTTCTGTATTGTTTGGCTCCATATTTCCTTCTTAGCTTTTCCGTCTTCCTTGAATATCAACTGATTTCTTGCTTTCCATATGTTCCACAGGAAGAACCCTATGGATAGATTCTAGGCTCTATTCAAGATTGCATTATGGTATGGTTTACTCCTCCATTTCTCTACAGTTGTATTTATGCTACTTATTTCTCTGTCGCTAATCTCAAAGAGCTGTTGGTGGTTTTTCCACAAGGTATTGTTGACTCGACAGGAGTTGGTCAGGTGTTCCATTGTTCCTTCTTGTTCCTGGAAAAGGACATAACGCGATGGACCGTGTGTCCCCTTCCTTCTCAACTAGTCCCAGGTTAAGGCTCACCCATGGGCCAGTATCCAGGTAAATAACACTATCTTTGGCCAAGGTTTCATTTTCCAGATTCTATCCCATTTTTTGATTTTTGGGTTTCTTATGCTACTAGCCTTTATGTAATATCCTTATTTTGTTGTAAAAATTCCTTTACTGCGTTTCCCCCATCTTATAATATCTGTTCCTTCTTTGACTGCAATTTTCCTTATCTCCATCCCCTTTTTGTAATTTGCCCACTACTCTATTTCTGGTGCTTCTTGCCAATCCTTTTTCATTTTCCATTTTCTCCAGTAGCTGTCCCTTTCAGGCAACCAGTAGTTCCTGGCTGCATCTTCCTCCATTTGGGTGGTGAACTAATGAATATCTTGGAGTTGAGGTTGCTGGTGGAGGGTTTCTCTCTGTTGCCATGCCTCATTCCAGAAGTTTGCTTTGTCACCCTCCCTGATTTCCCAGAAACTGTGTTCTCTTATCAGGTCCCTGTTTGACCTTGCTAGGTTCCAAATTGCAGAGCCTTTCTTTTCTGATTGGCTTCTCAATTTTCCTTCAGGGGATCTTGCCATCTCATATTTCTTTTCCCACAATGTCTTCCATAGATCTTCTCCTCCTTGTATCCACCTCCACCACAGTTTTGCACCCATTACTTGGTTTAGGATATATGGATCTCGCAACCCTAATCCTCCTTCTATTAGAGATTTGCTTAGCCATTTCCATGAAAGCAATGCCCACTTTTTAGTTTTGTTTGTTCCTTGCCATAGAATTTTTTTGAAAATTTCCACCATTTTTTGGCATATTGTTTTTGGAATAGCTTGGCTGGTCATTTGGTATATTGGTATTGATTGGAGGACCGACTTAAGGAGAATGAGGTGACTCGGGGTGTTCAGAGTTCTGAACGTCTAGTTGTCCATTCTTTTTTGAATTTTCCCTATCAGACCTCCCCAGTTAGCAATTCTATTTTTCTTATCACTAAGCTGGACACCTAGATATTTGGTGGGAAACTTCCCTATTCAAAACCCCATTGTTATAGCTAGGAATGATTGGGAAATCATTGGGGTATTGAAAAAGAAGATTTTTGTTTTATCTTTATTTATCTTTGTACCTGATGCTTGTGTGAAATTTTCAAGTATTTCCACTATTTCCTTTGCCTCCTTGAGATTGGCTTGTCCATACATCATGACGTCATCTACGAATTGTTGATGTGTAATGGGTAGTTCTTCTCCCCACAATCTGAGACCTTTTAGCTTTCCACTATTCACTCTTTCTTCTATTAGTCTACCCAGACCATCAATAGCTATTATGAATAGGAATGGGGAGAGAGGGTCCCCCTGTCTAAGTCCTCTGGACAGTTTAAAAGTTTCTATAGGGGTCCCATTTAGCATTATGGACATACTTGGAGTGGTGATCATAGACATTATCCATTCTATCCATCTATCATCGAACCCGTAAGCTTTTAGGATTTTCTGGAGGTATTCCCAGCTTAGCTTATCATAAGCTTTAGCTAGGTCAAGTTTGATCCTCATTCCTTTGTGTCTTGAGTTCTTCAGTGAATGGATCATCTCTTGTGCAACTATGATTCTATCCACTATCTCTCTCCCTTTCACGAAACCTGTTTGTTCCTCGGAGATCAATTCTGGAAGGATAGATTTTAATCTGTTCACCATTATGGTTTCTAGGATTTTGTAAATTACGTTACATAATGCTATTGATCTGAAACCATGAGGTTCATCAGCCTTTTAAAGTTTCAGGATCAATGCATGGAAGGTTGCATTCTAAGCTGGGTGCATTCTCTTCGTACATCTTGATTCTTCTACGGCATTTACAATGTCTTAGTTCATAAAGCTCCAGGTTGCTTGGAATAATTTTGCTATGTATCTGTCCGGTCCTGGGGCTTTGTTCTTTGCCATTGTCTTCATTGTCTCTTCTACCTCTTTTTCAGTAATCACCCTTAGGAGTGCCATGTTCTATTCTCGATTTACCCTTCTAGGTATATATTGAGCTATTTTTTCTAACTCCTCTTCTCTATTGCTTTGTGTCTCAGTCAGGATTTCTTTGAAGTGTTGTATCAGCAGCCTCTCCATCTCCTCTTTCCGAGTTAACCTGTTGCCTTGGTTGTCTCTTAGAGAAAATATTCTATTATGTTGTCTATGCTATTGCATGGCTCTATGGAAGAATTTCGTATTTCTTTCCCCCTCTTTCAGCCATTGTATTCTTGACTTCTATCTCCATAAAATTTCCTCCTATTTTCTTCTTTCCTCTAGTCTGTTTAGTACCACTCCTTCTTCCTGAGCTAGTTCCTCTATTCTCCCGTCTTCTATTATTGTCTGTTGTATTCTTTTCATGTTTGTCTTAAGCTTTTCTTGGTATTTTTGAATATTGCCAAATTCCTCTCTATTCCATTTCTTTATTTTGCCTTTTAGGTCTTTTAGTCTTAATTGGAGGGTGTGCATCTTGTTCCTTCCTTTAATTTCAATCTCATTGTTCTACCACCATTGCTCCATTTTTTCTATGAAGGTTGGTTCTCGCAGCCAAAAAGCTTCAAACCTGAAGGGTCTGTTCTGGTTTTGACTGTTCATGGCGATTTCTAGTTTTATGGGCTAGTGGTCTGATCCTTGGCATGGCAGGATTGTCACTTCATAGAAAATGTCTCTCCCTATAAAGTGTTCGAAACCTATCAAGCCTAGAGGCTATCTGCTTACTTCCTCCTCTTCGGTTGTTCCAAGTGAATTTTCCATTAATGGTATGTATATCAATCATTTTTAGGGCCGACTGTGTTTCTCTAAATCTTTCCATGTCTGGTTCTTCCCATTGCAATCCCCCCTTCTTCTCCTCTTTTGAAGTTGTCATATTAAAATCACCTGCTATCAACCACAATTTTTCTGTGTGCATGTTTCCTAACTGTTGCATTTGGAGGAGGAAGTTTCCTCTTTCCACTGTTATATGGGGTCCATAAACCGCCGAGACCAAGAACCAGTCTTTGTGGCCTATTAGTCTGAATCTCCCTGAAAGGATCCTTTTCATTCCTATCCAATAGTCTACTGTGACTTCTGCGGGGTTCCATAGGATTTTAATCCCCCCCGCATTTCCTTTTGCATCAATTGTCATACATTCATAAGTAGGTTTTTTTTTTAGAATCTCCTCCATTTCCCCCCTGTTATTTTTATTTCTTGTAACAACATAATTTGGGGTTTTTCTCTTTTTATCCTTTCTGCTAGGTATCTCTGCTTACCTTTGCTATTAAGACCCCGAATGTTCCAGGATGTAATTATCATTGGTTGGTTGGGGTTGTTTGGTGGAAGACCGCTGAGAGTGGTACTACTCTTCCCATATTAACTAGCATTTCTCCCATAACCTGTATTGACTCCTGAAGATTCCTTCTACCTCTTTTTTTCCCTCCTTTTGCTTTACTTTGTTGCTCTTGGTTATTTTTAGGTTGTATGCCTAGTTGCTCATTCATTCCTGTATTTCCCTAATCTTGTTTTTCTTTATATTGTTGGAAGGTTTCCCTGTATAATTTTTTATCCTCTTTTGGGATGAATCTTTCGTCCAAGTGTCTCCATTTGTCCAGGAGTTTCCTCAGGATTTCTTCTTTAGTTGTTGGATCTTCCCCTTTACTGTTGTCTATTTCCATTACTTTATTTTCCCGGTTTTCCTCCTTTTCCTTTCCTACCTTTTCCGCTGTTTCGTTTTCTGTTTTTCGCTTTGTGTTGTTTGCGTCTTGGCTTGGTTTGCCTCCCTATTCTTTTTCCTCCTGATAATCCATTACTCTAATTTCTTGATCTTCTTCTTCTACCTGTAGGATTTCAAATCTATTTGCCTTATTTGTTTTTGCTTGTTGTTCTTTTCTTCCTTCCTTAAGGGTTTCCTTTGTAGGTTTTTTCTTATATTTTATCTCTTGAAACCCATCATTATCTTCTTGATGTTTCCTCTGTTGCTTTCTCTTCCGTTCTTCCTCTTCTGCATTAAGGGGGCATTCCTTCTAAAGGTTCCCATATTCATGGCATTTTCTGCACCGAAAGGGGATGTGCTCGTAGTCTAGTGCCTGCTGCCACACCTCCTCATGGTATTCTAGCTCCACTGCCCCTGGAATAGGGTTCGCTATGTTCATATAGAAGCAGATTCTTGCATAAGAGGTATATCTACCCTTCTTTGTTGATTCAGCTATTTTGACAAAGCTTCCTATGGTATTACCTATTCCTTCCAGAATCTCAGGGTCCCAGAAATCCATTGGTAATCCAAACAGTCTTACCCACACTGGAGCTGCTAGGAATTTCTCTGTATCAGGGTTGTAACATTCCTCCCAATACCTCATGAATAAACCTGCATTATTATGAAAGTATGGACCATTTTCAAACACTATGTTTATCTTGTAGGTTTGAGAAGATTACCATAAAGAAGCCTCGTGCACCCAGCTTCAGCTCTATGTGGCCTCGGGGTTGCCATTTATGTTGTATCCATCTTGTTAGGTCTTTTTCTGATGGCCATATGCTGATGAACTTGCATATTAATGTGTGGTCCTTCATATAGCTTCTATAGTGCTCAAGTTTATTCATGGGGATAACAAATCTCAATTTTTCCACTGCACAGGGTAAGCATTTTCCCTTGTTGTCTGCCTACCATCTTGCTCCGAGGACAGGTCGTTGTGTCTTTATTTCCTCCTCCAGTTTTCTGGTGCTCGTTCCATCTCCTACCGTTGCATCTCTATAGGAGGGGATCTCTCCCCTCCTGTCATCCTCTGTCATTCCTATGCTCTCTTGGTTTCAGTGCCGCTTTTCTACCTATTTCCGAGGTTTTTCGTGCTGCCTACCTCATGGCCACATGACCATTAGGGTTACAGAGCTCCCAAAAACCCTCATCGTTTCCTTCTTTGTTGTAAATATGGCACAACCATTGTTGGCCAAATACATAATTCTAAAATTTTAAACCCTTACTCGATGGCATGATTTCCCATACAAACTTTGTTGAACCAAACCCTAAATTCATTCTTTTAACATGCTAGCGATCAAGTGACATTTATCTCATTACACTATTTCTTTTAATGCATCTATGTTTTGGTGAAAGTGTGTTGTAATTTACTTGATGATTTCATGGGATCTTCTAGAATTTGGTTACACATTATTGTTTTGATGATATAATTTATATCCCTAAAAATATATTGGCCTGACTCCACACAGATATTATGGCATAAATTCTTTGTAATATTGAGGCATAAATCCTTCACCTGCATGATGATGATAATAGCTAAGATCCATCCTTTTGTAAACATGAATAAAATAAATTTAACATGGCTCGACTATGATTCCCTATTTCGTTCATTTTTCTACTCAATCTCACTATCATAGTGCCTCAAAATTGTCAAATCATCAATTCAATTACAAGTGCTTGAAGAGAGCCTTGATATTGCTAGTATTTTTCTTTGATAGGTGACATCTGATATTTGTTAAAAATATTGTGTAACAACCATTTTCTTTGCTAAATTATTCAAATAACCATTGTGGTCTATCTAAATTCAATGACTGATGGAAAGCATAGACAAATTAGATAAGCCATTTATTTCTAGAAAAAATCTTCCTAATGTAGCTCTTGTAGATGGTTCCCTTCAAAATCATTCCCAAGGGAATGAGAACACCTAATAAGCTAGTATATTTCTGGAAAAGCCCAAAAATTGTCTAGTTGGTCACTTCACCAAGAATATTTTACACCATAGGCTCCAACTAGGGACTACTTCCCCCTATGTGATGCAGAGAATTGTAGACTAGGTGCCTTACTGTTGGATCAATGGAGTCATATCAATCTAGTTTCTTCACTTCTGATTTTTCTTGTAACCTAAAAATTGTGACTTGCTCTAGTCAAACTAAAAAAAAATCCATATTTTGGAAACAAAAATTGTTGAAACAAAAACAAACTAATCTATTACACACCATATTGACATAACTCAAACTTATTCAATCACACACCCCTACTCTATTCAACTGAAAATTTTCCCTGTTAAGTATAATCAAACTTCCAGTGTAACCAAGTGTGGAGTGGATTATCTAACATACCACCTTGCATGCAACTGAAGTTATGAAAAGAATATACAATATGAAATTCAGATTCCATAGACAGCTTATACTTACACGTGAAAATTGGTAAGTTGTTGAAACACACATCGTTGAAGAACTCTGAAACCATCCTCTATAGTATATGAGATTTTTTATCACTGTCGATAAGAAGAAAAATATATTGTTGAATGTAATCATTGTCAAACCTCGAGCTAACATAGCAACAAATGCATCTAACATTTTGATCCAGTGAAATCTCCAACCCATGGAATCACCAGGTGAAAACAAAGTGGAGTCGCCAAGTGAAAAAATTGTAGGTAATATCTAATGTCTAATATTTCTTCACCATCAAAGAATATATCTAATCAATTATAATTCTCCTAGGAAATATCTCCTCATTATTATGTTCCCCGCCAATGGTGCCAAATGTTGTATATATTTCTTGAAGACAATTTTTGCCAGGAAACTATGCCAAGAAATCAAATCACACTACTTTAGGCTCAAGTTGGCCCTTGAACTAGAGGGGATCCCTCAAATGTTACAAGGGCACTAGTTGATTGTTCATGGCAATGAATAGTATCCTTTTAAGCACAATGGCTAGATTTAGGGAAATTGGGGGCTTGTTGAGAGGTGGTTACCGAGGGTTTCATATCCTTTCTTAAAACAAATAAAACTCTCCCTTTCATAAGTATAACTAGTAGGCCCTGGATTCAACCTTTTCAAATACCATTGAATTTAAAGTGATGAAAAGAAGATTACAAAATTATAACCAATAGAGACACACCCATCTTGAGTATATTAACTATCTGTTATAAAAGGAAAGTGCATAAAAGATCGTCAACAAGGGCGTTCTAGTGCGTTGTATATTCATACCGGGGGGGATATTTACTGGTGATATTGCAGAACATATACGAGCCCCTTTCAATGGAATATCGCTCAATGGCTCAACAATAGTACATTTTAGAATTGCATAGAAGGAAAAAATCTTCATATGCAGAGGAACTAATATTGGCAAATTGTTTATTTAGTTTGCTCAATTATGAATATAACTTTGTCGGGGGAATTAAGGGAGGCTAATACTTAGCCTAACCTCTCCTTATGATCCACACAATTCAAAATGTACGAAGAAAAGATTATGGAAAATACAAGAAATTGCATTTAGAGATAAAACACAATTCCATAAGCTAAAAAAGGGAACCTTCTTATTAAACTTGCAAAAAAGGAAAGTCTTTAAATATGGATTACAAAATTTTTTATTCAAAAATCTAACCCTTACTCCATTATAAATGGTAATATTTATAAGAAAAATATAATCCCTAAGCTATTATCTAGCCTTTATGAATCAAAATCTAAACAATAAACTAAAAATAAATACAGTCTCTTATTTTTTTCCAGGAAATCTGGAAAATCCTTTATTGTTGAATGATTTCCTTCATTCTTGGGACTGATTGCTCAATTGTTGCCTCAAAATATGCCTTTAAATCTGAAACTGACTCGTTGATGATGATCCTCCTCCTTAAAATACAAGACTCTTGAATTTGTCCTCAAAATCTGTCAATTTCTCTTTAAACAAGGTCAACTCTGATATAAATACTTTCATCACTTTTCTTCTTCATACTTCCACTTAAATGACTTAATGTTTGACTAAGTTAAGTAAAAAGAAACATTAAAACTATTATGACATTTTTAAATCACTTCAAAGAAATGAACTCAAAATAACCTCCATTTTTCAAACATTGCACTTTGATGAATAATTTAATTATGTTGTAGCGGCTACAACCACCCTCAAAAATTTTGCCTACACTTCATTTTGGAGCCTCCCTCCTAAAATCACAACAACTCATCTTACGTTGACCCAGGTACTTGTGTTTTCATGGATTTTTATCTTCTACTTATGGCTTGTGTTTTCTAACTTGCTTTTATGTCTAACCCGCAAGTCTATCTCTTCACTTGGTTTGAACCTAGCTCCTTGAGGGAAACCAGCCTTCAGTCCAGGAATTGCACAGTCCAAGCTCGCAGTGAGCCTTCAACTCCAAAATTGTATAGAACCAGCTTATAGCATGCTTTCAGTTGGGAAACTACAAAGAGCATGAGAGGCATCCTTGGCCACTCAGCCCAGAAATTGCACAAAATATTTCCCTCAGCAGTTGCCCAATGCATGAGCTAGTGAGTTTCCCGGATTCCCTAGGAACTGCGCAATCTCTTCGTGCATGCATGGGTTTTTTTTTCCTGAAAAGGGAAAAAATCAAAAACTGAAAAGGAATCCCTAAAAAATAGGGATCTATTTTAAGCAGTTGGAGTTACAATTAAGTTATTTTTGGAAACTTCCGCCAAGTGTCACTTTTCCTATATTTTTTGCCTTCACATCATAAACCCTAAATCGGCCAAATCTATTTAATGGATGCCACCAAAGATCATTTTCACACTCAATCTTGGAGCTCTAGCATTCTCGATGAGATATAGGAACCTTTGGCATGGTCGTCGCAGTGTTTCCAAGTAACTCTTGCTTTTCTAGTCTTTTGTTGTTTTTTCTATCGCTTGTGTTTGCTTGGCTTGTGCAAGTGTTGTTTTACCCATTTTATTGAATGATCATTGGCATTTTTATTTGTTTTATCTTGTAGAAGTGTTGTTTTAATTTTTTCATTTCCTTTCCTAAGTGTCACATACACAACCCAGTTTTTGCACTAACGGTTGTCGTTGCGGCGTCTCTCTCCACATGCTTCATTGTTCTTCAGTTTGATTAATTTGTGCATTCATTTTATTTGCATGCTCATTCACTCAGATATGCACCCACCTTCACTTCTACTTTTAGATCTATTCATTTTCACATTTCCCTTGGCAAGATATGGGCTTCCTTGGCCTAGATCTAGATATTCCTAGGCATGCACTGTGCATTTTTGGATCTCAAGGCTCTGCCTTGGCTCCAGGAATTGTGCAGAGGCTACTAGGGCTTGGCTCTAACTGCACACTATGCAATTCCAAGAGCCAGTCCTAAGCCTTGGTCACTGGGATTGTGCAATGCACAGTCACAAATGGCCTAAGCCTAACTAAAATACTCATTTTGTAGTTCCAATAAGAAGCACCTCCCCACTAGCAGTTGGGACTATGAAATGTGTAGAACCAGCTAGAAATCAGTCACCTCTAAGAGCTAGTATTGTGCAATTCTTCACAGAAGCTGCCTATTTTGTTGTTTGATCTGTTCTTGAAGTTGTTTTGGTTTCACACTAATATTTGCATGCCATGAGTGTCCTCTTTGTTCTTAGGTACAATAGTTGTTGAAAAACTCTCCACAGTTACAGGTAACATGGCTTCCAAGGGAGATGCATCGAAGGATACTATTGAAAGTAGCATTGGGGATGCAGTTGAGCAGGTATCAGTGAGTTTACCATTTTATGCATACACTCATTTTTTCATTGAGAAGGTCATGTAACATGGCAGGAAATCAAGGATATCTTTGCAGGAGACTTCAAGGAAGATCTAGAATATCGGTAGGTGTAAGCCAATATCCACTGGTCAGGCTTACATAAGGTTGCATGTAGGCACCTCACATTCCCATTTACGGACATCATCCACTAGATTGTCTCACACAAAGATCTCAAGACTATGACATTGAACAGTGCTAGTGGAACACAATTTGTTACCTTCAGGATAGAGAATTACCATCAGATGTATCACTTACCTCAGACGGTGAACCACATGGATAAACTTTTCTATGCCACCCATATCTATGTAAACACTGAGAATATTATAAAGTGATATGTGAAGGAGCCGTCAAATTTCAGATCCACACCCAATCATGTTTGCAAGACGAAGTCAATCAAAAAGGCCCATCGGTTCTTATTCATCTTTGCATGCAAATTGTACGGTCAAGAGAGCACGGAGACCTTTCCATAGAATTAGGTGGTTGTGTTGGACCAGTTGGTGAATGATGGAAAACCATTTAACTGGTCAGATTTGTTGTCTCATTAGTTGAAAGTCCATGTGACTAATGCCCAGAATCTGCCCAAGGATGAGCAAGCGAGATTCTACATGTCCACATATTTACATAATGCAATCTATGCCTAACATCAATTTCCTATCATGGGTTGGATGTGGACACCACAGGAGCATGCCGTCAATACTTATTGCAAGTTTCTTTCCTAGTGCAACTACTGAGGAGTTATGGTGAGGTCAACTAACCATTTCATCACCCCAGTGTACAAGTTGATCTTTGAGTAGGATCCACCTTACATGTCCCAAGAAGCAATGGAGGCATTACTTAACATTGCATATTGGTATGCCTCACCCGGTGGCACCTTCATCAGGATGTTGGCGGAAAGAAGCCTATGCATTTTGTACCAATGTTTGCCACAGATAATTTGATCATGCAAGAGGTTGCATATCACATCTCCACAGGGTTATTAGTAGGGTTGCATAGGAGGAAGAAGGCACCATGGCCTTCTCTTCCTTTATGGATTGGATTGTATGAGATTAAGAGCTTGAAATATGCGGATGTCGAAGCCAAGGAGATAGTGAAGTATGAGTTCGACACCAGAGATTACAATCTGTATGATCCCCACGAGATTTGCAAGAACCACTGTGTGAGAGTGTATTATCCATGGATCCACGGGGCATGTCATTGGGTAGAGGAGGACCCTTGGAGGTATTGTTACAACCACTCCAAGCTCAATGAACCAGTCAGCATAACCACATAATGGAAAGGTACCCTGTGGGTAGCAGAACCGCAACAAGCAACAACAACAACAACAACAATAAGCAACAATTCGGCGCAGGACAAGGGTAAGAGGAAGAATGTCAAGAACCCAAAGGCTGAGCAAAGCTACAAGTTCAAAGAATATCCTCTCATTGAGAAATCAGCTTTGGAAGTAGAGGCAAAGAAGCAACAACGCATAAAGAGAGCATAACAGAAGAAGAGAGAGAAGCAAAGGTTGGGGGAAGCAGAAAGGAAATTACAGGAAACATGGAAGAAATTGAAAGAGGAACAAGAGCTAAGAAGGAGAGAGATGGAAGAGAACTAGAAATAGGAACAGGAGGAATGGCAAGCCATGATCATAGAGAAAACTATGCCCATATAGGTTGAGGAGTTAGAACAGCTAGGAGATGAAGAAGAGGGCGAGAAGATGCAGGATCGGGAGCTTGCTCAAAAGACTGAGCAAATGGTTGAATGAGTTTGGATAGGAGCCATAGGACCAAGATACCGATCTCGCCCCTCAGTACCTACCACCTCTAGTATTAGAACTAGTCCTGAGCGAGTAAGGAGAGGTTGATCTCCTTGATGATGATCTGGTGATGGATGTGTACAATCTGTGATTTAATGAGTTGTAGCTAAGAATTGTACAGGCACAAAGAAAGAATTTCTTAGATGATCACGTGTCACCTGCATTTATGAAGGAAAGGGTGATAGTGCCAGATGTTAGGAAGCATCCAGTCACCATGGTTGATGCCACTATGGCTTATGCAGGATCCACAAGCTCAAATGTCAAGTTCTTGTTAGCATAGAATGAATAGATGGCTAAGAACTTGCAAACGGCCAGGCAGAAAGAAAAACAATTTGTAGGATACATAATGGAAGAAATGAGGAAGGTGGTACTTGATGAAGTATTAACTCTTGAGGCCACCATGCAGAAAATCTATGATAGATTTTTCATCATGCATAAGGCAGTTGTCCATCAATTTGGTTTTCAGCAGCGAAGCAAAAATATTTTCCAAACTCTTAGAGACATACACATTGTTATTGCCCATGTGCAGGAATGGACAATGAGATACAAAAGAGACATGCTTCACTTTCCTAAGATGATGAAGCTGCGGGCAGATCTAGACAAAGAAAAGATCCAGATGCAGATTTTGAACTATGAGCAGCTCGCCCCATTCATCAGTAACATACAGGCTTCATATGCATGGTTGTTCAAAAGTTTGGATGTGATGGTAAGGATGCATAGGATCCCATCAATCAATTCCCTCACCATATCTAGGGAGAAGAACCAAGTCCAACTAGAGATCAACGGGTACATGGAGCAGCTAAGGCAAGAGGCCACCAGCGATAACTTGAAGATGAGCACAGAAAACATGCAAAACTACATCGGTGTTCCTGTTGTAGTCAATACCATGCTATGAATGCTTCAGGATGAGTTGGACAAAGGTTCCCAGACCATACACCCACAAGATATGGAGGAAAGAGTCTGCTTCCAGAAAGGCACTATCAAGCAGTATGGGGATACAATAGCACAGTACCAAGCTTGGTATCAGTATGTCACCGAGAGACATCAAGTGGATGTTTCCGAGTTGGTCTTCCCCCAAACTTTTGAGTCATAGTGTTGTGTCTTGGTAGGTTGTCTCTAGCCTATTTTTTCTCACATGGGCACATGTGAAAATTGTATATTATTTTTGAATATATTATAAGTGAAATTTCAAGTGTCATTAGTGGAATCTGAATAGTCACTATGTAATGTAATGATTTATTTGTAAATAAGTTGAAGAGCCACAAGGGTAGTCAAAGAGTCAAAGGGGAATGTCAAGGGTCACCTCACCCTTTATTATAAATAGAACCTCATAACTCATAGAACAGGATTTTGGGGAGCCAAGATTTTGGCTAGGCTTAGGCTTAGAGAAGGTTTGGGAGTATTATGACAAGCCTTGGCTTCTCCACATCGTAGAGTGAGTATACTTCTATGGAGGAGCAAGCGATGTTGACTGTAATTTTCCACTATTGGGGCTATTGGTTGTCAATGGTGTATGTATGGATGGAACTTTCACTTAATAATAATATAACTAAGCCAACACATTTTCATGCATATGTTGTTATTATAGTTAGACTGTTTTGGTTTCTTTAGCAATATATGTTGTTTAAGTTACACATTTTCTTATGAACTATTTTGTTTGCAATTGTATGAATCTGGTTGAAGGCGTGTTGTTAGATTAACTCATCACTTTGGTTTGTGGACTATTCCACTTTCCAACTTGTGATTTCATTCAGCTCATGTGTTCCTTTCATGTTGCATATTATTACATGCTTCTAAGGGACACACTTCCTTTTCCCCTCCATGTGTTACAACCCCCATGCATCTCACTTGACTTGCTGCAAGATCACACACTTACTTTCGACCAAAGTCATCATACTAATCTCTGCGTGCTACTGTGGTCAAGGCACTACATTACCACCCACTGTTGGGACTCATACTCCAAACAGTTCGAAGTCTAGTTGGGAATTCTTACCAGGGAGATCTCCTTTAATGTTGGTGGGTCCAACACCATCAACATTTCTGGCGCTAGAAGGAGGGCTAGATAATAAGCTAAGCCCTCAAAGTCTATTTTGACTTTTTGCGCATCATTCATGACTTACATCACAATCTCAACCCCAACATGTTTTTCTCATGCTCATGATTTTGAAGTGTTGAAGGATGTTATCGATGACTTTCCATGACTCAAATATGATGGTGAAGGCAGAACAACCTTGTTAAGACACAGAGTTTCCTTTTTGGGTTTCTGTGACAGGAATGAAGTCCCCTCGGACAACATTGCCTACGAGTTGTTCACTTACACATTCGAAAGGCATGTTGAGCAATGGTGTCTCACATTCCCCACAACCACAATTCACTCTTTCAATCATATGATCAGAGAGTTAGGTCATGCTTTATTTTTTTATGATTGTAAATCACTTAATTGTAAAATATTAAAATTACAAAAATCACCTGACGAATTTGTTGTGCAATGTTATCTACGCTTTCATAATATTTATTTTGAATTTCCAGAAGATGAAGGTTATTGGGAATTTCTCACTGAAATATTTAAGTATCTTCTTCACATATCTAACAATCCACATGAATTATAATCATTCAAATCCCTCCTAGCATACCTCAGTGTTAGAGCTTCCAAATCTGAGACAAGAAAGGTTGTTGTCACAAGTGACTCTCTGTCCTCTTATCATCAAACAACTCTAGCTCTACAGGATGAGGTGGGAGAAGTTGTGAATCCACCTATTGAACTGTCACCTCCTCCCACCCCACCTACTATAGGTTTCTTCATAGATCTAGAATGCAAGCCTAATGGTTGTCACATGGTCTCATCCCCTCGAACTCTGTCCACTAGTTCCTTTGATCCTTTGTATTTTGATGTGTTGTGTTCATCTGTTCCAGACTTCACATTTGGTGTTCATGACGATTAAGTTATGGACAGAATTGGTGTTGAGCAGTGAACCTGCATTATCATTTTTTATGAGTATGTGTGGGAATTTGAAGAAGAATTTGTAGTGAAGGATGACCTCCTTTTTCTACACCTCGTCTGCTTTATCCTAACATCTTTTGTAATTCTACCATTTCTGATTTTTCATGTGAAAATTTATCCCCAGATGCTTTACTTCCGGTCATTCACAGAACGTGTAGGATGTCAAACTGGCATTTGATTACAGAGAGGACAAATATTTCTAAATCCACGTGACCTCTCATCTTTCATTTATAGAAATTCAGAGGGTGAAAAAAATTGTTTCTCATCAACCCCACTATACGATTCGTCAGATCATGAGGATGTTGATGTCCATCTTGAATTTTTCAATCATGGTTGTCGTGATATTTTCACTCATTCATTTGATCACAATTCTGATTTACCTACTGTTGATATTTCTAAGCCACCAGTCTTTAATGTCCATCTTCTGATGAAGTGGAAAACCCTAAAGTTTTCAAGGCACTTCAGACCGACCTGATGGTTATGTCAGGTTGTTGTAGCCTTGAGGGAAGTTCCACTTCTGATAAAAAATCTGTTGAATCACCCCAAGCTCCTCATCACTCTCTTGTTCACATTCAAAATCAATCTAGTTTACAGCATTCGCATCCTCCACCAGAATCACATGATCCTATCGCTCATGCAATGGAGGATTCATACATAGCAAGCATTGTGGCGAAGCAAAAATTTACTTCCTTTTACATGTTTGCTCGTTTTCCACGTTCGAAAGAGTGTACATATTTGTCATCAATGTGCAATGTGACACAACATTGTGATACGTCTGCAGAGTGCCTTTCATGTGCTTTCAATCTTTTATTTTTTGTAGACACATTCAAACTTTGAATGTTTTGGTTTGCATTACCTTATCTTTCTTGTTTATTGGTTTTCTTGAATATCTTTCTTATTAGTCACGCCATCACTCACATGGGTCAACCAATGCGTCAGGGTTGCATTGGAAATATCACTTCACATGAGTTGGTCCATGTTCTGCTTAGTTTAGGAGTAGGAGTAGTGTTTTCTTTCCTATTTGCTTCTTCTTACTTGTTTTTCTTCGTTTTGATTCTTTCCTTTTCTTAATTGTTTGCTTATGCACCTATTTGATTAGTTTCCCCATGAAACCATGTTTGGCTTCTAGAGACAAGTAGGGTGAAATACAAGAGGACTTGTACAACTATAAACATTTGGTTATCTGTTTATTCCCTCTCTTTAGGAAGATCTTGCATTTATTTTAGTCGATGATACCATGATAGAAAATACATTCCTTTCAGAGTAAGTCATGGTGAAATCACAATGCTTGCACTTTTAACTAGTACCGCCTACTCTAATCAGTTTTCTATTTCCAGTTGACCCTTATCAACTCAGTAAAGTAGAGTAAGTTGAGGGGGGAAACCTTAACAAGTATGTTAAAGGTATATATAAACATCCTTCTTTGAAGGGACAACCTCTTTTGCTCTAAGTCAGGATCCCTCTTCCGCCTCATGAAATAAATAAGTGCCTATGCACAATTCTTTGAAAATGAAAAATGGAAAAAATAAGATAAATACGAAAGAAGAGAAAGGCTTCCTACATAGAGAGGTGAAGCAAGTAACTCTGGTGAGGTACTTTCCAGGCTTGCTGGCAATATAGCAATGCTTGTGTTCCTAAGGTGACTCCGTCGAGGTACTCTCTAGGCTTGCTGGCAGCAGAGCAACACTAGAGATGAAACTAAAACTCTATATTACTTTTGCATCAATATACCCCTCTTCCAGAATCGAAACAACTCAGTTGACTTGGCTTGGTACGTGTGTTTCTGATAAAGAGAACGGTGGGGACTACATCTTTAAATAAATCTAGTGAATAGGCCATGATAATCAAAGAATTGAACAATACTTCTACGAGAGTTAGACTCGTTTTACACAATACAAGGTCCATACAAAGAGCTAGATTTATACCAATGTGTTGCCAATGTTGTAGCGACTACAAGCACCCTCCAAAATTTTTCCTATGCTTCGTTTTGGAGCCTCCCTCCTAAAATCACAACAGCTCATTTAAAATTGACCCAGGTACTTGTGATTTAATGGAGTTCTATCTTCTGCTTACTTCTTGTGTTTTCTCACTTTCTTTTTTGTCTAACCGACAAGTTGATCTCTTCACTTGGTTTCAACCTGGTTCCAGGCCTGCCTTAGTGAACTACGCAATCCTTGAGGGAAACCAGCCTTCAGTCCAGGAATTGTGCACTCAAAGCCCGCAATGAGCCTTATCTCCAAAACTACGTAGAGCTAGCTCGCAACTTGCCTTCAGTATGGAAACTACATAGAGCATTAGAGATAGGCTAGGCCACTCAACCCATAAATTTCGCATAAGCTTTCCCTCAGTAGTTTCCCAATGCATGAGTTAGTGAGTTGCCAAATTTCCCCGAAAACTACGTAAACTCTCCATGCATGCATGGTATTTTGTTTCTTGAAAAATAAAAAAGAGAAAAAAAAGTGAAAGAGAATCCCTAAAAAATAGGTATCTAATTTAAGCATTCGAAGTTACACTTGATTTATTTTAGGAAACTGCCACCATGTGTCGCTTTTCCTAGATTTTTGGCCTTTGTGTCATAAACCCTAAATCAACCAAATCTATTTAATAGAAGTCGCCAAATCTCATTTTCACATTTGATCTTGGAGCTCTGGCATTCCTGAGGAGATCTAGGAATCTTTGGCATGGTCATCGTAGCTTTTTCAAATAAGTCTTACTTTTCTGGTATTTTGTTGTTTTTTCTATCACTTGTGTTTGCTTGGCTTGTGAGAGTGTTGTTTTACCCATTTTATTGAATGACCATTGGAGTTTTGCCTTTTTTTTATCTTGTAAAAGTGTTTTTTTTATTTTTGAATTGCCTTTCCCAAGCGTCACATGCACGACCCAGTTTTTTCACTAACGGTTGTCGTTCCGACGACTCTCTCCACATGCTTCATTATTATTTAGTTTGATTGATTCCTACACTCATTTTATTTGCATGCATCATCATTCACTTGGATATGCACCAACCTTCACTTCTACTTTCATACCTACTCATTTTCACGTTTCCCTTGGGTAGATATAGGCTTCCTTGGCCCGAATCTAGCTCTTCCCAGGCATGCACTACGCATTTATGGATATCAAGGCTCTATCTTGGCTCCATGAATTGTGCAGAGGCTACCAAGGCCTAGCTCCAACTGCGTACTTCTCAATTCCAGGAGCCAGTCCTGAGCATTGGTCACTGGGATTGCGCAATGCGCAATCCCAACTAGCCTAAACCTGATTGAACTGTGCATTGCGCAGCTCCAGTGAGCAGCAACTCCCCACTGGCAATTGGGACTGTGCAATGTGTAGAACTAGCTGGAAGTCAGTCACCTCTAATAGCCAGTATTGTGTAATTATTCCCAATAGTTTCCTAGTTTGTTGTTTGATATGTTCTTGAAGTGATTTTGGTTTCACACTAATATTTGCATGCCATGAGTGTCATTTGTGTCTCCAAGTATAGCAGTTGTTCAACAACTCTCCACAATTACAGGTAACATGGATTCCAAGAGATTTGCATCGAAGTATAATTTGGAAAGTAACACTAAGGATGCAGTTGAGGAGGTGTCAGTGAATTTACCTCTCTATTGCAAACACTCGGTTGTTCAGTGAGAAGGGAATGAAGTTAACATGGTAGGAAATCAAGGATACCTTTGCAGGAGAATTCAAGGAATATCTAGAAGATTGCCAGGTATATGTCAATATCCATCGATCATACTTACAGAAGGTTTCATGCAGGTACCCCACATTCCCATGTGCATACATCATCCACTGGATTGTCTCACACATAGATCCCGAGACTATGACATTGAGCAGTGCCAATGGAACATAGTTTGCTACATTTAGGATGGAAAATTACCATCAAATGTCTCACTTACCTCAGTCGTTGAACTACATGGATGAGTTTTTCTATCCCACCCACATCTATGTAAACACCAGGGATATTATAAAGTGTTAGGTGAAGGACTCATCAAAGTTTAGATCCACACCCAATAATGTTTACAAGACGAAGTCACTTAGAAAGGCCTACTAGTTCTTGATCATATTTGCATATAGATTGTACGGTCAAGAGAGCATGGAGACCTTTCCATAGAATTGGGTGGTTGTGTTGGACCAATTGGTGAATTGTGGAAAACCATTTAACTAGTCATATATGTTGGTTCATCAGTTGAAATTCCATGTGACTAATGTTCGAATCCACCCAAGGATGAGCAAGCAAGATTCTACATGTCTGCATATTAACTTGATGTAATCTATGCGCAACATAAGTTTCTTGGAATGGGTTGGATGTGGACACCACAGGATCATGCCATCAATTTATTGCAAGTTTATTTTTGAGTGTTGTTACAGAGGAGTTATGGAGAGGCTAGTTGACCATTTCATCACCCTAGTGTAAAAGTTGATCTTTGAGCAGGATCCACCTTTTATGTCCCAATAAGTGATGCAAGAATTACTTAACATTATAGATTTCTATGCCTCACCCGGTGGCACATTCATCAGGATGTTTGGTGGAGAGAAGCCTATGCATGTTCTATGAAGGTTTTCCATAGACAAGTTGGTCATGAAAGAGGTCGCATATCACATCTCCACAAGGTTATCAGTAGGGTTGCATTGGAGGAAGAGGGCACCATGGCCTGCTCTTCCTTTGTGGATTGGATTATACGAGATTAAGAGATTGAAAGATGCGGATGTCAAAACCAAGGAGATATCAAAGTATGAGTTCGGCACCAGAGATTACAATTTGTATGATCCCCACGAAATTTGAAAGAACCATTGTGCAAGAGTGTATTATCCATGAATCCACGAGGTATGTCATTGGGTAGAGGAGGACCCTTGGAGGTATTGTTACAACCACTCAAAGCTCTATGAACCAATCATCATAGCCACAAAATGGAAAGCTTCTTTGTAGGTAGGAACATCGCAAGAAGCAACAACAACAGTAGTAATAAGCAGCAAGTTGGCGCAGGACAAGGGTAAGAGGAATATTACTGAGAACCCAGAGGTTGATCGAAGTTACAAGTTTAAATAGTATCCTCTCATTGACAAAGTAGCTTTGGTAGTGGAGGAAAAGAGGCAACAATGCATAAAGAGAGAATAATAGAGGAAGAGAGAGAAGCAAAGGTTGGAGGAATCATAAAGGAATTTGTAGGAAACAAAGAAGAAGTTGAAAGAGGAATAGGAGCTAAGAATGAGAGAGAGGGAATAGAAGAAAAAATGAGAATAGGAGGAAGGGCACGGCGGGATCATAGAGAAAATTGCACCCATACATGTTGAGGAGTCAGAACAGCCAAAAGATGAAGAAGAGGGTGAGAAGATGCAAGATCGGGACCTTGCTCAGCAAATTGAGAAAATGGTTGAAGCAATGGATATGGAGTTGGGACAGGAGCCACAGGACCAATATATTGACCTTGCCCCTCAATCTCCACCACCTCCAATATCAGAGCCAGTCCTGAGCAAGCAAGGAGACGTTGTTCTCCTTGATGATGATCTGGTGATGGATGTGTACAATATGCCATTTGATGAGTTGCAGCAGAGGATTGTATAGGCATGGGGAAAGAATTTCCCGGATGATCACGCATCACCTGCACTTATGAAGGAAAGGGTGAGAGTGCCAGATTTCAAGAAGCATCAATTTGTCATGGCCGATGCCATTATGGCTTATGCAGGAGCCACAAGCTCAAATGTCAAGTTCTTGTTAGCAGAGAATGAACTGATGGCTAAGAACTTGCAAGTCGCCAGGCAGAAAGCAGAACAATCCACAAGATCCGTAATGGCAGAAATGAGGAAGGTGATACTTGTTAAAGTATTATCTCTTGAGGCCACCATGCAGAAACTCTATGACGGATTTGTCACTATGCACAAGGTAGTTGTCCATCTATTTGGTTCTCAGTGGTATAGTACAAAGATTATCCAAACTCTCAGATACATACACAATGTTATCCCCCATGTGCACAAATGGACAATGAGATACAAAGGATCCCTGCTTCATTTTCCCAAGATAATGAAGCCGTAGGTAGAGCTAAACAAAGCAAAGATCTATATGCATATCCAGAACTATGAGCAACTCACCCCATTTGTCAGTGACATACAAGCTTCATATGCACGGTTGTTCAAAATTTTGGATCTGATGGTGAGGGCGCACAAGATCCACTCAATCGTTTCCCTCACCGTAACGAGGGGGAAGAACCAAGTCCAACCAGAGATCGATGGGTACATGGAGCAGCTAAGGTGAGAGGCCACTAGCGATGACTTCTAATGAGTGCAAAAAACATGCAGAAGTGCATCAGTGGTCCTGTCGTGGTCAAGACCATGTTTCACATGCTTCAAGATGAGTTGGACAAAGGTTCCTAGACCATATACCCAGAAGATATGGAGGCAAGAGTCTGCTTCCAGAAAGACACTATTAAGAAGTATGGAAACACAATAGCACAATACGAAGCTTGTTATCTGTATGTCACTGAGAGTCATCAAGTGGATGTTTCCAAGTTGGTCTTCCCCCAGACTTCTGAGTCATAGTGTTGTGTCTTTTCATATTGTCTCTAACCTATTTTGTCTCACATGGGTACATGTGGAAATTGTATATTATTTTTGAATATATTGTAAGTGAAATTCCAAGTGTCATTAGTGGAATGTGAACAGTCACTATCTAATGTAATGAGTTATTTGTAAATAATTTGAAGATTCATGAGGGTAGTCAAAAAGTCAAAGGGGAATGTCAAGGGTCACCCCACCCTTTGTTATAAATAAAACATCATAACGCATAGAATAGGCTTTTGGGGAGCCAAGCTTTTGGTTAGGCTTAGGCTTAGAGAATGTTTGGGAGTATTTTGACAAACCTTGGCTTCTCCACATCCTAGAGTGAGTATACTTCTTTGGAGAAGCAGGCAATGTTGACTGTAATGTTCCACTATTGGGGCTAGTGGTTGTCAATGGTGTATGCATGGATGGAACTTTAACTTAATAATAATATAACTTAGCCAACTTGTTTTCGTGCATATTTTTTATTGTAGTTGGGCTATTCTGGTTTCTTTAGAAATGTATGTAGTTTAACTTACGCATTTTCTTATGAATTATTTTGTTTGCAATTGTATGAATATGTTTGAAGGTGTGTTGTTGGATTAACCTATCGCTTTGGTTTGTGGACTATTCTATTTTCCATCTTGTGATGTCGTTTAGCTCGTATGTTCCTTTCAGGTTGCGTACTATTACAGGCTTCTAAGGGACACACTTCCTTTTCCCCTCCATGTGTTAGAACCCCCATGCATCTCACTTGACTCACTGCAAGGTCACACACTTGCTTCCAACCAAAGTGATCATACTTATCTTTGTGCGCTATTGCGGTCAAGGCACTACATTACCACCCACTGTTAGGACTCCTACTCCAAATAGTCTGAGGTCTAGTTGGGCCTTCTCACCATGGAGATCCCCTTGAATGTTGGTGGGTCCAGCACCGTCAACAAATTCTCAAGTTTTATTTTGTTCATGATGGCTTCGCTAAATTATTGACTCATGGTGGTGAAAAAAATATGCCTACCATGTCTATTTGAATCCCACTAAACTAAATTTTAGGCCATTTTTCTTGTGAACATACATCACTTTTTAACCTTCACAAAGAAGAATGTACTCCCATTCATTTTCTCATTGACAAACTTTAAAAAATGAGGGAAAATGTAATTACTCTTCACAACCTAGATTTCGGTATTAATCCTTTTGTATTCTGATAATTTGTAAGGCCAACAACCTTTCAAGCTTTCTCACTCAATTTGTCTCTTCACCATAAGTCCAAGGGTTTTTTGCTTCTATTCGAACTATAAATTTCTTATTATGTAGGATTTGATCAATTGTAGCCTATGAACTTATCAATTCCTTTATTAGACATGTGGGTCTCTACCACACCATTATGATTAGAATAGATAAACATAACATCAATATCTTGCCTAAACTTAATCACAAAAAAAGGCAAGAAAATATTCAAACATGTTACAATGTCAGTGCAGCGTCATCATCTTTTGAAAACCAAACAGGCTAACAATTGTTGAGCCTAACATTGTAATGAAGTTTGCTTTCTTTCAAAATCATTCGATGACCAAAATTGACGTACTACCCATAATAGAGATACAATTTCTTCTTCTAGAAGTTCTAAAATGTCATCTTGTACTCTCTCTATTCTTGATGGATCTTCCTATCCTTCATCTTCTATATTTTCTACAAACTTATTTGAGGAAGGGAGCACATCCCCTACAACCAACAATAATAATTTTTCACATTTTAATCTTAATTGTTCATCAAGGTAACCATTTCTTACCAACTCAGCTACTTTTCTAACTCCATGATGTTGTTCAAATTCCTTCTAATTCTCCAATTAGTTAAGTGTTAATGTAATTAAAGCATCCATGCAAGCACTCTATACAAGTGTGCTACCAGTAGACAATAATATTACTATGTTCTTTATGGACATATGTTGTTGTGCCAAAGTTATGTTATCCATGTATTAACTTAATTCTGCAGTGACTAAAATACCTCAATTAAATTTGAGGAATCTTGAGTGGGTTTCTTGCATGACAATAAACCGAACTAGTTTCATTAGGTCTTCTAGCCTTCAACTCTTCTATGCAATAATCAAACCATAATTTTATGTTCTATTCATAAAGATTTAGGGAAAAATCACATAGTTTGCACATATTTTGAGTATCATCCTCATAAACAACAATTGCAAATGGTGACTCAAATGTAATACAGTGTTTGTAAAAGTCAATACTTCAACTTGACAATGCTAATATATGACACCATGAATTATCCACTAAAGAAACTGCACTTATAGAAAAACAATAAAGACAATGAAAAGTCCCCATGACAAATCTACTACCATCTTGTCACTGTACCTGATAGAGTAAATCCCATGTTGACATTATATAGTGGTTTTCGGAAGTGAAATGTGGGGAAGTGCTTTTTATATCTAGTTTAATGCAAGGGGGTTCATTATTCTCCTAAATGTGTGATGAGCCTCATCATTGGGTAAGTATATGGGCCTTAATTCACCTCCTAGCTTAGTCAAACCAAATATTCTTATAACTTATTGCATGCTTTTGATTATATTTTGTTTATGAGATGAGTTAGAGTTGGATATTTTGCTTTGTGGTCTAATGTGCATTTAATACTAGATTAAAGGAGAAAATCAAGGATTTTTGGCAAAGACCAAGGTCAAAACTCAAATGGGACAAGGGAGAGGGATTATAGGAGGTAAATCCTCCTCATTTACTACCCCTCCATTCGAATATTCCTCCATCAGCTTGGAGTGAAAATAGCCAAATCATGAGGACTATAAGGCATCCAAGTGAGAGACAAAGAACCAGTTTATCTCGAGTTTGGGAGTCGAGCCTCCCTAATTTTAAAGAATTCATTGGATACTTCAAATGTCTAAGTAGAGAGGCCTAAGACCTCAGTGGGATTTTTATTTTCATTGTAAAATTCTACTCTATTTTTGAGCTGCAAGACTTGTGACAGTTCTTTTTGATGTAATTTGGTGTTTGGTAATAAGAAGAGATTTGTTTTGAGCCAACGCTGAGTTAACTCAGAGGGTTGAAGCTCTTGGGTTACGACCCAACCCTAGAATCCAAGGCTCCTCTTTATTGTACATGTATTCTTAGTGTAGATTCATAGCTTAATTGTTAATTTTCTTATTAGATGCATTCCATTACAAGTAGTGTAGATTAGATTGTTCGTGTGATAGTTTGCTTCCATTTGTGCCTTCTTCTAAGTAGCAGGTTAGAAAGGAGAAAAAGGGTCACCACAAGGTTGTCAACAGGTGTCTCGGTGTTATGAAACCAACTCACAAAAGATAGAAAAGATAGATAAACGCTTTAGAATTCAGCCTCTTCGAGGGGGCAACCTCCTTTACATTACACAAGTGAACAATTCTTGGATGATAGAAATGAAAAAACCTCCTTTCTATATATAAGAGTCTAAGGAGTCATAATATAATCAAAGCCGACATAACAATAATAATGTAGGGGCACAATAATAACAATAGTGGGCTTCTATGGGGCACAATAGTAACAATATGGGGACTACATGGGCACAACAATATAATAAGGGGGTTGTACTAATAACAATAAGGGGTTACACTAGTAGTATATGGGCCTAACATGCCCCTCTCCTTCAAAAAGTGTTGTCCTCAACGCTTGAGTAGTTCTTCATGCTTCCGTATAAAATTCTTGTCCTTCCATGTGAAATATTCAATGGGTAAGTTCTTCCACTTGATGAGATGCTTTGAAATTGATCGATTTCGTAGCTGTCGACTTCTCAATTATATGAATGCTTCAAGTCCCAATATGCATTTTCCTTCCTTGTCAAGTTCTGGAAATATTGTTGGAACTAGGATATTTGGCAACTTTTGAATGAGTTCCCACCCTCATTCACCATTCTTCCGTTCATACCTTCCTTTGTTTATCAAATTTGGTTGGATAATTGTACCAACCTCTACCATTTCTACAACTATATGTTCAATTTCACTCCTTTGGGAATATGGATATCTATAAGGCTTGATGTTTGGAGGAACGCATCCTAGAATAAAATGAATAGCATGATCATGATCATGAATACATGGGAGACCTTTGGGAGTCTCAAATACCTTGGAATGATTGTCCAAGACTTTTTGGAGATCTGGAGAAACACATGATTTCGATGTGCGAACAGTTAGCGAACATAATTGTGAAATTACGTCACATTGTTCTTTCTTTAGAATCTTTGTCATTCTGTCAGAGTTGATTATCTTTCTTGGTTTCCCTGTGATACCCCTTAATTCAACTTCCTTTCCTTCCAAAGAAAATTTCATAAAAATTTCTTGAAAAATAAAAGCTATTGTACCCAAGGATTGTAGCCATTGGACTCCTAGTACAACATCAACACCACCCATTGGAACGAAAAACATTGTGCTATTCAATACATATTCTCCCATGGATAGTTGGATATTATGGCACTTTCAAGACCAATTTATGGTTCCTCCACTTACAACTGTCACTTGATACTCTGGTGCTGGATCTAGGAAGCAATTCAAGTCCTTGGCTATATTACAATTAATAAAATTATGGGTACTACCCGAATCAATCAACACTATTACCTTTTTCTTCTTGATATGTCCTTCTATCTTTACAGTTTGAGGAGTGGTAATTCCGACGAATGCATTACAAGATATGGTCGAAGTCATTTCTTCTTTCTCTGGGGTTGGTTCCTGGTGAGTATCCTTTCCTTTTGATGTTTCTTGATACTTTTCTTCCTGATATTTCACTATTTGAACCTTCTTCTTCTTGATATGTCCTTCTATCTTGAGAGTTTGGGGATTGGTAATTTCTTCCAATGCTTTACAAGATAATTTTGGATTCATTTCTTGATGCTTGATGTGATCTTTCACTTCTTGAACATTTTTCTTCTTGATATGTCCTTCTATGTTGATAGTTTGAGGAGTGGTAATTCTAGCCAATGCATTACAAGATATGGTTGGATTCATTTCTTCTTTCTCGATGTGATCTTTCACTTCCTGAACCTTTTTCTTCTTGATATGTCCTTCTATCTTGAGAGTTTGAGGAGTGGTAAATCTTTCCAATACTTTACAAGATATGGTCGGATTCATTTCTTCTTTCTTTGTGGTTGGGTCCTAGCGCATGTCCTCTTATTTTAATGTTTCTTGATCCTTTTCTTCCTCCTCTTCATACTTTGTGTAAAATAGTTTCTTCTCAGCACACTTATGACCTTTAGTGCATTTGCTATCACAATTGCAACAAAGCCCTTTTTTTCTTTTTTCTTCCAATTGTTGTGGTGTAACCGTTGTAGGTTGTGGAAGGCTAGAGAAACAACACTTCTAACTTTATAGTTGTGACGGGTAGAATTCCTTGTTGCCATAATTTTTCTTTCCACTTTGTAACAAAACCCTTTTTCTCCTTTTTCTTCCAATTTTTGTGGTGTTTCTCTAAAGAAGGTGTTGCTCTTTGTATTCTCATAACGTGCTATAATTTCCTCCATGAAAATTGACCACATAACATGTTGTTTATGAGAACAAAACCCTTTATACCATAAAAATTGATCTTGTTCTAAATATGAAGATGTAATACATACCTTCTGTAATAGTGGTACACCATGTAGATCAAAATATTTCTCCATCTGTAGTATCCAATTTACCGGATCCTTGCCATCAAACTTCCTCATCTTGTTTTTTCTTGATTTTAGGAGCTCGATCTTGAAACGATTATAACTTTGTACTTTCGAATCTTTAAGTTCTGAAATTGCGATTTACAATAGCCCTCTGTGTCCTCTTTCCAATGCCACCAATCTGATTGAATTTAGATTATCCAAGAAAGTGTTATGCACAATCTCCCAAGATGACCTGATTATATACCTTTTGAGAAGAGAAAACTTGTATGAAGTTCCACGTGTCACTATTTTGACCTTAAGATCTGAAAAATATATACAGGAAACTACAGTCCGTCCTCTTTCTGTAACTTCTGACGAAATTTCAGTCTGATGCTCAAAACAAAAGTTATGACTATTTTCCCCAGGTCACCTGTTTGGAATGTAATTCGCGAGTCTACAAAAAGTCCAACTTCCTCAGATCATATCTCCGCAAAGATAGTGCGAAAATCTCTGAAATTTTGACTTGAGGTTCAGAACGATTTCAGTCCAAATGGGTTTTTTTTTTAGCACCTGAAACGTTGCACACAAAAAGTTATAGCGCAAATTCCACGATGACCTGTTTGGAGTAGTGAAACCCTAGAATCCAAAGCTCTGATACCAAATGTTATGAATCTAGCTCACAAAAGATAGAAAAGATAGATAAACTCCTTAGAATTCAGCCTCTTCGAGGGGGCAACCTCCTTTACATATTACAAGTGAACAATTATTGGATGATAGAAATGACAAAACCTCCTTTCTATATATAAGAGTCTAAGTAGTCATAATATAATCAGAACCGACATAACAATAATAACGTAGGGGCACAATAATAATAATAGTGGGCTTCTATGGGGCACAATAGTAACAATATGCGGACTACATGGGTACAACAATATAATAAGGGGGTTGTGCTAATAACAATAAGGGGTTACACTAGTAGTATAGGGGTCTAACATGCCCCTCTCCTTCAAAAAGTGTTTTCCTCGATGCTTGAGTAGTTCTTGATGCTTCTGTATAAAATTATTGTCCTTCCATGTGAAATCTTCAACAGGTAAGTTCTTGATGAGATGCTTTGAAATTGATTGATTTCATAGCTGTCAACTTCTCGGTTCTGTAAATGCTTCAGGTTCCAACATGCGTTTTCCTGCCTTGTCAAGTTCTGGCAATATTGTTGGAACTAGGATATTCAGTAACTTTTGAATGAGTTCCCACCCTCACTAGTTTTCATAATTTTTCTTTGAAAATCTCCTAAACACATTAAGCAAATCTAGACATCTCTTATCTTGGATATTGACTCTTGAGTGCTCCTGGATCTTCTAACACTTCATTCTACCCATCGCACACCTTTCCTAAGTTTCCCAACACCTCCAAAACCTCACAATTAGCTCTCGGTTGTATCCTGTAGGTTTCTTGTAATTCCTACAGGATCATCCTATAGGTTTCTAGTACATCCTATATGTTTTCCTGAAACTACCTGTTTCGAGGCCAAATTGATGGGAAACCTCTAGGAAGTCACATAAATCCTCCTAGGACCCCTCCACACCATCCAACCACTTCATAAACCTTCTAGCCATCCTCAAACACCTTCAATCCACCTGGAACATCCACAAGATAATTAGTTTTCATACTTGATTTTGCCTAAAAATACAAAAAAAGTGAAAACAGAGTTAGTTTAGTTTATTTACTTGCACATTAGTATTGTTTGATGCTTTTTACTTCTACAACTTAGATGGTGGAATTTTTTTATTGTTTATTTATCATTTCTTCTTAGCATAGCTTCTTAAATGGTTAATTAGGGTATGGTGTGGTTTAGCATTACATGTTGGCTTTCTCCATTACTGCAGTAGAGTAACTCTCTTAGAGTAGATTTTCCTTTCTTTCATAAAAGAATCAAGCTTCTTCTAACTCTATAGAAGCCTGGCTTGGAACCCCAGTGGTCTCTTGCCAGCTGAACAGTGACAACAGGCATAACCATCACTTTTACTTGTGCATACAACACTGTCTCCTCCAAGTTTGTACGAACCCCGGGTTGATAAGTAAATCTGGTAGCTCAAGTGTTGCAGCATCCTTGCATTAATACTGGTTCTCATCAATGTGCCACATATCCAATAGCAATTTTGATAAAACAATAAATCACAGACCCCCTAATTAAACTTCGAACATGCAGGGTGGTCCCCTATGAATAAAAACCATTGATCATATATATTGGGTCCATTATTACAGTGACAAGTGGAAGCTTGTTACTATCGTGTGATCCCTTCTTGAATTTTCTCCATTATAGCATGATTCTTGAGTGACAACGTAGTCTTAATAGCGGTTTGGATTATTTATTGTAACATAGATACAAGATAAGTCATTACTCTCAATGGTTTAATTACAACAATGACCTTTTTGCATGCATGGTAATTGAAAGCCTTTGTTGTAGCATATTATTACATTTCTCTTTTCATCATTTGACAACAAAATATTACATTCACAATAGATTCTTTCACCTCTTATTGAGTAACTACTCCCATCATGGCACTACCAATGTTGGCCAAATATAGAATTCTGAAATTTTAAAACCTTTACTTGATGAGTTGGTTGCTAATACAAACTTTGTTGCATCAAACCCTAACTCCGTTATTTTAACGTGTCAGTGATCAAGTGATATTTATCTCATTGGATTATTTATTTTGACACATCTACATTTTCGTGAAAGTGTGTTGCAGTTTACTTGATGATTTCATGGGATCTTCTGGAATTTGGTTGCACATTATTGTTTTGATGATATAATTCATATCTGCAAAAATATCTTTTCATGACTCCACACAAATATCATGGCATAAATTCTTTGCGATCTTGTGGCATAAAACTTTTCGTTGCCTGATGGTGATAATAACTAAGATTTGTCCTTTCATAAACATGAATAAAATAATTTTAACATGGCTTGACTATGCTTCCCTATAGCCTTCATTTTTTTGCTCAATCTCACTATCATAGTGCCTCAAAACTGTCAAATCATCAATACAACTGCAAGTGCTTGAAGAGAGCCTTGATATTGTTGATATTTTGCTTAGATAAGTGACATCTGATATTTGCCAAACATATTGTGTAACAACCATTGCTTTGCTAATTTTTGCAAATAACCATTGTGGTCTATCACAATTCAATGACTAATGGAAAGCAAAGACAAATTAGATAATCCATTTAGTTCTAGAAAAAATCTTCCTAATGTACCTCTTGTAGATGGTTCCCTTCAAAATCATTCCCAAGCGGATGAGAGCACCTATTAAGTTGGTATATTTCTAGCAAAGCTCAAAACAATTGTAGTGGGTCATGTTATAGGCTATTTTTTCACATATGATCAATAAGCCTCCTAATGGGATCGTTCACATCCTATTTCCCCCTTTACATCATAATTTCACAAAGCCCTATGCATGACTCTCTCGCTCCCAGCAGTTTCTTCCCTACACTGCATCATCTGAGCCAGTTTAAGGACCAACTCATGTTGGCCTCTTGCTGGACAGCATTCACCTATAGGTTTCTCCAATGTGGCCTGCATTGATCACCTACAGGTTTCTCCCCTTTGCATTTGTGTTGTTTCTAGAAATTCGGGAAAAAGAGAGAGAATCTTGAAGCCTCCATTTCCAGAAGCTTCTAGGATTTTTTGTAACCATTTACCTCATATAAAACTTTCAAATATTATCCTATCCTACCTTGGAGTTTCCATCCCTTATCCTTAGATCTCATCCTCCCATCAAGAGTGGATCTCAATCCCAAGATTGGTAAAAGGATAAGAACTCCCAACTTACCTCGCTCCTCTATATATTTATAGCCTTACATATGCAAGAGGTTTGTTTTTGGAGAGTGATTCTACCCTTATGTTGTTGTTGTGAGAGTTATCCTTTCATGCATTTAGGGTGATTTGAGGTACACTTTGTGACAAAGGAAGGACAAGTCAACAACTTGGAGGAGATTTTCTACAAGATCGACACCTATTTATGGTTGTAACTCACTCCATTTATATAAATACAAAGAGTTATTTTGTTTTCTTATATGTGATGTCGTTATTTCATATATTTCAATACCATGTTGATCTGTTGAATGAAGTAGATAGATGATGCTACATAAATCTTGTAGTTTCCTGGCTTGTGTTTTCTGATCATGCAAGTTCTAATTTTGGAAGTTGGAGCAAGGATTGGAGCATTCAAGCCAAAGAAGGAGAAAAAAATACAACATATTCCAAGTAGGTTTCATCCCCTCATCTACTTACTTTAAGGAAAACAATGTGTCCTTTGTCTCTCTGTTATTCTAAGTTAGCCACCAGACCTAGGGGAGATATTTTTGTCCACAGTCATAAATCTCGCATAACGAATTGGTGACTCCGCTGGGGAATGATGTAATCCCTTGGTGGTTTATTTGTCCAATGTTTTTGATTTTCTCTTTCATAGACCTTTGTTGCTTTAACCAACCAATAAAAAACCTAGGAAGTGATTGTGTTGAGTCTTGTTTGCAATTTTTGTGTCGAAATCCTCTTTCCCAAGACCAACACACCCTCTAGTCTCCTTACAGAGCATTTCACCCCACATGGGCCCTCTTTGTGCCTGCGTTTCAAAGCACTTGTGCCTCTTCTGCACCTGCATTGATCCTTGGTTTTGCATAAAATTTTCCTTGTTTTTTCATTGTTGATTTGATTAGCCTACTTCCAGCTGACCTTCCTTGAGTCTTGTGGTCTCTCTGAAGCCTCCATTTGCTTTTCATTTGTGTTTGATTGCCTTTGGTAGGAATTGGTTTTGATTTTTCTTTGTTATTATCATTAGGTTGCTTGCAAACTTATTTCATTTGATCATTTATCGTTTCAATGAATTGTTGTTCTAGTCCTCATTCTGAAAAGTGCATTTGAATCAGTGATTAGACTTTACATCTTACTTTTCCTCATATTTGAAAATTAAGTTTGGTGAAAAGAAAAAATATTGCATTGGAATTTATGGTTTTTCATATATATTGATTTAGGAATAGCTACATGAAAAGGGAATTGCATTGAGCATATTGTTTGTTGCATTTTCTATGTTGCATATTGTTTATCTCTTCCCTTCCTTAGCTAGATTTTCATTGAAGAGAAAGATTCCATTTCCTCATGCTAGATTTTCATTTTAGGGAAATTCAAGATCAACTTAAAATTTACTGAATCAACTTAAGGAGCATTTGTAACATTAACACAAACACATAGAGGTCTAGGCTAGAGACATGTTTCAACGTCATTAAATGTAGGAGTTTTCGTTGTTTTCCAGTGTTGCATCTAGGGGGTGAAATCTTGTTCCACGTATGTGAGTGTATAGGATTATACTCCACCTACCTTCGAGTATATTGGTGGTGCTCCAATCAAGTAAAGTATATAATAATGCTCTCATCGAATGGTTACGCATCAGACATCACTACGACGGACTACACTCCCACATACCATCGCATATATTTTTGGAGTCCCCTATAGGTTGCTATCCATCCATAGGTAACCAAGTTTTTTGCCTTGTATACCATGATACACCGAGCACGACATTTAAGGAGATTTCTTGCACGTGCATTAAGTCCTTGGTTCTCCAAGGTGTATATTGCAGTTTGCGGTTGCTTGGTGAACCATTTGCCTAGTTTACCCCTTTGTTTTATTTTGTGTTTTAAATTTCTAAAATTAATTAATTAAACGCGGAACAACATCCTCCACGTGGAACAACTCCTTAGTATATCGTAGGTTGCGATTAATGGCAATAGTTCCGGAGCCTACTAATTAAGGGAACCCCTCTAATGGAAATCCTGGTCCTTTTCCTTCTTTTGGAAATATTGGTGCTCCTTATATGGCAATGTTGTCCCTTTCCAGATTTACCATTTTTTTGCCAGTTTGGTTATTTTCGACACCTATGGTTCCAAATGTCCAAACTACTTCTCAACCGATTTCTCTTCCACCTGAACAACATCAACCTCATGTTGATTCTAAAGTTGGCCATCTGCCTTCTTCACCTATTGTTTCTTCATCCCTTTCTTCCTCTTCTCCTGGTGAAAGTCTTGATTATGGTAACCATGAAGCTAAGAAGAAGAAGAAAAGGACAAAGAAAAAGAAGCAAAATAAGCAGGGGGGGAACCAAGAAACCATTGCTACAGACACAACTAGTATGGAAAAACCTTCGAATCAACCTTGTAAAGTTCAATTGCCTTGCATGTTATGTAAGGGTGACCACCTTCTTAGAGATTTTTTTGTTATTCCCAAGGTATTAGAAGTGTGTTCCACAGGCTCACATCAGCCTTTGTCATCATCTTTTGAAGATCATGCTAGTGACAAACACTCAACTAGTGATAGTAAGGTCCATGGGAAAATGGGTAAAGTCAAATTTCCCTGTAAGTTATGAGAAGGTAATAATCCTATTCACATTTTTCCTCATATGGATAAAGCCTCAAAAGTGTTGGAAAACCTTACAGCTTCTCAACCACAACTTCCAGCTGATTACTGGAAGCTTCCTCCCAATCCTTCATTAGTTGATGAACGTGTTAGCACTTGAATCCGCCTTAGGCTGAAAGAAGGAGAGGTTCAAGGCAACATCAAACCAAGCTCAATCTCGTAGCTAGCCCTACGAGGACAGGAGAGGGCTCTCTCCAAGTCACACTCAACGAATAAGTAAATGAAATGGCCTGAGATGACTTACAATGAACTATTTGTCTTAGGCTAGTAAGTGAAAATGAATATAAAGAGTGATTTTTATGAATGACTTTGTTTCTGGGATGTTATGGGACCTCTGGACCTCAATGAACAGAGAACTTAACATAAAGGCATAGATTGTTTCGTGAGGCAAGGTAGGCAGAAAGCATAGCAATTTAGTTTTAAAATATGGCGGAATGGAGAGATTGATTAAGAAGGTGAAAAGGGCATAGGAGATGAATCCTTTTCAACAGAAGAATGAACACTATACATGAAGTTTTCCTCTAGGTAGAGCAATAAAATTGAATTCTACCTAATCTCATTCAAAAAACTTCACTAGAAATGAATATGAAATGGACTATGAAACATAACAAGATACATATGAAACATAAGAGACACACTTGCTACACTCACAACCACATGAATCTCATGAAATAGAGCTACTGCCTCTCATTAATTCTCTGTCAAAAATACATAGTGGAGAAACAAAGTTTCTTTCCCACAGTCTCCCAGAAGTTACAAGCCAACCAAACAAAAATTGCCTTTGCAAATGGTTTGCATACAATATATAGAATGTGCCATGAAGAGATAGAACGCCCAAGGGTCACAAAATGAAGGTGGAGAGCCAAACATCAGCTACAGTTGCAGCTCCACAAACATGACAAATGGCTTGGGTGACCCTTTGCCTTCCTTTGTCACTTGTATAACTGACCATGTGGAGTGAAAATATTTATAAAACCGTCGTGCTCCTCCTCCTGTGCGTCGCGCTCTTTTCCAGGTGACTTTTGGAGGCTTTCCCAATGTCTGAATTGAGTGCAGGATAGCTTGTTGGAAATTTCTTTAAGTCTAATTTTCAACCCCACTAGAATTTTTCGATTTAAAGTTCATTTTCTCTATCAAAAATCAAATATCCGAAGACTGGTCGAACTGTGCCAAATGAGGCTGCCTCAAGGCAGAGTGTTGTTGCGGTCAAATTTTTAATGTCTTCCTCAATCTCAAATTAAGCCCATTGTTGGGTTGTGTTATATTCTTTCCACGTAGTTAATAGGGGGTTTGAAGGGCACCCGTAACCCCACTTTATGGGGTCCGGGGCAGCGCCCCATAAAATTTTGGTTTTGGACCATATGTTAGGTTGGGCGGACCCACCTATGGTTTTGTGCATGATTTTCGCACATGTTTTTTGGACGCGATGGTTTTCGGTCCATGGTATTGGGTGCGATGGTTTTCGGTCCATGGTATTGGATGCTTCAGCATGTATAAATATGTATTGTAACATTGAAAGGAATATAATGAAAAATCAAGCTGGTAGTCCCGGTTTTGGGATCCAAGGAAAAATCTCTGTGCATATGTGTTTTATGTGTTATGCTCTCGCATTGTTTATATTCTTTGTTTAAGAATTCGTATGCAGGTAATTTCTGTACAGGGTTAAAACCTAAATTTGGTATCGGAGCTGTTTTGGCTTCAAGGGGATGCCTTTGTTGCTGAGGGGTTTCGCTCAGGCCTGTGGTAGACCCTGTTCAGTGGGAGATCTGTGAGATCGATTCTGGTGGTGAAAGAAGATGGCGAGCAGTGGAAAGATAGAGATTGAGAAGTTCAATGGTCAGAATTTTGAGTTGTGGAAACTCAAGATGGAGGATCTGTTGGTGGATAAAGATCAGTGGATCGCGGTAGATCCGGGTACTAAACCATCGGGAGTGACCGATGAAGAATGGAAGAAGTTGGATCGGAAGGCAAAGAGCACAATACGATTGTGTGTCTCGGATTCAGTATTGTTGAATGTATTAGGGGAAGCTACGGCAAAGGCTTTGTGGGTCAAGTTAGGGACTTTGTACCAATCTAAGTCTCTGGTGAATAAACTGTTCATGCGGAAAAAGTTGTATAACCTGAGGATGAAAGATGGAGACTCGGTGACAGAGCATCTGAATGCATTTAATACTGTGGTAAGTCAGTTATTATCTGTTGATATTAAAATTTCAGATGAAGATAAGTGCATCAGTCTATTGTGTTCTCTACCAGATTCATGGGATAGTCTGGTTATTGCAATAGGTAGCAATGCAACTGCTTTGCAGTTTGATGAAATAGTCTCAACCTTGCTGACGGAGGAGATGAGACGAAAAAATATGGACAACCAGAATGGTGATGCCTTGTCTGTACGAGGACGGTCCCAGAACAGAAACAAAAATAAGTCATCGAGTGGGAGATCTAAATCTAGAGGGAGATCTAAATCTCCAGGAAAACCTACAAAGATGGTGTGCTGGAAATGCGGAAAGGAAGGGCACTTCAGAAGGGATTGTAAATCTAAAGCTCCTGATAAAGGAAAGGGATCTGATGATGCTCCTTCTGCAGAGGCAAAAACCACCTCAGATGAAGGTGGGGATGTGTACTTGGCTTCTTCAAGTACACATGTAGATCATGAGGCATGGTTGATTGACTCAGGTGCATCCTTTCACTTCACTCCCCATAGAGAGTGGTTCTGCGAGTATGAGAAATACGATGGTGGTGATGTCTTCTTAGGAGATGATAGGAAGGCTAGAATCATTGGTCGGGGAAAAATAAAGTTGAAGTTGCAAGGTGGAAGGGTTAGAACACTTCCGGGTGTTCTACATATTCCTGCATTAGCCAGAAATCTGATTTCTGTAAGCAAGTTGGACGATGCAGGTGTAAAGATGGTGTTCGAGAAAGATACCTGCAAGATGGTTCGAGGAGCACTGATATTAATGCGGGGAGTTCGGATTGGAACTCTGTACAAGCTGCAAGGTAGCACTGTTGTTGATGGGTGCAATAGTTCTATGGTTCCTGAAAATGGAGTAGAGAATCTAGTGGTCTCTAGAGAGAAGACCATGTTGTGGCATCAAAGGCTTGGACATATTGGAGAGAAGGGCCTTCGAATACTTCATGGTAAAGGTATGGTAGAAGGTATGAATAATAGCTCTCTGGATTTTGATTTCTGTGAAAATTGTGTATATGGGAAGCAAAATCGGGTGAGTTTCCCCTCTGGTGGTCAGAGGACGAAACAGATATTAGAGCTTGTGCACAGTGATGTGTTTAGACCTGTGAAGGTTCCATCACTGGGTAAGTCTGTGTACTATGTATCATTCATAGATGACTTCTCAAGGAATACATGGATATATTTTCTTAAGAAGAAATCTGAAGTCTTTGACAGGTTTAAAGAATTTAAGGCTCTGGTGGAAAATCAGACAGAGAAGAAGATAAAGGTGCTGAGGACAGTTAATGGTGGAGAATTTTGCAGCAAGGAATTTGAAGAATTTTGTAAGAAGTGTGGTATAGTACGGCAGAAGACTACTCCATATACACCTCAGCAAAATGGAGTCGCAGAAAGAATGAACAAGACGTTGATGGAAAGGGCAAGAAGCATGCCTAGTGGTGCCGGGTTAGGACAGGAATTCTGGGCAGAGGCGGTGGATACTGCATGTTACTTGATCAACAGATCACCTTCATCAGCGTTGGAGGATAAGACTCCACAAGAAGTATGGACTGGTAAGAAACCCTCTCTTTCACATCTAAGGATATTTGGATGTGATGCATATGTACATGTTCCAAAGGAGAAACGAACCAAGTTGGATAGTAAATCTGAAAAGTGCATCTTTATTGGTTATAAGGATGGTTTAAAGGGTTATAAGCTTTGGAACCCAGTCACACGGAAGGTTGTGTACAACCGAGATGTGTTGTTCAGAGAGGTAAAAGATGTTATTCAACATGAAGTCCAACCAAAGGAACCTGAGAAGATAGAGTTTGAGCCAAAGGAGGAAGAATCAGACTCTGCAGCAGAGGAGGAATCAGAAGATGAAGAGCCACAAACTCCGGCTGTGAGAAGATCAGTTCGAGAAAGAAGGCAGCCAGAAAGGTATAGTCCATCTGCTTTCAATTCAAATTTTGCTTTGTCTGTTACTGATAATGATCCCAGAACTGTGAAGGAAGCAGTGGATTCAGAGGATGGAAAACTCTGGAAAGAGGCCATGGTCGATGAAATGGCAACTTTGCATAAAAATGAGGCTTGGGATCTGGTGGAGTTTCCAGCTGGAAGGAAACCCATTGGTAGCAAATGGGTGTTCAAGAAGAAGGCAAATGCAGAAGGAAAGGTGGAGAAATACAAAGCTCGGTTGGTAGCAAAAGGTTATTCCCAGGTGCCGGGAATTGATTTTGGTGATATTTTTTCTCCTGTTGCCAACTATCAGATTACTTTTATCTGTTGCTGCTGCTTTTGATTTTGAGGTAGAACAGATGGATGTGAAGACATCATTTCTTCACGGGGATTTGGAAGAGGAAATCTACATGAAGCAACCTGAAGGCTTTGCGGTGAAGGGTAAGAAAGAACTGGTATGCAAGTTAAAGAAGTCTCTGTATGGGTTAAAACAGTCACCAAGGATGTGGTATCAGAAATTTGATACATTTATACGGGGACTTGGCTTCACCAGAAGCAAAGCAGATCATTGTGTGTATTTTAAATTAACTGGTGACCGTATTATTTATTTGTTCTTGTATGTGGATGATATGTTGCTGGTTGGAAATGACAAAGAAATTATCCAGGATTTGAAGACCCAATTGTCCTCCAAATTCGACATGAAAGATCTTGGTGCTGCAAACTATATTTTGGGCATGGAAATTAAAAGAGATTGATCAAAGAGGAAGCTCTGGTTAAACAAGAGGAAGTATGTTGAGACAATACTCCAGAGGTTTAATATGCAGGATAGTAAACCGGTGAAGGTTCCTATTCTTGTAGGTGTGAGGTTATCTGTTGAACAGTGTCCCAAGACACAAGAAGAGGAAGAGGACATGTCCCGTGTTCCATATGCAAGTGTAGTGGGTAGCCTGATGTATGCAATGGTCTGTACTAGACCAGACATTGCACATCCAGTGGGAGTATTGAGCAGGTTTATGTCAAAACCTGGGAAGGAGCACTGGACAACAGTGAAGCGGGTTTTCAGGTATTTGCGTGGCACTAGTGATTATGGTTTGTGCTACCAAGGAAGAACAGGATTGGACAGAGTGTTGGATATTCATGGATTTTTTGATGCAGACTGGGCTGGAGATCTGGATCAGAGAAGATCTACAAGTGGGTATGTGTTTAACCTATTTGGAGGTGCAGTTAGTTGGATGAGTAAGAAACAATCTGTACTGGTACTATCAACTACAGAGGCAGAATACATGGAAGCCACTCATGCAAGCAAGGAAGCAGTTTGGTTACAAAGATTGTGTTCAAGTATGGGGTTAGTACAGGGAGCTATAAGAATAGACAGTGACAGCCAAAGTGCAATTTTCTTGGCAAAGAACCCTGCTTATCATTCAAAGACAAAGCACATTGATGTTCAATATCACTTTGTGAGGGATATGATAGAAGACAGAAAGGTGTTGCTGGTAAAGGTGGACACTTTGAAGAATACTACAGATGCATTGACAAAATCTGTGAGCTCTGAGAAGTTCTCTTGGTGTAGAGAAGCAATGGGAATCTCAGGGCTGAAAAAATGACTAAGCTCTCCTGTGGCCCCCTGTGGAAAGAAAACAACAAGTGGGAGATTGTTGGGTTGTGTTATATTCTTTCCACGTAGTTAATAGGGGGTTTGAAGGGCACCCATAACCCCACTTTATGGGGTCCGGGGCAGCGCCCCAGAAAATTTTGGTTTTGGACCATATGTTAGGTTGGGCGGACCCACCTATGGTTTTGTGCATGATTTTCGCACATGTTTTTTGGACGCGATGGTTTTCGGTCCATGGTATTGGATGCTTCAGCATGTATAAATATGTATTGTAACATTGAAAGGAATATAATGAAAAATCAAGCTGGTAGTCCCGGTTTTGGGATCCAGGGAAAAATCTCTGTGCATATGTGTTTTATGGGTTATGCTCTCGCATTGTTTATTTTCTTTGTTTAAGAATTCGTATGCAGGTAATTTCTGTACAGGGTTAAAACCTACACCCATGATAGCTCATTGGAAAGCTTGTCCTGTCTAATTTCCAACCCAACTGGAATTTTGCAATTTGGAGTTCATTTTCCCTGTCAAAAATCAAATCTCCCAAGACTGGTCGAACTGTGCCAAATGAGGTTGTCTAAAGGCAGAGTGTTGTTACAGTCAACTTTTGAATGCCTTCCTCAACTCCAAATTGAGCTCAGGATAGCTCATTGGAAATATCTTTGTGTCTAGTTATCATTTGACTCATCAAGCAAGTCATTTGGACAACCAAGCTAGGAGAAAATTTGATTTTCCCAAGGTCGCTCCAGAGGTGCATCAATTCTCCCGAGACAATTGTATTTCTGACATTTCTTCAAAACCATGACACTTGTGTAAAAAGTGAAGGATTTTTTTCTTCCTTGGTCTGTTATGGACAAAAACCTCTCTCAGTTTTCCCGAATTCATCTTTTATTGCTCAGAAACATCATTTGAGTGAAACATATCCCAATATGTGGGACTAGGGATTTGCCGAAATGAAGCGAAATGAAGGGGATAAGAAGCTTCTAAATTCTTGAGGAAATTTTGGGAAGTGTGGGGCGATGTTAGGAAGTAGGGGAAAGTGAAATATCAGAAATTGAGTGAGGGGAAGGGGTCCAAAAAGGCAAAACACAGGCCCAACCATAGAAAATTGCCCGGTTGTAGCAAGAAACTAGGGTTTGTGCGAAAATGAGGAATTTGGGGGATACCATCAGGATACCATCATTGGAAAAAGGTGTATGAACATCAAGATACAATTTTTTCCGATGATTTGACCATCCAAGAGAAATTAGCTTCAAAACCCTAGGAGAGGGAAATGAACCTTGCCTAGGCACGACTGAAACATGAACAAGGTGTGAAATGACCCAATGGAACTTGACATGATGATGAAAACCCTCTGAATGATGGTAGACTCAACTGAATGGTGACATTGACTGACATCTGGACAACTTTGAAAGGAGTGAAAGCAAACCCTATGCCTAATGCCTAGTGACCAAATTTTACTCGAAGACTCACTGAAATGATAAAATTTTACCTTGACACCTTAAAATGACTTGTGTAAGAGCATGTTTGATCACTGGAGGAAGGCTTCAAAGACTGACACTAACATTGGCTCCAATGGGGGATGGTAGCTCCTTGGAGGTGCCAAGAACTACAAATCTTTGGGTGAGCAGACAGTGCCTTTGTCCATTGAGCTATGGAGTCCATTATTCCAACATGACTCAATTTATTTACAATGGAACTTGACTCAAACTGACTCAATGCAAACTGACATGACTAAAAAATTTGACTGAACTTAAAACTTGGTGGTAGTACATGACCAACTTTATTTCTTACAAGACCATATATCATCAAACTATATCAAACTGCCAATGTAACCAATCAAGAAGATGGCTTCTTGACTGATTCTTCCGATCAGACCTTCTAGTCAACAATTGATACCGGTAACTGGGCATCCAAAAACATAATTGGCCATGATCTCCTTCATCACTGAATACTGCAATAATGACCTTCACTGCTATCTGCAACAAATTTGTCGTTGGATAATGAAAAACATGAAGATTTACCTCATGTTGAAGAAACAAGATGTCTTTTTCTTTTGATTTTGATCTTCCTTCATAATGTTCCTGGTCCTCAAAAAATTCTGAACAAGCAGATGAGTGGATTTCCTCTTCAAAGAACACTTCAAAACATGAAACATATGAGGAAGAATCTGAAATGGAATCCATAATGGTCTGGTCGGTTATAGTCTGAATATATTTCTGATCATCTTGACATGATATGATAGCCAAATTCTCATTACATTCATCACATTCATCAATCATGAGAAAAACAACTTCGGATGATTCTTGAAACCCAACACTAACATTTTTATCATCTACCATAAATTCATCCAGAGAAAGCTTTTCACTTACTTGAGCAAAGCTCTCATCTTGCTGTCCATGAGCTGATTGGATTACCTCTTCATGAAGGCTTTGTTCTAATGACATGAGAACATTTGGACTCAAAACTTTGTTTTCTTCTATGGACCAATCTGAAACGACACCTTTTCTTTCATCACTTTCAGCCATATGGAACTCTGCAACCTGATGATCTATTTAATGTAATTCATGTCGACTATCAAGAGGTAAAGCTCCTTCATCTTCTACCGTACTAAAATCTTGATCATGCTGCAAATTTTCATGATCGTCTTTACACTACTGAAAAGGAATTTCATACAGGGCTTCCATGATTTCATAATCCATAAAATTATCACCCTCATAATATTTTTCAAGGCTCTCAATAAAACCATAAGCATGCTTGCAACAATCATGAACTAGATTCAATGATGGATAAGAGTCTTTATATCTTTCAATGAACATGGCATGAAAATCCTTTAAACTGTAAATACAAGCAGGCAGCAAGCTTTCATACCAAGATTGGGCTTCACCTTCTAGAGTGGCCATGAATATCTTCATTAAGCAATCTTCAGGAAAATCAACCTTCAACTTGCGAATATGCATGTGAAATCGAACTAGATGTAAAGCAGCGTCTTTCTTACCATCATCTTTAAACATAGGTAGATTCTTTGACCAATCTACCTTCGGAATTTTATTTGGAAAGCCTGGAATGTGATCTCGGCTCATGGGAGCATATCTTCTTGCAATCCGATCCCTCTGCAGTGGAGTCACCATGAACCACCGATTGTTGGATTCTTCAGTGAAAGGAGTTGCCAGGTGAATGATTTCAGCCATCTTCTTATGTCTGATCGTTGTTCACCATCAACATCAGATCTGAACTTGAGATATGTCCTAGGGCAAGACAATCTACAAGCAAACCATTTTCTTCCCCAGTTGAGTTGCCATTATGTTAGCACTTGAATCTGCCTTAGGCTGAAAGAAGGAGAGGTTCAAGGCAACTTCAAACAAAGCTCAGTCTCGTAGCTAGCCCTACGAGGACAGGAGAGGGCTCTCTCCAAGTCACACTCAACGAATAAGTAAATGAAATGGCCTGAGATGACTTACAATGAACTATTTGTCTTAGGCTAGTAAGTGAAAATGAATATAAAGAGTGATTTTTATGAATGACTTTGTTTCTGGGATGTTATGGGACCTATGGACCTCAATGAACAGAGAACTTAACATAAAGGCATAGATTGTTTCGTGAGGCAAGGTAGGCGGAAAGCATAGCAATTTAGTTTTAAAATATGGCAGAATGGAGAGATTGATTAAGAAGGTGAAAAGGGCATAGGAGATGAATCCTTTTCAACAGAAGAATGAACACTATACATGAATTTTTCCTCTAGGTAGAGCAATAAAATTGAATTCTACCTAATCTCATTCAAAGAACTTCATTAGAAATGAATATGAAATGGACTATGAAACATAACAAGATACATATGAAACATAAGAGACACACTTGCTACACTCACAACCACATGAATCTCATGAAATAGAGTTTCTTCCTCTCATTAATTCTCTGTCAAAAATACATAGTGGAGAAACAAAGTTTCTTTCCCATAGTCTCCCAGAAGTTACAAGCCAACCAAACAAAAATAGCCTTTGCAAATGGTTTGCATGCAATATATAGAATGTGCCATGAAGAGATAGAACGCCCAAGGGTCACAAAATGAAGGTGGAGAGCCAAACATCAGCTACAGGTGCAGCTCCACAAACATGACAAATGGCTTGGGTGACCCTTTGCCTTCCTTTGCCACTTGTATAACTGACCATATGGAGTGAAAATATTTATAAAACCATCGTGCTCCTCCTCCTGTGCGTCGCACTCTTTTCCAGGTGACTTTTGGAGGCCTTCCCAATGTCAAAATTGAGTGCAGGATAGCTTGTTGGAAATTTATTTAAGTATAATTTTCAACCCCACTAGAATTTTTCGATTTAAATTTCATTTTCTCTATCAAAAATCAAATATCCCAAGACTGGTCGAACTGTGCCAAATGAGGCTGCCTCAAGGCAGAGTGTTGTTGCGGTCAACTTTTGAATGCCTTCCTCAATCTCAAATTAAGCCCATGATAGCTCATTGGAAATCCTGTCCTATCTAATTTCCAACCCAACTAGAATTTTTCAATTTGGAGTTCATTTTCCCTGTCAAAAATCAAATCTCCCAAGACTGGTCGAACTGTGCCAAATGAGGTTGTCTAAAGGCAGAGTGTTGTTACAGTCAACTTTTGAATGCCTTCCTCAACTCAAAATTGAGCTCAGGATAGCTCATTGGAAATATATTTGTGTCTAGTTATCATTTGACTCATCAAGCAAGTCATTTGGACAACCAAGCTAGGAGAAAATTTTATTTTCCCGAGGTCGCTCCAGAGGTGCATCAATTCTCCCGAGACAATTGTATTTCTGACATTTCTTCAAAACCATGACACCTGTGTAAAAAGTGAAGGAGGTTTTTCTTCCTTGGTCTGTTATGGACAAAAACCTCTCTCAGTTTTCCTGAATTCATCTTTTATTGCTCAGAAACATCATTTGAGTGAAACATATCCCAATATGTGGGACTAGGGATTTGCCGAAATGAAGCGAAATGAAGGGGATAAGAAGCTTCTAAATTCTTGAGTAAATTTTGGGAAGTGTGGAGGGATGTTAGGAAGTAGGGGAAAGTGGAATCTCAGAAATTTAGTGAGGGGAAGGGGTCCAAAAAGGCAAAACACAGGCCCAACCATAGAAAATTGCCCGGTTGTAGCAAGAACCTAGGGTTTGTTCGAAAATGAGGAATTTGGGGGATACCAGTGATGGGAAGAGTTTGATAAGGTGCATTATGGATAGGGAAAGGTGCATGAACATCAGGATACAAGTTTTTCCGATGATTTTACCATCCAAGAGAAATTAGCTTCAAAACCCTAGGAGAGGGAAATGAACCTTGCCTAGGCACGACTGAAACATGAACAAGGTGTGAAATGACCCAATGGAACTTTACATGATGATGACAACCCTCTGAATGATGGTAGACTCAACTAAATGGTGACATTGACTAACATCTGGACAACTTTGAAAGGAGTGAAATCAAACCCTAGGCCTAATGCCTAGTGACCAAATTTTACTTGAAGACTCACTGAAATGATAAAATTTGACCTTGACACCTTAAAATCACTTGTGTAAGAGCATGTTTGATCACTGGAGGAAGGCTGCAAAGACTGACACTAACAGAACTGGTTCATCAAAATCCATCTCCAGTCAATCCCACTCTCTCTGAATGTGAATCCCATGAGTTCATTCTCAACCAACCATTGGTTGATAAAATTGTTGACCCGATTCCACCTTCAGTCGATAGTACTTTTCCTGTAGAGAGTAAGGGTCATACCACTCAGGTTCTTCTTATTTCTTCATATTCCAATGAATTGGGGTGGATCCATCTACTCCAATGGCACAGGAGAACAATCCTCTCATTCCCTCGGTGCAGGGGTGAAATCCTCTCATTCCCATGGCACAAGGGGGCAGTTATCCCATTCCTACAGTCCCCCCTCCAAGTAGTATGTTCATTTCCTTTGTTTGGAGTCAACTAGCAAGATATCATCTTCCTCCTTATGTGCCCTTCCAATTCATAGTACATACCTATAATATGGTCGTACCTAGAACAATCTTAGATGAAGGTGCATATAGTATTTTGTGCTTAAATACTTGGCAGGATTTAGTTTATCCATAGCTTGTGCTTGTTAGCCGAAATCTATTAGCTTTTAACAGAGGAACCATGCAACCATTATGGATCCTTCCTAAGTTGCCTACTTTGGGAGGAAAGATTTCTTATATTGATGTGATGGTAGTCCAAGGCCACTTGGATTTTAATTTACTCCTTAGGTGTGACTATGTTTATGTCATGGGATCTCTTGTCTCTTCACTCTTTCATTTGATGTGTTTCCTGCATGAAGGAAGAATCGTGACTATTCACCATCTTTTTTTCATTAGTCCTAATTTGGCTCCCAATCAACCAGCCTCCCTAAATGGTCATTATATTAAAGTTGTATCTCTCTGACCATAGATTAATTATGTGGCAACATGTTCCATGCTCGTGACTACTGATGACCTAGATCTGGTAGGTGATATCATGAATCGTTTACTGGGTGCATTGGGGCATGATCTTTCCATTGGATCCCTTGATATATATCCCTTCCATAGCATTGTTCTCCCATCTTATGAAAACCTCTTGGAAGCCATGGTCTCTCATAGGCGATGATCAGGATCAGAGAAAAGTTCCTTGTCTTGTTTCAATCTCGTTAAAAAATGAAACAAGGTCCTCGGAGCAGAGTTCCTTTCCTTGTGTCAAGCTCATTAAAAAATGAAACAAGATCCTTGGAGCACATTTCTTTTATTGTGTCAAGCTCATTAAAAAATGAAACAAACACCCTTCCAATTAGAGTCTTTGAGATCTTGTAAATTCCTAGTTGAGTCTTTCACTTGATCTCGTAAATGAACCTTCATTCCATCCACATGTTAGTACCCAATAGTCTACTTAGGTGAATGAAATCATGCTTGGGGGGCATGTACCTTGAATTGAGTCATTATGTTTGGGGCATGCAAATTTATTTCAAGCATAGTTTCCTATGTTTCAAGCTTCTATAAAAATGAAACCATTCCCATTTTATCCCTTGTGATTTCCATTTTTATTATCCTATTTTTTTCCAGATGAGCCTTGGTTTTCTCATTCCATTGTCACCATCTATTTGGATGATCATATGCTTTCACTTGGTTGTTTTTACCCTTTCCTAAGGAACCTCTATGATGAGTGGTCTTAGTAGCTAGCCTCTTGATCTATATGTGTTTTGAGTAGTTCCATCATGACCAGAACTAGTTGCTACCCTTTTTGCCACATGTTCCTCTAGGAGGAGTCCTCTTTAAGCTCATTTCAGACATCCAAAACATGAAAATATTGTAGAGAACTTGTCTTTTCGAACTCATAAAATTAAATGAAAACATGTTTACTCGTTATAAGTTTAACCCTTTTCCAGAATGAGATATACTAACTACGAAAAAGGAATACCTTAGTCGAACATGGCTAAGAGGTTCTCTTGGGTATTATTTTCTACCTTTTCAGACCTAAGGGACTACCTATGAAAAGGGACATCTAAAGTTTACTTTTTCGCCTCTTTTTCAAACTCTCTAATCATGAAAAAGAAGTCGAGTATTACCTTCATTGGACTCATTAAAACATCAAAAAACGATGGACTTGTCAAACATGACAAGACCAAACCACTCTTTCTCAATGTTCATTAAATATAATCGGAGGGATTCATCTGAAGGATGGACTTACAGATCAATCATATGTTATCCTCCTCAATATTTTTAAGAAAATAAAGAGGTACTCACCATTATGGTTGGGGATGTTAATGTCAGTGTCTTCACACTGCCATCAATGATCAAAATTTACTCTTTTGCATTTCATATTAGGGGTCCCATTCTGATGAGGTTGCATTCCATTAGGTCATGGATCTACTGATGGTAGGGTTTATTTCAATTTTTCCCTCATGATATGTACTTGTTGACCTCCTTTCATACCTTTTAGTCATGATTCATGCTCATTTTCAGTTCATTTCATCAATTAAATAAGTTTTCAATCTCATTAGGTCTTAGGGTTTCCACCATGGTCAAAATTCAGTGATTATTGCTAATAATGGTTAGCAAAGACATGAGGAGGTTAATAATAATTAGTAAAGTCATAATTTTTTAATTTGTAAGCTTAATGAAGTTCTCACCTCAAAACTAGTTTTGAGGTGAAAACAGAACATTTGTCTTTTATATTTAAATGTGATGTAATTTTAATGTTCTCATATGTAATAATGATTCCATGCTGCTCTTGGAAATTTGGTGATGTTGCCAAAGTACTACCACTGCAAAAAGTCAAAAGAATTTGAGCATTAGTCCACCTATCAAAGAAAAGAAACCAAGCATAAAAAAAACAGAGTATTGGAAAAAGCAGATAGACATTATAAAAGTGGGTTTTCACCAACAAAAATCAAAAAGTGAAAGCTATATAAATCCATCCTTATATTTGTCATTTCTTTGTGTTAGAGTTCAAAGTGCCAAAAGGGAGCAAAGGGTCAATTTCAAGCATTATTGGGCAAATGCGAGTGAGTAGCTGCATTTTTGGAAAAACCTAAGCGGCGCTGCACTTTTGAGGAGGGCGCTGTGTTTTTGAGTTAGCGTTGCGCCCCTGACATCATTTCCCTATGTGATTTTACACAGGCGTTGCGCTTTCAGAGTGGCACTGCGCACCTGTGTGAGGCGCTGCGTTTCTGCCCAGCCAAACCCCAAATCACCCAAATCGTTCCAAAATTGCCAATTCACTTCAAAATTTTCAATTTCTCTCTCTTACAAGTACGTTCATCTATCACATCTTATGTTTTAGGGTTTTGTTTTCCAAATTTGGTGTTTTGCATTCTTAAATCTAAAACCCTAGCTTCTAGGGTGAAACCCTAGTTTTCCTCATATCACTAGTGTTTATTTACCCTATCTACTTGCCATTATTCACTAAACCCCATTCCCACATACCATATTTCCTAAATCCCATTCCCCTCATACATTTTCCCTAAATTCCCAGTTACTCTCTCCATCAACCCTACAAACCCTACCCACTCTCCCTAAAACCCTACTCATCCCTAAAAACTTGTTCACACATCATACTCTCACATATTCCTTCATCTTCACTCTGTTCATTTCATTCATCCACCCTATCCCATCATTGTCCATATAAAACCATAAGTGTTCACAGCCACATAAAAACAATGGAAAGAGACAATGAATATGACTATGAGGAAGAGACACTTAGTGATAGTTCCATGGAGAGACATAAGCAGCAGAGGAAACCTCATAAAGGAGGAAGAATTATCAGAGAAGAGCCCACTAGTTTGAGGGAGTTACAAGCTTGTCCACTTGCCATTTCTTGCTTTAAACACCAGGCATGCTTTGATTTTTGTGAAATGATAGAAAGAGTCAGATTTCATCATGAGTTGGCTAGGCTATTTGTGACTCATTTTCACAGTAATGAAGTAACCCTTGCCAGAATAACCTTCACCATATCACCAGCTATCATCTCAGAGGCTACAGGAATTCCAGATGTGGGTGAAAATTGGTACAAAGGTCAAGATATTGATAAGGAGTACTATGAGCCTTACATCAAGGCTAGATACAGAGACCAAATGAAGAGAGTATTCCCCTTCAAGTTTTTGGAAGACAGGTATGCCCCATTGATGAAAATCATTATCAAGTACTTCACTTGTGAAGGTAGGTTCTCCCGGTTGTATGCCTACCACATTAGACTTCTCATGCATTTCACTAGAGTGAAGATGATGAATCTCCCTTAATTCATGTTTATAAACATTGAGAAAATGGCACATATTGTACAGAGGAAATCATACCCCCAGCAGTTGAATGGCATTTACCATTACTCTTTGATCAAAATCATTGTTCTTCACCGCCTAAGCCTCCTTAACATGCCATGGGAGAGTTTCATTTCTCATGAGATGTTCAAAGGCCCACAAATCTTTTAATCAGTACATCATGAAGAAGGTGGACCTTAAAGCCATGAAAAATTCAAAGAGACTGAAACTGTTGGAGTGCCAGTGTTTGTGACATATAAGAGGGGCACTAGGAAACTTTTTGCAACTACTAGGCAAGTATTATCTCCACAAGGTGTGGAAGGGGTCTTGCCTTCGTCATCAGGCCACAGGTAAATGCTATCTCCACAAGGTGTGGAAGAGGCTTTGCCTTCTTCTTTAGCAAAACAGGTACAGGTTGAGTAGCAAAGCAAGGGCAAGTAAAAGGTGCAAGAAGAGGATCTTAGTGATAAGCAGGAAAGAGATTTCAATTTTGTTGAGAATGAGGAGCCACAGCAGCACTTTACTCATCATGGAGTTGACATTATTGATTTGGAAGCTCAGGATCCAAAGACTGTCAAAGACATTATCATAAAGGAACAAGAAGCTAAAATACAATCCTTGGAATATGACTTAGAGAGAGCTCAGTATCAGATATTTAGAGCAGGAAAACAAACAATTGAGCGACAAGAAAGTCCTCATGGAGCTGCAAATGATCAAAGAAAATAGGCAAAAGACCAAGGAGGCTCATGTCAAGTTGACTTCAATTGAGCAAGAGATTAAGAATGATAGACAAACATGGCTTGAGAGGGTCAACATACATCTCAAAGGGCTGATTGAGAAGGCCAACAAGGATAAGAAGATGCTTCGCCACATGTCCTACCATTACATGACCGGCAACAAAATCTGTAACATAAGGATCAGGAAACTTAAAGCTAGATTGAGGAAGGCTATAAAGAGAAAAAAGGAGCAAGATAAGTTGAATATATTAGCTGAAGCCTCACTATCCCATCAAAGCAGCTGATGGTGGTGTCCCATGCCAAATCTGGGCAAGTTTTGAAGATTTTTGTGTTTTTTCAATTTTTGAAATTTTCGAACACGGGAAATTGGCCTAAAAGCACAGCGCCACCGGCACTGCCCTTTTTCCTGGAGCACTTGTTGGTGGAAAATTTTATATATTTGGATTCAGCATGATGAGAGCATTCATCCCTGAAAATTTCAAAAGTTTTGGAGCAAAACTAGGTCACCAAAAGGCCCAAAAACTACCAAAAAATGACCTCTCTGCCTCTTTTTGGACACACAGAATCAGTCTTGGGAGATTTTTGAGGGGGCAGATGACCTCCAAATGAAAAAATTCAAGTTGTTCCAGAAACTAGACTAGAAGACCTTTCCAATGAGCCATCTTGGGATAAATTTGGTTAAGGGGAAGGCCTCCAAAAGTGCGTGGAAAGCGGCGCTGCACTTTTGGCTAATGGCACTATGCTTTTGACCAGTTTACCAACAAATCAAATTTTTGCCTACTCTTCATGGATGATTTTATGATTGTAATTATTGACTTGGCATGTAAATGTAATAGTGAAATGATCTTAGAGGGTAGATTCATCATTTTGTGGTGGTTTTGGGGTCAATGAATCAGTTTCCATGCTTATAAAGGCAAGTCATTCCACTCCCTATATTCCTGGTCCCTGTTTGGAAATGGTTGTAACAGCTCCTTTTCTCTTGGTTTCGACCCCTGATGGCTAGCATAGGTGTTTTGATGTCTATTATGTATCTTTTCTGTCATTAGCAAAGGTTGGACTCACTTGGATGCTCTAAGCTATATTGTACACCATTGTAAGTAGTTTGGCAAGGAAATTAATAGGACTTGCAGCTATTTTTATGGGATTCCTGTGGTATGGTGTTTTAGCATAGTTTCTTCTTTGTTAATAGTTTTTTATGTGTTTTATGTATGTCATCATCTATTTCACTTCTTCTAATTGAATGATATCAAGATAGATAGGTAGAATCCATTGTTTGCAGTGCTCTACCTTGGGAAATCATTCAGTACTCTATGTTTTCAGTTGTTTGAATAGGATCCATGATTGTCACATGCCCTCCTCAGCTCCTCACTAGTCTTAGACATCTCACCTCACTAAATCTCGAATGATAAAGCCTATACCTACCATGACCCATAGAACACCCTGCATTCTGACCTATTTTCTCGGACCTCAAATTGCCTAGCTCCATCTGATCCAACAAAAAACCAACAAAATAAATCAAAACCCTAGAGCTACTATACCTAGCATAAAATCTTGTTCTTGATCCGGTCATTTTGACTGAGATCCATAAGGAGAGAGCCCTCTCCCGACCTGGTAGGGCTAGCTACTAGGTTAAGCGTGGTTTGTAGTTACCCTAGAATTGCTTCAATTCAGCCTAAGGTCAATCTAGGCTCTAACAGGGGAAATTGGGAAAATAGGGTAGTCCATTTTTTAATGGTAGTGAGTCACTCTTGAACATGAAACTCTTCCACTTCATCTTCATGGTTGTTGGGTTGGGTAATCTTCTTGTCTTTTGGTTCATCATACCTTCACAAAACCTCCATTTCGGTTTTGGTTCAATGTTGCCAACTCCATTTCAGTTTCACCAATGTGTTCAAGAGAAGTCATGCAGCTTATATCCGTTACAATACTCTTAAGCCTTCATTCCATGTTTTCCTTTCTTTATCCAGTTCATTATCAGCATCATTTTAATCATTCTATCTCAATCATGATACTTGTTTCGTGTCATTGATGGGGGATATGTCAAGGTCCTCCTGTGGTGGGTCACTTCCTGTCGACATCATCACATTATCCATGAAGTTGACTTAGAAACACCCATTGATACCTTGGCTCTTGCATACATCAATGGAAAGTGTCCTCACTCTCAGCGACAAGTTTACATCAATGGCCTTTGACTGAAAGATTTTGTGTGGTGTTCTAAATCAACTCATTTGTTCACACCAGACGGATTGTACTTCAGTATCTTGAGAACCATTAACATCAACAGTGGTTTCTTTCATGACTGTTAATGGCTTACGTCATTAGCTGGTAATCAGATGGTGTCTAGCATGTTCAACCTCAACTCATTGATTCACATGGTTAGACTCTGTTAACAGTGCTGGACCCTCCAACATGTAAATGGATCTCCCCGGTAAGAAGTCCCAATTAGACCTCAAACTGTTTGGTGTAGGAGTCCCAACAGTGGGTCGTAAGGTAATGCCTTGACCAAAATTTCGCACAGAGGCAAGTAAGATAACTCTATTGGTAGAAAGGGTGTGCTAGCTACAGTAAGACAAGGAAGGTGCATGAGAGGTTCTAACACACTGAGGGTGAGGTGAGTGCACTCCTTGGAAACTTGTGATAGCACTTAGCTTGGAAGGTAACACACGAGTGAAGATACATCACAACATGGATGGCAAGTTAGCAAGCAATCCAAAGTGATGGTTAAACCAATAGCACATTTCAGAAAGATTCATACATACTTATACAGAATATTCTATACATGCATGCGTAAGAAAACCAATACATATATCATTTAGAGTAAACTAGATAGCATAGAATACAATACAACATATGCATGAAATGGGTTGGCTCTTATTATATTGAGAAGTGTAATTCCCAGTCATATAATACATCCATGTCCAACCACTAGTTCCAATAGTGGAATGTTACAACGACCTGCTCCTCCAAAGAGATGTAGTAGCTCTACGCAGTGGAGAAGCCAAGGCTCATTACAATATTGTCCAATATCTCTCCAAGATAGTCTTATCAGAAGCTTAGCTAACCAAAATCCTTTACAATGAGTTATGAGGTTCTACTTATAGCAAAGGGTGGGGTAACCCCTTCACATCCCCCTTTGTGACAGTTCATCTACCCTCATGACTCTTCATCTACTCTATGACTGTTACATCCAACTATTGACACTTGAACTTCCACTTGACATGACGCTACATTACAATGCACATGTGCTCATGTGAGATGAAATGGCTTGAGCAAGACATCACTGACACTCAGTCCATTGTGTTTAGGCCAACTCTTTCACATGCTTGTGATAGTGAAGGTGGTGAGTTGATGCCAAGCTTGGTCGTCTGTGATGGTGTGCATGCACCCCATGGTGACATCTTGTTGAAGTGAACTCTTGCCTCCGTTGCATCTGGGTGCATTGGTGTGGCTCCTTCATCCAACTCGTCTACTAGCATGTGCATGGTCTTCTTGGTGCAACTGAACCGGCAACACACTAATGCATAGTGTCTGTGCTGATCTTCTAGTGTGTGCTGGTGGTCATGCACATCAACTGTCAACTACATGCTCAGCTCTAGTCAGACTTGCTTCTTGTCTTCGCCTTGGTGAGTGTGCTGAATGGGTTGGATCACATGTGTGTGTGCAATGACATGCATGTTGTTGAATCTGTTGCATGTGATCAATAAAACTGCTCACTATGTTTGCTCCGTGCCAACTATTGGGATATATCTATAACTTGTACGAGCGCAGTTTCATTCGTGAGTGCATGTTGCACCCCTTGGTGTTCCTATTACTGCTACAACTAATTTTCTTGTATGTGCAACTCATGCTCTTCCTTTAGTTGCTTCTTCAGCACATGCAACTCTTTCTTTGTTCATTCTTTGTCTTCACGTGATCACACCGTCACCTCATACCCTGAGTCTCTAAAGCTGCTTTCATCATCAATGGATCTACTTGAGCTTGCAACTTTGTTCTGCCTCCGTATTGTCAACAACCTTCCTCTTGCATTCGTTGCACCTGGTATGTTGCCTTCAGCTGATGTTCATGATGTTGCTCATTGTGATGTTGTTGTCATGATATCTTGATGTCCTTGTCTACAAACAACTTGATGTCCTTGTGACTAGGCAAGTTCATAGACACCTGATCAATTGCATCCCCAAGTGTGCTCTAAACGGTATCTTCGACTCTTCTCTCCTGGAAACCACTGTACCTGTGCTGCTAAGAGGTAGTTGAACACCTGTGATACTTGGAGAAATGGGAACACTCATGGAAAGAAATATGTCAATTGAAAACCAAAATGAACTTGAGAGCTGACTTGTAACATACATGTGTGACTAATCATGAAGGTCGCGTAATTTCCACTAGGAAGTCGGGAGACTAACTACCAAAACTATGCAAGGCATAGTGTGGGCTGCTTGGAGGCTGACTGATTGCTATAATTGCACAATGCACAGTCCAATCTAGCTGCTGACTGCTGGAATTGTGCAATGCACAATCTCAATTGGCAATGGTTGCAGGCTAACTGACTGCATTGCACAATTTTCTAGTCCAACAGTCATTGTCCCTCAGAAGTGCACAATGCAAGACTAGAGGATAGTCATTGGGCAGAAATGCGCATTTCCTGAGTGGAAGATAGGGCCTTCCCTCTCGAGATTGCGCAATGTTGTCTTAGTGAGGCGGAGTCCAGGCCAAGGTTGCCCAGACTCACTGACAAGAAACTAAAAGCAATGGCAACATTGAGTGTAAGCATAATTGAATGATCGTGCATGCAAATGGTGAATGACATTTAGAAAACGAAACAACATGCATGTGAGTGAGGCGAGTCATCGAATCAGCGACCATTCGTGAAAAATAGTTTCATGCATGTGACAGCAATGAGATGTTAATGAAAACAGAAATTGTGCTTGTATAAGCTAGTATGTATCAAAACGATAGCAAGCATTCATTGAAATCAAGCAGATGGCATTCATACGAAGTGAAACATAAAAAGTGCCAGAAATGAAACATAATACATGGAAAGCAGGCTTACCCCAAAACAACTAAGTTGAATGTGCTGACAGCTCCTAGATGTGATGTGGGATGTCAGAGTTGTAAGTTTGATGTGGGGAATGATCTTTGTAGCATTCGATTGATGAGTTTTGATAAAATCGAGGTTGTGATGCGCATGCCACAAATCTAGGGAAAGCGACACTTTGTGGGAGGTTTCTGAAATTATCCTTGCATGTAACCTCCAACTGCCAGAAATAGGTCCCTGAAACAAGGGATGCCTTTGCATGATGCCTTGGGAGAAGCATCCCATGCATGCAAGTTTGTTTTTCTTGGTCCCGGAGGTAACGGGTCAACTCAGCCTCACATGTAAGAAGCTACTCAACTTCTGAGAGTAAATGCACATTTCTGGCTAGGAACTGGGTTGGCTGCTCAGAAGATTTGTGCAATTTCTGGGCAGAGAAGCTAACTGTTGCTTAGATTTGTGAAAAATTTTGGCTGAGTAGCCCAACTGGGAAGGATTGCACAATTTTCTAGGTGTAGCTTGCTCAACATAATTAAGCAATTTTGGGGCCCAGCAGGCTACCAATCAGGATTACGAAATTCCTGGAGGGAAGGTTGGTTTCCCTCTAGATTTGTGAAAATTCCTGAAGGAGCTGCTCAGCCTGCTACCGGACTAAGTCCGAATGAACAACCTGTGAGGGGAATGCATCAAGGTTTGATCAAAAAGCTGTCTTTATACAAGAAAATCACTGAAGCTTTTGTACTTGACAAAGCAAGACATGCTGCTGTGAAATCTTGGTAGGGAGGCTCTAAAACAAAGCTAAGGAAAAGTGTAGCTGCTGCAACAATTGGTGACACACGGGTAGAACTCCAGCTCTCTAAATGGACCTTGTTCATTAAAAGCAAGTCTAACACCTCCGGAAGTATTGTTTAGTTCTCGGTTCACCTTGGCTTAGACACTTTCTTGATTGTAAGATGTAGCATCTGCCAAGCTCTTGGTCAATTGACACACATTCCAAGCCAAGTCAACACAGTTGTTTCGATTGGGGTTGAGGGGTATATTGGTGCACAAGCAATATAGTCGTCGGAGTCTTAGTTTCATCTCTAGTGTTGCTCTGCCACCAACAAGCCTGGACAATACCCCGGTAGAGTCACATAGGAACACAAGCATGGCTCCACTACCAGCGAACCTGGTCAGTACCCTAACGGAGTTACTTGCATCACCTCTTTGCGCAAGAATCCTTTCTCTTCTTTTGCCTTATTAATTTTTCATTTTTTCAAACTTTTTACATTTTTTTTCATTTTTTCATTTTCGTTGATCCGGATTTCAACAGGAACGCAAAAAATTACAGAGATAACCATATACACAACGATGCAGCGGAAATAATACTTCATTTCATTAATGGAAAATACTGAAATATGCTTACAACTAGAAATGGAAATAAACCAGCTAGGGCGATGGTAGCTTATCTTTGAGAAGAGATGTGGTGGCTACATGCCTCTGAACTCTGTTACAATGAGGCTCGAAGGCCTATTTATTATTGAGAAACAATGGAAAACCCTTAACATTCCAAAACCTAACCCTAGGAGATGAAACACCAAACTGTGGGCCCCGTTTGGGTAAATTGGTACATCAACTTCCCGGGGTCGTAACTTTGGCATACGATCTTCGTTTGACGCGTACAATAGCTCGTTAGAAAGATCTATCCAAGCACTACCACTTTAGGAAGGGCAACATTAGGCCATGGACCTATGTTTCCCCTAGATTTCCCAAAAAACGTCATTTAGGGCCTCAAAACGGCTCCAGAAGTTCAGGACCCGAAAAACTGCTAAAAATAGTAAGTTGTGCTACAATTAAGGAAACTGAAAATGCTGACAGAGACAATGGTGGGGGTCCAGGTGGACTTGGCAGGTGGCCACCAATATCCACCTAGATCATTCCTCCCCCCTTAGGAAGCAATGGTCCCCATTGCGTTGAGTTCCTCCATGAGATGAGGAAACTTTTGCTGAACTTGTTCCCTAGTGAGCCACTTGCCCTGCTGAAGGAATTGGCCTGCTTTGACAACTCGATACAGTTGGATATTCTGTTGGCGAGTGTTCTTGATCTGTGTGTCCATGATCCGATCAGTTGCAGCTTGTTCCATGCAATCTGGATTTAATTCTGTGGGTTTGAGTTGTTCTGCAATGTCGGATGTGTCTAGCAATGGTGGAAAGTATGGCCGAAGGCAGTCCACATTGAACACTGGGTGCAGGCCAAGGAATGGGGGAATGTTGAGCTCAAATGAATTGTCTCCCATAGCCTTAGTAATGGTGTAAGGACCATATCGGAGTGATCTCAATTTGCGATAGGCTCCAGTAAGGCGTTCCTTTTGCAAATGCAACCAAACTTTGTCGCCCACCTGAAACTTTTGTGGCACCCGATGTTGATCATGTCGTTGCTTGTACTTGGCATTTGATTTCTCAAGAATGTCATGGACCTACTGGCGAATATGTTGGATGCGCTCAATGAAGCTGGTGGCCTTATCTGTTTCGGACTGGACATGAGCGGAATTTATGTGAGTAGCTGCAAGTGGCATGGCCACATCAATGGGGCATAGTGGCTGGAATCCCAAACCCACCTGAAAAGGGCTATGGCCAATGGAGCTGTGAAGAGCTCAGTTGTAGCTGTGCTGAAAATAGGGGAGTTTCTCGTCCCATGTGCATGGATGCTTTGAGTTATACATGCGCAGAATGTGCACAATCATCCTATTGACAACCTCTGTCTGGCCATCAGTTTGAGGATGGAAGGTTGTGGATTTCGTGAGTTTGGTGTCCAGCATTGACCAGAGACTGTACCAAAATGTGCTGAGAAACCGACTGTCCCGATCTGAGATGATAGACTGTGGGATCCCAAAGTGCACCCACACTCGTTCAAAGAAGAGTTTAGCAGTGGCTTCTGCTGTGATATTCTTCTTACAGGCCGCCATAATGGCCATTTTCGAGAACCTGTCGATGACCACAAAAACACAGTCATTTTCATGCTTAGTGGAAGGAAGGCCTGACATGTAATCCATGGAGATGGATTCCCAAGGTCGACTAGGGGTAGGAAACGGGGTATAGAGGCAGTGCTTCTTAATGGTCGGTTTGGAAATGGCACAGGCAGTACATGATCTGATGTACTTCCCAACATCCTGTCGAAAATTCGGCCAATAGAAATAATTTTGCAGTACTGCCACTATTTTCTCGACCCCGAAATGCCCAGCAGCCCGACTATAGTGTGCTTCCCAAATCATCTTGGCACGCTCGCTTGAAGGAACACAAAGGTGACCCAGGTGGCATAACAGGGCATCCTGGAGGCGAAAATCTGGAACATTCCGACCCTCCAAGAGTGTCTGGTATGTGTGGCCGAATTTTGGGTCGCTTTTGTAGAAAAGTGGCCAATCAGAAGTCTCGTGCCCACAAGAGTTGAGCACTGTGGTTAACGCCAAGATCGGTGGTCGACTGAGGCAATCTGCAACATTATTGGTGCTGCCCTTCTTATACTTGATATTCAAGTGGAAGTGTTGCAGGTATGTAGACCACTTCTGATGGCGATCATTCTGCAATTTCCCTTGGGTCTGTATGAACTGCAGGGGTCGGTGGTCTGTGTGGATGACCGTTTCCTTCCCCAAAATGTAATGCTTCCATTTTCGGCAGGCCTGTACAATGGAATACATTTCTTTATCATAAGTGGGGTACTTCCGGACTGTGTCTGAAAGTGTTTCAGTGTGATATGCCACTGGATGTCCATGTTGAGTAAGGACTGCCCCAATAGCATAGTCAGAGGCATCTGTCTCGACCTCAAATGGTTGTTGTAAATCTGGTAACGCGAGCACTGGTGCCGTGCAGAGGCGATCCTTCAACTCCATGAATGCCTTCTGTTGAGATTCAGACCAAAAGAATTTTGCTTTCGCCCCTCCCTTGGTGACTTGACTCAAGGGCCAAGTAATATGAGAAAACCCCAACATGAACCTACGGTAGAAGTTGGCAAGAACTAGAAAGTTGCGGATCTCTGTTAGAGTGGTTGGAGATGGCCAGTCCCGAATGACTTGGATCTTGGCTGGATCGACATGCACCCCTTGTTCATCAATGATGTATCCCAGATACTGAACCTGGGTCATGCCAAAAGTGCATTTCTCCAAATTGGCACATAGCTTGTGTTGCCGCAGTGTTTGGAGAACTTGTCGGATGTGATGGAGGTGCTCTTCCCAACTCTGGCTGAAGATCAGAATGTCATCCAAGTATATTACTACAAAGGAGTTGGTGAATGGCCGCAAGATGTCATCCATTAGCCTCATGAAGGTTGCAGGAGCATTCGTCAATCCGAAAGGCATAACCAACCATTCAAAAAGGCCCTCCTTGGATTTGAAGGCAGTCTTCCACACATCAGAGGGTTCAATTGGTACCTGGTGATATCCTGACTTCAGATTGATCTTGCTAGAATATTTCGCCCCCTTTAGTTGGTCCAGGAGGTCATCAATCCGCGAGATCGGGTACCTATTATGGACAGTGATCTTGTTCAGCGCCCGATAGTCAATACAGAGTCTCCACGCCCCATCCTTCTTCTGTACCAACACGATCGGGCTCCCACAAGGCGATGAACTCGGACGGATGTGACCTTTCTTCAGGAGCTCCTGAATCTGCCTCTTGATTTCATTGTTCTCCAGAACGGAGCGCCGATAAATTGGTCCATTGGGTAGTGGCGCACCTGGGGTCAGATCGATGGAGTGCTTGACCTGACAGTGCAGAGGAACCCCTGTAGGGGAGGTGAAGATGTCCTTGTACTCCTCCACAACCTTTTCCATCTGTAGTTGTCGTGCAAAGGGACCCCGTCTAGAGGCCGCAGCCACCGTCTTCTTCTTTCCTTGAGGGTGTATCATCAGGAAAACAAATTTCCTGGTTTTGGAAATGATCTTACTGCATTGTTTTGTAGTAATCAAAGAGATGGCGGTAGGTGGTGCTACCTCTGGTATCCTGTACAACTTATTGCCCAATGTAATAATAACAGCACGGGGCCTTGATTCATACACAACATGTCGCTTCCACAAGTATGGCTGTCCTAATAACACATCACAAACTTCAAGGGGAGAAATGTCACACAATACCTCATCCGTGAAGGGCTTGATGTTGTATGGAAGGCGACACTTCTGGCTCACACGAAGATCTCGTCCTTGGTGAAGCCACCCAATGGTGTATGGTTGTGGATGTGCTGTGGTCGGTAAGCCTAACCGCTTCACGACCTCTGCCGAAATGAGGTTCTTTTTACTCCCGCTATCAACAATGAACTGTATCGGGGAGCCCCTTACCCACATCTGGGAGTGGAAGAGACGCTCCTCCTCCTCTGGATCTTCGGGTTCATTTTTATGGATCTTGGTGGTAGCAACAGTGGCGTTGGGATCCGCATCAATGATCTGCTTCCCTTTTTCATTCCCCTTATCGGGTTCTGACTCAGAGTCAGAACATGCATCTGATTCTGAAACCTTTAGCTCAGCCACCAGTGACTGCTTGGCCCGACACTCACTTGTGTTGTGAGTGGAGCTCTTATGGAACTCACACCATTTTCCAATGTCCTTTTCCGGCTTCACGGCGCTGTTCTTTGTTTGCAGCTTCGGTGGGTCGTCTTGGGTTGTCCCGCCTTCACTTTGTCCTTTGTTCTGTGGTTTAGGGGCACCTTTCCCCTGCTTTGGATTCGTAGATCCAAAGTCTCGCTTCTTTTGTTTAAACTTCTTCTCGACCTTGACGGCATATCGGTATGTTGCGCCGAGTGAGGAGATGTTCAGGAATTGTATTTCTTCCTGGATGTACTTGTGCAGGCAGCCACAGTATTTGAGTATCAAATGTTGCTTTGAATCCTTGATACCCAACTTTGTGCGAAGGGTATGGAAAAGATTGGTGAACTCCAGCACGTCTTGGTCCCTTCCCTGCCGCAGCGTGGTCCACTTTATGTATTCATCCTCATAGCTTCCAACAGGGTAGTACTTCTCCTTGATGGCATCCCGGAATGAATTCCAAGTGGGTGCGGCTGAAAATAGTGAGCCAGTACTTTCATCCTTCTACTCGCAGTAGGTTTCCCACCAGTCCTTGACGTGGGGGGCTGCTTTGAGAAGAGCGAAAACAAACTTTTCCCGACTCGAAAATTCATGAACATAAAAATAACCCTCTAGCAGATTTAACCATTTATCTACGGCATCTGCATCTATCTGACCCTCGAATATGGGGATTTAAAAATTAACTTGTACCTTAAAGGGCGTGGCATTTCCAGAGTAGCTGCTGGAAGCCGTTGCGTCGCTTCTGGGTAGCCGCTGAAGGATCTGGGCAAAGCTGTCCATCATCGCGTTCCGTTGTCGCTCGAGGGCTTCTTCGAGCAAGATTTTGATGGGATCTCCTAACCCCTCGTCTTTCTTCTCATCCTCCATGGGAGGCCGTCGGGATTTGCGAGGCTGGTCTTGCAAAGGTTCAACCAGTTCAAGCCCTAACTCCTTATATCCCGACCTTTTTGGGGACATGCAAAGAAAAACAGAGAAAAAGCAGACCGCTCTGATACCACTGATCCGGATTTAAACAGGAACGCAACAAATTACAGAGATAACCATATACACAACGATGCAGCGGAAATAATACTTCATTTCATTAATGGAAAATACTGAAATATGCTTACAACCAGAAACGGAAATAAACCAGCTAGGGCGATGGTAGCTTATCTCTGAGAAGAGATGTGGTGGCTACATGCCTCTGAACTCTGTTACAATGAGGCTCGAAGGCCTATTTATTGTTGAGAAACAATGGAAAACCCTTAACATTCCAAAACCTAACCCTAGGAGATGAAACACCAAACTGTGGGCCCCGTTTGGGTAAATTGGTACATCAACTTCCCGGGGTCGTAACTTTGGCATACAATCTCTGTTTGACACGTACAATAGCTCGTTAGAAAGATATATCCGAGCACTACCACTTTGGGAAGGGAAACATCGGTCCATGGACCCATGTTGCCCCCAGATTTCCCAAAAAATGTCGTTTAGGGCCTCAAAACGGCTCCAGAAGTTCAAGACTCGAAAAACTGCTAAAAATAGTAAGTTGTGCTACAATTAAGGAAACTGAAAATGCTGAGAGAGACAATGGTGGGGGTCCAGGTGGACTTGGCAGGTGGCCACCAATATCCACCTGGATCACTCGTAAATGTGCATACACTTATTCATTTCAAGGGCGGAAGAGGGTTCCTGACTTATTGAGAGTAGAAGAGGTTGTTCTAGTAGAGAAGTAGTTTATTATATCTCTGATGTACATGTTAAGGTTTTCCCCCTCACCTTACTCTACTAGACTGAGATGACAAGGGTTAACCCAAAAATAACTAACTAGAGTAGGTGATACTTAGCGCACAAGTGTCGTGTTTTCACCAAGGTTCACTTCGAACAGTGTGTATTTTCCTTCGATGTATAATGGACCAAAAGTAACAAGTTCTTCATAGAGAGGCAATATGACAAATAACCAAGTGCTGATAGTTGCACAAGGCCTCTTGTACTTTGCCCAACTTGTTTCAAGAGTCATACATGGTTTCATGCGAAACTAACCTACAAACAAAACAAGCAAAGTAACAACAAAGCAAAGCAGAAGCAGAAGCAAAAGTGAAAGCAAAGTGAGTAAGAAAAAACGCAAGCAGACAAACAAACTAAAAGAAACTAATACTCCTACTCATAAGTTAATGGTGCATGGGCCATCTCACATGAAGTGATACTTCCAATGCAGCCACCAGCACATTGGTTGACCCATGTTGGTGAAGGCTTGGTTCGTGAACAAGACAGTTGTTTGAACCAATAAACAAGAAAGATGTAACAGTGAAGACAAACACACTCTGAGTTTACAACCAACCATAGAACAAAGATGAGAGAAAGCACATGACATGCATTCTGTAGAGCCACCATGGTGTTGTGCTACACTGTGTGCATAGGTTGAGAGTATGCATTCTCTTGACTGTGACAAGCAAGAAAACATGAGAAAAGTAGACCACTTACATTGTGCATAAGTGCTTGATGTGTAAGATTCCTCAAATGCATGAGCAATGGGATTGTGTAGTTCGAGTGAGGAAGAAAAATCTAGGTGTTTGGTTGATATTCAATGTAAAGCAAGAGTGATGAGGAGCCTTGAGCATTTCAACAATTTCTTGACCAAAAGTGAAACCAACCTCAGGACAGCGAGGGCCTGACATAACCATCAACATGGGCTGAAGAGCCTCAACACCCTACGGAGTTTCGACTTCTTTAATAGATATATCATCATAGGCCAGTGTCTTAAAAAAATTAAGAATGATTGAATCAACATTGTGATCAAATGAGGAAGTGGATAGATCGTGACAACCAAGATCAGAAAATTCAGGATGTTTGTCGACATCCTCAAGATTTGATGAATCGGGCAGAGGGGTAGATGTGAAGAGAAGATGTTCACCCTCTTTATTTTCAAGAAAGATAGATGTCAGATTGGACAGATTTTCCAAGGAAGATGCGTCCTCTTCACACTGTAATGACAAACTGACATCCAACATGTCCTATGAATGATCAAAAGTAAAAACATCTGGAAATGGGTTTTCACAAGGGAAATAAGCAGTGGTAGAATCACAAGGGATGTCGGGATAAATCAGATGAGGCGCAGCTGGAAGGGAGTCATCCTTCACTGCAATTTCTTCTTTAGATTCCCCCACACACTCATCATGAATGATGGCGCAGGTTGGATGCATAACACCAACTTCATTGACAACTTTATCCTCGTTCACAGCAGGTGAGGAGTCCAGAATGGAAGAACACAAGACAGTACAATCCGCAGGATCAACAAAACGTGAGGATGGAGGTCAAGGGAAGAGGCTTGCAGGCCAAATCTACGCAAATATCAAGAGAAGGTGGGGTGCGAGGATGTGACAGTTCAACAGATGTGTGTGCATGTTCTCCCACATCACTTTGCGGTGGTGGAGCCGTTTGATGAGGTGAAGGTAGACAGTCACTTGTGACAACAACTGTGCCTGCCTATGATTGTGCAGCTCCATCACCGAAGTGTGCTGAACGGGGTTTAGATATGTGAAGAAGATACTCAAATCTTCCATCAAGAAAGTCCCAATCAATATCATCTTCGGGGAATTGGTATGCAAGATTACAAAAGCGTGTGTAAAACTAATCAACGGATTCATCGAGTGCTTTTCGTAATTTCATAATTTCTTTGTTGAGTGATTTACAGTCAAAGTGATTGAAAGCATGGTCTATCCCTCTGGCCATATGAGCAAGAGAATGAATACGATTTTCGGGCAACGTGGCACACTAGTGCATTGGGTTCCCTCAAAGGGTGTAGATGAATAGTGCGCAGCTCATGTATTCTTCAAAGAATCCATGTCTTTCACATGAACCTACAACACCGACTCTATGCCTAACCAAGGCTACGTGGCCTCCACCATCATATTTTTTATGAGACAAGTTATCCAAGAGCTTTTCTAAGATAATGAAGTCGTTTCCATGAGACATGCACTTCAAAAGAGAAACTTGGTAGTTATTCATGATAGACATGTAGAGATTCAAAACTGATGTGAGGACTCAGCTTGTCATCTGGCCCTCCTTCTAGTGCCAAAATGTTGACGGTGCTGGACACGCCAACATGTAAGGGGATCTCCCCAGTAAGAAGTCCCAATTAGACCTTAGACTTTTTGGTGTAAGAGTCCCAGCAGTGGGTCGTAAGGTAATTACTTGACCACGATTTCACACAGAGGCAAGTAAGATAACTCTATTGGTAGCAAGGGTGTGTCGGCTGCAATAAGACAAGGAAGGTGTATGAGAGGTTCTAACACACTAAGGGTGAGGTGAGTGCACCCCTTGGAAACCTGTGATAGCACTCAACTTGGAAGGGAACATAGGAGTGAAGATACATCACAACATGGAAGGAAAATTAGCGAGCAATCCAAAGTGATGGTTAAACCAATAGCACATTTTAGAAAGATTCATACATACTTATACAAAATATTCTATACATGCATGCATAAGCAAAACAATACATATATCATTTAGAGTAAACTAGATAGCATAGAATACAATACAACATATGCATGAAATGTGTTGGCTCTTTTTATATTAAGAAGTGTAAGTTCCAGTCATACAATACATCCATGTCCAACCACTAGTTCCAATAGTGGAACATTACAGCCACAACCACCTGCTCCTCCAAAGAGATGTACTAGCTTTGCATAATGGAGAAGCCAAGGCTCGTTACAATACTATCCAAGCTCTCTCCAAGATAGTCTTATCGGAAGCTTAGCTAACCAAAAGCCTTTATAATGAGTTATGAGGTTCTATTTATAGCAAAGGGTGGGGTGACCCTTGACATTCCCCTTTGTGACAGTTCATCTACCCTCATGACTCTTCATCTACTCTATGACTGTTACATCCAATTATTGACACTTGAACTTCCACCTCACACGATGTTACATTACAATGCACATGTGCTCATGTGAGATGAAATGGCTTGAGCAAGCCATGCAAGACATCACTGACACTCAGTTCGTTGTGGTGAGACCAACTCTTTGACATGCTTGTGATGGTGAAGGTGGTGAGTTGATGCCAAGCTTGGTTTTCATGAGGGTGTGCATGCACCCCATGGTGACATCTTTATGAAGCGAACTCTTTCCTTCGTTGCATCCAGGTGCATTGGTGTGGCTCCTTCATCCAACTCATATGCTAGCATGCACATGGTCTTCTTGGTGCAACCAAACTGGCAACACACTAATGCATATTGTCCATGTTGATCTTCCAGTGTGTGTTGGTGGTCATGTGCACCAACTATCAACTACATGCTCAGCTCCAGGCGGACTTGCTTCTTGTCTTCACCTTGGTGAGTGTGTTGAATGGGTTGGATAACATGTGTGTGCGCAATGACATGCATGTTTTTGAATCCGTTGCATGTGATCAACAACACTACTCACTATGTTTTCTTTGTGCCAGCTGCTGGAAAAGATCTATAACTTGTACGAGCGCAGTTTCATTCATGAGTGCATGTTGCACCCCTTGTTGTTCCTATTACTACTGCAACTCATTCACTTGTCTTTGCAGCTTATGTTCTTCCTTGAGTTGCTGCTTTAGCACATGCAACTCCTTCTTTGTTCCATTCTTTGTCTTCGCACGATCGCGTCGTCACCTCATAGCTTGAGTCTCCAAAGTTTCTTTCATCAATAGTGCATCTGCTTGAGCTTGCAACTTTTTCTGCCTCCTTATTTTCAACAATCGTCCTCTTACATTCGTTGCATATGGTACGCTGCCTTCATCTATTGTTCATGATGTTGCTCGTTGTGATGTTGCTATCGTGATACCTTGATGTCCTTGTCTATGAACAACTTGATGTCTTTGTGAGTAGGCAAGCTCATAGACACTTGATCTACTGCATCCCCATGTGTGCTCTGACCGTTGTCTTCAACTCTCCTCTCCTGGAAACCAATGTACCTATGTTGCTAAGAGGTAGATGAACACTTTTGATACCTGGAGACATGGAATACTCATGTCAAGCAATCTATCAGTCGAAAACCAAAATGAACTTGAGAGTTGACTTGCAACATACCTATGTAACTAATCATGAAGGTTGCACAATTTTTGCCAGGAGGTCGGGAGACTGACTGTCAAAACTATGCAAGGCATAGTCTCGGCTATTGGGAGGCTGACTAATTGCTGGAACTGCGCAATGCATAGTCTAGTCTGGCTGTTGACTGCTAGAATTTCATAATGCATAATCTCATTTGGGAATGGTTTCAGGCTCAGTGACTCCAATGTGAAATTTTCTGGGCCAGCAGTCACTGTCCCTCAAAATTGGGTAATGCAAGACTGGACGATAGTCACGAGGTAGATATGTGCATTTCCTGAGAGGAAGACAGATCGTTCCCTATCAAGATTGTGCAATGTTGTTGGTGAGGCGAAGTCTGGGCCAAGGCTGCCCATACTCAATGACAAGAAACTGAAAGAAAAAGTGAATGTGGATGCATGGCGGTGCTGAGCGTAAGCATAAGTGAATGATCGTGCATGCAAATGGTGAATGACAGATTCAGAAACATAACAACATGCATGTGAGTGAGGCGAGTCTCTGAATCGGTGATTATTCGTGAAAAATAGTTTCATGCATGCAACAACAGTGAGATGTTAATGAAAACTGAATTGGTGCTTGTACAAGCTAATATGTATCAAAACAACAGCAAGCATTCACTGAAATCAAGTAGACTGCGTTCATACGAATCGAAACACAAAAAGCGCCAAAAATGCAACACAAGACATGGAATGCGGGCTTACCCCAAAATAGTTGAACTGAATGTGCCGAAATATCCTAGATGCAAAGTGGGATGTTAGAGCTATAAGGTTGATGTGAGGAATGAGCTCTGCAACATCCAATTAATGAGTTTTGATAAAATCAATGTTGTGACATGCATGCCACAAATCTAGGGAAAGTGACACTTGGTGGGAAGTTTTTGAAATCATCATTGCATGTAACCTCCAACTACCAGAAATAGTTCCCTAAAACAAGGGATTCCTTTGCATGCAGTCTTGGGAGAAGTAGCCCACGCATGCAAGTTTTTTTTTCTTGGTCTCGGAGGGAACCGGTCAACTCAGCTGCACATGCAAGAGGCTACTCAATTGCTAGGAGAAAATGTGCATTTCTGGCTGGGGGTTAGGTTGGCTTCTCAGAATATTTATACAACTTCTGGGCAGAGCAGCTGATTGCTGCCCAAATTTGCTCAAATTTTGGGTTGAGTAGCCCAGATGGGAAGGATTGCACAATTTTCTAGGTGATTCTTGCTCAGCAAAATTGTGCAATTCTAGGGCCCAGCAGGCTGCTAGTCAGGATTGCACAATTTCTGGAGGGAAGGTTGGTTGCCCTCCAGATTTGCGCAAATTATTGAAGGAGTTGTTGAGCTTATAGCTGGACTAAGTCTGGATGAGAAACCTGTGAGGGGAATGCATCAATGTTTGGTCGACGGGCTGTCTTTCTGTAAGAAAATCACTGAAGCTTGTGTACTTGGTGAAGCAAGACATGCTACTGCGAAAGGTTGGTAAGGAGGCTCCAAAATGAAGCTAAGGCAAAACTTTGGAGGGTGGTTGTAGCCACTACAACAAACTCATACATTGGTTGGTTGTGTGAATGAGATAGAAGACCCAAAATCTAGTTTCCGTCATCCAGGTTGCAATTTTAGGATTATACAGAGATCATTATGTATGATGGCTATGATCCTACTGACAGTCATCCCGTTATGGGTCCACCATCAGTCGTCAATGGACATGTATTTTGATCATTATACATGTAATGTTAGCTTATGTGCTGATTATGGGTATACCTCCCTCAAAAAATGGATGTCCTTATGTAAATGTATTATAATAGAAGATGATATCACCAGTTGTTCTTGATCCCGTCTTGTCACAAGGTAAAGCACTTCATTCATCAGACATCATCTCTAAGTTTGTGCTTTAGGGGGCACTCTTTTATAGGCTATTTTGTCACATTTGATCAATCAGCCTCCTAATGGGATCATTCACATTCTATTTCCCCTTTCACATCATAATTGCACAAATCCCTATGCATGACTCTCTCATTCCCCATAATTTCTACCCTAAATTGCGTCATGAACCAGTTTTAGGACCAGCATACCCGAGCCTCTTGTTGGACAGTGTTCACCTACAAGTTTCTCCACTATGGCTTGCATTGATCACCTACAAGTTTCTCCCCATTGCACCTATGTTGGCTTTAGAAATTTGGAAAAAAGAGAGATAATCTGAAAGCCTCCATTTCCAGAGGCTTCCAAGATCTATTGTAATCATTTACCTCACATAAAACTTTTGAATCCTATCCTACCTTGTAGTTTCCATTCTTTATCCTTATATGTCATTTCCCATCAAGAGTGGATCTTAATCCCAACATTGGTAAAAGGATAAGAACTCCCAACTTACCTCACTCCTCTATATATTTAGAGCCTTCCATATGCAAGAGGTTGACTTTTGGAGAGTGATTCTAACCTTATTCTTTTGTTGTGAGAGTTATCCTCGCATGCACTTAGGGTGATTGGAGGTAAAATTTGTGACAAAGGAAGGACAAGTCAACAAATTGGAGGAGCTCTTCTATAAGATCGACACCTATTTATGGGTGTAACTCACTCCATTTATATCAATACAAAGAGTTATTTTGTTGTATTATATGTGATGTCATTATTTCATATATTTTATTACCATGTTGATCTGTTGAATGAAGTAGAGAGATGATGCTACATAGATCTTGTAGTTCCTTGGCTTGTGCTGTCTGGTTGTGCAGGTTCTAATTTTGGCAGTTGCAGCTAGGATTGGAGAATTCATGCCAAAGAAGGAGTGAAACATACTACATATTCCAAGTAGGTTTAATCCCGTCATCTACTTACTTTAAGGAAAACATTAGGTCCTTTTTCTTTTTGTTGTTGTAGGTTAGCCACCAGACCTAAGGGAGATATTTTTGTCCGCAATCATAAATCCTACATAACAAATCACTTTGCCAAGAATATGTTACAACAATGTGTGCAGCCTACTTTGTTCATTATTCATGCTTATGTGTTTGAATTCTAGTTAGATGCATTGTGAACAAATTTTTTATTTTTATTTTATCTTATCCTATATCAATGGGGTGATGATAAGCACCCTTCACAGTTGATATCAACAAGTTTCTTTGAGTATACAGGAAACATGTCTCCATATCCATAGGGATTGTTGGAGTCCTCATACTCTTTTTTCAAGTATATGGATCATGTGCTCTACAATGAGCACATGTGCCCAAGTTGGAGCCAAATGTATTACTACTAGAAATATAAACTAGAAGGTATTTATATCCACAATCAAGGTGGTTTTTTGAATATGTAATGTTGTAGTGTTGGATAAGAAGAATTGTTGCTAGAGCCAATTTCCCAACATGGGAGAACATTAAATTAAGCTTATCAAGACTCTTTCTTAGGTAGTTAACTACATCCCCTAGTGAAAATACCATTCCAATGATTGATTTTGATGTTGCATGTTATATTATTCCTCCACTATAATATAGAGGATTCAATAGGGGAGAAAACTTAAGTGATTTTCTCAAAGCACAAAATGATATTTGTCAAAAATCATCCCATATAAAAGGGGACCCCTTTGTCAACATGTGCATGAACCCTTTCGATACCTCAACATATTTCATGATGAACCTTCACAAGAATTAGACTTTCCTTGAAGACTATAAATGGCATATGTTACACTACAAAGACTATTGAATTATTGCCTTAGACTTTAGTGGATCAACCATGATTCCCTAGTTGAACATGATGAAACCTAGGAATATTATCGATATGACATAAGAGAAACATTTTTTAGGATCCAAACAAATACTATATTAATGGAACTCATTTACACTACACAAAGATGACTGAAATGATCTACCATCTTGTGAGAGAGAGTAGGAAAATCATTGATATATGCTTCAACGATGTGTTTGAAGTCATGAAAGGCATATGACATACTCCACTATAAGGTGGCTCTAACATTCTTAAGGTCGAATGAAATTTTTTGATAAGAAAAATTACCATAAGGACAAATAAACATAATCTTGCGTTGATCCTTGAGTTGGACTAACTATGGTTATAACTAAAAGATCCATCTACAAATGAGAATATTTCACTTCCAGTGCACTCATTGATAATATAATTGATGAACAGGGTAGGATAGTTATTTCTTGTAAATGGGCATAGGGTTGGAACCCCACTCAGTTAAGGGAATAGGGTAAATGAATCCAAATTTAAGAAACTTTGCAAAAATTTACTTGATGGCAACAACATTTCTAAGGTCGATTGGTTGCAAAAAAATTTAAACAAGTTGCTTCACATTTTTGTACTATAACAGCCCTGGTCAAAAATCCATGTAATTAAGTTAATAAAGGAAAAATAATAAACAAGGTCATGGGACATGGATTCCAAGCTTAATGTTGGGCAAAACATAGCGATGGTGATCACTAGTGATTGATTAATGGCTATGGAAATTGGCAAAAGACAATGGAAAATGCTTTGGAAAGGCAAAGTGGCAATAATTGGCATGTTATTTATGAAAATAATGGAAAATAGGAGAAAAAGAAGGTGAAAGGTAACATGTTTCATGTGAGGAGGAAATTGAAGGAAAATAATGGAAAATGAAGAAAAGGGGCCTAATGTGATAAAAAGGCTTTTGGGGATCAGTTCATGGCTTTTTGTCAATTTAGCTTTTTATAAACTCATTTATGGAGCTCTCATGTTATTCTCTCTCTCTCATACTCTTGGACACTTAGATTTTTCTTGGAGAACTCTTTGAGGAGTGTGGCATACATGGGATTTGGAGAAAGAAGGAAAATAAGAGTAGGAAAGTGCAAGAGTACATCGGGATCAGCAATGACAATGGTTTTTCTTGTAGGTATCGAGTTGCATGTATGATTTCCTTACTATTTTTGGCATGCATGGCACATGCATGTGGTTTCTTGGTTATGATCTGTCATTGTTATAGAGTATTGCCTAGATTGGCAGTGGTTTTTCCTAACCTCACCATTTCTTGGATATCCATGGTGTTGTGGGTTTATTTCTTTTTATTTTTTTATTTTTTTTCATGTTCCTTTGGTTGTGGGTTGAGTTACTAGTTCCTGGATACTTGGTTGGACAAATGCTCTAGAAGCTTTGTAACAGCTTGGGTTGAGTTACTAGTGTTGGAAGCCTTGGTTGGAAAATTTCTCTAGAGCCCTTGGTGGGTTGAGTTACTACTCCTGGAATCCCTGGTTGGACAAAATCTCTAGAGATCGACAGCAGTTGTGGATTGAGTTACTAGTCCTGGAAGTCTTAGTTGAAAAAAACACTTTGGAGCCCTGGAAAGCTTGGGTAGAGACCAATATGGTGATGGTTAGTGATGTCCAGTCATGAGGTGGAATCACTAGTTGAGGGTTGAGGTGGTCTAGCCTCTGGAATCCTTGGTTTGGTTTTGTTTGATTTGTTTCATGAGATCCCACATTCATGCTTGGAATATGGCATGGGGATGATTGGTTGAAAGAGAGAATTGGTTCAACTCAATCGATGGTCAGGTTGTACATGGAAGTCCCTGACTTGGTTAGATTTGCATATGTTAATAAGATTTCCTTTTCCTTGGTATTTTCATAAGTAAAATTGCTTGATATTATGTGGCTTTAACGGTTGTTTCCTCATTTGTATATCTCTAGTTATTTGTTGGTTATATGTATGTTTTATGACAATTATGATGTATGGATCTCATCTTGTTTTGATTGGTATATGAAACAATAATAAGTACATGACCTAATAGAGAATAATGTAGCTATTGTGAGGATATACCAATCCTCTTTGACGATTCTCAAATAAGTATGAGACCCCTACACTCAGATATGTTATTGTGAATTGTAGATTACATATTTGTGATTTGTTTGACGAAATGTGTGCCATGGCTAGTAGGGGTTAGGTCAAGTCCTTGTTTAATTTTTGCATCAGTGGTCTTGTTTATAGTGTTATTTATCCTTTCCAGAAGTCTCATGGAGTTATGGGCAGAGGCCTGAGTCATAGCTCTAAAAAAGTGGCTTGGAATCCAAGGTTGTTGGCACACTACTACCTGAAAAAGATTGCAGTCACTGAGATGCCTTGCTGTGAGAGTGACTAGGGTGATAGGTCAGTAAAATGACAAGTTGTCTCATGGGTTAGGAACCTAGGAGGTTTGGTTGTCTCCTGAAGTTTTTATAGCTCCTGTGGAAGGTCAAATTGGTTTTGTTTTGTCATTTCCACTTCCTTAACTGTACATGGGGAGTTGAATAACATCATAGTAACTCTTCGTCACATATTTACCCCAGTAGACTGGTTAGGCTTGTTATAGAAATTTTTGTGCCTTACAGCATTGAGCATGAAATGTCCATAATCCAAGGGATCCAAAGTCCCTAAATGAGTTGTTCCTACCCCTAAAGGAACAAGGTCAACCAAAGACAGCTTCTCCCAAAAGTTCTCCACCAAAAACCACTCAGAAACAGTCAATTCAGGATCAATTCAGAGGCTCCACTAGCTGTCTACGCTGAAATGCAGAGATTACACTGGCTAGGTGCACTGCAACGCAGGTAGAAGCACTACCAGGGTGCGCTGAGCGGGAAATGACAAATGGCAAGTTCATTCAACGAGGTGGAAAGACCCTGGAAGCTTCCAGAATCTTCCTCAATGACACTTGCCTCAATGAATTCGACTAGTGATGAGTAAGAGGTTCTCAACCTCCAAGTGGAAGCAAGAACTGACAGAGAGAAGCCACAAGTCAAAACATGAGCTGACTCATCCTCTCTGCTCACATCTATATATGGATCTCTCACCCAGAGGTTCAGGAGGCTGGAATTTTGTACTTTGCAGAGAATTGCTGTTGGTTTGAGATTGATATTAGCACATTGGGTGATTTATGCTTTGTTGGAGGAGAGGAAGGGATTCCTTTGCTGGGAGGTAGATGCTAGATCGGGCCTCACTTGGTTGTATCTCCTCTTGGACTTTATTACTCTATCAATAAACTATTTGAGTTTCTCCTACATGTTGTGTACCAATGATGTTTTGTAATGCTTACATGTTTAGCTTAATCTGATCTTGAGCTTTTTATGAATGTATATCTATATCTTCTTGTAGTTTCTCTTTCTTGTGATCTTGCAGGAATTCAGTGAAGCTAGGCCAGTGAGAGAGCTGGGAGCTAGGAGCTACTGAAGAGAGGAGTGATTTGGATCGACAAACTAGCGGAAGATACAGGTTAGTTAGATCCTTCTTCCTCACTTGCATTTCATAAAGAAGAATACTCGAATAAGTTTACCTGTTTGTTGCTAAGGCACTATCACCTCTTAGAGTGGGATAGGGGCATTCCGAATTGGATACTTTTCCCAACAACAAATTGGTGACTCCGCTGGGGATCGTATCTTGTTGGTTTATTTGTGTTTCTGGTGTTGTTCTTCTCATAAACTCAGGAGTGCTGAATCGAAATGCACTTGCAATTTTCAAGTTGCAAAGTAGAGATCTGCCTCTCTAGTCCACTCACTGGGCCTGTTTTTATGATCTGAACAAACTGATCCACAAGTGCTCTAACAACCCTTTGTGATAGATCTTAGTCCTCCTTTAAATCATCCTCCTAATTGTACCTAATTGATAGCTTTGATTTGGCCAAAAACTGTTGATTTAACTGCAAACCGTAACCCAGAACCCAGAAACAACTCTCGTTTCTGCTTCAGCGCAGACTCTGTGAAGAGGTTCTGCATTTCAACGCAGGTCCCATGAAGGCTACCTGCGCTGAATGTCAAAACCTCTGTGTTAGGAGTGCGTTGATCAGTCTTTGCCTTGTGCAGCTGTGGTTCCCTGCTTCCTTTTGCTCAGTTTCATCTCTGTTTTTTGCAGCCTGTTATCAGTCAGTGTACCTATCTGAAACCCCTTTTCTTTGCCTCAATTCCACCTCAGTTGTATAAAGAAACTGTATTTGTTCTTTGTGTATTTGTTACATCATTTGCAGTTTCCCATTACAAAAGTAAACTAGTCATACTGTCGCCCTTAGATCTAGACCTGTCGTAAGTGTCGTTTTGATCTTAGGAGTGAGTTTGTTTGTTGTTCACAGTTGATTGAGCTTTTACTTTTGTCGTTTGGTTTGAATTTATGCATTTCTAGTGTCGAAACAAGTAAATCATAAAGTGTCGTAATCGTCTTTTTGATTTTGAAAAAGGAACTTGTTTATGTTTTCACTTGAAATCGAATTCAAATTTGTACAACAGCTTTCTTTTTAGGCATCAATATTAAGGAAGCGAAAACAAATACATGCATTTGTGCATTTGCATTTTGATAGTTTGCATGCTTTGATTTAGGGAAAAGTGCATTACAGTGTGCTCTATGCTCTTTGAGAAAAGTTGTATCTTCCTTTTCCCCTTGTAGCTAGGATTTTCATTGTTGAAAAGATATAAAAGCTTGCTTATCATCTTTAGACTACATTTAGGAATTGTATCATACATCTTGTGGTGATCCAAAAAGGCAAACTTCTAAGAAAGATCAACCTAAAATAAATTGAATGAACTTAACAACGCTTTGTAACTTAACGCACAACATAGAGGTCTAGGCTAGAGACGTGTTCCGGCGTCGTAAAACCTGGTGACTGTCGATCTCGCTGATGGTTGGGTGATTCCTCCTGAGAGACGATAGCGCCAGTACGGATTGTGCTCCCACGTACCGTCGAGTATATATTGGGAGACCCCTATAGGCATAAAACCTTTATCCTTAGGAAGCCATGTCAGCCGCCCTACTGATCGCAATGCACTGAACACAGCATTCAGGAAGATTGACCGCCCGTACCTTAAAAAGTATTCTGCGGTTTTGTGAAAAGTTTGGCACACCCTCTACCTAGAACTCCAGAGCAGTTCCTTTTGGCCTTTTTTAGACTCTGTAACGGAAAAATTCCATCCGAGCATTTGTCACTTCGGGCTCGTTAAAACATCGAAGGAGACTAGAGTCATCTTTAGTTTTTTCTCGACTCTTTAAAAGTGAAAAAGCAAGTTGTGTCTAAAGCGTCTAAAAATTCATTCAATTCGGAAACACACTTTCCCTTTTTATATTTTGGTTGATCGAGTAATCCGCAATCGTGGAAGAAAGTCAATTGAAACCCCGTCGTTCGCCGAGGCTTACGAGTCAATCGTCTTTGTCTCCGGAATCGAAAACAGTACGGACAAAGCGAACTCGTTTAACCGGTTCAAAATCTCCTATCAAAGTTAGAACAAGTGTTCCAACAACATCTGAGATTCCGGTTACTCCAAACATTTCTGGAAACCCTACCTCTACAGAAGAAGTTCAACAACCACAGAGGGACAGTGACACTGATCCTAGTCTGAGAGCAAACACTTGTGTTACTGAACCAGTTCCATCTGTAACCAGTTCAGAGAGTCTTGTTCCTCAAACATCTGTCGTTGTTGATTCAATCCCTTCTTCGGCACCAGAAATATTTTACGGACCTGACAGTCTTCCCCTTCCACCTGGTTTGATTGCGATAAAGGAAATTGTAGAAGATCCTCAAGCAAGTACTCCAACACATTTTGGAGTCGGGGTCACTCTATTTCCTTCGACATCAGAAGTTAGTCTACCACCAGTGGAAGTTCCTGTAGAATTGCTAGGTGATCTTTTGGATAGACTCAAAATGTCTGAACAACCGTCAACATCTAGGACTGTACCAAATGACACAGCGACAGCAGAACTCCCTGTCGTCACTCCGACAATGTTTGCCGGCATACCATCTGTCCCAACTAGCTCACAACAGCTAGAAGGAGTCCACCCAGGGACTATTTCGACAGTGTGGTCCGTTCCTGTTTGTTCCTCCGGAATAATATCCGGCAACTCTTATGTTGAGACTCGCCAAATTGATCCATTTGGAGGTCAATTTGGGCAATCCAGTCCCCAAGGGCAGACAATTCCCTTGAGTTCCGGATTGCAACCGTATGGGGGGCAGTATGCCCTTTCATTACCCCCTCCGGGAGGATATCCATACGGGAATTCACAACAGTATTCAGGTTATACTGGAGGTACATCAAGTGGTTCGGTACCTATACTGCCCCAACAGCCAAGGGTTGTGTATTCTATGCAAGAATGTGTACCTATGTCAAACATCCCTACAACACCAGCTATTGTAACAGTGTCACAAGTTCAAACGTTGCCTGTTGTATGTCAACCTCAGATTTCTCAGGTTGTAATGCAACACCCCCTTGACCCTGTGACTCAACCACAATCGCCAACTGGTGGGGCGACACAGGTCCAAACGGGTAGAATTACCCCACACCTTGGTCCAATGGTTAGTATAGCGCAACAGAACATGGCTTCGCAACCATGGCTGGTGCAATATCAACAACCACAATTCCAACAAGTATACCAAGGTTCTGAGCAACAGATCTTTGCGAACAGTGGACAACCGTACATTCAAAACGGCCAAAATCAACCTCTTTATGGTGGTCATGTCCACCAACCGTATCAGTCATACCAGCATCAATTACATTATGCTGGTATGCAAAGGCCAACTGCTCAGGCAATCCCATCGTATCCCGGGTATGCTTCACCTAACCTGAATCAACAGTTACCATTCGTGGCAACTTTAGAGTTACCCGATTTACACCGTTAACAAACGATCCAATTGCTTACGCCCCTGGTGGCCAGCGATTCCTCACAAACTTCCTTCCGACATTCCTAAATTTAATGGAAATCCAGGTGAGGACCCATCGAATCACGCGATGACATTTCATCTATGGTGTTCATCAAACACCCTAAACGATGATTCGATAAGGCTTCGCCTTTTTCAGAGGACGTTAACGGGTCCAGCGACAAAATGGTATATTGAATTGCCCAGAGCTTCGTTCGACAATTTCAGCACCTTAGCCACGACTTTCTTAACCATTTTCAATTACCGATAAGGTATGAAACGGGAACGGAAATCTTAACCAACTTCAAACAGACAACAGCCACTCACATATCTGATCATATACATGAGTGGCGAAGTCGTCGTAGAATGGTAAAAACATACGTTCCCGATCAGCTATTAGCTGAATGGTTTATCAAGTCGTTACTTCCTGCTGTAACGGAAGATGTGGCAAAGGGGGGAGTCGTAACGGAAGAGCAAGTTATCGCTCGTGCGCAATATCTAGACTTGGTCTATACTCAGTCTGGCACGCTCTATGACAAAATACCTGACGCCCCTAGACCGGAATTCTCAATTCCTCCTCCTCCTAAATCAAACAATGACTCTCATGCCGGTGATGGCGTGATTGGCACGACAAACGCGAAGTCGACAAAGGCCAACTCCAAGAAGGCCCGTAAGACTTCAGATCAAAATGCAAAAGACGAAATTCTTGCTTCGGAAGTAAATGCCGTATCAGCAGATAAAGGCAAAGAAACCAAACAACCAGGAAGCAAGAAGAAACAAAGCAAAGGGAAGAAGAAGAAACAGGATGAATCATCTCCTGAAAAAACTTCTTCGAACCCTCCTGGAAATAGGAAACCAAAAAATCCATGTTATATATGCGATGAGGATCATTGGACTGCAGAATGTCCGTACAGGGCTGAACTTAAAAGATTCTTTAAGAGTTCGAAAACCTCAGCCGTGTTAACTGATCCGTTCCCAAATCCAGGACAAAATCTGGTTGATAGTGGAAATGCTTCCCCGTCGCAAGTGCTAATGTTGTCGATTTCGAAGCAACAAAATGATGCTTTGATTTCAACAAGGAACAAAGATTACAGGAATCCGCAGCTGTCGAACGACAAGGAAAAAGGTCAACCGAGCAGTTCGACAACAACTTCGACAGAAGTTGTACCACCCATCATTCCTGAATTAATAATAAAACCGCCAAAGGGAGTAGTACACAAGTCGACATTTAATCCTCGCGCCAGAGCAGCGCAGCATTATAACATAGTGGAAGATTTGGCACAATCGCCATCCGCTATGTCGACTCTTGAAGTACTACAAAATTGTCCATCCCAAAGGCAGGATTTGTTATCAGCCATTGGTGGGGTTGATCCTAAGGATTCCAATCTTGTATCCTTTGACCACAAAGGATACGATCCTCAGTTACCAGCTCAGCTAGCTTTCCTTATTCAAGTGAAAGCCCTCAACAAAACTGTTCACCGAACAATTATTGATGAGGGGGCATCTACATGTATTATGTCGATGAGTTGCTGGAAAACTTTAGGATCTCCAACCTTGTTGCGATCTTCAATGACATTGAAAGCGTTCGACGGAAGGACATATACCCCATATGGTATCCTAAATAACTTGAAGGTTGAACTAGGGGGAAAAACAGTAGAAATAGATGTTGAAGTCATCGATGGGAATCTTGATTACAACATTCTACTAGGAAGACCATGGATCTATGCCATGGCAGCTGTTGTGTCGACCTATTTTAGAAAGATCGCATTCCCTTTTCAAGGGGGGATTACGATCGTCGACCAGCAAAACTTCCTCCCCAATGGTTCACAACTTACAGGAAGCATTTCTATGATCCATGGAAGCCCCCATTCGCTTCAGAATATCGGAGTAGGCCTACTAAAAGATCCTATACTAATGGGAACTTTCGCCCTTCCACCTCCAATCGACTTGGCGGAATTAACGTCGATAGGTACCTGCAATAAGATATCTTCTACGAAGATCTCAGAAGACGATGTCGACATGGATCATGCAATGGTTTTGCCCCCAAGCCCAATAGAAATATTGTAGCAATCAATGTTTTTGGCATGGGAGGCGAACCCAAGTCAACGTTCATCAAGCGTTTGGGTAGATAGGTCTAGAGAATATGGTACCCCTTTAGATCCTTGGTCACGAGTGCATGGAACCGACGAAGGAATTCTACAATCAATGTTGATTGAGGGGGCACCATGGAAAGATTGCCACCATCGTTCTCTTCTTCCTGACTATGAAGAAGATACTCAAGATGACCTTTATCACCCTTCAGTTTTTGAATTCCTATCAAATACTGTAAATACGGTGGATTCCGAGCGAAACTTATCCAATATAGAAGAGACTATAGCCATAAATATCTCGACTGAAACAAATGTTGTAGAGAATATTTATGTCGGCAAAGGTTGTTCTCCTTCAGAACTGGAAATATATAACGCTCTTTTTCGCGAGTTCAGAGATGTCTTCGCTTGGTCATATGATGAAATGCCAGGCATCGACTCGAGTATCGTTGAACACGAAATTAAGATGTATCCAGATGTCAAACCAATACGTCAACGGCTCAGGCAGGTGCACCCCAAGAAAGCCGCTGCCATTAAGGCAGAAGTTGAAAAACTTCTCCATGCTGGTTTTATATACCCGGTTCCTCTAACCGATTGGGTATCAAATATTGTCCATGTTATGAAGAAAAAAGGGACAATTAGAGTGTGTGTCGATTATAGGGATGTAAACCAAGCTTGTCCAAAAGACAACTACCCTACACCCTTCATCGACCAGATAATTGATGAATGCGCCGGATGTGAAATCTTTTCATTCATGGATGGATTTTCCGGGTATAATCAAATAAATATCCACCCACAGGACCAGTCAAAGACTGCATTCATTTGTCCGTGGGGCACATTTGCTTATCGAAAATTACCCTTTGGTTTAAAGAACGCAGGGGCGACGTTTCAGAGGGCAATGAATTATGCCTTCCATGACATCAAGAACATCGTTCAACCATACCTCGACGACCTTCCGACTCATTCGCGAAAGCGGACTGATCATCCGCAGCATTTAAGAGCGATATTTCTACGTTGCCGACACTACAAGATACGACTCAATCTGCACAAATGTGTATTTTGCATCAGTTCTGGTCGTTTACTTGGCTTTGTAGTCTCCAAAGATGGGATTCGTCTCGACCCTTGCAAGGTTCAGGCAATCATCAATTTGCCTCCACCTTCAAATTTGCTTCAGATTCAGAAACTCCAAGGGAAAGCAAACTTTCTGAGGAGGTTCATTCTGAATTACGCAGAACTTGCTAAAGGTTATACACGTCTTTTGAAAAAGGAGGTACCCTTCGTTTGGGATCAGGTTGCGCAAGCTTCCTTTGATGATTTAAAGGAGTCCTTAATAAAAGCATCATTAATGTACGCCCCCGATTATCAAAGAGACTTTAACCTGTATCTGGCTGCAACAGATACAACCATCGCAATGGTTTTAGTTCAAGAAGTCGATGGAGTTGAACACCCTATATATTATTTAAGTAGAAACTTAAATGATACAGAAAGCAAATATTCTTATGTTGAAAAACTAGTGCTTGCAGCTGTTCAAGCGATACAAAGGTTTCGACATTATGTCCTCTTTCAGAAAACTACCATTTTGTCTGATTGCAACCCCATGACTTATATATTGTCGCGACAGTTACTGGGGGGCAAATATTCAAAATGGATAGCAATCCTTCAAGAGTTTGATCTGGAATTTGTAAAATCCAAATCAAAGAAAGCTCTAGTTTTCGCAGAATTATTATGCGATCTCCCATCGTCGTCCAACGATGAAACATTCGAAGAATCAATCGTGGACAAGAATTTGTTTCTGATATCTACAAGCAATGAGTGGTATGGAGATATAATAATTTATCTCCAAACCCAAAAGTTCAGGCCTGACACCTCTCACTCAGAACGAAAACGTATACGATACCAAGCAAAAGACTACATGATCGTCGGTGATACGCTTTACCGTCGTGGTATCGATATAGTTCTGAGAAGGTGCCTCACCCATGAGGAGGCTGAAAAAGCCCTGAATGAGTGTCATTCAAGCGCGTGTGGGGGGCATCAATCTGGATATGCTATAGCACAAAAAATCTTACGAGCAAGATACTTCTGGCGAACCATGTTCAAAGATTGCATAACCGCAGTCAGAAGTTGCCATGCTTGTCAAATTTTTGATAGCAAAACCAGAAGACCACCCGCACCTTTATAGCCAATAGTTGTTGTTGGGCCTTTCGCCAAATGGGGCATCGATTTCATGACATGTAACCCCACCTCGACCGGGGGGCATGGGTATATTATAGTCGCCGTTGACTATTTTACCAAATGGGCCGAGGCGATGCCTACATTAGATAACACTGGTGAAATAGCTGCCCTTTTCTTTTTCAATCATGTAGTCGCCAGATTCGGCGTACCACAAGCTATAGTTACGGATCATGGATCGCATTTTCGCAATCACATGATGGTTGAATTAGCTGCCAAGCTAGGGCTATCTCATGACAGCTCTACCCCGTATTATCCGCAAGCCAACGGACAAGTTGAAGCAATCAACAAGGTCCTGAAGCGTATGTTGCAAAGGATGATCGGGGTTCACAAAAGAAGGTGGCACCTAATCCTGTACTCAGCCTTGTGGGCCTACCGAACATCGGTAAGGAATGCAACCGGGTTCACACCTTTCCAACTGGTATATGGCCTGGAAGCAGTCTTACCAGTCCAGTGTGAAATCTCGTCTCTTAAACTCGCAATTGACCTCCTCCCCGGAACTTCAGAAGAAGAGGCCCGTTTCTTGGAATTAATCCAATTGGATGAAACCCGTCGTGATGTCGCGTTGGCTAACGAAGCCCATAAGAAACGAGTCAAGGCGCAGTTCGACAAAAATGTCAAACCCCGTGTCTTCTCAGAAGGTGACTTGGTCTTGCTTTACGACCAAGAATCCGATAAATTGGGAGCAGGTAAATTCAATTCTTTATGGATGGGCCCCTACATTGTTAAGCGAGTGTTAGCAAAAGGAGCCTATGAGTTAATGGATTATGACGGAATTCCACTGGCGCAACCCCGTAATGGGTTGTACCTCAAGCGTTACTATGCTTAAATAGTAACCAGTATGCTTTTGTTGTATTTTGTTTTCGCTAAAGTGTTTGTTTTGGTCGAGTAATCCACCTTTTTACATTTATTGCAGATGTCAAACCTTTTGGAGACATGTTTTGGATATGCCGACGGAGCGAGTCGTAGTTCGCGGAACCTGTCCTCCGCAGCCTGGGCCATTTTTGATCCAAGCGGCGAGTTAGTAAGTTTCAGAGGTGTATGTATTGGGCAATCAACGAATAACATCGCTGAGTATAGCACGTTGATAGAACTTCTCTCTAATGCCATCACCCATGGTATACGCCGACTAATCGTCAGGCTAGACTCACAACTCGTAATACTACAACTCAATGGTATATATTCCGTCCGAAATCCAGCCATTTATCGCATGTTTCTAAGGGTTAAGATTTTGGAAAGACAGTTTGATTTAATTCAATACCAACATATTTCCAGAAACTTAAACACATTAACCGACTCATTAGCAAACTATGTGTTAGATAGACATTTGCGACATTTATAAAAAGAAACACATCATCAATGTTGTACATATGGATCATATAACTCAACCAGAATAAAACCCCGAAAATCAAAATATATATATATAAGCTGTTTATGGTTTACATATAATGTTCTGTAACCAAGACAAAATCGGTCGCATGACCCAAAAACTCAAAAATGCTAGGGGGTACCCTAGCCTAGTGATGCTCATGATAGCATGTCACGGCCTGTGCGATCATGCGTAAGAGACGAGTCCATCGTCTAGGCACACCAGTAGTATGCCGCTGCAACTGTAAAGGTAACTCGTCGATCCTCACATCTGGAATGCCGAGAGTAAGGCTCTCAACCTACTCCTGCACAGTTGTAAGGGTCTCGGCCACATCAAGGTCACGAAGAATAACCCTACCAGCAGTCTCCCCTGCTGGGGCAGCGGCTGGCGCTCTCGGGAGAACTGCTAGACGAACAGGACCAACATCTGCATGCACACATGAGTTTGATTAAAGTCTTGATAGAATAAAGCACAAGGACATTATAAATAAAAACAGTAAACAGTGATATGGTCGAAGATTTTACCAATAGCGCCCCACTGCTCGCCGTCCAACAATACCAAATCCGGATCACCCCGGAAGTCCATGCCAACATATGGATACTCGGAATAGACCATCTCCTGACGCTCGAACCACCTGAAGAAGGTATCAGTGAAAGAAATTTGAGATTGACCGGCATGCCTAGACATGTGATCAACCCATCTCTACATGCGTGGCTCAGTAGGAGAAGGCAAGTCGAGTGCAATGTACTGCGGCTGCATCAGTGGTATCTTCTCCAAAGCAAAGGCGGTCAAAATAGAACCAAACCCAAAGTTCTTCAACTTCCCGTCTTTTACCTTGGTTAACTGACTTTTCATCTGAAGAAGTACTGCATCACACTAGTTGAATATTTTCGATTGGAGGCACTCCAAGGCATGCTGCACATAAGATCTGTTGGCTACGTGAAGAGACGCGCTACCGGCCATCCTACCAATAGTATACAAGATAGACCTGAGAGACCTGTCAGCAATCTCACGGATAACGATCTTACCGTCTTTGCTCGGCTGAGATCCTTCCCTGCAATACTGGCGGACATAATCTCTCACAGAGTCACTCCCTCGGGCCGAACCTGACAAAGAAATGGGGGCACCCCGCCTCGACAAGCCAGTCAAGAAGTAAATGTCTACTACGGTCAAGGGGATAGATTTGCCCCTAATCTGAAATACTTGGTTGATAGGATCCCAAGCGTCGAGCAAATACTGCAGTAGAGAGATCTGTTGTCTCATGCTAGAGATACGGAAGAACTTCAGCAGGCCACAGTTCCGCAGCGCGTTCACCGTGACAGGATCATGTAGGGCAATCATGTCCTCTTCTTCATGTTCTCGTTCTCGCCATGTAAGGGTCATTTTGCTCCAATATCTCTGAAAAACAAACATGAGAGGAGTTAGATCCTGGATTTGATGAGAAACTGACAAAAATTTCATCAAAAATTGTGCAACAAAACTCTTTTTCTGCGCCCAGCGCACCTGACCAGTGTTCCACCTGTGTTGAAGGTCAAACTGCCTTCATACAACTTGAAATTCAGCGCAGGTTTCGAGTGAACTGGGTGCGCTGATGGCAGAGTGACCCCATCAAACCCCAGGGGCTCAGGAAAGCAGGAAAACAAGCACAGAATGCAGAAAGGAAACCATGAAATGAAAGAGCTCAGGTTTAGCTCCTACCTGGTCCAGACGGCGCCAAGAATCGTCCACAGAATCTCCCGAAATCAGCTGGTGAAAATCAAGGGGGAAGAGGCACCTCCAAAGCTCCAACAAACCAAGTTCAAATGAAATGGTAAAATGAGAGGTAAAAACACTTTTTAATTGCTTTTTACGTAGTTCAAAGCGAAATATTAGGGTTTTAATCTCATTTTCAAGCAAATGTTATTCATTTCTAACTAGTTTGATGCAGCAATTGAGGGTACAGTACTATCTTTGAAAAGGGCAAAGCTAGTTATGGTAAAAAATCAAAATTAGACCATGTTATCGAGCAGTTTTAGAACATAGTTCATGCTCGTTAAAAAATAAACATAAAATCGAGCAAATGTTTCAATCCGCGTTTAAGCTCGTTAAAAAATGAACTACCCGGTAAATAACCACCGTGAATGTAAATTCATCAGCCATTAAAGCCTTGGTCGTGTTTGCACCGTCACCTCCACTTTTCCATTTGGCCGATCGTTCACCTCCATATGATTTTTTACCCATTTTGAGGAACAGCAGCGAAGAGTGATTTCACTAGCCATTCTTGTGACACTGTCGTGCTTGGAAAATTCCAACCCTTACCTGGAATCAGCTGCTAACCCGTTTTATCACTCGTTCCTCAAAAGACGAGTCTTCTTTAAGCTCTTTTCATTTGACTCGTAAAATATGAAAAGATTGCCGAGTTTTGGCTTTCCAGCTCGTTAAAGCGACCGGAAGTGCTATCCCTCCTCTAGATTTTAATCTTTTTGGACCTGAGGGATTATTGGACAAAAAGATCGAGCGCTTGTTTTGTTCGGCTCGTTAAAACTATCGAAAACTCATCCCTTCTACATTGGTTTATACTTTTTCAGACTTAAGGGATTAGATGACGAAAAAGGACTTTTGGAGTTATCTTTACGTACCTTTTTAGAATCTCTAAAAATGAAAAGGGACCGAGTTATCTTTGTCGTTAAACTCGTTAAAAAATATTAATAGCGACAAACTTGTCTTTAGACGAGAATGAGTTTCACTATCGCTAGGCTCGTTAAAACATAGCGATGGGTTTGCCCGAAGGGAAAATTATAGAACAAGCATATGTTATCCTCCTCAAGCTTGACAAAAATAAAGAGGTACTGGTCAGAAATGACTGGGGAAAAATTGGGAAGAAACTCAAAGAACTTTTATTGGTAGCAAGTCGCTCTTGAACATGACACTTCCACTCCGTGCCTGAGTTAGGTTGGGTTGTTTCATTCACCGATCACATCGCCATGGTCTCGCCATACCATCCACCTTTGGGGTAAATGCTACCAATCCATCACACAAGTGTCGCCGATATGTTCAAGAGAAGTCATCCAGAGAAGTCAACCGTGTCCCATCCACTACCATACATTATCCTTCATCCTTTCATGACCGCCACCCTGAACCATATATCATCAGATCGTTTTCACCTCCATCAAAATCATTTCTCCGTTCCGTGTCACTGATGTGGGATACATTAAGGCCCTCCTTTGACGGATCACTTCTTGTCGACATCAGCTCATTATCCAAGAAGTTGATCTAGGAACACCCCCTTCAGTACTTTGAAGCTTGCATGCCTCAATGGCAAGTTTCTCACTTCCGGCGACAGGTATACATCAATGACCTTCGACCGAAAGATTTTGCGTGGTGTTTGACGCCAAGTCCTTTATTCACACCACGTGAATTGTACTACAGTACCTTGAGGGTCATTATCATTATCGGTGATTCCTCTCGCGCTTGTTAACAGTTTACATCATTGACTGGTAATCAAGCGATGTCTTTCCATGTTCGACTTCAGAACATTTCTCACATGGATCGACTTGTACTTAGAGTGAAGATCGAACGAGATTGAAGACCCCAGATCTAGTTTCATCCATCCGGGCTGCGATATATATTCAGGAAAAATAAAGACATTGACATGTACAACATTGCAGCAGATAATCATCCTACCAAAAAGGATGATGATTTCATCAAAATCATCAGTCTACCATCAGACGATTGTCTGTTCTATGTACAAAAAAATGAATTTATAAAGCTGAGCATGGGAATGTCCGCCTCAGCTAGATCATGAAAGCAGTATGAAAAATAATGTATTGTATTGTATCTTATTACAGGTCTCCTCCCAGCATTGGAAGAACTTCAGATCCTCCTAATAAAGCATTTCACCCGATAAACGACCTCATACTTTAGGGGGCAACTGTTATAGACATTTTTGTGCCTTACATCATTGAGCATGAAATTTCCATAATCCAAGGGATCCAAAGTCCCTAAATGAGTTGTTCCTACCCCTAAAGGAACAAGGTCAACCAAAGACAGCTTCTCCCAGAAGTTCTCCACCAAAAACCACTCAGAAACAGTCAATTCAAGATCAATTCAGAGGCTCCACTAGCTGTCTGTGCTGAAATGCAGAGATTAAACTGGCTAGGTGCACTACAACGCAGGTAGAAGCACTACCAGGGTGCGCTGAGCGGGAAATGACAAATGGCAAGTTCATTCAACGAGGTGGAAAGACCCTGGAAGCTTCCAGAATCTTCCTCAATGACACTTGCCTCAATGAATTCGACTAGTGATGAGTAAGAGGTTCTCAACCTCCAAGTAGAATCAAGAACTGACAGAGAGAAGCCACAAGTAAAAACATGAGCTGACTCATCCTCTCTGCTCACATCTATATATGGATCTCTCACCCAGAGGTTCAGGAGGCTGGAATTTTGTACTTTGCAGAGAATTGTTGTTGGTTTGAGATTGATATTAGCACATTGGGTGATTTATGCTTTGTTGGAGGAGAGGAAGGGATTCCTTTGCTGGGAGGTAGATGCTGGATCGGGCCTCACTTGGTTGTATCTCCTCTTGGACTTTATTACTCTATCAATAAACTATTTGAGTTTCTCCTACATGCTATGTACCAATGATGTTTTGTTATGCTTACATGTTTAGCTTAATCTGATCTTGAGCTTTTTATGAATGTATATCTATATCTTCTTGTAGTTTCTCTTTCTTGTGATCTTGCAGGAATTCTGAAGCTAGGCCAGTGAGAGAGCTGGGAGCTAGGAGCTACTGAAGAGAGGAGTGATTTGGATCGACAAACTAGCGGAAGATACAGGTTAGTTAGATCCTTCTTCCTCACTTGCATTTCATAAAGAAGAATACTCAAATAAGTTTACCTGTTTGTTGCTAAGGCACTATCACCTCTTAGAGTGGGATAGGGGCATTCCGAATTGGATACTTTTCCCAACAACAAGGCTAGGTAAATGTGGGAGGAAGGTGTTACAGAGTGTTATTAGATCCAGGTTCACCCCTTGGACTAGATGGGCGGAATGTGTTTTTCATGCATACATGTCAGTTTCATATGTGTTCCTTATGCTTGTGGCCTATGTGTTTCTTGTGTATGCATGGTGGTATTCATGGTTGCAGTTGTGTCACCATGTGAAGGTTGATAGTATTTTTTTTGGAATGTGGTGGTCATGATTCCATGTTGGATTGCTTTCGTTATGCATATCAGTGTCTATATGTTGTTATGCATGCATTTTCATAGTTATGGTTGTTGTGCATGAGGTCATGATAGGTAGTGGTTATGGTCATGCATGGTAATTGGGATAATGATTGAGATGATGTCTATATACTATTATGATTGTCAACATTATGAAAAATGTATTTTCCTTTATGAAAACCTACTTAATAAACATGTCAACATGATGGTAGCAGGATGAGTATACAAGCCAATATAGATGTGACAAAATGATTGGAAAAAGGAATATCAGTCTACAGACAAAGGAGTCATAAATATGAAGTTTTAAGAAATATACGGGGGTTTTGTGAAGAAAATTCACGTACATACGAGACTATGGAGAAGAAAAGGTGTGTACAGTTTTTGAACCATGGTATTCTAAATACCAAGAGTCTTTACCATGGTATTGATGCATAGTATTGATCCCAACAATGAATATTTTATCTCATCAAAGAATACCATTGGAATTAGTGTGATTTTTACTTGTGGTACTGGATAAGGACTAAGCTATATAAGGAGATGAAGGTAAAAGTACTTGGGGTGTGCAAGTAATGAATATTTCATGAATAGTTAGATCTGAAGAAAGTGTGCATGTAATGGGCTATTAATTATTTGTTTGGTCTAAAACTACGTATGCACCTAGGAATTTGATGATGGATCAGATCCAATAGATTTGAAATGACTATGTATTGAATAATCTACTTATGGGTTGATTTGATATGTGATGATAATGTTTTGATGTGTGATTATTATATGTATGCTGCTATATGGGTATATCTTAAGTTTGTCTGTGCAGTGAAGTTTTGTGTCAATAATTATAGATCTGTACGTGGGTATGATAACCTGAAAGACATGTACATACACGGGTTTAATGTTGGTAAGTCATGTATCGATTTAGATATGTACCTGGGTTTGATTCCTGAAAAGCACGTATACACCCAAAAGTGTTTTGTGGAAAGCGCATATATAAGCTAAGGTTTTGCTAAATAAAATATCAGATCATTTTAATTAGTCTTGTTGTGTTTCTGTTGTCTATCAATGAAGTCTTACTTGATGAGTGGTCTTAATAGTGATGTTTGAATATGAATTGATTGAGGATTGATATGTTGAAGGTTTATGACGATACTAGTTGTATGTGATTGAAGATCAATGATGATTATGTGATTATTTTAGAATGATTCAGTGGTTCTGTGTGTGACTCAGTATTTATTTTAGAATGACAATTATTCAGTCTCAGGGTTCAACGTTTTGAGATTTGTACATGGGTATGCTTCAAGGAAGTTGTGTATACAGTTGGGTTTTGTAAAGTAAAGTGGCATATATATTTTGACATTTTATTTATGAAGGATTTTCAGTTGGTTCAGTGAGTTGATGCAGTGTTTGGGATTAGTGTTGGTTTTCATATCTAACTACTTTGTTTATTTAAGAATAAGTTCATTAATTTGGGTCTCAATTAGTTCAATGATTGGTTGATTCAGTTGGTTCAATGATTGAATGATGTGTTGCAGTGATCAATTTCAAATTTGATATTTGGTATTAGGCTTAAATGATGGTAGTGGTTCTAGTCTGAAAATTTGATGAAATGTGGCCTACAAGTTGTGATGTTTTGTATCAGGTGGATCCAGTGTGAAAATTTATGAAATGTGGTCCATGGTGGTGCTAAGGATTGGAGCCTTCAGTGAGGGAGCCGAAGCTTCCTTCCAATGGTAGCTAGTAAATCAAATCATGGGGTTGGAGCTCCCTTCTGGTGGGTATCAATAAACAAGATTAGGGGGTTGAAGATCCCTTCCAAAGGGTGTTGGAGAATGAGAGAAGGTTGTAGCCTTCTGTAGGTGGGTCCCTGCATGCTAGTATGAGTTTGTGCCAGTGCAAGATTGTAAGAAGTTTTTCTTTGCAATAAAAGAAGGCAGAGACAATAGCAACGGTGGTTTTTTCCCACATTGGGTTTCCACCTAAAATATTGGTGTTCATGCGTGTTTCTTATGCGTGATGGTTTATTTTGTTCTTACTGCACATTTTTATTATTTAATTAATGCTAAATGATGTATTGATACATTGGTTCAAGTTAAACAGATGATGAATTAACTGCAAAATAAGTTTACTGGATATACACTAGTTGTCTACATAACAGTCGTGTATATATGCAGGTTTCTTTCAATAAAGTCGCATACAGAAATATGAGTAAGAAAAGAAAAGTTTTAAGTGAGTTTTAAATATTGATTCACCCCCCCCCCCCCCACTCATTATTTTTCGCAACAATGATTATGATTATACATGTATTGTGCTAATCTAGTTGATCTTGCATATGAGATACCCTTCCCTGGACTATACTGAGGTACGTTGGTTTTTTTATGATTTCATTTAGCTGACATGACATACCTTGCAGAGAAGAACAAAGATGACTAGAAAAATGGTAGACTACATTTCACGAGATAATTTATCCCTATAGATCAGATGAGCAACATCATGATGATTACTCTCCTAGCATAGCAAACACATTCAAAATTTTGAAGGCAAAAATAAGAATTTGCAAAGAAGATAATGGTTGAATCATTCAATCACAAGAGATACTTGCTAGGGCGCAGGAGAAACAAGCAGAGGTTAATGCGGTTATCCTTCAAAGCTTTTCAAACTTGCAGAGTCAGGGATCACTTAGAACCAGTCATGGATAGTAGGATAGGACTAATAGAGCATATGGTAGCAGGAAATACGATGAGCACAAGTTGAATAGAGATGACACGGCTAGAGATGGCGTATTCTTGGATACACCAAATAGACGAGGTAGTGAACATGGGATTTACTCTAGTTCTAGTTCATACAAGAGCATGCTCATCATTTTTATCATCCATATAGGAGGAGTGACAGGGGATATTTTCCTTATGAGTTCAAGAAATCAAAGCCACCTACATTTGATGGATAAATGAAGAAGTCACAGGATGTCGAAGCATGGTTTCTTGGGATGAATAAGTTATTTAGGTTGCATGATTACTCAGTGAAAATGAAGGTTGTAATAGCTACATTCAGATTTAAAGGTAAAGCAGATATCTAGTGGGAAGATGTAAATAATGTCAGTGGTACTCATGAAGATTATTTGACTTGGAATGAGTTCGAGAGACTTTTTAGGAAGAAGTATCTACTGGAGAGATACTATGACGACAAAGAAAAGTAATTCTATGAGATGAAGATGGGATCTATGACCAATGAGGAGTACACTAACATATTCTTGGAGTTATCGAGGTATGTTCCTTACCTTAAAGAAGATAAATCCAAGATTCAGATATTCATCAGTGGGTTGTCAGTAGCATTCAAGGACGGGATTGAGTTTGTGAGCCTAGATCATTGGAGGAGGCCATCTAGAAGCTAAATCATTTTTATGAGAAATCAAAGTGCAAGTCTAAGACTAAGTAGGACTAGAAAGGTAATGACAAGAATAAATGGAAATGGGACAAGAAGTGAACAAGACCTCAAGACACAGGTAACAAAGAGAATGCAGCACAACCTAAGAAGTTCAATGCATTTGACAAAGGATAGGGATTTTAGTTGGAGGAGCAGGACAAGAGTGATGGTATGAAACCTTTGCAATGTTGGACTTGTGGAGGAGAGAATCCTAGGAGAGATTGTCCACAACATCAGAATGGTAGAATGCAAATCTAGAGTGCTCAAGAGGCACATACAGTGGGGGATGTTGGACAGAGTATTCCTTGGATTTATGCAACGTTGGATAATAGGCAAGTAGATCACCAGGTGTCTATTATCAAGATGGATGGTAAGCTTTGTATCAAGTTGTTTCTATTTTGATTTACCTTGGATCTAACTATAGTTATGTTAATCCTAACCTGGTGGATAAGTGTGGTTTTAATAAAGAATTCCATGCAGAGTCTTGTTTAGTGCAGTTGGCTACAGGTACCAAGAAAATAGTTCATCAATGGGTAAGATCTTGTGCATTTGAATTGAATGGCATGTCTACATTAACACATTTTAATGCGCTTTCATTAGGATCGTACAACATGTTATTAGTGATAGATTGGTTATACCTTCAGAGGACCAAGGTGGATTGTTATGAAAAGGCTATTGAGTGTTTGGATGACAATTGAGAACAGATAATATTGTAGGGTAAGAAGAAAGCAACATAAGTCAGAATTGTTACATCTATGTAGGAAAAGTGTAGTCGCGGGAAAGGGTGTGTGTTATTCGCAATGCATATTTCTAGCAACAAAGGTAAGGAAGTTGAGGATGTATAGGTATTGAGTAGGTACCTGGTTTTATAGCATTTTTAGTATGTATTTCCTAAAAATATTTAGATTTTCCACCTCACAGGGGAGTGGAATTTTCCATTGAGTTGGTACTAGGGGCAGCACCAGCATCAAAGGCACCTTATAGGATGAGCACACCAGTGTTAGTGGAATTGAAGCTGCAATTGAAGGAAATTATTGACAAAGGGTACATTAGGCCAAGTGTATCACCTTGGGGCACACCAGTATTGTTTGTAAAGAAGGATGGTACTCTTAGGTTGTGCAACAGGAAGTTGAACAAGGTGACGATTAAAAACAGGTATATGTTGCTGAGGATTTATGACTTGTTTGATGAGTTGAAGGGAGCAACAATGTTCTCAAAGATTGATTTGAGATCAAGGTATCATCAAGTACGCTTTAAATAAGAGGACATATACAAGACTTCTTTCCAAACTAGGTATGGGAATTATGAGTTTGTTGTAGTTCCTTTCAATTTGACTAATTCTCTAGCTACTTTTATGTGCTTGATAAATAGTGTGTTGCATCCTTATTTTGACAAGTTTGTTATTGTATTCATTCATGACATATTTATATTCCAAGAATGAGAAAGAACATGTTGAACATTTAGCATCAGTATTGATATTGCTGAGAGAATATTAGTTATATGCCAAGCTTAGTAAATGTAGTTTCTTTCAAACAAAGATACCTTACTTGGGGCACATGGTTTACAAGGAATTCATAGCAATGGACCTGGAAAAGATAAGGGTTATCATGGAGTGGGTAGCTCCTAGGAATGTGGATGAGATAAGATCATTCATGGGGTTAGTAGGTTATTATAGGAGGTTCATCGGGAACTTCTCATAGACTTCTTATCCTATTACATCATTTCAAAGGGAAAGAGGAATGTAGTTTTGAGTAGTTGAAGTAGTTGTTGAAAAATGATCTAGATTTAAAGATTTCATATCTGGAAAAAGAGTTTTTGGTACGTTCAGATGCTTGCAAGAAAAGAATTGGTGGATTTCTAATGCAGGAAGTATAGGTAGTGTGTTATGAATCAAGGAAATTGAATGAGCATGAGCAGAATTATCCGACACATGATCTTCAGTTGGAAGCTATCGTTCATGCATTGAAGATGTGAAGGAACTATCTTATTGGCAGGAGGTTTATATTGAGGAGCAATCATGGTGGATTGAGGCATCTATTTGACTAATCGAACCTGAATGCCAGACAAGCTAGATGGTTGGCCACAATCAGTGAGTTTGACTTTGAGATTATATACATTAAAGGTAAAGAGAATAGGGTTGCAAATGATCTTCGCAGAAGAGTACAGGTAAATCACATAGAATCTATGAGCTCCTACGAGACATATTTACAGGGTCAGATATAGAAGGAAGGACAGTAGGAGGATAATAGATACATGGAGCTTATGCATATTACAACAAGGTACAGGGGATCAGGATGTGGACTATCGTCTTATAGCAGATGGTTTGGTCATATTTAGGGACAAGATATATGTACCAGACCATAGTGAGATCAAGAAGCTTATCTTTAGGGAATTTCATGCTAAGTCGTATTCAGGTCACCAAGGATACCAGAAGACATTGACAACAGTGAACAATTTTTATTATTGGCCAAATTTGAAGAATGAAGTGGCAAAATTTGTGGTTATATGCTTGTATTGTCAATAGGTAAAAGTAGTGTAAGCATCTAGGTGGACTACTACAGCTCATTCTGATTCCATAGTGGAAATGGGAGGTCATTTCCATGGATTTCATTACCGGTTTTCCAGGGACTTCTAGATAGCATGATTCTATCATGGGTGTGGTGGACAGGTTGACAAAGGTAGCACACTTCATTCCAGTGAATTCTACAAATTCAGCTAATGATGTAGCACAAGCCTTCATCAGATATGTAGTGAGGTTGCATGGTGTTCTGAAGAATACTGTGTCAAACTAGGATGCTAAGTTCACTTCCAGATTTTGGAAGGAGTTATTTTCAGGTTTGCGTATAGAGTTGGGCTTTAGTACATCTTATCTTGTACACTTCAGAATAATCTACAACTAATAGTACACTGCCCTTGAAATCCAATATCAACTGGATAACTTGAGTTCTTTGCATGCATTAATTATTTTAGGCTTATTGATGACTTAACGGGTTAATCACTGAGGTACACACCCCACTACTAGATCCTCCACTAGTTCTCTAACGGTTAGAACTAGTTTAACTCACAATAAGTCAAATTAATTGAAATAGATTGCTATAAATTAGCGATCAATCATACTAAATTGAAGTCAAGTGTCTCCAACTTGAATGAACTAAGTTAACTGAGTGAAAATTTCCATGCCACCTTAGTTAACTACCTCTAAGTATTTTATTGAAATTCGAATTTTAATCTAGTTTGACCAAGGCAAAGTCAAAATTAGGTTTTCTTGTTGCATTTTCAACACTCCCTCTCAGCAAGAAAGGGATTATCTTATACCCCTATCCTACCTCTATGGAACTCGAATTTTCCCTTTGAAAATGATTTTGTCAAAATATCTGCATCTTGTTCCTCTATAGGAATGTACTCCAACAACATAATCTATCTATGCACACAATCTCATAGATGGTGATACCGAATGTCGATATGCGTGAATCGATCATGAAATACTAGCTTCTTAGATAGTTTGATGCAAATCTGATTATCACAGCAAATCACAGTAGGATCCATCATCTAACCAAATAAACCATAATATTTCTCATCCAAATTGCCTCACATGTCTCTTGACTTGCAGCCATGTACTTTGCTTCTACTGATCTTAGTGCCACAGAGCTTTGCTTCCTATTGTACCAAGAAATCATTGATGACCCAACACTGAAAACTCCTCTTGATGTGATCTTCATTTCTGGTGGACTCCTCGCACAATTTGCATTTGTGAAGCCTTACAACTTCACTCCCTCTATCTTTATATACCAAATATCGAACTGAGTAGTGCCTCTAAGGTCTCTCAACACATGCTTTGATGCCTTCCAATACAGATTGGTTGGCTTAACCATTGCTTGGCTAAGTTGGTTAACTTCATAACACATGTTTGGTCGTGTGTTCACCAAATACATAAGTGAACCCACAATTTTCTTGTAAAAGGTAGCCTCCACTTCCTCACTTGAAGTGGCATCATATTTCCTCCAACATCCTGCTAGAGGAGTGTCCATGGGTTTGCTACTCTCCTTGTGGAACTTCTTTAGTATCTCCTTGGAATACTTTCCCTGAGAGACAAATAGTTCCCCATCTCCTTTCCATACTTCCAAACCAAGGAAATAATGCATGAGCCCCATGTCCTTTATCTTGAATTCTCTTGCAAGATCCTCTTTGCAAGATTTGATCAACATCTCAACAATGGTTAAAATTAAATCATCGACATATAATATTATAATCAATAATTTACCTTCAAAAATAATATGATAAATGTTTTCATCTTCTTCACTTTGGGTGAAGCCCAACCCAGTGAGATAGTTTTCGATCCTAGTGTACCAAGCATGGGGTGCTTGTTTCAATCCATGCAATGCTCGCTTGAGTCTGCACACATGCAACTCTCTATCAAATGTCTCAAAAGGTTTTGGTTATTCAATGTACACCTCCTCCTCAATAAATCCATTAACAAATGGTATCTTCACATCCATCTAGTGGATCTTCCATTCCATCTGCGTTGCAAGTGCTAGAATTGATCTAATCGAAGAGTACCTTGCTACTAGAGCAAAGGTATCCTCATAGTCAATTCCCTCCACCTGAGAGAACCCCTTGGCCACAAATTTGGCCTTGTGTTTCTCGATGCTTCCATCTACTTCTTGCTTCACCTTGTAGATCCATCTTGAACCCACCACTGGTTTTCCCTCTCGTCTTGTGAGCACTTTCCATTTGTTTGTGATAATGGAATCATATTCCTCTACCATAGCATGAACACATACTGGTTTTTCTACAGCTTCCTCGAATGAGGAGGGCTCAGTCTCTACAAGCTCACTCATCAGATCCATGTATCCATTGTATTAATCTGGTGACATCCTATGTCTACACTATGATGTGGGTGCTCCCACGTTCTCTCTAGCATCATGCAATAATTTGTCGGCTTCCCTGGTTCATTTCCTTCCTTCTGTGGATGTCTCCACTCTCTATTCCTATGCTTGTGATTGCTCCACAACTTCCTGAGGTTCTTATTTTGGAGCTAAAAGATCCTCTATTGAATGCAATTGAAGCTCCCTCTTAGGAGAACACATCATTGCCTTCTCTTCATCAAAATTAACATATCTATGAACAATTGTCACCCTGTGAGATGGAAAGTACACACGATAGTTATGACATGTTTCTTTGCACCCCATAAATGTACCCAACTCTTTTGTTGGCTCTATATTTTTCCTTGATTCCTTGGAAACATGATAATAACTGATGATCCAAAGATCCTGAAGTGTGACACATCTGGTTTCTTCCCTGAAAAATCTTCCTTTGGTGTATGCATATCAAGAATCCGATGAGGACTCATGTTCTACAAATAGACTGGTGTGTTACATGCTTCAGCCCACAAGTGTAGTGGTAGGACTTGGTCATGCAACATCACCCTTTCTTATCCCACAATACTTTTGTTCTTCCTCTTAGCCACCCCATTTTGTTGTGGGTTGTGGGGTGTTTCCAACCCTTGTCGAATGGCTTTATTTGCACCAAAATTTTTAAACTCATTCAACACATATTCACCTCCATTATTGCTCATAAGAGCCATCATTTTCTTTCCAATTTATTTCTCAAAAAGTGCTTTAAATTCAAAAAAAAATGGAGAATGTATAATCTCTCTTCTACATGAAGAAGATCCATCACTTCCGTGAGAAATCATCTACAAATATTACATAATACTTGTGCTTGGTAGTGGAGGTTGTCGAGAAAGGTCCACACACATCAGAGTGAATCCTTTCAAGGATTTCTTATGCTTTACTATTATGATCTTTGAAGGTGGATTTTGTGTAATTCCCCAAATTACACCCTTTGCATGTATCTCTCTGCTCTAATTCTCCTTTGGGAAGCCTTGTATAAATATGTTGCATGCCATGATTCACTGATATCTCGACTTTGTGCCTTCTCTTATTTTGTTCTCAATGATGCACAGTCTTCCACATCTAATTTGTATAGGTTCTTCACAAGAACCCAAATTTGATTCACTTGTCCCATGGTGATGTGTCTTATGAAATCCTTCCCAAGTTTGCTAAATATCACATAGTAGCCATGGTCTTCCAACATGGCAACTAAAACGAGATTCTTCTTTAGACTTGGAACATACACGACATCCTTGAGTTTGAGATGGGAGCCAAACTCCCTTTGAAAAGTACTTGTACCAATATTGGATGCATTATACCTTCCATCATCTCCCATCTCAATGTGAATTTGGAGGTCTTTCTCCTCCAAGTCCCTAAAGAATTATCAGTTTCCCATCATATGGAATGAGGCTCCACTATCCAGATACCACACTCTACCCTTCACCATGCTCACCATACATGTGATTAGGGTGAAATCAATATTGAACCGTGAAGCCAAAGCTTCACCTTCCACTCCTTCTAAGGGCTTCTTGCCCACCTTCTTGTGTGGACACTTCGTGGCGTAGTGTCCTAGTTCATGACAGTGAAAGCACTTGACTTTTGACAAGTCTTTCTTCTTGGCCCCTTGACCAGATTCTCCTTTGGATTGGGTTTCTTCCCTTTCTTTTCCTTTCTATTCAAGGAATAGTTTATTGTCATCCTCAACCTTGGATAAGGTTCCATCTCTAGTATTATGCCTTATCTCCTCCTGTACCAAATCTGACCAAAGGCACTCCCAATTTGGTAGTTTATCCCTCCCATTCATCGAATCATGGTAGTTGTGCCAGTTCTTGGGAAGGCCTAGAAGGGCTAGGCTCATGAGATCATCCTCCACAACAGTAACCCCAACTCCTCCAAGTTCATCATGACATTGTGTGAACCAACTCGGTATTGTTGAATAGATTGAGTCTTCTGCATCTTGGTATTTTGAAGCTTTTCCTTGAGCACCAGCTTTCTGTGGTGGCTACTATTCTGGAACAAATCTGTCAGTGTTTGCCACATTGCATACGGGGTTTATTTCCTATGGATATTGGAGACTATGTGATCCTTCACACCTTCCAATATGATTATCCTCACCTTGGCTACACACTTCTTCCATTCTGCTAGATCTTGAATATCAGTTGGTGGTGGTTTCAGGATATCAATATCTATGAATTCCTTTATCCCATTATCTTCCAGCACTGCCTCTATCATGTCCTTCCAAGAAACATAATTTAAACTACCTTCAAAAGAATACTCAATCTCAGTCCATAAAAATACATTCTTCTAGCTCTGAAGAATTGATCCTGCAAATTCCATCCTCCTACAAAGAAAACTTCGAATTCTCTTCTCTACTGTGAATCCTGATCTGATACCATGTAGAAATTCTATGTAGATTCAAAATTGCTAATGTAATTTACTAAAACAATAAACTTGAATCTACTCTACTCATATGCAGAAACCAATTCACGATCGAGAAAGGAAATCATAAACATGAGACATGATTCAACACACATACACAAAGATTTATCTATGGGAAAAGAACTGCTCAAAACCCCTTCCTATCTGTAATGCATTAATTAGAAAATAGAGAAGAAATAAAATTCTTTCTCATGCATGAGCAACCTTTGCACAAGTATATTCTATCTCACTTATTCACAGACTAACCATAGTCAACACTTAACCAATTTTCCTGCCTGCCAAGCTCTTATTTCCTTACGTTGTTCCTTGATGAATTAGCCCCTATTAATTAGGGAAATTGTTCATTGAGAATTGTGTGATTCCTTTTGGCCCTTCTTTGACTGCATGCACCACATGTACACTTTGGAATAGTCTACAACTGATAGTACATTGCGCTTTAACTCCAATCTCAATTGGGTAACTCGAGTTCACTGCATGCGTCAATTATTTTGGGTTGATTGATGAGTTTACTGGTTAATCACTGAGGTACACATCCCACTACTGGACCCTCCATTAAATCTCTAACAATTAGAACTATTTTAACTCACAACAACTCAAATTAACTGAAATAGATTGCTAGAAATTAGTAATCAATCATACTAAACTGAAGCCAAGTGTCTCCAAATTGAATTAACTAAGTTAACTGAGTGACAAGTGTCATGTCACCTCAAATAACTACCTCCAAGTATTTTATTGAAATCCAAATTTTAATCTAGTTTGACCAAGGCAAAGTCAAAACTAGATTTCTTGTTGCATTTTCAACACTGGTCATATGTGGGCTATGTATCCTTCTCTATTCGTTGATTGAGTGAATTTTTTGGCATATTTTTTGGTACATGTGTATATATGTGTTTGGATTTAAATACCTCCATGAGTTGTGTTATAAAGCTCCAATAAGTGGTATGGGTGTCATGTCATTACGATTGCCATGTTCTTATGTTTCTCATGTTGGTTGCTTCTCAGCAAGTGATCATTGTAAATATTGTAACGATCTAAGTTATAAAGCTCCATGGGCAGTATGTTTTTCTTTTTAACATTTTTCTAGTTGTAGGTGTCATCAAACACAGAGGACAGTGTTCCCCCAAGGGGGAGGGTTCTTCAACAGCCCTAGTCAAAAATCCATGTAATAAAGTTAATAAAGGAAAAATAATGACCAAGGTCGTGGGACACGTATTCCAAGTTGAATGTTGGGAAAAACATAGTGTTGTGGATCACTGGTGATTAATTAATGGCTATGGAAATTGGCAAATTCATTGGAAAGGAAAAGTGGCAATAATTGGCATTTTATTTATGAAAATAATGGAAAATAGGAGAAAAGTAAGGTGAAAGGTCATAGCTTGCTTGTGAGGATGAAATTGAAGGAAAATAATGGAAAATGAAAAAAAAATGCCTCATTTGATAAAAAGGCTTCTGAGGATCAGTTCATGGTTTTTTGTCAGTTTAGCTAATTGTCAGTTCAATTGAGCTCTCATTCTATTCTTTCTCTCTCATACTCTTGGACATAGATAATTTTCTTGGAGCACTCTTGGAGGAGTATGGCATAATTAGTATTTGTATCAATAAGGCAAAGAAGATCAGGAAAGGGCAAGAGGACATTAGGATCAACAGTGACATCGGGTTTGCTTGCATGTACCTAGTTGCATATATGATTTGCTTGCTAGTTTTTGCATGCTTGGCACATGCATGTGGTTTCTTGGCTATGATTTGTCATTGGCATGGAGGATTTCCTAGATTGACATGGGTTTTCCTAGCCTTTCCATTTCATGTATAACCATGTTTTTGTGGGTTTATTTCCTTTTGTTTCTGGTTGGTTCTCATGTTACTTTGGTTGTGGTTTAAGTTACTAGTTCCTAGAGCCTTGGTTGGACAAACGCTCTGGAAACCCTGTAATAGCTTGGGTTGAGCTACTAGTCCTGGAAGCGTTAGTTGGAAAAATGATTTGGAGCCCTTGGTTGGTTGAGTTACTAGTCTTGGAAGCCTTATTTGGATAAACTTTTTGGATCCCGGCAGTAGTTGTGGGTTGAGTTACTAGTCCTGCACGCCTTGGTTGGAAAAAATGCTCTAGAGCCATGGACATCTTTGGTAGATACTGATATGATGATGGTTAGTGATGTTCTACCGTGAGGTGGAATCACTAGTTGAGGGTTGAGGTGGTTTGGCCTCTATAATCCCTAGTTCGGTTTTGTTTGATTTGTTTCATGAGATCCCACATTCATGCTTGGAATATGGCAGAGGGGTGATTGGTTGAAGGAGAGATTTGGTTCAACTCAATCTATGGTTGGGTGGTACGTGGAAGTACCTGACTTGCTTATATTTTCATATGTTAATAAGAGTTTCTTTTCTTTGGTATTTTCATGAGTAAAATTAATTGATATTATGTGGCTTTAATGGTTTTTTCCTCATTGGTATATCTTTAGTTATTTGTTGGTTATAAGTATGTTTTATGACAGTTTTGATGTATGGATCTCATCATGTTTTGATTATTATATGAAACAATAATGAATGAATTATCTAATAGAGAACAATGCAGTGATTGTGAGGAGACATCAATCCTCTTTGATGATTCTTAGATAAGTATGATACCCCTATGCTCAGATATGTTGTTGTGACCTGTAGATTACATATTTGTGATATGTTTGACGAAATGTTTGTCATGGATAGTAGGGGTCATGTCAAGTCCTTATTCAAGTTCTATGTCAAGTACTTATTCAAGTTCTACATCAAAAGTATTGTTTACAGTGTTATTTATCATTTCTTGAAGTCTCATGGAGTTCTGGGCAGAGGCCTGAATCCTAGCCCTAAAAAAGTAGCTCAGAATTTGGGGTCGCTAGCACAAAACTACTTGAAAAAGACTGCAGTCATTGGGATTCCTTATTGTGAGAGAAACTGGAGGGTTACAGCTACACTAATTTCTTATCAAGGGAGCGATTGGGTGCTAGGTCAGTAAAATGACAAGTTTTCTCAAGGGTTAGGTACCTAGGAGGGTTGGTTGTCTCCTGAAGGTTATGTAGCTCTTGTGGAAGGTCAAATTTTTTTTTTTTGGTCAATTCCACTTCCTTAACTATACACGGGGAGTTGAATCACATCATGGTAACTCTTCTTCACATTTTTAACTGGTGGACCAGTTAGCTTAGGTAATTGTGGGAGGAGGGTGTTACATGTACATTTTAATATCATGTTTGATAATTCTTAGGTCAATTCTAGGAAATCCCTCATAAGTATAGGAAATAATATCACATAATTCTTTAAAAGAGTAGTATAAGTTTGAATCTCTTCTAGAGAATATTATGCCCTTATTAATAAATTTTCCATGATGTCGGGATTATTTTAGATGCTAATTGGCATGGTTCTAGATATGTTCACCATGGTCCATTTTTGGAATATACGTCATGTGTCACTATGGGGTTAACATAAAAACTAGCACATCCAGGCATGGAGAAACTCAAATCTCCACTCTCCACTCTACTCAATTTGTTAAGAAAGTATGAGGGATGATGCATATCCTCACAAGGCTTCTCAGGGCTAGTCTTATGGTCCTACCCTAACCCCCTTATTTAGATACTTTAATAATGTATGATGCTACCTTCATTGAATAAGGCCCATTAAATAGTTAGTTGATATTCAATCATTGTAAAATGAATCCTCTTTGTTCATAAGGACCAAATTAGTTAGTAGGATTTCATTATAATTGGTCCCATAGGTAGTTAGGATTATTTTTGGTTGGTTATATATTGACTATAATGTTTAATAATGTTTTGTTAAGAATTGTTATTTTATTTGGAGCATTTCTCTTGGAAGTTCCCCCCTTGAAGAGGAGAGTTAACATAGCTCTCTATTGATCAAAGAGATTTTGCTCACAGTGTCTCTCTTTTCTCTTGTGTTCTTTTGTTTTTCATTACATTTTATATGAATGATTTTAAATTTTTTGGGTTAAGTACACTACATCCAGGCATGGCCTCCAAAATGGATCCATAGGACAATAATACCATATCTAGGGAATCCATGGCAAGAGTGGTGTTAGATGATACCACACAAGCGAAGTGAACTAATCTAAATCCTTCGGCAATGGAGAAATTATATCAATGTTTATTGAGGACCTTTGAATTCCCTAATGGGAAATTTTAGTTATAAACAAAGGCCTAGCCATCCTACATGTCTAGTTTTTAATACTAAGTTGCTACACTTAGTGTTGAAGATTCATTAAATCTCCAACCCCTTGTTTAGTTCCTATCATTTTCCACTTGTGGGATTCTATATTAGATTTCTTTATTTCCAACATGGCATGAGGCAGAAGATAAGAAGGTCAAATTCTTCCTATGGTTGAGATATCAAGTGTCCTCATTGGTTCTTTTCCTACATTTATGTTTTCCTTCTTCTTGGTTATGTTCTCTTCACTAGGTGATTCCTTTTACTTTGGAAGTGTTTATATAGAGCTTTATGATTCTTCAAGGGTGGCCATTATAGGGGAGGTATCTAACTATATATGAACAACCTTATATTTAAGTATTCTTCTCTTGTGGATTTGGGGCCAAATTTTAAGATATTTGTTTCCTTTAATTTATGAGGTGTTCCAACCTTTACTAGAGTTGTAGCTATTTCTTTTTCTGACACTTCCAACTTGATTTTTTCTTTGTTGGATTTTTCATGGAAGACTTTGTGTTATTTTTCCTTTTCTTTCCCCTTACCACTTGTTACAATACTTTGTTATTTTATGGCTTCTTTTGCTTCTATAAAATCCTATTTGTCCATTTTTGTACATCATCCCAATAAACCTTGTTTTCTAGGTTGTTCAAGGTGTTGCAAACAATCAACTTGTGGAGTCCATGGTGAGTTGGAGCTTCATGTTTTCCTCCCTTTACCATTGTTTTCATTTCATTCAATGAGTGTAAGAGCTTAAATTGATGGGAATAAGCTATACATATTCTATCGTCATAGGAGATGCATTTCATAATAGGATGGGCTATCTCATTCCAAGGTCTAGGAAAAAATTATCTTGTAACCCCATTCTTGTACTTTGTACATTCTCCAAGGGAAAGAAAAAAATTTGTTTTGAAAAGAGTGGCCTCTTTCCTTTCTTACTTATCCTAGGGAATCACCATTAGAATCCTTGATACCCTATTGATTACTTATTTATTCACAAAAGTTAATAAACCTCTAATTGTAGTCACATATTCTTGGTCTCTGACATTTTGAAAATGAAAGTGAATTCCCTAGGAACATCATCATCATTCCCTCTTATAATATTAAAATTAAATGATTGCTTGGAAATTTTCTACTATCTCTGCATGTTGGTAAACCTTAGAGGGTTTTATGGGCTCCCTTCTATTAAATCTTGCTCCCATTTGTATCTTATAGAGGGTTTACTTTTATTAAAATATCATTGTAGAAAATCTTGTGTAAGTGAATTCTAATGCAAGGGTGTTTTATTTTAGGAAAAAATATAATTCTAAATAGTAAGGGACATAATTTTGGACATAAGTACTACCATAGAATAGCACTAGTATATTTTACAGTGAAAATTAGTAAGAAAAATTCCAAATGAAAGTGTTGACAGAATTGGAAGCATGTTTTGCAAAGAAAAAATAGACCAATCTATCCCTTGGACACTTTGTTTCCCCTCTATGATGTTGTTTATTCCTTGTTTTTTAGTCTTCTTGTACCCCATATAGTTTTTACTATTTCCATGTTGTAGCTTGATCTAGGCCTACAGGTACTGTGGTGGTTGGTTATCTATGTGGATTATTGTCTCCTTTTCCATCAGATAGTGCTTCCACTTCTTCACAACTTGCACCAGGGCATAAATCTCATTATCATAGATAGAGAAGTTGAGAATTTCCCCATGAAATACTTCATGATGGTGGCATGCAAGCCTTCCTTCGTACATCAAAACTATTCCCATAACATACCCACTCACATTTGTCCCCACTTCAAATGATTGTTGCAAGTTTGGTAATGCCAAAACCGATGCTTGATTGATCTTATTTTTTAACTCCTCAAAGAACCTCTATTGACCCTTTCCCCACTGGAAACTCTTACCACTTGTTGTTATTGATCTGGATTTAAACAGGAACGCAACAAATTACAGAGATAACCATAAACACAGAGATGCAGTGGAAATAATACTTAATTTCGTTAATGTAAAATACTAAAATATGCTTACAAACAGGAATGGTAGCTTGTTTCTAAGAAGATATTTGGCGGCTACATGCCTCTGAACTGCCTTACAATGAGGCTCAAGGGCCTTTTTTTATTGAGCAATAAGAGCAAACCCTAAACAACCAAAACCCTAACTCGAGGAGATGTAACACGAAGATTTTATGGGCCCCATTGGGGTGAGTTGGATAGCCAACTTCCCGAGGTCGCGACTTGGTCATATTATCTCCTTTTGATGCGCATGATAGCCCGTTGGAAATATATCTCTGAGGAATACAACAGAAAAGATGGTTTTAGATAGAAATAGTAAATTTCCAAAAAAATGTCGTTTAGGGCCTCAAAACGACTTTGGAAGTTTAGGACCTGAAAAACTGCTAAAAATAGTAAATTGTGCTACAATTAAGGAAACTAAACAACAAAAAGAAGCAATGGTGGGGTTCCAAGTGTAATTGGTGGGTGGCCACCAATATTCGCTTGGATCATTCCTCCCCCCTTAGTAAGCAATGGTCCCTGTTGCATTGAGTTCCTCCATGAGATGAGGGAACTTCTGTTGAACTTGGTCCCTGGTGAGCCACTTTCCCTGGTGAAGGAGTTGGCCTGCTTTGACCACTCGATACAATTAGATATTCTGCTAGCAAGTGTGCGTGATCTATGTTTCCATGATCTAATCAGTTGAAGCTTGTTCCATCCAATCTGGATTTAACTCTATAGGTGTGAGTTGTTCTGCAATGTTAGATGTGTCTAGTAATGGGGGAAAGTATGGTTGAAGGTGGTCCAAATTGAACACTGGGTGCAGGCCAAGGAATGGGGGAATGCTAAGCTCAAAGGCATTGTCTCCCACAGCCTTGGTAATGGTGTAAGGACCATATTGGAGTGGTCTGAGTTTCTGATAGGCTCTGGTAAGGCATTCCTTTTGCAAATGCAACCAGACTTTGTTGCCCACCTGAAACTTGTGTGGCACTCGATGTTGATCATGTCACTGCTTATACTTGGCATTTGATTTCTCTAGAATGTCATGGACCTGCTGGCGAATATGTTGGATGTGCTCAATGAAGTTGTTTGCCTTATCTGTTTCGGACTAGACATGAGTCGAATCTGCATGAGTAGCTGCAAATGGCATGGCCACATCAATGGGACATAGTGGCTGGAATCCCAAGCCCACCTGAAAAGGGTTGTGGCTAGTCGAGCTATGGAGAGCCCAGTTGTAGTTATGTTGAACATAGGGGAGGCTCTCATCCCATGTGCATGGATTCTTTGAGTTGTACATGCACAGAATATGTATGATCATCATGTTGACAACCTCTGTCTGGCCATCAGTTTGAGGATGGAAGGCTATGGACTTAGTGAGTTTGGTGTCCAACATCAACCAGAGATTGGACCAAAATGTACTTAGGAACCTGCTATCCCGATTTGAGATGATAGACTGTGGGATCCCAAAGTATACCCACACTCATTCAAAGAAGAATTTAGCAGTGGCTTCTTTTTTGATATTCTTCTTACAGTCTGCCATAATGGCCATCTTCAAGAACCTGTCGACGACCACAAAAACACAGTCATTTCCATGCTTAGTGGAAGGAAGGCCTGACATGTAATCCATGGAGATGGATTCCCAAGGTCGACTAGGGGTAGGCAGTGGGGTATAGAGGCCTTGCTTCTTGATGGTCGGTTTGGCAATGGTGTAGACAGTGCATGATCTGATGTACTTCCCGATATCTTGTCGAAGATTCGACCAATAGAAATACTTCTGCAGTACTGCCACCGTTTTCTCGACCCTGAAATGCCCAACAGCCCAACTGTAGTGTGCTTACCAAATCATCTTGGCATGCTTGCTTGAAGGAATACAAAGGTGACCCAGGTGGCATAACACAGCATCCTAGAGGTGAAAATTAGGAACATGCTAACCCTCCAAGGGTGTCTGGTATGTGTGGCTAAATTCTGGATCGCTTTTGTAGAGAAGTGGCCAATCATAAGTCTCATGCCCACAAGAGTTGAGCATGGTGGTTAACACCATGATTGGTGGTCGACTGAGGCAATCTACAAAATTATTGGTGCTGCCCTTCTTATACTTGATATTCAAATGGAATTGTTGCAATTATGTGGACCACTTCTGATGGCAATCATTCTGCAATTTCCCTTGGGTCTGTATGAACTGTAGGGGTCGGTGGTCTGTGTGGATGACTGTTTCCTTCCCCAAAAAGTAATGCTTCCATTGTCTATAGGCCTGCACAATGGAATACATCTCTTTGTCATAAGTGGGATACTTTTGGACTGTGTCTGAAAGTGTCTCACTGTGATATGCCACTAGATGCCCATGTTGAGTAAGGACTGCCCTAATAGCATAGTCAGAGGCATTTGTCTCAACCTCAAATGGTTGTTGCAAGTCTGGTAATGTGAGCACTGGTGCCAAGCAGAGGCGATATTTCAACTCTGTGAATGCCTTCTGTTGAGATTCAGACCAAAATAACTTTTCTTTCACTCCTCCCTTGGTGACTTGACTCAAGGGCCAAGTGATATGAGAAAATCCCAACACGAACCTGCGGTAAAAGTTGGCAAGCCCTATAAAGTTGCAAAGCTCTGTCAGAGTGGTTGGAGATGGCCAATACTGAATGACTTGGATCTTGTCTAGATCCACATGCACCCCCTGCTCATCAATAATGTATCCCAGATACTGAACCTGGGTCATGCCAAAAGTGCATTTCTCCAAATTGGCACATAACTTGTGTTGCCGCAGTGTTTGGAGAACCTGTCGGATGTGGTGGAGGTGCTCTTCCCAACTCTGGCTGAAGATCAGGATGTCATCCAAGTTACCACTAAAAATGAGTTGGTGAATGGCCACAAGATGTTATCCATTAGAATCATGAAGGTTGCAGGAGCATTCGTCAATCTGAAAGGCATAACCAACCATTCAAAAAGACCCTCCTTGACTTTGAAGGCAGTCTTCCACACATCGGAGGGTTCGATTGGTACCTGGTGATATCCTGACTTCAAAACGATCTTACTAAAATATTTTTCCCCCTTCAGTTGGTCCAAGAGGTCATCAATCTGTGGGATCAGGTACCTATTATAGATAGTGATCTTTTTCAGCTCCCGATAGTCAATACAAAGTCTCTAAGTCCCATCCTTCTTCTGTACCAACACAATCTGACTCCCACAGGGTGATGAACTCAGACGGATGTGACCTTTTTGTAGTAGCTCCTGAATCTGCCTCTTGATTTCATCGTTCTCCATAATAGAGCACCGATAGATTGGCCCATTGGGCAGCGATGCACTTGGGGTCAGATCGATGGAGTGCTTGACTTGACAGTGCAGAGGAACCCCTGCGAGGGAGGTGAGGATGTCCTCGTACTCCTCCACGACCTTGCCCATCTATAGTTGTTGTGTGGAGGGGCTCTGCCTGGAGGTCGTGGCCACCGCCTTCTTCTTCCCTTGAGGGCGTATCATCAGGAAAACAAATTTCCTAGATTTGGAAATGAGCTTACTGCATTGTTTTGTAGTAGCCAAAGAGATGGTGGTAGGTGGTGCTACCTCTAGTATTCTGTACAACTTATTTCCCAAAGTAACAATAATAGCATGGGTCCTTGATTCACACACAAGATGTCGCTTCCACAAGTATGGTTGTCCTAATAATACATCACAAACTTCAAGGGGAGCAATGTCACACAATGGAAGCCAATGCGTCACCCCTAGGTAGCTGCTGAAGGGTCAAGGAAAAGGTGTCTATCATTGCGTTCCTTTGTCGCTCAAGGGCTTCTTCGAGCAAGATTTTGATAGGATCTCCTGTCCCCTCATCTTTCTTTTCATCTGCCATGGGAGGCCATCGGGATTTGTGAGGCTGGTCTTGCAAAGGTTAGACTAGTTCAAACCCTAACTCCTTATATCCCGACCTCATTGGGGACATGCAAATAAAAAAAGAGAAAAAAAGCAAAGCGCTCTGACACCACTGATCCAGGTTTAAACAGGAACGCAAAAAATTACATAGATAACCATAAACACAAAGATGCAACAGAAATAATACTTCATTTCATTAATGTAAAATAGTGAAATATGGTTACAAATAGGAATGGAAATAAACCAGATAGGGCGATGGTAGCTTATCTCTGAGAAGAGATGTGGCAGCTACATGCCTCTGAATTGCCTTACAATGAGGCTCAAGGGCATTTTTATTATTGAACAATAAGAGCAAACCCTAAACAACCAAAACCCTAACCCGAGGAGATGTAACACGAAGAGTTTATGGGCCCCGTTGGGGTGAGTTGGACACCCAACTTCCTGGGTCGTGACGTGGTCATATTATCTCCGTTTGACGTGCATGATATCCCATTGGAAAGATCTCTCTGAGGACTATGACAAAAAATATGATTTTAGCTAGAAAATCGCTAGCAATATATTTCCCAAATGTCGTTTAGGGCCATAAATGTTAAAGTGGTTAAAGTGGTTGTCAGGATGTTTGCACTGGTGTGTTGTGGTTGTTATATTTTTTCTTTCCACCTTTCCACTCCCTCTTCCCTTCCTTGGAAGATTCTTAGTGCTCCTTCTACTTTGACCCACTTGATTTTGCTTTCTTTTGGCCTTTTTTCTCCAAGTATTGTGCCTATACATAAGCCACATCCACCATTTTGGGTTTTAAAAACATCACTTCCTTCCACATATGGTGGTGTAGACCCCCCAAATATTTGAGGAGTATGCATGGGTTCTTTAGGGAGATTCCAAACATTATTTCCATCTTCTTAAATTTGATGGTGTACTCTTATACACTCTGCCCCTATCTTTACCTGAGGCTATGCCACCATATCCATTGGTCCTCTACATACCAAATGGGTAGAACTATCTTTTATGATAGTTTTAAAATCCTCCCACTTATTCACTGTAGGACCTCCCTCCAACTTCAGGGTCTTCGTGTGGCTTTCCACCCAAGTCAGGGCATGGCCCTCCAATTTCAAATGAGAAAATGATATTTTATATTCTTCTTCTATATGATGAAGACTAAAATAAAATTATAACTACTACAACCAGTTACCTAACTTCAAAGCATCAATATCACCTTGATACCTCTTGATGTCAACCTTTTCTTCCATCTTGAACAGGGACTATGAATGGTTCATGGCACTCGAACTAGCTTGATTCTTTTCCAATTCTTTCATAAACTGCCTCTTTGATTCTTCCCAATATCCCAGTCTCCCAATCTTCCCTTAGATATAATATTTGCATTATAACCTCAATCTTCTCCAAATATCTCAAGCTTATTGGTTAAGGCCAACAATAGGTGGCTCACATTACGGTTTACATCTATGGTTTGTGCTTCAAGCTATTCAAACCTCCCCTTTGTGAGATAATAAGGGTTATTAATATATTTGTTGACTATGGCTGGGGTTTTATGACTTTCAGCTTAACCAATCTAGAGCCCCTACAACTCCCCACAATATACCCAAATAAACTTGCTCTAATACCAATATTATACATAAATTGTTGTGGATATGTTACACGTCATTTTGTCACCATTAGGAAAATGATCACCAATCTGGATCTCTCACTATCCAATGAAGTGTTCCAAGCATTCCCCTACATTGTTGGAGGAAAAACAATCCCAAAGAAGACAAGAATCCTAGATTACATCGCGAAAAAAAACCTAGTTTTAAGCACTTGCACAGTTTCCTAGCCATTTCTTATGCAAGCACAGTTTTGACCATTGTGGCTTGCACAATCCTATGCTTTGTTTTCCACTAAAAACTATGCAAATATCTTAACGTGAGTAAAAATAAAAAGAAAATTCTAGAAGCCTTGTTGGGGTAATATTCATAAACCAAAAGGCCTCGAGCCCCTACATACTTGGCACTCATCCCTTGGTTCATGAATCAAATTCCCTCTCTTTTTGAAACTTTAATCCCTCTCTTTATGGACCTCATCTCTTGAGAAGGGGATCTCAAACCTCCTCCTCTTGGCCTATAAATTCAACACATACCAAAGGGTAAGGGGCGACTTTGTGTTTACAAGGTTAATCCTCTATGTGGACAAAGACGATTCCTCTAGCCCAATGAGTGGTTCTAGCAACTGAAGTGAGAATCAACTAGACATCTTCCTAGGTTATAATTGAAAAGAAGAATGAAAGAAATGGCATACCTCGTTCTGATGCTATTCTGATTTCCTTTGTTGAGGGCCTCGAACCGCTTGTGTCACGAACTTGTTCCTACTTCTCTCAGTGTTTATGTACCTACACAAGTGATCAAGAGACAACAAAGCATGCCAAAACCAATATAAAATCCAATAACAACCTACTTCATTGATCAAGGAATGTCAAGCTAAATAATACATGAACATATATATTTTGGGAAGATGAACTAGCAGTTGTATGTTATTATGAAATAAAGGGAAGCTTACAACCAAAGCCTTGATGTTGAAAGGCTCTCCTTGAGTGGTAATCCAAGTCCAAGTCAAGAACTCTCCAAGCACTCAGTCTCCAAGTCAAATGAATAGCCTTAGGAACAATCTCAACATAAGGGTGCAAATAGACATAGACCAACCACCCTCTAACCTGGCCAACCATTTGTGAATGGGAAAAGATGAATATATAGGCTGGTAAAGGGAGTTAGGATCTCTCCAAAGATAGGAGTAGGTCCTCATCTCAAGGAGGTAGCTCATAGGGATAAGACCAAGAGGCAAAGTTGGGAGGATTCAACCTCATCTATGCAAAACAACCTCCAACTCGTCGCTCTGGAAGCTTCTAGATCATGAAGCTTCTCATCCTCTTTGGGATCATCATAGGTATGAAAGGGAATAGAGTGATGCCATCGTTGGTCAAGTACAGTGCAAGAGGAAACCATCATGGTTTTAAGCTTCATAAGAGTGATGACTCTCATTTTAGGGTTTTAAGAGCTATTTCTTCAAGGAAAGCTCAATGTATTTTCCAATCAAAGTCTTAGGAGGGATTTGAGCAGTATACATGGATGAGTATATTGTATAATGGTCATGTTTTTGGCACTTCGGGGTATGTCATAGGGAAGTGCAGGAGGCATGACAAAATATTGTGTAACACTTTGGAATGTAAACTTATGTTGTCGAATTAGGGCTGGAATCTTGTCACCTAAAGGGAGGATTGGAGACTATTGGGAGGAGGCTTACATAATCAAGGATAAGGTTTTATTGCTCCTTCTTATCCAAGATTAAGATAAGCAGTTATTTCTTTCCTATTTTCACTTGTTATGATGTTCTTTGCAAAGCTCTTTGATATTTTGCATAGTTTATAGCTGAATACTGGATTAATATTGTGGTATATGCTACGTTGTAATTTCCATTCACTCTTTATCTATGTTATGATTTTATTCCTTATTTGTTTCCATTTATGCATATCTTCTCTTGAAGAAATGAGGAAAGGTTTTTAAAATCATTGGAAGGACATCCACAAGCATTTCATAGAAGGGTAAGAGGCTCTTGCACATTTCATACATCATATTTCAGTGATATATTAAGGAAATGTAGCAGTTACTTATCTGTATGTTTCTAGATTTCTCTTTGAATCTAGAGAGATCGTTGTTGTCCGCAAGATCAATTTGTCTGCCATAACAAATCGGTGACCATATTAGGGAACATTTTGTTCTTCTCTATGCCTTCCTGTGATTTCTGATTGTCTTTATTGACTGTGTTAAGAACCTTGAAAACCTGAATTTTTGGACTTGTGGCTTTATTGCTTATTTTTCTTAAGTTTTTCTCGATTTGTGCAATTTTTCTTTAGAAACAGTGCACAAGTTGCACACTTTTCCTTTAGCAACAATGTGTCTGTGCATTGAACCTAACTAGATACCTGGGTAAGTCTTTGAAATTTTGAAAAATTAGGGTTTTTACCTTCTAGTTCCCAAATTTTTTTATTGTTGTGTTTTCTTAGGTCTGTTCACATTCTGAAAAAATCCACTCTTTTTGTATTTGATGTTTTGAGTTGCCTTCTTAAAAATTTACTAATCTTTGCAAATTAGAGTTGAAGTTTTGATCTGGTGAATTGTTGATTTATCAAAAGAAATGTCGGTCATTACTAGGAGATTTTGTGTCTGTCTATCTTCTTTCGATAGATCGGATTAAGTACTTTGTTTAGTTGATTACAAAGAATCATTAGCATTGGCAAAAAGTTAGTCTTTTTCAAGGTGAGCACTTTCGATTTATAATTTTTTATTTTTGGTGAATCAAAGTGAATAGTTATTATTCATTTTTATAAGACAACACAGAATTGTTCTTACGGTGATTCGTACTTCATTACATCAAGTTGAAATTATGGCTTGTGTCTTTTGAAGGAGGAACTAATTGTTTGGTTTTGGTTATGCAAGAAGTTGTTGAGATTAACATTTTACATTTTTTAGCTTGGATTTTAAGGAAATTAGGTTGCATTTTTCAAAAATAAATCCCCTCATGGCTTGCATCTATTGAAGGAGGAATTAATTGTTTGGTTTTGAGAATGCAAGAAGTTGTTGAGATTAAAATTTTGCATTTTTTAGCTTGGATTTTAAGAATCATGTATTATGTATTTTCTTTGATTTGCATTTTGATAATGATTCATTGGTTCTTGAATTGTTCAAAAGTGAATGAAACCTCTCTCCTTACTTTAGCTAGGATTCATCGAAGTGAAAAGATTATATTATCATATTCGATTGCAGTAATTTTTTATTCAGGTTATAACATCACCGATTTTATATCCATTAACCTACTGAGTAAACAACAACGTAAAAAACAATGCTAATAAAATAAATTAGATTTTTTATATTTCTAGGGCTCATTACACCTACATTACATCAGATTGCAGGGTTGGAATAGGAAAGTGAGTTAACTTTACAAAGATGCAAACAAACAATAGAATCTTGTGTTAGGGAGTAAATCCATCTATTACAGTTTGACTCTAGGAAGCTCCTCTTACACGGGAGTTAAGCACGAGATCATATTAGACCCGGTGAAGTGATCATTCTCGCTTCATTAGGTACGGTATGTTAGGTCCCTATAATACTAGTGTATTCCCTTATTATTATTATTGTAATTGTACCCCTTATTATTATTGCCATGCCCATGTTGTCCCCATATTGTTATTATCGTTCCACATAGAATCCCACTATTGTTATTGTTGTGCCCTTACATTATTATTGTTATGTCGGCTTCGATTATATTGTGCCACTTAGACTCCTATATATAGAAAGGAGGCCTTGTCATTTGTATCATCCAAGAATTGTTCATTTGTGTAATGTAAAGGAGGTTTCCCACTTGATATGAATTCGAAACTACTTGTAAATTGTTTGCAAGGTATTCAATTCAGAAATATACATGTTTAAAAGATTTCCATGTCTTGCAGAAAGAAAACAAATGAAATTTTCAGTTGTTCATGACCCATTTAAGCATAGCAGATTTATTTCCTTTTACTATTTAATACACTAAAATGAATTTGTTCTGCAAAATAAATCAACCATAGATGCAAAAGAAGTTGATAAAGCAGTTCACCCCTCCTGGGCTACGTCTGCTGGGTCCAAAACCCCCAAATGGGCCTGTCCTTGTTTTAATTAAATGATAAAATTGAATATACAGCTGAATAGAAGCATCTACAGGTGGAATAGATGGTAAAAATGGATTCAGAACACTTGAATCCTTCAGGATTGACTATTGGATCACCTCCAATGGATACTTGCAACCCTATATAGTCTTCACAATACTGGGCCCTGGTGGCTCCTAGAACTTTCACGGCTCCAAAACCTCTGCAAATGACCTCAGATGGCTGTAAGACCTGCACAATGGCTTCAGAAGGTCAAAAATATCCAAAATCAAAAAAAAAAATTGTCGAAAACCGCCTTTCCTAGCCAAAGTGATGGCCAATTAAAGTTTTCCTCCAGTTATGCCTAGAAACACTCCAGCTAACTTTAGTTGGAGTCCAGTTAGGCCCGCCAAATATGGCGGGCCTGCCAATTTTGACGCTCCTGCCAGAATCTCTGCCAAATGAACTGCATTTACATTAAATGTTGTGGTTTATCTCGGATTTCGTGCTGGTGGTTAGTGCTGGCGGTTGGGGCTTAAGCCCTTGGTTCTGGGCCCGTGGTCATATTGAATGGGGGGCTGGCCCCCTTTGGTTTCCGCCCAGAACAATTTTACCATTAAAATTTGATTTTCTTCACAACTTTTACCAAGTAGTTCCGTGTGGTGCAATGGTAATGTGTTTGATTGCTGGTTATGAGGTTGCAGGTTCAAGACTTGCTAGTGCCAAAAAAAAATTATATGCACCCATTGGATATGTTGATGTCATCACTGGGCCACGTGGCGGCCTCTGGGCCTGCCACGTGGCATACTGTGATTGGCTGAAAAAGGGAATATTCCAAGGAATATTCTGTGAAATATTCCCTTTTTAATTTTTTTTGAAAAATTAAAATTTCCAATGTTATTGACAAATTCTTCTTTTTGCCATAACTTCCTCATACGGCGACCGTTTTTCGAACCGTTTGTGGCGCCAGAATCAGGAAGACGAGAAATTTCAAGTCGTTCAACTTTGAACCAGTTCTGAGCATTTTACGACACTTAGGACATGAGCACCTGATCACGCCTCCCCATTGGGAAGCTTTTGGACCCCAAAAGCCTTCAACTACTAGTTAAATAGGTGAGGGTACAGCTCCCTCACTCTTTCCACCTTCATCCACTTTTCCTTGTTTGGTTTGCTGCCTTTGAAACCAACCCAAACATAATCTACACTGCCCCTTCTTGAAGTGCGTGTCCTTCTGTCAAGGATTGTATCTTCTTTCAGCTCATCTAAGAATTCTGGCAAGAAATATTCTATAGATGGCAGCTGAACAGCACTTTCATGATCAGCAATCAAAGGAGGTTCATACAAACGTAAGTTCTCCACATTGACTACAGAATACATTTGCATGTAGGAAGGCAAATCTAATTGAAAAGCATTATTTCCAACCTTCTTGAGGATTTTGAATGGACCATAACAAATAGGCTTCAGCTTTTTACCTTCTCCTTGCATCCTTTCCTTACTAATGTACAGCCATACCTCATCCCTTCTTGAAACTTGTGATCGACTCTATGCTTGTCATGCCTTTCCTTGTACTTGCCTTGACTCTTCTCAAGTTGTTCTTGAATTTGCTGATGTATTTGTTGAATTCTTTCAATGAATGAACGAGCTTTGTCAATATCACTATGTCCCTCAATGGCAACATCTTTCTCAAGATTGAAATCAAGAGGTGATTTTGGCAAGTAACCAAAACAAGCTTCAAACGGTGAGGTGTTTGTGGAAGAGTGCTTGGCACGATTGTAAGCATGTTGTATGTAGTGCAAATGTTCATCCCACAGCTTGGGATGCTTGCTGCAATATCCTCTTAATAGGTGCACAATGGTTCTGTTCACAACTTTGGTTTGTCCATCTGTTTGCGGATGGAAAGCAGTACTTTTCTTCAACTTTGTGTCCATCATCTCCCATAGGTTGGACCAAAAATTCCCCACAAATCTGGAATCCCTGTCACTAATAATGGAAGTAGGCAAACCAAAGTGAATCCATACATGATGAAAAAATAATTCAGCAGTTTGTTCAACAGTTATAGTTTTCTTACAAGGCACAAGTATACACATTTTGCTGAAACGATCAACTACTACATATAAATAATCATGCTGCTTTCTAGATTTTGGCAAACCTCCTACAAAATCCATAGAGATGCTCTCCCATGGTCTAGAAGGTACCGGAAAAGGAGTATACAAGCCAAGCTTCCTATTGCTAGGCTTGCTTGTAGCACATAATGAACATCCTCTTATGAACCTTGAAACAGAATCTACCATGCGAGGCCAATAGCAATTCCTCTGTAGATGTGCAACTGTTTTTCTCACACCAAAATGGCCAGCAATAAGAGAAGAATGAGCTTCTCTTATGACATTTATCCTCTCCCCTTGTGGTATACACAACTTGCCCAAATGAAACAGCAAATTTTTATGCATGCGATAGTCATTTTCCTCTACATGATTCCCTTTACTCAAGTTAGCATACACATCTTTAAAGTCATCATCAGATGCATATTGTTCTATGTAACTATCATGTACAATGGAATCATTCTTAAGTAAAGTAACAGCACCAATAATAGGCCTTGAAAGCATATCAGCAACCTTATTCAAAGTACCTTTCTTGTACCTTATTACCAAATGGAACTGTTGCAAGAAGCCCATCCATCTGAAGTGTCGTGACTGTTGTAACTTGCTTTGTGATTGCAAGTACTATAAGGGCTGATGGTCGGTATGTATAACAGTTTCTTTGCCCATCAAATAGTGTTTCCACTTTTTGACGCTTTGTACCAATGCATACAACTCCTTATCATATGTAGGATAATTTACAACAGCACCATTAAAAGTTTCAGAATGAAAAGCAATAGGCTTACCATGTTGTAGAAGAACTGCACCCATGGCATAATCACTAGCATCGGTTTGTATCTCAAATGGCTGTCTCAAATCCGGTAATGCTAGGGCTGGAGCTGAACTAATCTTCTCTTTCAAAGATTCGAAAGATTTTTGTTGCTTGCCTCCCCATTGGAAAGCATGCTTCACACTTGTCACTGCATGCATAGGAGCTGCTATAGAAGAGAAGTTAGAGATGAACTTCCTCCAATATTGAGCTGCACCCAAAAAACTTCTTACCTGTGTTATGGATTTGGGAGTAGGCCACTTCACAATAGCCTCAATCTTAGCAGGATCAATTCTCAAAGCACCTCCTCCTACTATGTGTCCCAAATAAGCCAAAGAAGTCTTTCCAAATTCACACTTTGACATTTTAAGAAATAACTGATTCTTCTTCAAAACATCAAGTACTTTCCTAACATGCATGACATGATCTTCTCTAGACTTGCTGAAAATTAAGATGTCATCTAAGTAGACAATAACGAAATCATCAAGAAAAGGGCGCAAGACATCATCCATTACCCGCATGAAAGTTGCAGGTGCATTGCACAAACCAAACGGCATCACAAGCCACTCAAAGAGTCCTTGTTTGGTTTTAAAGGCTGTCTTCCAAATGTCACTTTCTTCAATTCTTACTTGATGATATCCACTGTGCAAGTCTAACTTAGTGAAATATCGAGCATCTTTCAGCTGGTCTATAAAATCATCTATCCTTGGGAGTGGGTAACGATTCTTTACCGTTATCTTGTTCAAGGCCCTGAAATCAACACACATACGCCAAGTGCCATCTTTCTTTGGAATCAATACAATCGGTGACCCACATGGCGAAGTACTTGGCCTTATGAAACCCTTGTCCAACAAGTCCTTGATTTGCTTCTTTATTTCAGCATTCTCCATAATAGACATGTGGTACATGCCTATGTTTGGAAGAGGACAATCTGGATGCAAATGGATTTCATGTTGAATCTTCCTCTTAGGAGGCAAATTTGTTGGCTCCCGAAACATCTCATGATATGCATCAACTACATCATACAGTTTTGACTTAATTTTTGGATCACAATTGTCAAATGACTCATGATTCACATCAACCTTGGGCTTAATCATAAGAAGAACAAAATTCTTACTTGAATTGACCAGCCTTTTTACCTGTCCTGCATTCACCATCGCTATATTTGTCTTCTTGCGATGAGCTCTAACAATGAACTCCTTGCCATCTTTGAAAAGATGATATTTGTTTTCATGGCAATGAAAGATAGCTTTCCTGTCAATCAAGTAAGGACTTCCCAAAACAATTCCTACTATATCAAAAGGTACCACATCAAGTTCAACTGTGTCAATAAAATGTGCAGTAATTGCAAAGCGCAATGTGCACTTTCTTGAAACTTGTAAATTTGCATCCTTGCAAATCCATCCAAGTGGATATGGCTTTGGATGTGGAACGGTCTCAAGTTTAAGCTGCTTGACCAAGTCCTCTGATATAAGGTTTGCTTGTGACCCACTATCAAAAAGTGTGTCAATTTTAGTATGTTTTGAAATCACCCTCACATGAAACAGTTCAATTCTTTCTTCCTCATTAGGAGCTTGTACATGGCAGTTTGAGGTACTAGTGCTGGCTTGAGTTTCAATTTCTTTTCCCTTCAAGTTTTTCAAACCCATGGCTACAATTTTGGTTTCATCACCTGAATCATCCCCTAAATCCTGTGGTGTAGATGTAGTAGCAGCAATTTTCTGTTTCCCTTTGGATTTGTTAAATTGAGGTCTTTTTTCAGGACATAATTTCCAACAGTTTTTCTCCTCATGGCCTAGTTTAGAACAGTGTTTACAGATCACTTTCTCAGTCTCCTGTTTGACAGATGCATTCTTTTTGCCCTTTCCCTTCGAGGTTTTCTCTTTGTTTTTCCCCTTGGGGGGCTTGTTTCTACCCTCTTCAAATGTGTTTTTTCCCCTTGCCTCTAAATGGGTAGCTTGGACACAAACCTCGTCCAGGCTAGTAGGGTTAAACATCAAGATGGTGTTTCTAAGGTAGCTATGCAAGCCACCAATGTATTTCAGCAAGGTTTCTTGGGTTTATAAATCTACCCCTAACAAGAGAGCTCTTCTCTTGAATTCTTGGGTGTAGTCTTGGACACTCTGACCCTTAAGTTGTCTGAAATTTTGCCAATTCATAATGGCTTTCTGCATGTGAGCAAGAGGATAAAACTATTTTTTAATGGCTAACAGAAATTCAGGCCATGTTAAGGTAACCTTACCAAATTTCTTGATCTCCTCTTTAGTCTTGGCCTCCCACCAGACCAATGTTGCTCCATCCATTCTCAAAGAAGCCAACTGAATCTTTGTGGCATCATCATGCATATTCTGGATCCTCAAGTAAACTTCCAACTGCCTAATCCAATTGTCAAGCTTTTCTGCATTCACTTCACCATTAAACATAGGTAATTCGAATTTTACATCAAGCTTCAAAAAAGGACTTTTTCCAGAGGATCTATGCTTATGCACAGAAGAAGAAGAGGAGGATGAAGAGGAAGAAGGTGACGATGGGGGTGGTGGATCACCATTTCCTCCATGTCCTTTCTTGGAATGATCATCATCCTTCTTACCTCCTGAAGAGCCCTCTCCTTCATGTGGATGTTTGGACCCTTCTCCAGCCAATTTCTCATTTCTTTATTGGTACAATATCCTCATCATTTCAGTGAGTTCCAAGAAAGCCTTTCTGAAGACTCTTTCTTCTTCTTTTGGATCCATGTCTGCAGGAATTTCTCCTTCATGTGCAGACATTCTTGAAGCTTCTGCTGAGACTCTTGAGGGTGAAATTGATGGTGGAGGTGATGGCTCTCTGGCCTTCCTTGACTGAGGATTCTCTCGTTCTCTAGTCAACTGTCCTTCCCCTCTTTTAAGTTTCAACCTAGTAAGCATCAATATTTGCAAGACAGTTAGAAGATCTTTGCACAAAACCATGATCTCTGATGCCAACTTGATCTGAATTTGAAACTACTTGTAAATTGTTTGCAAGGTATTCAATTCAGAAATATACATGTTTAAAAGATTTTCATGTCTTGCAGAAAGAAAACAAATGAAATTTTTAGCTGTTCATGACCCATTTAAGCATAGCAGATTTATTTCCTTTTACTGTTTAATACACTAAAATGAATTTGTTCTGCAAAATAAATCAACCATAGATGCAAAAGAAGTTGATAAAGCAGTTCACCCCTCCTAGGCTACGTCTGTTGGGTCCAAAGCCCCCAAATGGGCCTGTCCTTGTTTTAATTAAATGCTCAAATTGAATATACAACTGAATAGAAGCATCTACAAGTGGAATAGATGGTAAAAATGGATTCAGAACACTTGAATCCTTTAGGATTGACTATTGGATCACCTCCAATGGATACCTGCAACCTTATACAGTCTTCACAATACTGGGCCCTGGTGGCTCCTAGAACTTTCACGTCTCCAAAACCTCTGCAAATGACCTCAGATGGCTGTAATACCTACACCAATGGCTTCAGAAGGTCTAAAATACCCAAAATAAAAATTAAAAAATCGTCCAAAACCGCCTTTCCTAGCCAAAGTTATGGCCAATTAAAGTTTTCCTCTAGTTATGCCTAGAAACACTCCAGCTAACTTTAGTTGGAGTCCAGTTAGACCCGCCAAATATGGCGGGCCCGCCAATTTTGGCGCTCCTGCCAGAATCTCCGCCAAATGAACTGCAGTTACATTAAATACTGGGCTTTATCTTGGATTTCGTGCTGGTGGTTAGTGCTAGCGGTTGGGGCTTAAGCCCTTGGTTCTAGGCCTACGGTCATATGGAATGGGGGGCTGGCCCCCTTTGGTTTCCGCCCAAAACAAGTTTACCGTTAAAATTTGATTTTCTTCGCACTTTTTACCAAGTAGTGCTGTGTGGTGCAACGGTAATGCGTTTGATTGCTGGTTATGAGGTTGCGGGTTCAAAACTTGCTAATGCCAAAAAACTTTTATAGGCGCCCATTGGATATGCTGATGTCATCATTGGACCACGTGGCGGCCTTCGGGCCTGTCACGTGGCATCCTATGATTGGCTGAAAAAGGGAATATTCCAAGGAATATTCTACGGAATATTCCTTTTTTAATTATTTTTTTGAAAAATTAAAATTTCCAATGTTATTGACAAATTCTTCTTTTTGTCATAACTTCCTCATACGACGACCGTTTTTCGAACTGTTTGCGGCGCCAGAATCAGGAAGATGAGCACTTTCCAGTCGTTCAACTTTGAACCAATTCTAAGCATTTTAAATTTTGATCATTTTACGACACTTAGGACATGAGCACCTGATCACCCCTCGAAGAGTCTTATTTTGAAGTCATTGATCTATCTTTTCTTCTATTTTGTGAGCTAATTGCATAATAATTGGTATCAAAGCTTTGGATTATAGGGTTTTGCTGCTTCAAACAAGCCATCGTGGAACTTTCGCTATAAATTTTTTATACGGATCTTCAGAAGCTTAAATTAAAACCCATTTGAGCCAAAATCGTGTTGAACCTCGTGAGAGAATTTCATTTCTTTTCTCACTATATTTTCAGAGATATGAACTAAGGAAGTTATGCATTTTGCAGGCTCCCGAATTCGATCTCAAACAGGTCACCTTGGGAAAATCGTCATAAATTTCTCTCTCATCATCATATTCAAATTTCATAAAAAATGACAAAAAGAGGAAGGATTTTAGTTTTGTTGGTATCCTTTTAAGAGCCGAAGGTCGAAACAGTGACATGTCGCACTCCGTACAAGTTCTCTCTACTAAACCAGACTATAATTAGGTCATCGCAGGAGATTCGGAATAACTCTTTCTTGGAGAATCCAATCGCAGTCATACTTGTGGGGTTGGAAAGAGGACTCAGAGGGCTATCATAGGCTGAAATTGCAGAGCTTGGGGATATAAAATTATAGAGTTACAGTCATTTCAAGATCGAGCTCATATAAAGCAGAAAACACAATGTGTGTAGATTTTTCTAAATTTGCATAAGTGTTGTTTGAGAAAGTAGTTTGAAGTGATTCAATGGAAATTTTGAATCATAATTATCATTAAATGATGACCCAAATAAATAGAATGGAAACACCTAGTAAGCAACATGAAGTCTCTGTTATGACACATGAAGAAGAGGAAGAAATGTAACATGATATATAAAAATTACGAGACCAAGTGCAACAAATTTCGCTCTCACAAAAAGTAATCGAAGCTAAGATGGATGGTTTAAAGAATGGAATGGGAGGTAAGATGGATGGCATGGAAGCTAAAATGGATGGTATAGAAGAAAAATTAAAGGCAACATGGAAGATTTGAAGATAGAATTGGCAAAGTTGCTATAAGAAATGCTTACTAATGGCAAAAGGGTAGTAAAGGAAACTCATGATGAGAATAAAAGAAATATTAGTCATGATTTCATAGACTCTAACGTTAGATTAAAGACCCACCATGTTCCAAATATCGATATGAGGAGGTTTGATCGCAAGGATCCCATAACATCGATACTACAGATGGAGCAATACTTCGATCTCCATAATGTGAAAAACACACAAAATGTACGCATTGCAACTTTATATTTGGAACCCAATCAGTTTGTATGGTATTGATGGCTTTGCTCTCGTAAACAAATTGTCACCTGAGCAATTTTTACAGAAGAAATGATATCACATTATGAGGATACAAAAACAAACACTTTTTTTAGCCATTTGATAAATCTCAAACAAAGGGTTTCAATGGTGGAGCATGTTGAGGACTTCCAAAAATTGAATATAAGGGTAAAAGATATTTCGGAGGAGCATAGGATTGATGTGTTCATAGGAAATTTAAAGGATAACATCCAACATGAGGTTAGCCTTTGGGAACCTGATTCATTTGAGAAGGCATTCAGGTTGGCAAGAAAAATTGAAAGAAAAATTATGGCAACAAGGAAGCCTACCAATCACAACTATAAACATGGAAGTGTTGTTTCCCCTAGCCTTCCACAACCTACAAGGTTGACACCATAACAATTGGAAGAAAAAACACCAAAATGGATTTGTTACAGTCGTGATAGCAAATACACTAAAGGTCATAAGTGTGCTAAGAAGAAATTATTTTACATAGATTGTGAAGAGGAGGAAGAAAAGGAACAAGAAATGTCAAAAGAAGAGGATACACACTAGGAACAAACCCTAGAGAAATAAGAAATGAATCTGACCATATCTTGTAATGCATTGTCTGAAATTACCACTCCTCAAACTATCAAGATAGAAGGACATATCAAGAATAAAAAGGTAATAGTGTTGATTGATTCGGGAAATACCCATAATTTTATTCATTGTAAGATGGTCAAGGAATTGAATTGCTTCCTATATCTAGCACCAGAGTGTCAAGTGATGGTTGCAAATGGAGGAACCATAAATTTCTCTGGAAAGTGCAATAATATCAAGCTATCCATGGGATAATATGTGCTGAATAGTCCAATGCTTTCCATTCCAATGTGTGGTGTTGATGTTGTACTAGGACTCCAATGGCCACAATCTTTGGGTACAATAGCTTTTAATTTTCAAGAACTTTTCTTGAAAAAAAATTCTGAAGGAAAGGAAGTTGAATTAAGGGGTATCACAGGGAAACCACAGGGAAACCAAGAAATATAATCATATCTAACGACATGACAAAGCTTCTAAAGAAATAACAACGAGGTGTAATTTCACAATTATGTTCGCTAGAGGTTCCACACTAAAATCATTTATTTATCTAGATCTCCAAAAAGTATTGGACAATCATTCTAGGGTATTTGAGACTCCCAAAGACCTCCCACCTATATGTGATCATGATAATGCTATTCATTTGATTCCAGGTAGTGTTCCTCCAAACATCAAGCCTTACAGATATTAGTATGCCCAAAAGAGTGAAATTGTACGTATGGTTGCAGAAATGTTAGAGGTTGGTATAATTCAACCTAGTCAAAGTTCTTTATCTACTCCAGTACTATTGGTGCATAAGAAGGATGGATCCTGGTGCATGTGTCCAGATTATAGGGATATAAACAAGCTCACTATTAAAGATAAATTTCCCATTCCTGTCATTGATGAATTATTGGATGATTGCATGGAGCAATTTACTTCACCAAGTTGGACCTTCATTCAAGATATCATCAAATCAGAATGAAGACTGAAGATATTTTGAAAACAACATTTAGAACCCATGAGGGTCATTATGAATTTTTGGTCATGCCTTTTTTCCTTACCAATGCACCTTCTACATTTCAAGGTTTGAAGAATTCCATTTTCAAACCCTTCCTTAGAAAATTTTTGTTAGTATTTTTTTATGATATACTAATCTACAACAAGCCTTGGAAGGATCAGGTTCAACATGTTGACAGAGTGCTTAAACTATTGGAGGAGAAACAATTAGCAAAAACCTACAAATTTTTCTTTGGAGTACAAGAGCTAGAATATTTGGGTTATATTGTATCTCATGAAGGTATTAAGGTAGACCCTAGCAAAATTAAAGCCATTAAGGAATGGAAAATCCCCACATCCATAAAGAATTTGTGAGGATTTCTCTAGTTGACAGGGTATTATCGCAAGTTTGTTAAGAAATATGGGAGAATAGCAACACCTCTAACAACATTATTGAATAAAGATGCATTTTCTTGGACTCCAAAAGCAACGAAGGCCTTTGAACATCTTAAAGAGGCAATGTGCCAAGCACCAGTCTTAGCTACACTAGACTTCACAAAAACCTTTATTGTGGAATGTGATGCCTCATGAAATGGAATTGGTGTTGTTTTAATGCAAGAAGAAAGACCCATTGCTTTTGAAAGTCATCCAATCAAAGGAAAATATTTACACAAAGCTATTTATGAGAAGCAAATGTTGGAAATACTAGATGCACTTAAGAAATGGTGACCTTACCTAATGGGAAGACACTTCAAGGTAAAAACAGATCATGATAGTCTTAAATACTTTTTAGAACAAAGATTATCTTCAGAAGAGCATAAAAAATGGGTCACAAATATGTTGGTTTATGACTTCGAAATCATCTACAAAAAGAGGAAGCAAAATGTTGTTGCAGATGTACTCTCAAGAAAGGATGAGGATGTGGAAGCATTGCTTTGTTCCATTTCTATTATCCTACCATATTGGATAAACGAAGCAAGGGATGAATGGAATAACGACGAAGAAATGTGGGCACTCATTCAAAAGTTGCAGCGAGATCACAGTACATATGAGACATTTAGCTGGAAAAATGATTCGTTATGGTGCAAAGATCGCTTATACCTCTATAACTCAACTCAAACAAAAGATTCTTCTAGAATTGTACACCTCACCCTTAGGAGGGCATTCAAGATTTTTAAAAACTTACGATAGGGTTAAGAAGGAATTTTTTTGGGATGGCCTTAAATATGATATTCAAAAGTTTGTGGCGGAATGTTTGGTTTTCCAACAAAATAAAGTTGAGACAATTAAGACCCTAGTTCTATTACAATCTTTATCCATTCCAAGTCAACGTTGGGAGGATGTTTCAATGGATTTTATCGCAGGTTTACCCAAGTACAAAGGAAAGAGTTTCAACATGGTGGTAGTTGATAGACTTACCAAGTATGCACTCTTTTGTGTGATATCTCATCCATTTAAAGTCAATACAGTTTCTACTACATTTATGGAAACAATTCAAAAACTACATGGAAACCCAAAGATTATTGTAAGCGACAGAGATCCTATTTTCACTAGAAATTTTTAGACAGAATTATTTTCTTGTCTGGGTATTCAGTTAGCTCATAGCTCATCTTATCATCCTCAATCTGATGGGAAAACTGAGATAGTGAACAAATGTTTGGGAGGATATCTTCATTGCTTTGTATCTGATAAACAGACACAATGGGTCAAATGGTTGCCTCTGGTTGAATGGTGGTATAACACTACCTTCCATACTGCAGCAAAAATGATCCCATTTATGGCACTTTATGGATATCATCTACCGTCCATCACATCATATTTAAGAGAAAATTCTAAGGTTCAAGCAGTGGAAGATCACATCAAGCATCAACAAAAATTTCTCCAACTCTTAAAGGATAACCTCACTTTAGCACGAAATAGAATGGAACAACAGCCAAATCAACATCGCAGTGAAAGAAGGTTTTATGTATGTGATTGGGTATTTCTACGACTACAACCATACAAACAAATGTCCCTCAAGCAAGCTTAGAAGGATAATAAATTATCTCCAAAATATTATGGCTCGTACAGGGTGTTGAAAAAGATTGGTACTATGGCATAGAAATTGGAACTTCCTGTATCTTCCCCATTGCACCCAGTTCAAACGATATTTCTAGAACTTGAAATGGAAGGCAAATTCATATTGGAACCTGGAGCAATCACAGAAACAAGAACTCGACGGCTATGAAATCGATCAATTTCAGAGTATCTCATCAAGCGAAAGAACTTACCCACTGATGATTCCACATGGGAGGATGAGAATTTTATACAGAAGCATCTAGAACTACTCAAGTGTTGAGGACAACACTTTTTTAAGGATAGGGGCATGTTAGGTCCCTATAATACTAGTGCATTCCCTTATTATTATTGTCATTGTACCCCTTGTTGTTATTGTTGTGCCCATGTTGTCCCCATATTGTTATTATTGTGCCCCATAGAAGCCCATTATCATTATTATTGTGCCCTTACATTATTATTGTTATATTGGCTTTGATTATATTGTGACCCCTTAGACTCCTATATATAGAAAGGAGGTCTTGTCATTTGTATCATCCAACAATTGTCCATTTGTGTAATGTAAAGGAGGTTTCCCCCTCGAAGAGGCTTATTTTGAAGTCATTGATCTATCTTTTCTTCTATTTTGTGAGCTAGTTTCATAGCACCGTAGCACAATTTGCACGCATTAAAAATGGTACCAAAAGGTGCTTGGGAGTCTCTTGAAGGATAAACCTCAGATTGGCCATGTTGAGGAACCTTAAAGGGGATTGAGCTTTGTTACTCTGCCCTTGCGTGTATGCCTGATCTACGACTGCCCCCCTAGGTCAAGTTGTTGTATGTGGTAACCTTAGAGACCATTATCTTAGGGATTTTACCTAAGGTGACAGGGGGGGGGAATTCCCTGATGTTCCTGGAGTAGATATTGATTATAATCACTTGGACCTTTTTGGATGGTATTCTTCACTCGAGATGGCATAAGTGAAGTTATTTTCACTAGGTCATCGATATAGGTGGATGTTGGTGGCCACCCGCCTATCCCACTTGGACCCCCAAACCTATCTCTTTCAATTTTTTCAGTTTCCTTAATTATAACACAATTTACTATTTTTGTCAGTTTTTCGAGTCCTGAACTTCTGGATCCATTTTGAGGCCCTAAACAACATTATTTGGGAAAAATGGGAGGAACATGGGTCTTTTCTCAAAAGTTGTAGTTCTCGGATAGATATTTCTAATGAGGTATTGTGTGCATCAAACAGAAATCATATGCCAAAGTTACAACCCTAGGAAGTTGATGTACCAATTTACCCAAACGGGGCCCACAGTTTGGCGTTTAATCTCCTAGGGTTAGGTTTTTGGATGTTTTGGGTTTTCCATTTTTTCTCAACAATAAATAGGCCTTCGAGCCTCATTGTAACACAATTTAGAGGAATGTAGCTGCCACATCTCTCCTCAAAGATAAGCTACCATCGCCCGAGCTAGTTTATTTCCATTTCTATTTGTAAGCATATTTCAGTATTTTACATTAATGAAATGAAGTATTATTTCTGCTACATCTCTGTATTTATGGTTATTTATGTACTTTATTGCATTCCTGTATAAATTCAGATCAGTGGTATCATAGTAGTCTTCTCTTTCTTTGTTTTTCTTTGCATGTCCCCAACGAGGTCAGGATATAAGGAGTTAGGGCTCAATCTGGTTGAACCTTTGCAAGATCAGAATTTCAAATCCCGACGACCTCCCATGGTGAATGAAAAGAAAGATGAGATGGCAGGAGATCCTATCAAACTATTACTCGAAGAAGCCCTCGAGCGAAAAAGGAATGTGATGATGGACAACATTGCCTGGATCCTTCAGCGGCTACCCATGGGCAACCCATCTACTTCCAGCAGCTACTCTGGAAACGCCACACCCTTTACGATACAAGTTAACTTTGAAATCCTTGTATTCGAGGGTCAGATAGGTACAGATATCATAGATAAATGGTTAAATCTACTAGAAGTGTATTTTTCAGTTCATGATTTTTCTAGCTGGGAAAATATTACTTTCGCTCTTCTCAAAGCAGCCCCCCACGTCAAGGACTAGCGGGAAACCTACTGCGAGTAGAAGGATGAAAGTATGAACTCACTTTTTTCAGCTTGTCCCACTTGGAATTCATTCTGGGACACCATCAAGGAGTAGTACTACCCTATCAAGAGCTACGATGACAAATACATAAAGTGGACCATGTTGCAGTAGGGAAAGGAACAAGATGTGCTAGAGTTCACCAATATTTTTTATACCCTATGCACGAAGTTGGGCATCAAGGATTCTAAGAAACATTTGGTACTCGAGTACCAAGGTTGCCTACATAGATACATCTAGGATGAGATGGAGTTCCTAGACATCTCCTCGCTCGGCACAACATACCGATACACTGTCAAGATCGAGTAGAAGTTTAAACAGAAGAAGCGAGATTTTAGATTTGTGAATCTGAAAAACAAAGGAAAAAGCCAAGGCGAGGTGACCCAAGACAACCTTTCGAAGCCGCAAAAAAAGAACAACACCATGAAGTCAAACAAGGACACAAGAAAGTGGTGTGAGTTCCACAAGAGCCCCACTCATAACACAAGTGATTGTCAGACCAAGCAGTCACTGGTGGCTGAGTTGAAGGCTTTAGAATCAGATGCATGTTCCGACCATGAGTTAGAACTCGACAAGAGGAATGAAAAAGGGAAGCAGATCATTGATGCAGAGCCCAGTGCCACTGTTGCCACCACTATGATCTAGAAGAATGAGATCGAAGATCCAGAGGAGGGGGGCATATTTTCCACTCACAGATGTGGGTGAGGGGTTCACCGCTGCAATTCATTGTTGATAGTGGGAGCAAAAATAACTTCATTTCAACAGAGGTCGTGAAGCATCTGGGACTACCTACTATACCACACTTGCAACCATACAGCATTGGGTGGCTTCACCAAGGATGAGATCTCCGAGTCCACCAAGCAGTGTCGCCTTCCCTACAACATCAAGCCCTTCACAGATGAGGTATTGTGTGATGTCACACCTCTTGATGTTTGTGGTGTATTATTAGGCCAACCATACTTATGGAAGCGACATGCTGTGTATGATTCAAGGCCTCGTGCTATTATTATTTCTTTGGGTAATTCATTATACAGGATACCAGAGGTAACCCCAACTATTGCCAACTCTTTGATCTTTGCTAAGAAATGCAGCAAGATCATCTCCCAGACTAGGAATTTTAGTTTCTTTCTGGTTCACTCTCAAATTAAGGGGAAGATCGTAGCCACATCCATGGACCCTGAGAAGGGCTCCTCCATGCAACCAAAGCAGGTGGATACTGTCATGAAAGAATACAAGAACATCTTCTCCTCACCCACAGGGGTACAGTTGCACTTTCAGGTCAAGCATTTGCCTAATCTGACTCCCAGAGCACCTCTACCCAACAGGTAGATATATCACTGCTCCATTGTGGAAAATGCCAAGTACAAGCAGCGGCATGTTCAACATCTGGTGCCACGCAAGTTTCAGGTGGGTGATAAAACTTAGTTGCATCTGGAGAGAGAACGCCTTACAAGAGCCCATCGGAAGCTCAAAACACTCCAATATGGTCCTTACACCATTACCAAGGCTGTGGGAAACAGATACTCGTCTAGGTGCTGTAGAATACCCATGCGGGTAAAACTCACACATCAAATGTTGAGTTGGCACGTCATGGCTCCTCATTATTTGGAGGAATTGTATGCCATCCTCTATTTCATAACTAATCTCATTTTTTATGCTCTCCATGCAGAATAAAAGAAAATGTTCATGCAAGAACAAATAATAACAAGAAGTAGGGGGGTGACATGCCATCACCTCTTGCGCCAAATTAAACATCTGCTCCTTATCAGTTTTCAGCTCTGCCACTTGCTTTTCCAGCTACTCCACCTTCAGCTACTTCTTTGCATGCCTTAATCTCATGATATCTATGCGCTCCACATATTAAAAAATGGTTGTGGAGGCTCATTCCTGAGTTATTCTGACCTCATTTTGATACCGAGCCACAGTATATTTCCAAGCATGTACTTTGGTTGTTAAAGCATACTCACGGTCTTCAAACAATCGCTCGATCGGGTCTATTTGAGTGGCAGCAGAGGTTGTGGCTATCTAGTCCACCTGAGTCTCTGCTTCTACTCCTATGGCCTTGGACTTTTTAGCTTGCCACTTGTATTTCTTCATCTGCTTCTACATTTTGTGTACTTGCTTCCTTAGTTTCCTGACCTCCATCTTAAGTCGCATTGTCTCTTTGAATTGTAGCTGGTGTTTTTGCTTGATAGGGAGTCTTCGCTATTCACATAGCTCTATCCATTCTTGCTTTACCAAAACTCCCTCAGTTTCAGTAGCTGGAGGTAAATCCCTTGGGACAGCTTCTGTAGTGTCGACTGTCAGGTTTTCCTCCACTGCCAGTTCTTCTTCGATTATCTCTTGCTTCACGACCTTTTCGCCTAGCTTTTCCACTGGCTCATTCATTGGGACCACTTCGCTTGGTCCCTCCTCTTCGCCAACGACTACTTCCTCTTATTGCATGCTCACCACGACCGATGGTTCCTTTGTGAGATGCTCTCCTGCTAATGTGTCTACTGGAATCCTTCCCAGTTCCCTAGCCTCAGGGGCCTCTGTCTCTTCTCTCCTCTCAGGCTCCGAAGTGCCTATCGCCTGAGTAGAATCCACCCCACACGGTTATGTCCTTTGTAATAAGTTCAAAACTAGAGGAATGGTGGGATATTCTTCTTTGTGCCAAGGGGAACAAGTTACCCTTGCTCCTCTTGGGATAGAGGAGAAAAAGGAGAATTGGTAGGGATCTTTAGTGTTCGGTCCTGAGGTCGATGTTGGTTCTTGTGGGTCAACGCCTGCCTCATGCCCTAGTTCTCCTAGAGCTTCTTCCACGAGTTCCATGGCATCCCTAGCTCCAAGCCCTTCTTGTCCTTATTCCTCCTCTTCCATAGGTTCGATGGTCAGGGTGGTCATGACCTCTTCTTCACTCAGTTGATCCTCCTCCATCGGCTCCATGGTGGCAAGAGGTCCTTGTGGGGTACCGTCGGTCGCAGTGTCGACCAATTCACTCGTTCTTGCTTGTTGTGGTACTGCCTCTGTGGTTGTCATGTTATCAATTTTCTCAGCTAGTTCCACAGTTGAGGTTAGTTCTTGTGGGACAGCCTCGGCCGTGAGACTAGTGGCCCTCTCTATGTCAACTCCCACATCTTCCATTGGTTCCACGGTTTCAGCTTGCTCTTGGGGAGCAGCCTCTTCCTCAAATTCTTCAACTTCCATCTCCATCTCTTTTGGTTCCTCCTGGTCAACATAATCATCTTCTCCTGCATTTTCTTCCTCCATGGCTTCTGGTGCATCTTCCCTGGCAGCCACAGCGGCTGCTACTTCCTCCTCTGTGGAATCTCGAAATAGTTCCCATGGGATCGAGATTCGTCTGATGGCATTCATTACTAACAGCTGAACCAGCCCATGGTGGGTGATGACCGCCAATACCTGTCGCGACCCTTGAGCCGAATGTGCCATCAGGTGAAGGCTTCTTAGTAAGAAATAAGGCACATTCAGTGAAAAAGCCTCTACTTGGGGAAATCGCAGGTGAGCTAGTATTCGGAGATGGTATTTGAATATAGTGGAGTATCTCCCTTCGCAAGTCATATATTTTATGACGAACTCTGCTACTCCTCCCCATGGATGTGGTAGCGAATTCTGGTCATATCCCCAACCCTTCTGCACAATGCTTTCTCTCGCCTACAAAAAGGCTTCCGGAAACTCCGAAAGGGCAGTCCTTCTCGAAAACCATTGTTGTTCGTTTTGAGGGAGCCTGCTGACTTCTGCAATGGCTTCCTCCATCACATGGATTTTAATTCTGTGGACCCGAGAGATTTCTTCTCCCAATTTGAGTGCAAATTCTGCCACAATCTCTTCGTTCGACCCTCTCAACCTATCAAACTAAACGTTCCATCCTGCGTTCTCAAGGATTTGTCATACCTCCTTATTGTTCTAAATTCTCGTCGTATCTTCCAGTTCATGCCGCACAGATAGTCCACCCATCGCTATAGAGATGAGATCAGCACGACGACTGCAGTTAGCTAGTAGGGGAGAATGACAAGGATCCAAACCATTGGCAACTGAAATAACATCATGGTTGCTTTGGGGACAACGGATGAAATAGTACTAGTATGTTTGAAAATGATGAAAGGTTATGGCGGTACTGTTAGATATTTTAGTGATTTAATGCAGTGTGTTGGGGAGGTGACTAGTTATGACTCTACGTGTATGAATACGCATTCCAACACATCAAATTTATGATTACAAAGTACCAAAATCATTAAATTCTATTTGGTGAGGATCATGTGACATGAATTCTTTTCGTGGTACGTCGTCGTTTATTATGATGGTTCCCCCCCAACTTAATTACGGCTGTCCACTGAACGTTTTAATGTCTTTTTGGAATATTTTAATTAAATCCGTAAAAGTCAGTGGAGACGTACTTGGGGACCTACCTTGTGGTGGAGTAAAAACAAAATGTCTAACAAAGTAATAGTAACAGGGAGTAACAGCAGTAGGGAGTAACAGCAGCAAGGAGTAATAGCCACAGGGAGTAACAACAATGACAGAGTAACAGCAACGGTGGAGTAACAACAGTTTCAGAGTAACAGCATTGGCGGAGTAACGACAGTTACGGAGTAACAGCACTAGCGGAGTAATGGTAGTTGTGGAGTAACAGCACCGGTGGAGTAACGGAAATTGTGAAGTAATAGCACCGGTGGAGTAACAGCAGTTGCAGAGTAACAGCACCGATGGAGTAACGGCAGTTGCAAAGTAACAACACCGGCGGAGTAATGGCAGTTGCAAAGTAACAACATCGATGGAGTAACGGCAGTTATGGAGTAACAGCACCGGCGGAGTAACGGCAATGGCAGAGTAACGGTAGTTACGGAGTAACAGAAGTTGTAGAGTAACAGCACCGGTAGAGTAACGGCAATTGCAGAGTAACAACACTGGTGGAGTAATAGTAGTTACATAGTAATAGTAGTTACAGAGTAACAGCAGTTATAGAGTAACAACACTATGTGGAGTAACAGCACTTAGTGGAGTAACAACACACTCTAGTGAAGTAACAACACTTGGTGGAGTAACAGCACACACCAATGGAGTAACAGCAACATCTTAATAGAAGCACCGGTGGAGTAACAGCGTCGAGTGTTACATTTCTCCTGGCCATATTCCTTTATTATTCCTGCAAAATACAAACAAGTAATAACAGTATTATTTATTTTATTTTTATTTTTTTCATTTTTTCTAGAGCAGAGTGAGAGTGTTCTTTATTCCAACAACCATTAAATCAGAGGAATCCCCCACATGAAACACCTTACTTTTGTTAAATTTATCATGCCATTTCATTCTCTGTTTTTGAACAACAGTAGTCTTCTGGACAACTACTGACCAAATCTCATCCAACTCATTCAACTGTTCCAGTCAGTGTTTATGTGCTTCTAATAGGTCTAGGCCTACTTCTAGAGTTGTTCTGAGTGTACTGATCTCAAATTCCACAGGAAACAAGGGGAATTTCCCATAGACTAATTCAAATGGAGAAAACGCAGTTGTATTCAACCATGTTGTTTTGTATGCCCATAAAGCTTTTGGAAGTTTCTATGCCCAGTCCTAGCAATGACTTGCTACTATCTTTGTCAAGATATTTTCCAATATCTTGTTTGTGCTTTCTACTTATTCATTCACCTGGGGGTGATAAGGGGTTGTCACTCTATGTTTGACCCCATATTTTTGCATCAGCTTCCCTATCATATGAGACGTGAAATGTGATCCTCCATCTGACACAATTTCCCTTGGAGTACCATATTGGGCAAAGATTTTTTCAAAAATAAATTCTGCCACTACTTGCTTTGTTGCTCTCATGACTGCTCTGGCTTCCACCCATTTAGTCACATAATCGGTGCAGACCAGGATGTAAGCTTTCTGATGAGAAGGTGGGTTAAAGGGTCCAACAAAATCAATGGCCCATTTCTTGAATGGTTCAAGGACTATCTGGGGCTATAGAGGCATTTCATCTACTTTCCCAGGTTGTCCCATCCATTGGCAACTATGGCAACTATCACACCTTCGGACATAATTCTGAGCATCATGAAAGATGGAGGGCCAATAATATCCCATTTGTAGCACTTTATGACCTGTTCTTTTATCTGCAAAGTTTCCTCCATAGGGTCCATGTGCAGCCTTTAATATCTCATAGATATCATCTTCTGCAACACAACGCCGAATCTGTTGGTCAACCCCTATATGAAAGAGATATCCTGCCATCCATGAATATCGAGTACTTTGATGAATAATCTTCCTGTGCTCCTTATATGATGACAGATGATGAGGCAGCTTCCCTGGAATACCATGGATTGTTAGCAGAAACTGCACAAAGATGTTCATCTAGAAAATTATCTTCAATTGGTGTATTCTTACCATCATGTTCTATCCTAGACAAGAAATCTGCAACCACATTGTCCTTCCCTGGTTTATCTACTATAGTAATATCGAATTCCTGTAGTAGCAAAATCCATCTTGTAATGCGACCAAGGGTAGCAGGTTTATTCATTAAATACCTGATGGCTACATGATCAGTATGCACAAAGGTAGGATACCTGGTAATGTAGTTCTGGAATTTGTTGATGGCGTAAATGACAGCAAGGAACTCTTTTTCAGTCCCTGTGTAGTTTAATTCAGCAAGAGTCAATTTCTTACTAACATAGTAAACTGTGTACGGTACTCTATCCTCTTGCTATCCTAATACTGCACCAATCGCTATTTGGGAAGAATCCGTATGAATATGGAAAGGTAATGGCCATTCCAGCCCTCTAAGGATCGGAGCGCTACAGACCAATTCCTTAATTTTTGTAAAGGCTGCATCACAGTCACCTGTCCACACAAAATTTGAATCTTTTATTAACAATTAAAAGAGTGGATGTGCTACTTTAGCAAAATTTTCTATAAAACGTATGTAATAACCAGCACAACCAATAAAGCTGCATACCTGCATGAGCATTTTGGGTGTCGGGAAATGCATAATTACCTTTATTTTCGTTGGGTCCATATGGATTCCTTTAGCTGAGAGAAAATGTCCAAGAACAATTCCCTCCTCCATCATCATATGGAATTTCACCGTACTCAGAGAGACACGCACTTGTATACACCTTTCGAGAACTTTTTCTAAATTTTTCAGCCCTTCTATAAATGAATCCCCATATGGAGTAAAGTCATCCATGTAAATTTCAACACTATCATCTACCAAATCAGAGAAGATTCCTAAAATTTCCCTCTAGAACGTTGCAGGAGCATTACACAGGCCAAAAGGAAGGACCCAGTATGCGAATGTTCCCCAGGGGCATGTGAAAGTGGTTTTGTCCTGATCTTCAGGAGCTATCTGGATCTGGTTATACCCACTAAATCCATCCAAGAAGGAGAAAAACTTTTTGCCAGCCAATGTGTCCAAAACTTGGTCAATAAATGGTAAAGGAAAATGATCTTTTTGCGTTGCCTTATTTAATTCTCGATAATCCACGCATATCCACCATTTACCATTTTTCTTGGGGACCATTACTAATGGGGAAACCCATTGGCTATCTGAGATGGGGTAAATAAAACCTATGTCCAGTAATTTCTGAAGTTCTTCTTTCACAACATTTTTCAATGCAGGGTTCATTCTTCTCTGAGGTTGTCTCACAAGATGACAATCTTCCTTAATGTATATATGATGGGTACATAAATTAGCAGGAATCCCCTTCATGTCTGAGTAATCCGAGGCAAAGGCTTCTTTATGCTTCCAAAGGACATCTACAAGTTGCTTCTTCTGGGATTTTGATAGGTTTGGATTAATATTCAAGGTTTTTCCTAGTTCTAATTCCACTGGGACACTTTCATGGGCTGCATCAACAGGTAGTTCCTCTGTTCCTTATGTTCTTTCAATAGTTTCCTGAGTCTCACAGCTTAGGATAGATGCTAGGATTTGTTTATTTGGCTGTAAAACGGAGCAAGGATCATACATAAAGGAATTGATCACATCATTTTCAACTGAAGGGCCTGTCCAATAGTGAGGACTGGTCTTAATTCCTCATTTTACGTTTTAGGCTCTTTCCTAGATAAAATTTCCTTGCCACCTGCTGGTTTTATGTATGGGTTTGGTTTCGTAGGTGGGTATAACATTAAGTTCTTAGTGTTGTGCCCATTTGAAATAACCATGTGCCCTGAACGACACCTAATGTAAGTATCCATAGTAGCCAACCATGGTCTACCCAAAATCAAAGGATGGCCACCCACCAAAGATTGCGTATGTAAAACCAGGAAATCCATGGGATAGTGCCATGAATCTACTAAAATTATTACATCTTCCAACTTACCTACAAGTTTGAAAGTAGATCGATCTGCCAATTCCAATACTTTAGGTGTATGTTTCAAGTTACGAAGGCCTAATGCATGCATGGTTTCGGTGGTGATAACGTTAATGGCAGCACCCAGGTCTACCAACACATTCAGAATCTCTACCCCATTAATTTGCACTGTCAGAATTGGGTTCCCTAGATCTCCATACTTTACAGGCATTGACTTTCCCATCATGAAATCTGATAATTTTCCCATAACATGAATAGTGAGGGGGTCTTTGGATTTCTTTGCAGGTTTATTTGAACAATATTTCCTAAGATTCTTTGCATATATCGACACATCCTTCATAGCTTGTAACAAGGGAATTTTGACATATAAGTTCTACAATTCTCCTAATAAATCGAATTCAACTTAAGGGCTTTATTTATTCAAAGTTAGTCTCTCTAGGTAAGGTGGTTCAGATTTATGATGTTAAGTTAGTCTCTCTAGGTAAGGTGGTTCAGATTGATGATGTTTTGTAGGAGGCGCCTGGTTTCTATCAGTTTGTTTTGGCTCTTTATTAATTAATTTTGATTCCTTACCTTCACTATCAAGTTGTTCAATGATAACTAGAGGAGGGTGAACATTGACTGTCCGTTTTGATCGTAGATTCATTTCATACAACTCTGCAGTAGAGATGTTATACGAAGGTAGGTTAAGAATGTCAACTTGATGAGCTGACTTATTATTAGGATTTGGGTTAGGTTGAATTGGAAGCTGAGGACAGGAAATTTGATTACCAGGAGGCACATTAGAGGGCAGTTGGAGTTTCTATTGTGGCATTGGCTGAGGAAACTGCCCAGGAGAGGATCCTCACCAAGTTGGAGCCCATGGGGAGCTCGAACTGGCTTGAGGGTTCCACTACTACTAAGGTGGAAACTGGTATTGCGGCCACATGGGAGGATAGGGCATGGACTAAGGATTCATATTAAAATTATTGAAATACTGAGATGGATCTGAGTACATACCTTGATTTCCCATCGGTGGTTGAGGCTACCATGGCTTTCTAGACTCCATGAGGTATAGTTGCTCTATGTCTTCCCTCGTCCCTTGAAATTCTACTTTCAGGCCTGGCAAGGAGGGGCATGAGCTTGTTGCATGATTTAGGTCACAGATTGCACATTCCTCTATGGAGTTTAGTGGACATTCCCTCTCTGGGTGCTTCTTTCTACACTTTGGGCAGAATATTGCCATGGTCCTATCTAATTCCATCTGCTTCTGTTTTACTTGTAACGTATCCATCTGTGCCGACAGAGTACTGAGGATATCTGTTCTGAAGTTGTCTAGCAGGTTTCCGATTTATGCCTTTGTAACACCCCTACCAGACCCCTTTGCTAAGCAAATCCCTTTCCTGTTTCTTGCAAGCCCCCTCAAGCACTGAATACATGGTTCGCAGATAACTTTGAAGCTTTCCTTAGAGATGTCTCCCTTTCCCACGATGTTCAATCGTTCCATCGAGTCCTCACAAAAAGACCGAAGGAGGATAATTTTTAAAATTTCCTTATCCAGGTCAGAGTGACCTGACCTCTGTAAGGTGTACTTGAATCGTTCCACACAATCTTCCAAGCTCTTGTCTTCTTTTTGTGTGAACTTAAAAAGTTCCTCCTTGATGTTCTGAGATTTGCAATAGTCCTGGTATTTTTCCAAAAAAGTTGTCCGCATATCATCCCATGTGGAAATAGAGCTTCCTCCAAGGCCCATGAACCACCGCAGAGCCGTTCCTTTTAATGTAGCAAGGAAAATTTTTAACTTCTAGGCATCCATCATGTAGTCATACCCCCGGCACACTATGTCAAATTCGAATAAGAATGTGTCAAGGTCTTCTGAAACGAACCCATGAAAGCTTGGTAAGGCTACTAATGGAATAGGCTTTGTGGGTGCACCAGCTCCCAAATCCCGATCGGAAACTCTATGGTGGAAGTTGTGGGAGCCATAAATATCTTCCAATAATCGTTGGGAATTTCAACAGGCTCTGTGGAAGATGGTTGAGGATTCCTTACCACTCGGATTCGAGTTGCTTTAGCAGCACTTCCCCGATCCCTTGGTGATGCAAGTACCCCTTCGTTTCCTTCTCCTGCATCTTGATGACTTGATCCCTCGGCTACAACCTCCTTTCCCTTGCTGGAGTGGTTTGAATCTGTCGATGTTCTTCTTGCAGCCTCTTCCCCTTCTATTACGAGCGTAAGGTTTCTTTGGTCAAGTATACTGCTGGATATTTCCTCAACTGTTGGAGGGACCTGCTGTGTCGAATCACCAGAGAATGTTATAGACAGCACTGGTTGATCTACTGATTGTCCCTCAAACTTCACTCTCCATGCACCTGGTCTCACGGCTGCATGAGAGGATGCTTTTGATTCAGCCTTTGCTATAATTTGCTGGATATAGGTCTTTCTTCCCAATTCTAGCCCTCCACTCTTTGGGGCTCTTCCTCTGCCCCTCTTATTTGGTTTTTTATTCATACAAATGTTGGTATGATGGAAAGCCTTGGTATCAACCTATAATGCTTTAGTCTTGAAGTAAGGTGTCAAAGGACCATTCCTTCCCCAAGACGAAAGAACTTACAAAAAGAGACACAACTAAAAAAAAACACAAGAATCTAGGGTTCAGGGCCTAAAGTAGGGTGTCAAAGGACTCCTCTCTCCCTAGGACAAGAACCAGAAACAAATATACACCTCCAAGAAGACCTAATACTTCCAGATCTACAGCAGGGCATCAAAAGACTCCTCCCTCCCCAGGGTAAAAGCTATGGTTTCTCGAAAAAAGCACACAAGGGTTTGAAAGAAAATAAATCTAACTCAAGGCTTGGAGCAGGGTGTCAAAAGAATCCTCCCTCCCCAGGACAAGAGAGTGGACCAAATCAAACAGAAAAGCAAAATAAAAACAAATGGAAAGAACACATACACTTAGGACCTAAAACAAAGTGAGAAAACTTGTTCTCTCCCTAGGACGAGAGATTGACCCTCTGGTTGGTCTGGATCGTTGTCTTGCACCTTTGTTAGCCTGCCCGGAAGCAACGCCAAAATGTTGCGGTCCAGGTATGAACGATTTATTCACCCTATTCCTACATTAATTTATCAATCTGGTGTGTATCCTTTCAAGGCAACGTGCAAGGTATATGCAGGGGCAAGAACACAATTTGTTCCGACCAAGGGTTTGTGATTAAGATTCAAAACATTGTTGTAAAACTAAACTAAATACAGAACTCCATAAAAGAAATTACAAGAATTAAAGAGTTGTAACAGCAAGCATAAAATAAAAAATAACACACACACACACACATAGAAAGACGCAGCACCTGATCAGAAGAGCAGACCCAGCTCTCTTGTCAGGCCAGGCAGTAACTCTCCAAGGGCAGAAAAACTGATTGGTGTTTATTCCATAGGTATGTTATTGTTTTATACATTAGGAGTGTTTGTTCAATTCATCTTCCGATGACTATTCACATTCCTGATTTATTTATTTTACAAATTCCCCAATCATGAAGATTAGGTGTCAACATTCCCCCCCTTAATCTGAAGGGATGTTAGTGAGTCCAAGCATCATTCTGAATCGTTCAAGCTTTTCCTTTCCAAGTTCTTTGGTGAAGATGTCTGCAATTTGCTCATTTGTGGAACAATGACGGAGATGGATTGTTTTGGCCTCAACATGATGTCGAATCAGATGATATTTAGTATTGATATGCTTTGTTCGATCATGGAACTTTGGATTCTTGGCCAACTTTATTGCAGAGGTGTTATTAATCATGAGTGGAGTTGATTGTACTTGTTTTACCTGCAAATCTTCAAGAATTTTCCTGAGCCACACAATTTCTTTCGTTGCTTCAGCTGCTGCAACGTATTCTGCTTTAGTTGTGGAATCTGCTGGAACTGATTGTTTGTGTGATCTCCAGGAGACAGCTCCTGATCCAAGACTCATAGCATATCCTGAAGTAGATACCCCAGTTTCTTTGTCTCCATCGAAGTCTGAATCAGAGTATCCAATCAAGCTGAAGTCGTCCACCTACGTATACTTGATTCCAAGGTCTTGAGTTCCCTTCGAGTACCTTAGAACTCTTTTTGCAGTAGACCAATGTCCCTCACAAGGCTTTTGCATGAACTTGGAGAGGATTCCAACAGTAAATGAAATGTCTGGTCTGGTAGTAGTGAGGTAGATGAGACTTCCTACAAGATGTCTATACTTTGTTTCATCCTCAAATTCCTTTCCTTCAATAGATGTGAGTTTTAAGTTTTGTTCCATTGGAGTAGAAAGAGGATTGCACTCTGTCATGCCAAATCTGTTTAACAAATCTCCAATGTATTTCTTTTGAGAAAGAAATATGGATTTTGGATGTTGGGTTACTTCAATGCCAAGATAGTAATGAACATAGCCCAAATCAGTCATTTCAAAACTTTTCCCTAATTCCTTCTTTCTGGATGCAACGTAGCTTTCATTGTTCCCTGTCATTAAAAGATCATCTACATATACCACAAGATACACAACTATTTTGCCAACTTTCTTGACAATTAAAGTTGCATCATCAAGATCAAAATGATTGAAGTTGAGTTTCAGAAGATGCTCAGTTAGTTTTTCATACCAGGCTCGCGGTGCTTGTTTGAGGCCATACAAGGACTTCACAAGTTTGCATACTTTATGTTCATGTCCTTTCACAGCAAATCCTTCAGGCTGGGACATAAAAACATTCTCTTTTAGATCTCCATTCAAGAATGCAGTTTTTACATCCATTTGATGGACTTTCCAATCGTTCTAAGCAGCTAGTGCAAAGAGTGTCCGGATGGTGGCCCATTTTGCTGTGGGGGCAAAAGTTTCCTCATAATCGACCCCTTCCTTCTGTGCAAAGCCTTTTGCCACAAGCCTAGCTTTGTGCTTGTCAAGTGAGCTATCAACTTTGTATTTGTTCTTGTAGACCCACTTGCAGCCAATTGGTTTGGTTCCAAATGGAGGATCAACCAGCTTCCAAGTGCCATTCTTTATGAGGGCATCATACTCCTTTTTCATCGCTTCTTTCTATTCATCATGAGAAGCAGCTTCTTTGAAGGAACTTGGTTCAAAATATGTAGACAAGTTCAATTCACAATCATAAGTAACATCCATATCAACAGGTGAATTAGAGTCATCTACATCACCTCCATTTTGTCGGTTTGAATTTCTGGTTCCTGTTTTTCCAATTTCATCAGGATGAACACTTTCAAGTGTCTTTGTCAGCCACTTTGGGGGACCTTTCTGAGATGGTCCAGGCTGCTCTGTTGATTGAGTTGGGACTGAATCAAGATTGAGTCTCCCAATTCTATCAATTACATCACTTAAAGCATCATCCGTTGTTGGAGTTTCATGCAGGGGAGATTGTTCTTCAGAAGAAGATTCCACATGTTGATCTAGTATAGGAATCCCCCCTTCAAGATGTGGAATCTGATTATCAAATTCTTGAAATGATTTCGTTTTTGCAAATCTATCCAAGCGATCAAGTTGCCGCTCAACAACATTGTCAGATTTGGATGATTCAAGAAAAATGACATCTTTAGATGCAACAAACTTTTTATTTACTTCATCATAGAGGCGGTATGCTTTAGAGGTGTTTGAATACCCCAGGAAGATACACTTACGACTTCTAGCACCAAGTTTGTTTCTATGTACCTTTGGTATCAAAGCATAACAGGTGGAACCAAAGATCCTAAGATGTTTTACCGAAGGAACATGTCCATACCACAATTCATAAGGAGTCTTGTTTCTTATAGCATTAGATGGACATCTATTCTTTATATATGTAGCACATAGAACAGCATCAGCCTAAAACATTATCTTTACATTTTTGAAGAAAAGCATGGATCGTACCATATTCAAGATTGTTCTATTCATTCTTTCAGCTACACCATTTTGTTGGGGATTATAAGGCACAGTTGTTTGATGTTTGATCCCATGTTGGCGAAGATTTTCAAATTCATTTGATGTATATTCTTTTCCATTATCAGTGCGAATAAACCCAATATGAGATTGTGCATCATTTTCAATCCATTTATGAAAATTCTTGAATGTTTGAAAATCATCAGATTTGTTCTTCAATAAATAAACCCAACACATTCTGGTGTAATCATCAATAAATGTCATGATATATTTATTTCCATTTGCAGAAGGAACAGGCATTGGACCACATAAATCTGAATGAATGAGTTCAAGCTTCCTATGTGCTCTTGAATGTGAATCATGAAAAGACTGTTTGCTATGCTTTCCTAGAATCAAGCATCACATTGCTTATGTTTCCTAGGAATTGTAGGCAAACCAGCAACACCATTTTTCTTCAATAAACGGAGACTGTCATAGTTTAAATGTCCAAATCTAGCATTCCATAATAAACTTGATGGAAGTGTACCTTCTTCATGATGAGAAATATATGAGAAATGTTGTGCATGAGCAGAGGTTCCTTGCAGTTTGAGAAGCCTTTCTTCTTCTATTCCCCTCATGACAAGTGAGTGGTCAGATGCTTTTCTTACCTCAAGCTTGGCATCAAACATATGAATGGAGTGACCTTGCTGGCAGATGTGGACCAAGGATAGCAAGTTTCTCTTGAGCTGTGGGAGATATAGAACATGATCCAGAAGAAAGTCTAGAAGACCAGGCAGTTTAAGCCTGATTGTGCCAAGCCCTGATGGCTTGATTTTTGACTGATCTGCAAAGTATACTGCTCCATCAACATTGTTAGTGAAATCTTCAAAAAAAAAATTCCTATGAGTCAGTCATATGACAGGTTGCTCCTAAATCAAGAAACCAATCATTTTTTGAAGAAGCAAGTGAAGCATTAAAAAATCTTCATTTACTCCAATGTTACATTGTGCCTCAATATAGTGAGCGGATTCAGGTGCTTTACCTTTGTCTGTATCATCAGTTTTACCTTTCTGCTGGTTTCTTTTCTGCTCAATTTTTTCCCATGGTAGCTTGCATGTAGAAGCATCATGTGATCCATTTCGTTTGCAGCGAATGCAATGCAGATCTGCTTTTTCTCCTTGAGAATGTCTGCCCCCCTGCCTCTAAAGTATCTTCCTCTTCCTCTTCGTCCACCTCTTCCTCTTGTAGAATCTTGAGCAAGATGCTTTTCTTTATGAGCAAGGCAAACAGTCTCTTCAGAAGATTCAGGGACTGTCTTCTTTCCAAAGGCTTTCTCTCTTTCAGCAAACTTTTTCACAAGAGAGTCAAAGGTTATATCTTTAAGATTTCCATTTGCTTGTAAAGACTCAAGATAATTGGAGTAGGTAGGATAGAGTGCCTTGAGAAAAGCAATAAGAGGGATATCCAGCTCAACCTTAGTGGATTTGATATCATGCATTATGGATTTTACTTCAGATGCAAGAGCAAGAGGATCATTATTTTTCAGTTCAAGAGTGAAGAGTTTAATCATGAGCTGAACAACTTCAAGTGCAGAATGTGAGTCATAGATTTCTTTGAGCTTTTGTAAAGCTTCAAAGGCAGTTGAATATGATGAAATATGGCGACTTACTTCTTCATTTACAGATGCTGCGATTAATGCATATGCTTTGTTGTTCTTGTTATCCCAAATGACGAGATCTTTGTCTGATGTAGGCTGTACTGGGTCATTGTCTCCTTCTCCGACACACACTCCCTTCCACAACTCATTGAAGATGAGGGTGTGTTTTATCATCCGGGACCATTCAGGATAGTTCTCCTTGCCAGTGAGAACTATCCCTACCATAGAGATGATTGAATGCATTCTGTAAAAAAAACTTCTGCTGATAGAAAAATACTTCTGCTGGGAAAATGTGCTTCAAAAATAATACAGCCTTATTCTTCCTTCTTGAATTAATATACAAAGATCAAAACTATATTCTATGCATATAGAATATCACCAAATTTTTTTTTTTTTTCTACAATCTGGTTGCAATTCAAGAGAAATAGTATCAACTGCTTAAAGCGAATCAGAAATCTGATGCAAATCAGAATTTGCCAAACACTTGGACATAAATATAAATCCCTATGCTCGAATCCTATTCTTTATACTTTGACTGCATACTTTCTCATTGGAAAATACATCTCTTTCTTTTTCTGTCTTTCAGTCTTCAATGATGCCTAATGCTTGGTAAGGGTGGCCTGATAGCACGAGTCTTTTGGGGACGCAAATAAAAAAGGCAGGTACTTCCCTTTTTTTTATACCAGCTAAACTTATGTGAAAACAATGTTATATATACCAGGAACAGCGTATATATGACATATATGAAACAACGTATATATGGAGGGAGCAACGTATATATAACGTATATGAAACAGCGTATATATGATATCCAGAGCAGCGTATATATGAAGCAGCGTTTACCAAGAATTTCATACAAGGATTGAACCTGGAGCACTGTGAATGGAGAGAGGCCGACTAGCGTGGAGAGAGCAGGTCTGGGTTTTGTAGGAGCAGCGATTGCTGCAACAGAACTTCTTCAAGGATACCAGACAACGTTATATGCAACAACGTTATGTATAGAATATTCAACAGCGTTTATGGAGAGAGCAGCATGATATACCAGCGTATGGAGGGTGCGTTGTTATACCAGCGTGAAGAGAGTTCTTCAGAGCAGCGTGATATCAAGATAATCGGAGCAGTGTGATATACATTTCTGCACAGGTTAGGCTTAATGCATATACAGTAAACGGAAAAACAAAGAGATCAATGCTAAATCTTCAACACAGAGCATTGGGTATTCGATGGGTATACAAAGCGTTATCTAGATTATCACACAGAGGGCAGACCCTGTCAGGCAGAGGGTAGACCCAAATTTCTAAGAAATGGCAAAAAGGAGTTACAATGGCAGTTAAAAGACAAAAATGGTGTTGGCTCTGATACCATGTCAGGCCAAGCAGTAACTCTCCAAGGGCAAAAAAATTGATTGGTGTTTATTTGTTAAGTTATGTTATGTTCTATTCTTATAACAGTTTACTTATTTTTCTTATTATATTCCACCGATTAGCAATCACATGTACATAAAGTAAAGTGCAGATAGAACATTAAACGATCGACAGAAAACAAGCCAAGACAAGAGACACAAGATGTGGCGGCTAGCCAGGGACAAACCCCACAATGTGTGGGGAACCCCTTTGATCAAATCTTCTTTTATCTTCAATAATTCAGAAAAGAGAAATAGTACAATAAATCTGATTCATATCAGCAGTAGCAAACCCTAGATCAATAGCATCAACATTAGCGGCTTCATTATCAAACTAGGGCAGACCATATCTCACAAATCGACAGTCAGATTGACTTCATTCCACCACCAAAAGTTTCAGCTTCCAGAGGAGGTTCAGATGAGCCTATAGCATAGTTCAGATGAGGAGATCTTTTAGGCCACGCAATTCAATCTTTACTTCTGCAGTTGCAGCTTCAGTTTCAGCAGTTTCCGGCTTCAAACTAGGGCAGTCAATATCTTGCAAACCGTTCGTTAGATTGACTTCATTCCACCACCAAAAGTTGTGGCTTTCAAAGGAGGTTCAGATGAACCTACAGTGCCATTCTAAAGAGGAGATCTTCTAGGCCAAGCAAGTCAATATTTACTTCTACAGTTGTAGCTTCAGTTTCAGCAGTTTACGGCTTCAAACTAGGGCAGTCGATATCTTGCAAACCGTTAGTCGGATTGACTTCATTCCACCACCAAAAGTTGCAGCTTTCAAAGGAGGTTCAGATGAACCTACAGCGCAGTTCCAAAGAGGAGATCTTCTAGGCCACGCAAGTCAATCTTTACTTCTGCAGTTGCAGCTTCAAATTCAACAGCTTCCGGCTTCACATGTGTGAGAGAGAGAGACCCATTTCAGCGCAGTAGAGAAGGGACTCATATCTGCGCAGTAGAGAGAGAGAGATGTGATGAGATGAGTGAGTCCAAATGAGGAAAAGTCCTCTTATATTTATACACAACGTTGGTGGGTGAATAGATGCGACTGTTGGGCTTCTGAGCCTACATGAGTTGTAGGTCGGCTTGATAATAATTCCATAATCAAAATAAATTCATATCTCCATGAATACTTATCGGAATTGGATGATATTTATATCAATCCTACACCTCTCGATGAGAGGAATCTAATAAAAATATTATTAGCCATGAATAAGATGACCCATATGAAGTTTTGCCCTGGTTGCCAATTTTAACACTCCCTCTCAACCATGGAGAACTTCATTGCAATTTGTCTATCGGTCGTTACTATTCATCCATCAAATGCACTGCCTTGTACAGCCTGACCCTTGCCTTGCTCTGCTCTATTTTGCCTGTTCTACTTTGTCTTGTTCTGCCCTGCACTGATCTATACTGTTTTGTTATGATCTGCTTTGCTCTTGCATTGTTCTGTTCTACTCTGCTTTTGTCTGAATTATGAAGAAGAAGAAATGATCGAGGATGTATCATACTGACTCAAAGTCAGTCTCAGAGTATGTACCACTGGTCCCAGACCAGTCTCAACCAACCCAAAGTCAGCGTCATAATGAGTACAACTCCAATGGTCCCAGACCAATATCATCCTCCACTGACTCAAATTCAGTCTCAGAGTATGTACCACTGATCCCAGACCAGTCTCAGTCGACCCGAAGTCAGCGTCATAGTATGGTACAACTCCTACCACTGTTCCCAGACCAGTATCATTGATCCCAGATCAATGGAGGTCATCCTAGCGTGGGGAGTACGGTAGTTAGAACGATGTGTCCATCGGTACTACTATGGTCCCTAACTTCATTTCCCTGCTCATTGATCAGATGAGAGGTACTTCCCATGAGTCCCAGACTACATGGGTAGGATGCCTCGACAAGAGAACTAATCAATCTTGTCCTCACAGGAGAACACATCAATCCTGCTACAATTTCCATGGAGAACACATCAATCCAGGCCTCACAGGAGAACACATCAATCCTGCTACAATTGCCATGGAGAACACATCAATCCAGGCTGCCATGGAGAACACATCAATCCAGGCCTCACAGGAGAACACATCAATCCTGCTACAATGTCGCCACGGGGTGTACATGTATACCACCAGGGGATAGTGAATAATCCTGTGGTCATATGCTACTCCAAGAAGCACCCTGCACCTCCCTGGAGCTCTCAGAGCTCAATGCATCATACATGACCCTCATTGGAGGGTCTTTGAACAACACCAAGTTGTTCACGGAAAGTCAGAAATTTTACTTTCCCAAGGGGTTTGTCAGAATGTCGGCGACCTATTCATCTGTACCGATATGATGGAGCCTTATAGCTCCCCGTTGCACCATATCTCAAATATAATGGTATCTGATATCAATATGCTTGGAGCGATCATGGAATACGGGATTCTCTGACAAACGAATCCCACTTTGGTTGTCACAAAGGATCACAGTGGTATCCAATGTGAATCCAAACAACTCACTGAAGAGCTTTCGCAACCAAACTGCCTCACAAGAAGCCATGCTAGCAGCAATATACTCTGCTTCGACGGTGCTCAAAGCCACCGACTTTTGTTTCCTGCTCATCCAGGATATCGAAGCAGATCCCAAGGAGAAACGACACCCGGAAGTGCTCTTACAGTCCTCCACATTGCCTGCCCAGTCAGCATCTGTGTATCCAAATAGTCTCACATCTTCGGCAATGTATCTTAACCCATAAGTGATAGTGCCACGAAGATATCTCAGCAGATTCTTGGCACCAATCCAGTGTATGTGGTGGGGTTCAACCATATGCTGGCTCAATGTGTTGACTGCAAAGCATATATCTGGACGGGAGTTCACTAAGAACATTAATGCTCCGACGAGTTGCCGATACTCGGTAGCATTTCGTAAAACAGGTCCAGCAGCACTACCGCTTAACTTCTTGAAGTCAAGCTCCATCGGAGTAGTTACAGGCTTGCAGTCCACCATTCTGAATCTTTCCAATATCTTCACCACATATTTTCCTTGAGATAGGAAAATTTCTCCTGGCTTTTGCCACACTTCAAGTCCTAGGAAGTAGTGCATCAGTCCTAGGTCTTTCATTTCAAATTCAGAGGCCAACTCCCTCTTACATTTGTGAATGAGAGGGTTTGCACCTGTTAGAAAGAGGTCATCCACATACAACACCAGTATGAGAGGCTTGTCATCTTCAACCTTAAAGTAAAGGTTAGGATCGGCTTCACTCCTAGTGAATCCCAGCTTCATCAAGTAGCTACCGATCCTCTCATACCATGCTCGGGGTGCTTGCTTCAGCCCATAGAGAGCTTTCTTCAACCTGCATACATGAGATTTTCGATCATAAATCTCAAATCCTTCGGGTTGCTCCACGTAGACCTCTTCTTTGATCGAGCCGTGCAAGAACGCAGTCTTGACATCCATCTGATGTAGGTTCCATCCTTGTGAAGCAGCAAGGGCTATGATCGAGCGGATGGTCGTATATCTGGCAACAGGTGCAAATATCTCATCATAGTCTATACCTTCCTTTTGGGAGAAACCTCGAGCAACAAAACGAGCCTTATACTTTTCCGTGCTTCCATCTGCTGCATGCTTTATCTTGTAAAGCCATTTGGAAGTAACAACAGTCTTGTCCTGGGGTCTAGGAACTACTTCCCAAACATCATTCTTTATGATAGACTCATATTCTTCGGTCATAGCATCCTTCCATACTTGATGCTTGACGGCATCTGAGAATGACGAAGGCTCATTTTGTATGATCGTGCTCATGATGGTCAAGTATCCTTGATACCTATTAGGTTTCTTACTTTCACGAAAGGTTCCTCGGGGTGCAGTATGTCCTTCAGCATCATCAAGTAACCCCTTAAGCCATGAAGGCCTCTTCCTAGAAGAGGAAGGCTCATATGGAGGAGGATCAATCGGATCCATGGGTTCTTCTACATCAGGCATTGATTCATCATCCTTTTCTTTCGGTTCCCTGGTGTCGGCTTCTTGAGAGCTCCTCAAAGTCGGAAGATTGATCACCTTGCTGAGAACCATATCTTTGTCAAAGGTGACATCATGACTAATTATGACTTCCCTTTGACCGGCTACATATATTCTATAGCCTTTAGTATTTTCACCATAGCCCACGAAAATTCCCTTCTTTCCAGATGCTCCCAATTTATTTCTTTTCTCTTTCGGCACATGAAAGTATACAGGGCTTCCAAAAATTTTAAAATGAGAAACATCAGGTTTCTTACCGGTGAATTTTTCTTCAGGAGTCTTGGAACCCAATGCTTGATGAGGGCATCGATTTTGTACATAAACGGCAGTGTTTGCAGCTTCAGCCCATAGAAACTTAGGAAGACTTTGATCATGTAGCATGGCCCGGACAGCTTCCATAATTGTGCGGTTCTTCCTTTCTGCCACACTATTTTGTTCAGGAGTATATGGTCTAGTAGTCTCCCTCTTGATTCCAACCTCTTTACAAAAATCATGGAACTCATTAGATTCATATTCATTCCCATTGTCAGTTCTTAAGATCTTGATCTTATTTTCGGTTTGATTCTCGATTAGGCCTTTGAAGTGTCGGAACCAAGGGAACACTTCATCCTTCTTTTTCAAGAAGTATATCTAGGTCTTTCGAGAATGGTCATCTGTAAAAGTGAGATAATATGAGTATCCTCCCAAGGAGTTCACAGGCATCATACCTGATATGTCTGAATGAACTAGTTGCAATATATCGGAGGTCTTGCTTTGACTTGAAGGGAATGGTCCCCTTTTGAGCTTTCCTTTGGCACATCCCAGACATACACCTTCTTTCTCTACTTGGAATTCAGGCATCCCTGTTACCATCTGTCTTACATCGGGTAGAGCTTTGTAATGAAGTTGGGCAAACCTCCGATGCCAAAGTTTGGACAAAAGCATTGTGTCACAAGACATGACTCCTAGCGGACTTCCACCGACTTGATATAAAGAATCAACTCGAAACCCAAGAGTGAAAGCATCTTTAACATTATTTTTCCATATGCGTACCTTACCATCGCTGAAGGTTACCTTATAGCCTTTGTCTTCCATTGCCGAGATGGATACCAGGTTCTTTTTGAGATCAGGTACATATAATACATCTTGTAAGTGAATCGTATTACCTTGATTTAGTTTAAGAGAAACATTGCCTACACCTTTCACTGGTTATTTCATGTCATCTCCAAGGACAATTTCCAGGTTAGTTTCTTTCTCTACCAGATTATAGAGTACTTCTTTGTAACCAGTGAAGTGTCTTGAGGCACCACTATCAATGAGCCAAATTCCCATTGAGTCCAAAGGAGCGGAGGTAGATAGAGCAGCTGGTAGATAATATTCAGCCTACTTATCGTCAACAGTGTTAGATTCATACCTGGAATTTCTAGCCTTCTTGAATGGTTGCCCTCTTCCTTGATTTCCCGCATTCCTCTTTCCTTTGTTGTTGAATTTTCCATTCCTTCGATTACCATGAGAGGGATTTTGATCATCGTCCTTTCTATCAGGGCATTTCCTTGCATAGTGACCTGCTTTATTGCAAATGAAACATCGTCCTTTTCTTCCACCCTTAAATCCAGCCTTTCTTTTCGATTTAGACCCAGAATTATTTCTTTTCTTAGCATGAGAAGAAAAAGCAGTAGGAGGACCTTTAGGCAAGGGCATTTCCTGCTCTTCTACCTGTTATAGACATTTTTGTGCCTTATAGCATTGAGCATGAAATGTCCATAAAATAAGGGATCCAAAGTCCCTAAACATGTTGTTCCTACCCCTAGAGGAACAAGGCAAACTAACCACAGCAATTCACAGAAGTTCTCCACCTGAAAACACTCAAAAACAAGCCAATTTTAGATCATGTCAACTGCTCCACTGAGCATCTGCGCTGAATGTCAACTGCTACACTGGCTACCTGCGTTGAATGTCAACTCCAACACTAGCTACCTGCGCTGAGCGAGTTTGGACATGTGGCAGAGTCATTCCTCAAGGTGTCAATGCCCAGGAAGCTTCCAAAATGACACTTGCATCAAGGAATTCGACTGGTGATGAGTAAGAGGTTCCAAATCTCCAAGTGGAAGCAAGAACCTCCAAGTGGACTCAAGAACTAAGAGAGGGAGAGGACACTAGTCAGATCTCAAGCTGACTCATCCTCTCTCCAAACATCTATATATGGATCTCTCCTCCATGGGATCTAGAGGCTGGAATTTGGTAATTGCAAAGAATTGTTGTTGGTTTGTGGCTGGAAACATTGGGTGTGTAATGCTTTGAAGGGAGCTGAAGAAGGAATTCCATTCTGCTGGGAAGGAGATGCTGGATTGGAGCCCCATGGGTTGTATCTCTTCCTGAACCCTGTTACTTATTAATAAAGCTATCTTGATTCTTTCCTATATGCTGGTGTATTTTGTATGATTGCATTAGTGTATTTGATTTACTTCTAATCCTGAATCATTTATGAATATGTATATTTGCCTTTGTATTGTGTTCTTCTCTTGTCGCAAGTAGCTGTTCTCTTGTCACAGGTAGCTGTTCTCTTGTGATCCCGTGGGATTCAAGTAGCTGTTCTCTTGATCAAGCGAGGAGGCAAGTAGCTGTGGACACACAAAGAGAAGAGGATCTAGTTCGAGGGACAACTGGAAGACAACGGTAAGTCTGCCGATCTCCCCTCTTTCACATTTCATAAAGGAAGAAATCATAATAGCTGTATTCGTTTGTTGCTAAGGCGCTGTCACACCTTAGGTGGATAGGATCGTCCTGCATAGGCATTTTTCCCCACAACAAATTGGCGACTCCGCTGGGGAAGAACTTGTTTATTCATTTCATTTGTGTTTCCGTCATTTGTTTACTTCATAGACTTGACAGCAACTATTGAACTGCATCTTTCCCGGATGCAAAGTAAAAGTTGCTGCTTTGATCCAGTTGTTGGACTTGTCTATGATCTAAACTAGATCCACAAATGATTTGATGATCCTTGTGATAGTCTTTAGTACCCTATCAAAGTATCCCTCTGTTTATACCTTGCTTGTGTTTCTGATTTGGCCTGAAACAGTTGATTTTTGAGCATTTTATGACCCAGAACCCAAGGGAAACGAGAGTTTCTCCTTCAGCGCAGGCACTGTGAAGGCAGTCTGCATTTCAACGCAGGTCCCGAAGGGGCTACCTGCGCTGAATGTCAAACTGACAGTGTTAGACCTGCGCTGAACCAGTGTGGCCTTGTGCAGCTGGGGTTCTTTGTTGTCTTTTGCCCTGTTTTGATCTCTGTTTTTGCAGCCTTTAACCAGCATAGGTACCAGTCTGATAAACCTTTTTCTTTGCTTGAATTCCGCCTCATTTTTGTACAAAAAGATTGTGAATGTTTTTATGTGTTTGTGACGTCATTTACAATCTTCCTTTGCATGAGTAAAGTAGTCATTCTGTAGCCTTTGATTCAGATCTGATTGATAGTGATCTTAGAAGAGAGTTCATTGGCTGTTTTTCAGATTGATTATAGTTTTACTTTTGCTTATTGGTTTGAATTTGTCTCTTTCAAAGTGTCAAAACAAGTCTTTATTTCGAAAATCGCAAAGTGATTGTAATCTCTTCTACCCTTGTTGATTTCGAAGAAAGTGAACTTGTTTGTATTGATCATCTTAAAAGCAAATTCAAAATTGTGCAAAAAGCTTTCTTTGTAGGCATTTATACTAAGAAAGTAGAAAACAAACACTTGCATTGTGCATTTGGCATTTGATAGTTTGCATGTTGGATTTAGGGAAAGTGCATTAGAGTGTGCTGATTGCTCTTTGAGAAAAGATAGTGTTATTCTTTTCCCTTAGTAGCTAGGATTTTCAAAGTTGAAAGATAATAAAGCTTGCTTATCATCTTAGACTGCATTTAGGAATTTGTATCATACATCTCGTGGTGAACCTTGAAAGGCAAACTTTAAAAAGATCAACCTAAAATAAACTGAATGAACCTAACAACGCTTTGTAACATAACGCACAACATAGAGGTCTAGGCTAGAGACGTGTTCCAGCGTCGTTAAGCCTAGTGACTGTCGATCTCGAAGAAGGTGGGTGATTCCTCCTGAGAGACGGTAGTGCTAGTACGGATTGTGCTCCCACGTACCGTCGCGTGTATATTGGGAGACCCCTATAGGCATATATCTTTTATCCTTAGGAAGTCGTGTCGGCCGCCCTACTGATCGCAATGCAGTGAACACAGCATTCACGAAGATCGACCACCCGTACCGTAAAAAGTATTCTGTGGTTTTGCGAAAAGTTTGGCACACCCTCTGCCTAGATCTCCAGAGCAATTTCTTTTGGCCTTTTTCAGACTCTATAATAGAAAAAGTCCATCCGAGCATTTGTCACTTCGGGCTCGTTAAAACATCGAAGGAGACTAGAGTCATCTTTAGCTTTTTCTCAACTCTTTAAAACTGAAAAATCAAGTTGTGTCTAAAGCGTCGTTAACAATTTATTTTAAACGGAACAATCACCCTTTAATCCTGCGTTGATCTTTAGGTTGAAAAGATGGAGCACACCAACCAAGGAGTTCCCTTGGGTGGAAATCCTAGTCCCTTCTCCTCTTGGGGAGATGTTGGTGCGCCCCACATGGCCACATTGTCGCTTCCAGGACTGACAATTGGCTTACCAGTTTGGCTCTTTTCAACCAATGTTGTTCAGAACACCACCATTCCTGAACAGTCGAGTCAACAGTTAGATCAGACAAGAGTTGCCTCCCAGCCTTCAACTTCATCTTCCTCCCCTCCTTCCTCTTCGCTTGAAGGGACTGGTCGAATTAAAAACCAGGCTCCTAAGGAGAAGAAGGAGAAGAAGAAGAAAGAAAAGAAGAAGAAGGAGCCTAAGGCGACTGGGGGCAAACAAATGTCATCTAACAAAAATCCACACACCGCACTCGTAAGGCCTAAATCGCCATGCGTCATATGCAGGGGAGACCACTTCCATAGAGATTGTCCCTGTATCCCGCAGATACTAAGAGACTGGTCCCCCCGTTTTCACAATTCGGGAGCATCGACCTCTGATAGCCATGTCGACTGCTCACCGTCAACTAGTGGGAGTGAAGCTCCGGGACAAAGCGGGAGAGCTGAATTTCCCTGCAGGCTGTGTGAAGGTGATCACGCCATCCACCGTTGTCCCTTCTTAGACGAGGCAAAAAGAGTTCTGGAAGATCGCCCGATTTTACGAGCGCATCTCCCTCCTGGATATCAAAGACTCCTGCCAAGTCCCTCACTAGTTGAGAATCTGGCTGAGCCACTTAAGTGGTCAGCCGAAGCATCTGTCATTGAAGAAGAACCGTCTGGATCCATGCCTGACGAAAGTCAAAAGGTTGATACGGCAGTTGACCCAGTTTTGCCTTCAGAGGCTCCCTCTTCGAATGACACCTTCACAGAGGAGAGTAAGGACGACACCGTCCAGATTCTCTTCATCAGCACTGACTCTGATGATCTAGGGGGCAATGCCACCATTCCTTTGTCGCAGGAAGGAAGTTCATCAGAGCGCTATCCGGCCGTATATTCGGTCCCACCACCAAGCAACCTGGTTGTGTCCTTTGATTGGAACCAACTAGGCAGACCCCGGTTGCCAGCCAGTATACCATTCAGAATTATTTGTCAAATATACAGAATGGTAATGGCTGGCACTATCATTGATGAAGGGGCATCTGTGAGTATCCTTTCCTCTATTGCTTGGAAAGCGCTTGGTTCACCAGCGCTTTTACCTGAGATGCGAAATCTATCAGGTTTTGATAAAGGAACCAGTCGACCTTTAGGGATCCTCCCCAATGTGCCTATAACATTGAAAGGGAAGACCGTTCAAATGAATGTGATGGTCGTTCAAGGACCCTTGGATTATAACCTACTCCTTGGACGAGACTATATATATTGCATGGGAGCTGTAGTCTCCTCACTCTTTAGAGTAATGTGTTTTCCGCATGAAGGAAGAATGGTCAAGCTCGTGGACCAACTTTCGTTTCCCGGATCACACATCGCAAATAGTCATGTACCATCCCTAAATGGTCTATTCATGCAAGAAGTGTCTCAACCCACGGTCCGTCCTCCTGATGAGCGTGAGTAATCCGGGAGGATATGACTGGAACCCATGGGGCATGCGTCCTGGCCTGCTTCGGCAGGAAAACTTTGGGTATAGGGTAGGTTTCCGCGGGAGAATATGACTAGTCTGTACCCCGTCCGTGGTTGGAAGAGGGGTTGTTCTAGAATAGGATTCTTTTGTCAAAGTTATGTGAGTGAAATAATCTGCTTTTCACTCACCTTTGTCTATTTCGGTAGACATTGCCGAGGAAGTTTTTTGTTTGAAAGATTAACGAGACAATCTTTGGGTAACCTGAAAGAGGTAAGCCTCTCTCAATTAAAACAAATGTTATGGCGGAGGGTAAGTAGAGGTAACCTTGAAACTCTGTTTTATACCTGGGGGCATGCAAACCTTTTGGAATGCAAGCAAGGGGCGACTATTTATTTTTTAAATTTTTAGGTCCTCCCTTTAAACCTGTAGGTCTAACCCTTTAAACTCGTAGGATTAGCCGTTTCCAAACTTGCATAAAGAAAGGATCAGGAGCAAAGCTTAGTGAGATGAAGCTCCATAAAAAATAGAATCTTGATGAGACACTCTTATCAAATGACTGGGTAATCGAGCAGTTTTAGCATAAAGTTCATGCTCGTTAAAAAATAAACGCAAGATCCGAGCAGTTTTAACGCGGAATTTATGCTCGTTAAAAAATAGAAAAGCGATTGTGAGCAAGAGTTTCCTCCAGAGTTCAAGCTCATTAAAAAATGAACCTACCCCGGTAAATAACCACCGTGATCGTAAATTTATCAGCCATAAAAGCCTTGGTCGTGTTTGCACCTGCCACCTCCACTTTTCATTTGGCCGATCGTTCACCCCCATATGATTGTTTACCCATTTTGAGGAACAGCTGCGAAGAGTGATTTCACCTAGCCATCCTTGTGACACTGCCGTGATTGGAAAATTCCAACCTGTACCTGGAATCAGTTGCTATCCCTGTTTATCACTCGTTCCTCAAAAGACGAGTCTTCTTTAAGCTCTTTTCAACTAACTCGTAAAATATGAAAAGATTGCCGAGTTTTGGCCTTCCAGCTCGTTAAAGGACAGGAAGAGCTATCCCTCCTCTAGATTTTAATCATTTTGGACCTGAGGGATTATAAAGATCGAGCGCTTGTTTTGTTCGGCTCGTTAAAGATATCGAAAACTCATCCCTTTTGTATTGTTTTATACTTTTTCGGACTTAAGGGATTAAATGACGAAAAAGGAATTTTGGAGTTAACTTTATGTACCTTTTCAGACTCTCTAAAAATGAAAAGGACCGAGTTATCCTTGTCGTTAGACTCGTTAAAATTATTAAATAGCGACAAACTTGTCTTTAGACGAGAACGAGTTTCACTATCGCTAGGCTCGTTAAAACATAGCGATGGGCTTGCCCGAAGGGCAGGTTATAGAACAAGCATATGTTATCCTCCTCAAGCTTGACAAAAATAAAGAGGTACTGGTCAGCAATGACTGGGGAAAAATTGGGAAAAAATCAAGAAAACTTTGATGGTAGTAGGTCGCTCTTGAACATGACACTTTTCCTCCGTACCACATTCGGGTTGGGTTGTTTCATTCACCGGTCACATCACCATGGTCTCGCCATACCATCCATATTTGGGGTAATGCTACCAATCCATCGCATCAGTTTCGCCATATGTTCAAGAGAAGTCATTCAGAAAGAGTCAACCGGGTCCCATCCACTGCCATACATTATCCTTCATCCATTCATGACCGCCACCCTGAATCATATGTCACAGATCGTTTTCACCTCCATTAAAGTCATTAGCTCCGTTCCGTGTCACTGATGTGGGATTCATTAAGGCCCTCCTTTGACGGATCGCTTCTTGTCGACGTCAGCTCATTATCCAAGAAGTTGATCTAGGAACAACCCCTTCAGTACTTTGAAGCTTGCATGCCTCAATGGCAAGTTTCTCACTTCCGGCGATAGGTATACATCAATGACCTTCGACCAGAAGATTTTGCATGGTGTTCGACACCAAGTCCTTTATTCACACCATGTGAATCGTACTGCAGTACCTTGAGGGTCATTATCATTATCGGTGATTCCTCTCACGCTTGTTAACGGTTTACATCATTGACCGGTAATCAAGCGATGTATTTCCATGTTCGACTTCAGTGCAATTCTCACATGGATCGACTTGTACTTAGAGTGAAGATCGAACGAGTTTGAAGACCCCGGATCTAGTTTCATCCATCCGGGCTGCGATATATATATTCAGGAAAGATAAAGACATTTGACATGTACATCATTGCAGCAGATGATCATCCTACTCAAAGGATGATAATTTCACCAAAATTATCAGTCTACCATCAGACGATCGTCTATTCTATGTACAAAAATGAATTTATAACGCTGAGCATGGGAATGCCCACCTCAGCTAGATCATGAAAGCAGTATGAATCATAATGTATTGTATTGTATTTTATTACAGGTCTCCTCCCAGCAGATGGATGAACTTCGGACCCTCCTGGATAAAGCATTTCACCCGATAAACGGCCTCATACTTTAGGGGGCAACTGTTATAGACATTTTTGTTCCTTACAACATTGAGTATGAAATGTCCATAAACTAAGGGATCCAAAGTCCCTAAACATGTTGTTCCTACCCCTAGAGGAACAAGGCAAACTAACCACAGCAATTCACAGAAGTTCTCCACCTGAAAACACTCAAAAACAAGCCAATTCTGGATCATGTCAACTGCTCCACTGAGCATCTGCGCTGAATGTCAACTGCTACACTGGCTACCTACATTGAATGTCAACTCCAACACTAGCTACCTGCGCTGAGCGAGTTTGGACATGTGGCAGAGTCATTCCTCAAGGTGTCAATGCCCAGGAAGCTTCCAAAATGACACTTGCATCAAGGAATTCGACTGGTGATGAGTAAGAGGTTCCAAATCTCCAAGTGGAAGCAAGAACCTCCAAGTGGACTCAAGAACTAAGAGAGGGAGAGGACACTAGTCAGATCTCAAGCTGACTCATCCTCTCTCCAAACATCTATATATGGATCTCTCCTCCATGGGATCTAGAGGCTGGAATTTGGTAATTGCAAAGAATTGTTGTTGGTTTGTGGCTGGAAACATTGGGTGTGTAATGCTTTGAAGGGAGCTGAAGAAGGAATTCCATTCTGCTGGGAAGGAGATGTTGGATTGGAGCCCCATGGGTTGTATCTCTTCCTGAACCCTGTTACTTATTAATAAAGCTATCTTGATTCTTTCCTATATGCTGGTGTATTTTGTATGATTGCATTAGTGTATTTGATTTACTTCTAATCCTGAAACATTTATGAATATGTATATTTGCCTTTGTATTGTGTTCTTCTCTTGTCGCAAGTAGCTGTTCTCTTGTCACAGGTAGTTGTTCTCTTGTGATCCCGTGGGATTCAAGTAGCTGTTCTCTTGATCAAGCGAGGAGGCAAGTAGCTGTGGACACACAAAGAGAAGAGGATCTAGTTCGAGGGACAACCGGAAGACAACGGTAAGTCTGCCGATCTCCCCTCTTTCACATTTCATAAAGGAAGAAATCATAATAGCTGTATTCGTTTGTTGCTAAGGCGCTGTCACACCTTAGGTGGATAGGATCGTCCTGCATGGGCATTTTTCCCCACAACACTACCCTTGTTTGTTCTTGAATGCATCTAGCCATTAATTCCTCGAAACTAGGAATTACATTATTGTTCAGAAGAGTAGTCCTGAACACATACCATTCAGATGGTAATCCTCCGAGAGTTGTGAGTGCCATTTCTCTGTCAGTAATGGTTTCCCCAATAGATAGGAGATCGTTCTTGATCTCGGTGATTCTTAAGAAGTATGCTTGCATACTTTCATATTTACCCTTCTTGATTTCCCTCAACTTATTTCTAAGAAACAAAACTTGATTTGCATCATTAACTTTAAATAAACTCACCATCCTGTCGTAGATTTCCTTGGAGGTGTCTAGATCAGAGATGTAGGCCACCAAGCGCTTGTCGATAGAGTCCCGGATGATCTTCTTTGTTTTGACTTCTCCATTTTTCCATTTGTTCCAGGCAGCAGTAGATGCATTTGATGAAGGCTCAACAATATTGCCTCTTACATGGTCCAGCACTCCTTAATCTTCAAGGGTTAGATCGATAGACATCTTCCATCCATGATAGTCAGCTTTCTCACGGAGCTTGTCTTCGGCAGGAAAGAGTGTTGAGGACCCCATAGTTCTTTTAGGATAGCCTTGCCAATCTTCTCTTCAATGATTGTTCTTGCTCTTGCTCGGGCTTTGTCTTCACCTCAGCTCTGATACCATGTTAAGTTATGGTATGTTCTATGCTTATAACAGTTTACTTCTTTTTCTTATTATATTCCACCGATTAGCAATCACATGTACATAAAGTAAAGTGCAGATAGAACATTAAACGATCGACAGAAAACAAGCCAAGACAAGAGACACAAGATGTGGCGGCTAGCCAGTGACAAACCCCACAATGTGTGGGGAAACCCTTTGATCAAATCTTCTTTTATCTTCAATAATTCAGCAGAGAGAAATAGTACAATAAATCTGATTCATATCAGTAGTAGCAAACCCTAGATCAGTAGCATCAGCATTAGCGGCTTCATTATCAAACTAGGGCAGACCATATCTCACAAACCGACAGTCGGATTGACTTCATTCCACCACCAAAAGTTTTGGCTTCCAGAGGAGGTTCATATGAACCTACAGTGCAGTTCAAATGAGGAGATCTTCTAGGCCACGCAAGTCAATCTTTACTTCTGCAGTTGCAGCTTCAGTTTCAGCAGTTTCCGGCTTCAAACTAGGGCAGTCGATATCTTGCAAACTGTTCATCGGATTGACTTCATTCCACCACCAAAAGTTGCGGCTTTCAAAGGAGGTTCAGATGAACCTACAGCGTAGTTCCAAAGAGGAGATCTTCTAGGCCACGCAATTCAATCTTTACTTCTGCAGTTGCAGCTTCAGTTTCAGCAGTTTACGGCTTCAAACTAGGGTAGTCGATATCTTGCAAACCGTTCGTCGGATTGACTTCATTCCACCACCAAAAGTTGCAGCTTTAAAAGGAGGTTCAGATGAACCTACAGCGCAGTTCCAAAGAGGAGATCTTCTAGGCCACGCAAGTCAATCTTTACTTCTGCAGTTGCAGCTTCAAATTCAACAGCTTCCGGCTTCATATGTGAGAGAGAGAGAGACCCATTTGAGCACAGTAGAGAAGAGACTCATATCTGCGTAGTAGAGAGAGAGAGATGTGATGAGATGAGTGAGTCCAAATGAGGAAAATTCCTCTGATATTTATACACAACGTTGGTGGGTGAATAGATGCGACTGTTGGGCTTCTGAGCCTACATGAGTTGTAGGTCGGCGTGATAATAATTCCATAATCAAAATAAATTCATATCTCCATGAATACTTATCGGAATTGGATGATCTTTATATCAATCCTACACCTCTCAACGAGAGGAATCTAATAAAAATATTATTAGCCATGAATAAGATGACCCATATGAAGTTTTTCCCTGGTTGCCAATTTTAACATTATTCCATAGGTATGTTATTGTTTTATACATTAGGAGTGATTGTTCAGTTCATCTTCCAATGACTGTTCACATTCCTGATTTATTTATTTTACAAATTCCCCAATCATGAAGATTAGGTGTCAACATCTCTGATCAAGGCTGCGCTAGTCATAGCAAAGATTGGAATAGCAAAATAGATGATACTTTATTAATCTGAAAAGGGCAATTACAATATCGATGGCCAGTCCCCCATTTACAGGAATAACCTATCTTTTATACACAGCAAGGGAGAACAACATCTTTCCCCAAAACATGGTAACCGTATACCCAGAAATGTACATTAGTTGGAACAGCACCAACACCAGATAGACCAGATCAGCAAGAGGTCCAAGAATGGTTCAGGGATCTGCGACTCCAGCTGCACGGCCTCCTTATGGCTGGTCGTTGCTATGAATTACGGATCTGTTGCGGGATGCTGAAGCATTGGTTCCTGTTCTCCAGAAGCTATGGTCAAACATACATTTTAGTGCTGCAAATAGGCAAAACCCCGCGACTTTACTTCATTAATAAAATATTCCAATAGACAAGACAGGGGTATTTACCTTCCAGATTTAGCATAGTAAACATGGGTAAATAAGTGAAAAAAGGTCAAAAAGGGTGATGGAAATGCAATAGAAAGATAGCCCGATTTGGTTCCCAACAATCTTCTCCTCACCTACAGAGTTACAGTTGCACTGTCAAGTCAAGCATTCGCCTAATCTGACTCCCAGAGCACCTCTACCCAACAAGTAGATATATCACTACTCCATTTTGGAAAATTCAAAGTACAAGCAACGGCATGATCAACATCTGGTGCCATGCAAGTTTAAGGTGGGCGATAAAACTTGGTTGCATCTAGAGAAAGTACGCCTTACAAGAGCCCATCGGAAGCTCAGACCACTCTGATATGGTCCTTACACCATTACCAAGGTTGTGGGAAACAATGCTTTGGAGCACAACATTCCCCCATTCCTTGGCTTGCATTGAGTTTTCAATGTGGACTGCCCTCAACCATGCCTCCCACCATTACTGGACACATCATAGATTGCAAAACAACTCACTAGGGACCAAGTTCAGCAAAAGTTTCCCCATCTCATGGAGGCACTCAATGCAATGGGGACTATTACTTCCTAAGGGGGGAGGAATGATCCAGGTGTATTTTGGTGGCAACCCACCTATCCCAATTGTACCCCCACAACTATCTCTTTCATTTTTTTCAGTTTCCTTAATTGTAGCACAATTTACTATTTTTGGTATTTTTTCAGGCCCTGGACTTCTGAAGCCATTTTGAGGCCCTAAATGAAATTTTTTGGAAAAACCAAGACCAACATGGGTCACCAACTAAGTTTTCTCACTCAAAAGTTGTAGTCTTCAAATAGATCCTTCTAATGAGGTATTATGTGCGTCAAATAGAAATCGTATGCCAAAGTTACAATCCTGGGAAGTTGATGTACCAATCTACCCAAACGAGGCCCACAATTTAGCTTTTCATCTCCTAGGGTTAGGTTTTGGATGTTTAGGGTTTTCCATTGTTTATAAACAATAAATAGGCCTTCGATCCTCATTGTAACACAATCCAGAGGCATGTAGCTGCCACATCTCTCCTCAGAGATAAGCTCCCATCGCCCGAGCTAGCTTATTTCCATTTCTGTTTGTAAGGATATTTCAGTATTTTACATTAATGAAATGAAGTATTGTTTTTGTTGCATCTCTGTATTTATGGTTATTTCTGTACTTTATTGCTTTCCTGTATAAATCTGAATCAGTGGCATAAGTGCGGTCTGATCTTTCTCTGTTTTTCTTTGCATGTCCCCAACGAGGTCGGGATATAAGGAGTTAGGGCTCAATCTAGTTGAACCTTTGCAATATCAACCTTGCAAATATCAATGACCTCCCATGGCGGATGAAAAGAAATACAAGGGGGCAGGAGATCCTATCAAAATCTTGCTCGAAGAAGCCCTCAAGCAACAAAGGAACACGATGATGGACAACTTTTCCCAAATCCTTTAGCGGCTACCCATGGGCAAAAAATCTACTTCCAGCAGCTACTCTGGAAATGCCACACCCTATACAGTACAAGTTAACTTTGAAATCCCCATATTCGAGGGTTAGATAGATGCAGATGTCATAGATAAATGGTTAAATCTACTAGAAGGGTATTTTTCAGTTCATGATTTTTCCAGCCGGGAAAATATTACTTTCGCTCTTCTCAAAGCAGCCCCCCACGTCAAGAACTGGTGGGAAACCTACTGCTATCAGAAGGATGAAAGTACAAACTCACTGTTTTCAACCGCTCCCACTTGGAATTCATTCCGGGATGCCATCAAGGAGAAGTACTACCCTGTCAGGAGCTATGATGACAAATACATAAAGTGGACCACGCTGCGGCAAGGAAGGGACCAAGATTTGTTGGAGTTCACAAATGTTTTTCATACCCTGTGCACGAAATTGGGCATCAAGGATTCTAAAAAACATTTGGTACTCAAGTACCATGGCTGCCTACATAGATACATCCAAGACGAGATGGAGTTCCTGGACATCTCCTCGCTTGGCACATCATACCACTACGTTGTCAAGATCAAGCAAAGGTTTAAACAGAAGAAGCGAGATTTTGGATTTGTGAATCCGAAGAACAAAGGACAAATCCAAGGCGGTGTTATAGCTCCAAATCTCACTCTTGAGGTTTGTGATGCTGCACTTATGGCCTAGGGCAACCCCTCCTTCTAGACCTAGTCCAAAATTTAAAAAACAATGTTTTATTCCCTATACGCTACATTGCCCTGAGCTAAACGCATGTGTACGCGGGTCTGTGTATACCCAACCCACGTATATGTCTTAAAACACTTAAAAAAATTAAATCTCCTTAATTTCAGGTGGAGATCACGGGTTTCACCTGTTGATTACCTGTTAGTGCCCGTGGCCCAACTGTTCCCAACGAATTCCCAACTAAAAAACTACTTTGGGAGAAGTATAAAAAGGCTTCAATGGGAAGGCCTAACAGGGAGAGAAGAGAGAGAAAGATTACTATGTTGAGATTTCCCTGACCAGGTCTGAAGATCCTAGTGCCTCCTGCACTTCCCCCATTTACAAGAAACCCTTGTTTCCTTGTGTGATGATGTCTTTCTACTACTTGAGATATCATGGAGTAAGTCATGGAAGGATTTTGTTAAAGGCTTGAGACTGGACGAATCTGGAGGATGGTTGCGCTTGGAGCCTGTGAAAGGATGAATCAGGTGAAATTATTCCTTTCTGTACTTTAGTTGTCTATAATAAAGGAAACACTTGTCTTTGTTCCTGGTATAAATCTTCTTCATGTTTATGACATCAATGTTAAGATTCATATATGAATGGTTGCTCTAATTGCATAACTAAATACCTTTCAATATACTATGAAGATGATTTCTTTATTATGTTTAGTCTATATAATGTTGTACTTTCTTGAATTGATTGTTTTGCAGTTTGAAGGAGCAAAAGGAACTCCAAGATAGTTTGGACCCTGGTAGGATCTTCTCAAACGAAGGACCCCCAGGTACGCCTCTCATCGTAGAGTTTGTTTATATTAGCATCATGGCTGTATGGAATGTGTGTTTCTCTATATAGATAACCTCTGATCTGCTAGGGTATCAACCCAAGACCCTAGGGGAACTTATCCCTTAACAGGCGGGGTGACCCAAGACAACCCGTTGAAGCCGCAAGAAAAGAACAACACCACGAAGTCAAAGAAGGACACAAGAAAGTGGTGTGAGTTCCACAAGAGCCCCACTCATAACACAAGTGAGTGTCGGACCAAGCAGTCCCCGGTGGCCGAGTTGAAGGCTTTACAATTAGATGCATGTTCCGACCTTGAGTCAGAACCTAACAAGAGGAATGACAAGGGGAAGTAGATCATTGATGTAGGGCCTAGCGCCACTATTTCCACCACTACAATCCAAAAGAATGAGATCAAAGATCCAGAGGAGGGGGAGCGGCTTTTCCACTCACAGATGTGGATGAAGGGTTCATCACTGAAATTCATTGTTGACAGTGGGACCCAAAAGAACCTCATTTAGCAGTGGTCGTGAAGCAGCTAGCACTACCGACTATACCACACCTGCAACTATACAGCATTAGGTGGATTCACCAAGGACGAGATCTCTAAGTCTACCAGCAGTGCCACCTTCCCTACAACATCAAGCCCTTCACAGATGAGGTGTTGTGTGATGTTGTACCTCTTGATGTTTGTGATGCATTATTAGGCCAACCATACATGTGGAAGCGACATGCTATGTATGAGTCAAGGCCTCACGTTGTTATTATTTCTTTGGGTAATTCATTATACAGGATACCGGAGGTAGCCCCACCTACTGCCAACTCTTTGATCTCTACTAAGAAATGCAGCAAGATCATCTCCTAGACTAGGAAATTCATTTTCTTTCTGGTTAACTCTCAAAGTAAGGGGAAGATCGTAGCCACATCCATTGCCCTTGAGAAGGGCTCCTCCTCACAGTAGAAGTAGTTGGATACAGGCATGAAAGAATATAGGAACATCTTCTCCTCACCCACAGGGGTACAGTTGCACCCATACGGGTACAGTTGCACTGTCAAGTCAAGCATTCGTCTGATCTGACTCCCGGAGCACCTCTACCCAACAGGTCAATATACCACCTCTCCATAGTGAAAATTCCAAGTACAAGCAGTGGCATTATCAACATTGAGTGCCACGCAAGTTTCAGGTGGGCGACAAAACCTGGTTGTATCCGCAGAAAGAACGCCTTACAAGAGCCCATCATAACCTCAAACCACTCCAATATGGTCCTTACACCATTACCAAGGTTGTGGGAAACAATTATTTGGAGCACAACATTCCCCCATTCCTTGGCTTGCACTGAGTGTTCAATGTGGACCGCCCTCGACCATGCCTCCCACCATTACTTGACACATTAGGGATTGCAGAACAACTCACGAGGGACCAAGTTCAGAAGAAGTTTCCCCATCTCATGGAGGCACTCAACGCAATGGGGGGCATTGCTTCCTAAGGGGAGTGGAATGATCTAGGTGGATTTTGTTAGCCACCCACCTATCCCAATTGGACCCCCACAACTATCTCTTTCAGTTTTTTCAGTTTCCTTAATTGTAGCACAATTTACTATTTTTGGCAGTTTTTCGAGTCGTGAACTTCCGAAGCCGTTTTGAGGAAAATCGGGAGAAGCAATGGTCATCAACTAATGTTTCTCACTCAAAAGTTGTAGTCCTCATATAGATATTTCTAAAGAGGTATTGTGTGCGTTAAACAGAGATTGTATGCCAAAGTTACGACCCCGGGAGGTTGATGTACCAATTTACCCAAATGGGGCCCACAGTTTGGTGTTTCATCTCCTAGGGTTAGGTTTTTGGATGTTTAGGATCTTCCATTGTTTTTCAACAATAAATAGGCCTTCAAGCCTCATTGTAACACAGTTCAATGGCATGTAGTTTCCACATCTCTCCTCAGAGATAAGCTACCATCGCCCAAGCTAGTTTATTTCCATTTCCGGTTGTAATCATATCTTAGTATTTTACATTAAATAAATGAAGTATTATTTATGTTGCATCTCTGTATTTATGGTTATTTCTATACTTTATTTCGTTCATGTATAAATCTGGATCAGTGGTATTAGAGCGGTCTGCTCTTTCTCTGTTTGTCTTTGCATGTCCCCAACGAGGTCGGGATATAAGGAGTTAGGGCTTGATCTAGTTAAACCTTTGCAAGATAAGCGTCGCAAATCACGACGACCTCCCATGGCGGATGAAAAGAAAGACGAGGGGGCAAGAGATCCTATCAAAATATTTCTCGAAGAAGCCCTCGAGTGACAAAGGAATGCGATGATCGAAAACTTTTCCCAGATCCTTCAGTGGCTACCCATGGGCAATGCATCTACTTCCAGCAACTACCTTGGAAACGCCACACCCTTTAAGGTACAAGTTAACTTTGAAATCACCATATTCGAGGATGAGATAGATGCAGATGTCGTAGATAAATGGTTAAATCTACTAGAAGGTATTTTTCCGTTCATGATTTTTCCAGCCAGGAAAAGATTACTTTCGCTCTTCTCAAAGCAGCCCCCATGTCAAGGACTGGTGGGAAACCTACTGCGAGCAAAAGGATGAAAGTACAAACTCACTGTTTTCAGTCGCTCCCCTTGGAATTCATTCTGGGATGCCATCAAGGAGCAGTACTACCCTCTCAAGAGATATGATGACAAATACATAAAGTGGACCACATTGCGGCATGGAAGGGACCAAGATATGCCGGAGTTCACCAATGTTTTTCATACCCTGCGCATGAAGTTTGGCATCAAGGATTTTGAGAAACATTTGGTACTAAATTACCGTGGATGCCTACATAGATACATCCACGATGAGATGGAGTTACTGGACATCTCCTCGCTCGGCGCGGCATACCGATATGCTATCAAGATCGAGTAGAAGTTTAAACAAAAGAAGCGAGATTTTGGATCTGCGAATCCAAAGAACAAAGGACAAAGCCGAGGCAGGGTGACCCAAGACAACCTGTCGAAGCTGCAAGAAAAGAACAACACCATGAAGTCAAAGAAGGACATAGGAAATTGGTGTGAGTTCCACAAGAGCCCCACCCAACACAAGTGAGTGTCGGACCAAGCAGTCGTTGGTGGCCGAGTTGAAAGCTTCAGAATCATATGCATGTTTCGACCCTGAGTCCGAACCCGACAAGAGGAATGACAAAGGGAAGCAGATCCTTGATGCGAAGCCCAGCACCACTATTTCCACTGCTATGATCCAAAATAATGATATCAAAGATCTAGAGGACGGGGAGCTTCTTATCTACTCATAGATGTGTGTGAAGGGTTCTCCGTTGTAATTCATTGTTGATAGTGGGAGCCAAAAGAACCTCATTTCAGTAGAGGTCACTCTCAAAGTAAGGGTAAGATCATAGCCACATCCATGGTCGTCGGGAAGGTCTCCTCCACACAGTAGAAGTAGGTGGATATGGTCATGAAAGAATACAGGAACATCTTCTCCTCACCCACAGGGGTGTAATTGCAATGTCAGGTCAAGCATTAGTCTCATCTGACTCCAGGAGCATCTCTACCCAACAAGTCAATATATCACTTCTCCATTATGGAAAATACAAAGTACAAGTAGTGGCATGATCAACATCGGGTGCCACGCAAGTTTCAGGTGGGCTACAAAACTTGGTTGCATCTGCAGAAAGAACACCTTACAAGAGCCCATCAAAAGCTCAGACCACTCTAATATGGTCCTTGCACCATTACCAAGGTTGTGGGAAACAATGCTTTGGAGCACAACATTCCCCCATTCCTTGGCTTGCACCGAGTGTTCAATGTGGACCACCCTCGACCATTCCTCCCACCATTACTTGACACATCATAGATTTCAAAATAGCTCACCATGGACCAAGTTGAGCAGAAGTTTCCCCATCTCATAGAGGCACTCAATGCAATGGGGACCATTGCTTCCTAAGGGGGGAGGAATGATCTAGGTGGATGTTGGTGACCACCCACCTATCCCAATTGGACCCCCACAACTGTCTCTTTCAGTTTTTTCAATTTCCTTAATTGTAGCACAATTTACTATTTTTGGCAGTTTTTTGGGTCCTGAACTTCCAGAGCCGTTTTGAGGCCCTAAACTACGTTTTTTGGGAAAACCAAGAGTAACAAGGGTCATGGACTAATGCTTCTCACTCACAAGTTGTAGTCCTCATATATATATATATATATATATATATATATTTCTAATGAGGCATTGTGCACGTTAAACAGAGATCATATGCCAGACCCCGGGAAGTTGATGTACTAATTTACCCAAACGGGACCCACATTTTGGTGTTTCATCTACTAGGGTTAGGTTTTTGGATTTTTAGGGTTTTCCATTTTTTCTCAACAATAAATAGGCCTTCGAGCCTCATTATAACAAATTTCAGAGGCATGTAGCCACCACATCTCCCCTCAGAGATAAGCTACCATCGCCCGAGCTAGTTTATTTCCATTCCTGTTTGTAAGCATATCTCAGCATTTTACATTAATGAAATGAAGTATTATTTCTACTGCATCTCTGTATTTATGGTTATTTATGTACCTTATTGTGTTCCTATATAAATCCAGAGCAATCGTGGCCGTTAAGTAGGTTGTCAACGTAACTGATTCCACCTACTCTATCTCTATCCATTTTTCCCACTGATCTCTGTGACGTTGGGTCTCATCACCAACTAATGATTTCACTGTGAAAATGTTGTTTTCATGGTTTGACTCCTTAGATTTATTAGCGCATGTTATTTTTTTCGTTTTACTTTTTTCGGACCTTAAGTGTGGATTGTGAATTTGAATTGTTAATATTATTAAAATTATTGGTAAAATTCACTAAAGTTGAATCTAATGGAAACAGTTCTAGAATTTACCAATCAAGGAACCCATTTTAATGGGAATCCTTGTCTTTTTTCTTGATTTGGAAATGTTGTTCCTCCTTATATGGTTATGTTGTCACTTCCCAGATTCACGATAGGTTTACCGGTGTGGTTGTTTTCAACTTCTTTAGTCCCAAATACCCAAACTATTCCATCTCAAACAAGTTCTCCATCTCAACAACACCAACAGTTTGTTGACCCTTTATCTTCTTCACCCACCATGTCTTCTTCCCTTTCTTCTTCTTTTTCTGGTGAGAGTCTTAATGGTAGTAACCAAGTGTTATCGAGAAAACTAGTGTCTATACAGAGGTGCTAGTCCCACTAAGGCTGGTAGCTACCTTAGAAACAAACACACTAAAAACTACTTTCGTTTTCCTTTATGAGAAATAGATAATAGAAGAATAAGGAGACCAACCTCTGTCTTGCGCTTCGTTCCTTGCTCGATTCCTCTCTCTTCTGGTAGGTCTTTACCACTCATTTCCTTGTCTACACAGCTTCAAAGAGTACCTGTAGAATCAAAGCAGCATAACACTATCCAAGAACATAGATCTATTATCATAAACAATATAGGATCAGATGTACATTGACCACACAAATGCATAAATCATCAATCATACAAGAATGTGGAGGAAAACTTGAATAGCTTTATTGATAATCAAGAAAGAGCAAATAGGATTACAACCAATTGTTCTGACCCAGCATCATCCTCTCAGCAAGAAAGCCCTTCTTCACCTCATGAAAAGCTTAGATCACCCAACACTATGATATTGGACCAAGAAACCAACAGCACTTCCTTACAAGATACAAAATTCCAGCCTCTGGATCTCTGGGATGAGGGATGCATATATAGATGTCTGCAAGGGAGGTGAGTCAGCTTTTAAGATTTGATTAGTATCTTCTCTCTGATAGTTCTTGATTCCACTTGGAGATTGATGATCTCTTACTCATCCCTGGTCGAATTCAAAGAGGCAAGTGTCACAGGAGAGGTTTCTGGAAGATTCCATGTTCCTCCACCTTGCGGATGGACCCTGCCATTTTTCCCTTCTCTCCCATCACACCCCATAGAAGGGTTTTTTGACATGCATCGCACCTACTATGTGTATTCAGGTGGGATGCAATGCACTTTGCCAATGGAGCAGGTGAAATGGTCCAGTTTTGACCAGTTCTGAGTAGTTTTTCATGGAGAACTTCTGGGAGATGTTGTAATCAGTTGACCTTGTTCTTTTAGGGGTTAGAACAACACCTTTAGGGACTTAGGAGCCCTTGGTTTATGGACATTTATGCTTGGGGTTGCAGTGCCCAAAAATGTCTATAACAGTTGCCCCCTAAAGCATGAGGTCGTTAATCTTTTGATGTCGGGTGAAATGCTTTATCATGAGGATCCGAAGTTTTTTCGAGCTGGAAGGCGACCTGTAATAAGATATAATACAATACATTATCTTCATATTATTTTCATGATCTAGCTAAGGCGGGCATTCCCATGCTCAGCTTTATAAATTCATTTTCATGTACATAGGACAGACAATCGTCTGAGTGTAGACTGATGATTCTGGTAGAGCCATCATCCCTTAGATTGGATTATTATATGTGCAGCAATGATGTACATTTGATGTCTTTATTTTCCTGAATATATATCGCATCCCAAATGGATGAAACTAGATCCGGGGTCTTCAATCTCGTTCGATCTTCACTCAAAGTACAAGTCGATCCATGTGAGAGATGTTCTGGAGTCGAACATGGAAAGACATTGCCTGATTACCAGCCAATGATGTAAGTTGTTAACAGGCGCGAGAGGAATCACCGATAATGATAATGACCCTCAAGGTACTGCAGTACAATTCACGTGGTGTGAATAAGGGACTTGGCATCGAACACCACACAAAATCTTTCGGTCGAAGGCCATTGATGTAAACCTGTCACCGGAAGTGAGAAACTTGCCATTGAGGCATGCAAACTTCAAAGTACTGAAAGGGTTGTTCCTAGATCAACTTCTTGGATAATGAGCTGATGTCGACAAGAAGCGATCTATCATAGGAGGGTCTTAGTGAATCCCACATCAATGACACAGAACGGAGAAAATGATTTTAATGGAGGTGAAAACGATCTGGTGATATACGGTTTAGGGTGGCGGTCATGAAAGAATGGAGAGAAAATGTATTATAGTGGGTGAGACACAGGTGAATTCTCTGAGTGACTTCTCTTGAACATATCGGCGACACTGACATGATGCATTGATAGCATTAACCCCAAATGTGGATGGTGTGATGGAACCATGGTGATGTGACCAGTGAATGGAACAACCCAACCCGACTCGGATGCGGAGTGAAAGTGTCATGTTCAAGAGCGACTTGCTACCAACAAAGTTTCTTCAAGTTTTCTTCCCAATTTTTTCGCAGTCATTGCTGACCAATACCTCTTTATTTTTGTCAAGCTTGAGGAGGATAACATATGCTTGTTCTATAATTTTCCCTTCGGGCAAACCCATCGCTATGTTTTAACGAGCCTAGCGATAGTGAAACTCATTCTTGTCTGTTATGGACAAGTTTGTCGCTATTAGGTTTTAACGAGTTTAACGACAAAGATAACTCGGTCCTTTTCAATTTTAGAGAGTCTGAAAAGGGACGTAAAGGAAACTCCAAAAATCCTTTTTCGTCATCTAATCCCTTAAGTCCGAAAAAGTATAAAATAATACAAAAGGGATGAATTTTCGGTAATTTTAACGAGCCGAACAAAACAAGCGCTCGATCTTTTTGTGTAATAATCCCTCAGGTCCAAAAAGATTAAAATCTAAAGGAGGGATAGCACTTCTGGTCACTTTAACGAGCTGGAGAGGCCAATGGCTCGACAATCTTTTCATATTTTACGAGTCAGTTGAAAAGAGCTTAAAGGAGACTCGTTTTTTGAGGAACGAGTGATAGATTCGGGTAGCAGCTGATTCCAGGTAAGGTTTGGAATTTTCCAATCACGGAAGTGTCACAAGGATGGCTAACAAGATCACTCTTCGCAGCTGTTCCTCAAAAGGGGTAAACAATCAAGTGGAGGTGAATGATCAGCCAATACAGAGTGGAGGTGATGATGAGAACACGACCAAGGCTTCAAAGGCTGAAGTAATACATTCACAATGGTTATTTACCGGAAATTGGTTCATTTTTTAATGAGCTTAAATGCTGGGGGAAACACTTGCTCATTGCTTATGTTTATTTTTTAACGAGCTTGAATTCCGCGTTAAAACTGCTCGATATAACGATCATTTCTTGACTTTACCATTAATGACTTTGTTCCTTCAAAGGTTGTGCTGCATGCTCAATTGCTTCATCAAACTAGTTAGAAATGAACAATACATGTTTGGAAAATGAGTTAAGACACTAATATTTTACTTGAATTACGTAAAAAGTAATTTAAAAGTGCTTTTACCCCTCATTTTACCATTTCATTTGAACTTTGGTCTGTTGGAGCCTTGGAGGTGCTTTCCCCCTTGATTTTCACCAGCTGATTCCGGGAGATTCTGTGGACGATTTTTGGCACCGTCTAGACCAGGTAGGAGCTAAACCTGAGCTCTTTCATTTCATCCTTTCCATTTTTCATTCTAAGCCTGATTTCTGGTTTTTCTGAGCCTCTAGGGTTTGAAAAACTCGCTCTAGCTCCATCGCACCCTTTCTATGTCGAAAGGTGCGTTGCATGTTGGCCTACCACTAGACAGTTGGCATGCAACGCACCCAGAACACTACTGGGGGTGCGATGAGCGCAAGGAGGGAAATTTGTGCACAGTTTTCAATGGAAATTTTTGCCTGTTTCTCACCAAATCAAGATCTAACTCTTCTCTTGTTTGTTTTCAAATATTTATTGGATCAAAATGCCTATTACATGGTGAGAACATGAGCATGAAGAAGAGTACATGCTTGCTTTACATGATCCGGTTACGGTAAATGCATTGCGGAACTATGGCCTGTTCAAGTTTTTCCGCATCTCTAGCATGAGGCAACAAATCAACTTGTTGCAGTATTTTCTCGATGCCTAGGACCCTACCAGCCAGGTGTTCCAGATTAGGGGCAAATCCATCCCCTTGACTATCGTGGACGTCTATTCTTTGATCGGCTTATCGAGGCGGGGTGCCCCTATCTCCTTATCAGGTTCGGCCCGTGGGGGTGAATCTGTGAGAGATTACATTCGCAGGTATTGCAAAGAGGGATCTCAACCGAGTAAAGACAGCAAGATCATCATTCGAGATGTCACTGACAGGTCCCTGAGGACCATTCTGTTCACCTTTGGTAGTGCGGCTCTTCATGTGGCCAACCGGTCTTATATGCAGTATGCCTTAGAATGCCTCGAACCGAAGGTGTTCAACTGGTGTGATGCAGTACTCTTTGTGATGAAAGAACAGTTGACCAAGGTGAAAAACGGAAGATTTAATAACTTTGGATATGGTTCTATTTTAACCGCCTTTGCCTTGGAAAAGATCCCGCTAATGCAGCCGCAGTATATTTCACTTGGTTTACCTCCACCGACTGAACCACGGATGCAGAGATGGGTCGACCATATGTCTAGACATGCTGGTCAGTCTCAGGTTTCCTTTTCTGATACCTTCTTCGGGTGGTTCGATCGTCAGGAGATGGTTTTTTTCGAGTATCCATATGCTGGTATGGACTTTGGGGTGACCCGGATTTGGTACTGCCGGCTGGTGAGCAGTGGGGTGCCATTGGTAAATTCTTTGACCATATTTCTATTTATCGTTTCTCTTTATAATGTCCTTGTGATTTATTCTGTCAAGACTAATCAGAACTCATGCGCTCATGCAGATTTTGGTCCCGTTCGGCCAGTAGTACGCCTGAGAGTGCCAGCTGCCGCTCTAGCAGGAGAGGTTGTGGGAAGGGCTATCCTTCGAGACCTTCATGTGGCCGAGACTCTTTCAGCATTACAGGATCAGGTCGAGGGCCTCACTCTCAGTATTCCAGATGTGAGGACTGATGAGCTACCTCTAAGGTTGCAGCGACATACTACTGGCGTGCCAAGTCGATGGACTAGGCTTTTACACATGATTGCACAGGCAGTGACTTGTTATCACCAGCATCATTAGACTAGGGTGCCCCATAGCATTTTGAGTTTTGGGTCATTTGACCAATTTTTTCTTGGTTACAGAACATAATGTGTAAACCATAAACAATTATATATATATTTTTAATTTTCGGAGTTTTATTTTGGTTAAGTTACATGATCTGAATGCAAATATTGATGAAATGCTTCTTTTTATAAATGGTGCAAATGTCTATCTAACACATAATTTTCCAATGAGTCAGTTAATGTGTTTAAGCTTATGGAAATATGTTGATATTGAATAAAATCAAATTTCCTTTCCAAAATCTTGACCCTTAGGAACATGCGATAGATAGTTGGATTTCGGATAGAGTAGATACCAATGAGTTGTAGTATGACGAGCTGTGAGTCTAGCCTGACGACAAGTCGGCGTATGCCATGTGTGATGGCATCAGAGAGAAGTTCTATCAACGCGCTATATTCAGCGATGTTATTCGTTGATCGACCAATACATACCCCTCTGAAACTTACTAACTCGCCGCTTGGATCAAAAATGGCCCAGGCACAGAAGATAGGTTCCGTGAACTACGACTTGCTCCGTCGGCATATCCAACAAAAGATTCCAATAGGTTCGACATCTGCGACAAATGTAAAAAGTGGATTTACTTGACCAAAACGATTACCCTTAGCGAAAACAAAAATGTAACAAAAGCATATAGGTTACCACACTGAATCATGCATAGTAACGCTTAAGGTACAACCCGTTATGGGGTTGCGCCAGTGGAATTCCGTCGTAATCCATTAACTCGTAGGCTCCTTTTGCTAATATATGTTTAACAATATAGGGGCCCATCCATAAAGACTTGAATTTACCTGCTCCCAATTTATCGGATTCTTGGTCATAAAGTAAGACCAGGTCACCTTCTGAGAAGACACGGGGTTTGACATTCTTGTCGAACTATGCCTTGACTCGTTTCTTATGGGCTTCGTTAGCCAAAGCGGCATCACGATGGGTTTCATCCAATTGGATTAGTTCCAAGAAACGAGCCTCCTCTTCTGAAGTTCCGGGGAGAAGGTCGATTGCGAGTTTGAGGGACGAGATTTCACACTGAACTGGTAAGATTGCTTCTAGGCCATACACCAGTTGGAAGGGTGTAAACCTGGTTGCATTCCTTACCGATGTTCGGTATGCCCACAAGGCCGAGTACAGGATCAGGTGCCAACTCCTTTTGTGGACTCCAATCATCCTTTGCAGCATGCGCTTTAGGACTTTGTTGATTGCTTCAACTTGTCCGTTGGCCTACGGGTAGTATGGAGTAGAGCTATCGTAAGACAACCCTAATTTGGCAGCTAATTCGGCCATCATGTGATTGCAAAAATGCGATCCATGATCTGTGACTATATCCTATGGAACGCCGAATCTGGCGACTACATGATTGAAAAATAAAAGGGCAGTTGTTTCACCAGTGTAATATAATGTGGGCATCACCTCGGCCCATTTAGTAAAATAGTCCACTGCGACTATGATATACCCATGCCCCCCGGTCGAGGTGGGGTTACATGTCATGAAATCAATGCCCCATTTGGTGAATGGCCCAACAGCAACTATTGGCTGCAGAGGTGTGGGTGGTCTTCTAGTTTTGCTATCGAAAATTTGACAGGCATGGCAACTTCTAACTGTGGTTATGCAATCTTTGAACATTGTTGGCCAGAAATATCCTGCTCGTAAAAATTTTTGCGCCGTAGCGTAACCAGATTGATGCCCCCCACACGCACCTGAATGGCAATCATTCAGGACTTTTTTAGCTTCCTCATGGGTGAGGCACCTCCTCAGAACTGTATCGATGCCACGATGGTAAAGTGTATCACCGACGATCATGTAGTCTTTTGATTGGTATCGAATACGTTTTTGTTCGGAGTGGGAGGTATTAGGCCTATATTTTTGGGTTTGGAGATAGATGATTATATCTCCATACCACGGATTGCTTTAAGATATCAGAAACAAAGATTCATCCACGATTGTTTCATCTGATGTTTCATCGTTGGACGACAATGGGAGATCGCATAGTAATTCTGCGAAAACCAGGGCTTTCTTTGATTTTGATTTTACAAATTCCAGATCAAACTCTTGTAGAATTGCTATCCATTTTGAATATTTGCCCCCCAGCAACTGTCGCGACAATATATAAGTCATGGGGTTGCAATCTGATAGAATGGTAGTTTTTCGAAAGAGGACATAGTGTCGAAATCTCTGTATCGCTTGAACAGCTGCGAGTGCCAGCTTTTCAACATAGGAATATTTGTTTTCTGTATCATTTAAGTTCCTACTTAAATAATATATAGGATGTTCAATTCTGTTTTCTTATTGAACTAAAACCATTGCGATGGTTGTATCCGCTGTAGCCAGATACAGGTTAAAGTCTTTTTTATAATCAGGAGCATACATTAATGATACTTTCATTAGGGATTCTTTTAACGCATCAAAGGAGGCTTGTGCAACCTGATCCCAGACGAAGGGCACTTCCTTTTTTAATAGATGTGTATAACCTTTAGCAAGTTCGGCGTAATTCAGAATGAACCTCCTCAGAAAGTTTGCTTTCCCTTAGAGTTTCTGAATCTGAATCAAATTTGAAGGTGGAGGAAAATTTATGATTGCCTGAACCTTACATGGGTTGAGACGAATCCCGTCCTTTGAGACTAAAAAGCCAAGTAAATGACCAGAACTGACATAGAACACACATTTGTGTGGATTGAGTCGTATCTTGTAGTGTCGGCAACATAGAAATATCACTCTCAAATGTTGCAGATGATCGGTCCGCTTTCGCGAATGAGCCGGAAGGTCGTCGAGATATGGTTGAACGATGTTTTTGATGTCATGGAATGCATAATTCATTGCCCTCTGAAATTTTTCCCCTGCGTTCTTTAACCAAAGGGTAATTTGCAATATGCAAATGTGCCCCACGGACAAATAAATGCAGTCTTTGACTGGTCCTGTGGGCGGATATTTATTTGATTATACCGGGAGAATCCATCCATGAATGAAAAGATTTCGCATCCGGCACATTCATCAATTATCTTGTCAATAAAGGGTGTAGGGTAGTTGTCTTTTGGACAAGCTTGATTTACATCCCTATAATCGACGCACACTCTAATCGTTCCTTGTTTTTTCATAACAGGAACAATGATCGATACCCAATCGGTTAGAGGAACTGGGTAAATGAAACTAGCATGGAGAAGCTTTTCAACTTCTGCCTTGATGGCAGAGGCTTTATTGGGGTGCACCTGCTGTAGCCGTTGTCGTACTGGTTTGACATCTGGATACATCTTGATTTCGTGTTCAACTATACTCGAGTCAATGCCTGGAATTTCATCATATGACCAAGCAAAGACATCTCTGAATTCGCGAAAAAGAGCGTTGTATATTTCTAGTTCTGAAGGAGAACAACATTTTCCAACATAAATATTCTCTACAACATCTGTTTTGGTCGAGATATTTATGGCGATAGTCTCTTCAATGTTGGACAAATTTCGCTCGGAATCCACCGTGTTTACAGTATTTGATAGGAAATCAAAAACTGAAGGATGATGGTCATCAGGAGTATCTTCTTTACAATCTGGAAGATGGGAACGATGGTGGTAATCTTCCCATGGTGCCCCTTCAATTACCATTGGTTGAACAATTCCTTCGTCGGTGTAATGCACTTGTGACCAAGGATCTGAAGGGGTGCCATATTCCTTAGACCTATCTATCCACACACTTGATGAGCATTGATTTGGGTCTGCCTCCCATGCCGAAAACAGTGATTGCTACAATATTTCTATTGGGCTTGGAGGCAATACCTGCGTATGATCCACGTTTATATCATTTTCTGAGATCTTTTGAATCGAATATATCATGTTGCAGGTTCCTACCGCCGCTACTTCTGCCAAATTGATTAGAGGCAGAAGGGAAAAAGTCCCCATTAATATAGGGTATTTAGTAGGCCTACTCCGATATTTTGAAGCGTATGGGGGCTTCCATGGATCATTGGAATGCTTCCCGTAACTTGGGAACTATTCGGGAGAAATGTTTCTTGGTCGACGATCATAATTCCTCCTTGAAAATGAAATGCAATCTTTCTAAAGTAGGTCAACACAAATGCAACCATAGCATATATCCATGGTCTTCCCAGTAGAATGTTGTAATCGAGGTTTCCGTCGATTACTTCAACATCTATTTCTATTGTTTTCCCTCCTAGTTCAACTTGCAAGTTACTTAGAATACCGTATGGGGTATACGTTCGTCCGTCAAATGCTTTTAATGTTGTTGAAGATCGCGACAAGTTTGGCGATCCTAAAGTTTTCCAGCAACTCATCGACATAATACATGTAGATGCCCCCTCATCAATAATTGTTCGATGAACAGTTTTGTTGAGGGCTTTCACTTGAATGAGGAAAGCTAGTTGAGCTAGTAACTGAGGATCGCATCCTTTATGATTAAAGGACACAAGATTAGAATCCTTTTGGTCTATCCCACCGATAGCTAATAATAAAGACTGCTTTTGGGATGGGCAATTTTGCAGTACCTCAAGTGTCGACATAGCGGATGGCGATTGGGCCAGATCTTCCACTATATTATAATGTTGTGATGCTCTGGCACGAGGATTAAATGTCAACTTGTGTACTACCCCCTTTGGCGGTTTTATTGTTAGTTATAGAATGATAGGTGGCGCAACTTATGTCGAAGTTGTTGTCAAACTACTAGGTTGATCTTTATCCTTGTTGTTTGACAGTTGTGGATTCCCATAATCTTTGTTCCTTGTTGATATCAGAGCATCATTTTGTTGTTTCGAAACCGACAACATCAGTACTTGGGATGGGGAAGCATTTTCACTAGCAACCAGATTTGTTCCTGGATTTGGAAACGGATCAGTCAATACGGCCGAGGTTTTTGAATTCTTGAAGAATCTTTTAAGCTTAGCCTTATGTGGACAATCTCTTGTCCAATGATCCTCATCACATATTATAAATGGATTTTTTGGTTTCCTATCTCCAGGAGGGTTTGCAGAAGATTTTTCAAGTGATGATTCCTCCTGTTTCTTCTTCTTCCCTTTTTTTTTCTTCTTGCCTCCCGGTTGCTTGGTTTCTTTGCCTTTATCTGTCAAGACGACATTTACTTCCGAGGCCAGAAGTTCTTCTTTTGCATTTTGACTGGAAATCTTACGGACCTTTTTAGATGTAGCCTTTGTCGATTTCGTGTCTGTCGTACCAATCACGCCATCGGCGGAATGAGAGTTATTGTTCGATTTAGGAGGAGGGGGGACGGAAAATTCCGATCTGGGAGCGTCAGGGATTTTATCGTAGAGCGTGCCAGACTGAGTATAAATCAAGTCTAAATATTGCACACGAGCAATAACTTGCTCTTCAGTGACGACTCCTCCTTTTGCCACATCTTTTGTAATGGAAGGTAATAAACACTTAATAAACCATTCGGCTAAAAGCTGATCAGGAACATACGTTTTTACCATTCTATGACGACGTCGCCACTCATGAATATGATCGGATATGTGAGTGGTCGTTGTTTGCTTGAAATTGGTAAGAAGTTTTGTTCCCATTTCGTACCTTATCGGTAACTGAAAATGGGGTAAAAAGGTTGTGGCTAGGGTACTGAAGTTGTCAAACAAAGCTCTGGTTAACTCATATACCATTTTGCTGCCGGACCAGTTAACGTCCTCTGAAAAAGGCGAAGCCTAATCGAATCATCATTTAGGGTGTTTGATGAACACCACAGATGAAATGCCATCACATGATTCAACGGGTCTTCACCCAGATTTCCATTAAATTTAGGAATATCTTACGGAAGTTTATGCGGAATCGCTGGCCACCAAGGGGCGTAAGAAATTGGATCATTTGTTAACCTATTTAGATCTGGTAACTCCAAAGTTGCCACGAAGGGTAACTGTTGATTCAGGTTTGGCGAAGCATACCCAGGATATGACGGAATTGCTTGAGCAGTTGGTCTTTGCATACCAGCATAATGCATTTGATGCTGGTAAATTTGGTAAGGTTGATGGGCATAACCATTGTAGAACGGTTGATTTTGACCTTTTTGAATATATGGCTGCCCACTATTTGCAAATATTTGTTGCTCAGATCCTTGGTATACTTGTTGGAATTGCGGTTGTTGGTATTTCACCAGCCATGGTTGTGAAGCCATGTGTTGTTGTCCAATACTGACTGTTTGACCAAGATGAGGGGTAATTGTACCTGTTTGGGCCTGTGTCATTCCACTAGTTGGCGATTGTGGTTGAGTCATAGGGACAAGAGGTTGTTGCATTACCACCTGAGAAAATTGAGGTTGGCATACAACAGGCAATGCTTGTACTTGTGACACCGTCACAATAGCTGGCGTAGTCGGTGTATTTGACATAGGTAAGCATTGTTGCATCGAATATACAACTCTTGGTTGTTGAGGCAGTATCGGCACCCAACTGCTAGATGTAATTCTAGCATAACCTGAATTTTTTTGTGAACTCTCGTATGGTTGTCCTCCTGGAGGAGACAATGAAAGGGTATACTGCCCCCCATACAGTGGTAATCCAGTACTTAAAGGAATTGTTTTCCCTTGAGGACCAGACTGCCGAAATTGACACCCTGAAGGATCAATTTGCTGAGACTCAACATAAGAGTTCCCGGATACTATTCCGGATGAACAAACAGGAACAGACCATACTGTCAAAATAGCCCCTGAGTGGGCCCCGTCTAGCGATTGAGATCTAGTTCGGATAGTTGGTATGCCAGCGAACATTGTTGGAGTGATAGCAGGTGGTGGGCTCCAGTATTGTAGCAATAATGCTACAACTCCTGGAACTCCCTTCTTTAATTTTATCAACCCGGTAGTTCGTAACAAACTTGGAAGCGACGGTGCTGTATGCACAAGTACTAGCTCTTGTCGCAGCTATCACTTGGTCAGCTGGCACAAGTCCACTAGGAGCTTAAGCCAACTTCTATGAGCTCTTAGAAGAATCTTTTTAATTCATGGATGAAAGCTAACTCGAAGGAAGCTAATCTAATTGCAAAAAGAAACTGAAAGCCAAAAAGAAACGCAAACCCTAGCAAACCATAATTCTACCAGCTAGTCCTACTGATGCAAAGATGAGAATGCAAACTACTGAAAGAGATGCCATTACTTCTATGAAGGTAAGATACATGTGTCTAGACTACCTCTACCTGAAGAAAACATTTTTTTTGTATTTTTGATTAAGTTGTTGGAATTATCATGCATGTGCTTTTAACTATTTTTGACTATGCAGAGGTGGATCAAGGAGGAGAAATGCTTGGAAGAGGTCGGGAAGGTTCAGAGAGGGTCTAAGGAGTCCCCAACACCCTTCCAGAGAGTTTCACAGAGTTTGGCTATCAAGAAACCTCATTCGTGAGCTTCTACAGGAAGTCTACAGGGGTTCTACAGGATGTTTAGGATTTCTACAGGATGTTCTGTAATTTTTCTACAGGATGTTCAGAAATGGGGTTTTGAAGCATGGATGGAGGAAAAATGGTGGAGGAATGAGTATGGAGGTGAAATAGGGGTGTAGGGGAGTTCAAGACTTGGAGGATGGAGTTGAGGAGTGGCGTAGATGGTGAGATTTGTTCAAGGAGGGATGAAATGATGTTGCACAAGAAGATGAGAATCATGGAAAAGTAAGCGAATGAGGCAAATGTAAGGTAAGGGTTCTGAGTGAAGGGTGAAGCAGGTAGGTTGGATGGAGTATGGGCAGGTAAGGAAGGATAACAGGTACTCTGCAAGCGGTTTTTCAAACTGAACAAACAAACACTTATAAAACCTATGACCTAGTTACTTCACTCTAATCTGACCTAATAGCAAAAGGAAATGAACAGAAGTTTATTCAAAATGAAATACGTGAAATAACTATGCAACTAAGCAAGCATAAATTGAAGCATGCAATCAAAACTAATATCAAGTTCGACAACTAAAAATCCAACACTACAATTGCATGGTGAAGCAAAAAATGTGTTTTTGTGGGCAGCAAGGTTATATTGGTCCCAGCTCATGATTCCACTGAAGGGGAGGTGAGATCCAAAGTACTTGGTAGCCTTTTTCTGAATATATTCCCTGTGATTAACCTATCAAGTAAATCTGAACATGAAGAACCTTTTTAATCATCAAAAGCAACCTAAATAACAACACAATATTTAAATCTAAATAGCAGATTTTATTCTAAGAATGCAGCAAAAACACATAAAGATAATCAAAGGAGGTATTGGGCGCTCGAGATGGGCCCAACCCCAAGAGCTATAGCCTCCTAAGAGAGATTTAGAGTTGTTGAAAAGCTGGATTCATCTTTATTGAGCAATAAAAGAAGAGTTACATCAAAATTGTCCACAAGGAGAACTTGAAAATGAGCTGAAAGCAAAGCTAATCTATTGCCTAAAAATCGAAATACGAACTAGCTAACTTCTGCCTACAAAATGACTAACCATTTGCTACAAAATGACTAACCACTAGCTACAAAATGACTGACCACTAGCTAACCAAAATGAGGCCCTAAGCCTTCTTATTTATACAAATTGAGGACCCCAATAGTCCTCCTAAACTTTAGGGATTCGGCTGCCCAAAACTTGTAGTTAACAGCAGTCCTACTTGACTTGCTTGGCTTCCCTTGTGTTAATTGATTTGGTGGCCCTTGAACTCCGAGCTAATGGTGGAGAATTCGAGGTAAGGGCCCATAAATGAAGGGGACACCTTCCTACAAATCCTCTCCCTTGTTCTCCCACGAATTTGGCTGCCAAGTGCTCATTAAAACCTTCAATTTTGTCTCCAAATTGACCAAAAAGGCTACACAAAGCACCCATTAGACTTGTTGGCATAATGACTAACCCAATTCACTCTATTAGCATAAATATAATTAAAAACATGCAATAAACTAATGAGAATGGTGGATTAAGTCGAATTAGGAGGTTGAATGAGCCCAAATAATCATCCATTTTTGGGGCTCATCATCACCCCCCTACTGAAAGTGTTGCTCATCCTCTGAGAAACCAATCTATCTCCTCATCTTTGATGGCCTTGGTGGCCTCCCTATCATGCCAAGCTTCTGAAGTGATGTCCTCTTCTCTGTCATGAAACCATGCTTCTCTCTTTGCTTCTTCCCACTGCCTGTGCTTCTTTTCCTAGAGAATTCTCAACTTCCTGTAGAACTGTCTCAGCATCCTGTAGAACTGTCTTTGAGTCCATTATCTGAATTCTCTCTCTTCCAGTGAAGGTTTTTGGCTTCCTCATTCATAGGTGATGGACATCCTTGAAGGAGGCCCCTCCTTTTGTTTAGCTTGTGTGTCCTCAATGACAATTTGCTTCCTTGACTGTGGTTTGGGGTCTGCCAATTCTTATCTGCATGCCCTTTCTTGCCTTAAAATATAGTGGAAGCTCCCTCTTTCACTTCTCCTTTGGCTTGGGAGAGGTACTTAGGGCGGCCAACACAGCTGCTGCCTCCCTAGCTAGGATTTCGGCCGAGTTCTCCTTCTGCTTCCCTTTTTCAGGACTTCCTGTAGAAAGTCCTGTAGCTAATTTCTGGCTTCCTGTAGAAACAGTTCTCTGTCTTCCTGTAGAAACAGTCTGCTGGCTTCCTGTAGAACCAATTTTCTCTGATTTGGCTTGCTTGGCTGGGGGTGCCTTCTCCTTGACCTGTGCTGTGGTTGCCTTGGGTGTATCCCTACTTGTTTGGCCTTTTTCAGTCTTCTCTGCCCGGGTTTGCAACCGCTTCTCCTTTGGCATTTGTGTCTTTATTTCACCCGCTTGCCTCAACAGCTTGTCCTTTTCTTGCTTTTCCTGTGGCTTCTCCTGTGATTTTTCCTGTGATGGTCTGCCCTGGGTTTTCTTAACCTTAGCTTTCTTCCCCTTTGTTTTCTTCTCTGCCTCGATGTGCTCCTTGTCCTCGCTGTTGGATGAGGTGAATTCTTCGGCCAGAGTCTGGATGTCATCACCCTTGGACATATTGTGGAAAACCTCCCAAGAAATAGGGACAATATAAGTATGGAGGGAATCTTCTACAAGGAGCTTGATAAGCCCATGATGGGCCAGCTGGTCTGGTGTTCCCTCCTTCAGTTTCGTGCTACACTCAACCAATGACTATAGGAGGAAGTATGGAATGCTCAATTTTTGTTTTGAGGGCAAATCCATCGTGTGCCTGAGCTCTGTTAACAAGTGGAAGTGATAACCATACACAATGCTAAATTGCCCCTCATAGGCAATATACTTCATAATTTGAAGGCTGACTTCACTCCAAAATGGTTGTAGGCTAGCTCTCCAGATCCCATTTTTATCCTCTGAATACTGCTCTTCTGGTAGGAAGAATTCCTTTTTGGCTTCTGCAGGGACCTAAGGAACTCCTTTGTGATTTCATCATCGTAACCTTGAATTTTATCACAGAAGGTCATCGACTTTGCACAGGTAAATAGGCCTACCACCTCAGGAGTTTCTCTCAACTTCTTGGAGTCCGAGGGTTCCTTTCTGATAAACCCTTCAGGCATGGTGAAAATACCCTATTTTTGGCTTGATCTCTGGTTAAGGTGGAAATTCGTATGTGGTTTTCCTCCTTGGTACTTAGGACAGGGTTTCATCACTGTGTACCTCTCCTCTCACCAATTCTCGGGTTATAATACTGTTGTTGCCCCAAAACTCGACTGATCAACAAGAATTAAGCTCTCACAGACAGAGTGTAGAGCTAGTTTTTACACCAACCATGTAATAGTCGCAAAACAGAGATTGGATATGTGCACAGGTGAGCATTACAGCGGTTTGTCTTTTAAAATGGGGAGAGTTTTCTTGGCAGGAACCATGGAGGTGAATATGATGCAACACCATTCAAAAGAAATTCTATGTATTATATCGGCAAACCACCGTTCTTGACCCAGAGGCAGACTGGTTCCAATTTTCCCCGCTTCAAACAAGCTAATTCACCACCTTTTAAAATTTCATGCATGGGAATGGTATTTTTGAGCCTACCTTTCTTCAAGCTTCAAACTGGATGAAGAAAAACTTGGGCTTCTCTGCTCTGGAAGACTCTGCTGTACTTTCCTGTAAAACGTCTTCCTGTAGAATGCTAGCCAGATTCTGTAGGATGTCTCTGCGCCTCTGCACGATCTTGGTATGCAGGAGAATTTTGAACAGGCCAAAAAAATCAGTGAAGGATGATAGGTTAACCGATTGTGGGAGCAGAGAATGCATCCTTCAGCTAAGAATGTTGCAAGTGCAAATTAATCAGCGGGTGGTGAGAGTCAGCCGAGCATTTTTAATTATGGCATGATTTGTGGTGAGGTGGCAAAGACGTGCGTTGGCCCATGCAAACTGTTGGTCCCCTGCAGTGCTTAACTATTTGTTCTCTACCTGTAATCTCGTCCATCAATCACGCTGAAGTTTAACTATCCATCACTACCTGTTTTCTGATTCCCTCCTGAGATGGCTGAGCGCACGTGTCTCATTCACCCACGGAGTGCTATTGAACTGGCTGACGGTGGTCAGTTAGCTAGCCACCGATTTTTTTAATCCCGACCATCTCATTGCTCATGCAGTTTCTAAATTACATTCATGCAATTAGAGGAATGAGTTTCAGTCACGTACCTGGAAGTCAAATGGTTGTTGTGATGTGCTATGGCCTGTCATTGTTGCATGCACTAGTTTCTGTGGTTGCATGAGGTCTTGGTGGCTAATTTTTTTGGTTGTTTTCCTTGTGCAGGTGTCCTCTGACAAGATCTAAGCTACAAGCATTTGTTTCCACGTTCAAATCTGCAACTTCAAGCTGCTTCTGCTGAATTTCTCAGGACGGAACTTGTTTTCGCCATTGCTCCCAAACGGTAAACCGGATTTATCTGAAACTTGCTGAGCACGTTCCTATCATCATTATGCACCTCCCATAGCAAAATTGTGATCAATGGATGCACAGATTTCGAGAAAAATGGAAAATGGCTGAAGATGTCAGAGATCAATTTCTCGAAAACCATGCATCGGAATTGGTTGAAACTGCTTGAGTAGGCTATTATCACCTATGTGCATCTCCCCATGGAACAGGTTTTACAATGGATGCATGGATATGGAGAAAATGCAAAAATGGCTGATGGTGATGGAGGCTTTTATCTTGGAAACCGTGCACCGGAATTGGCTGAAACTGCTCAGGCATGTTGCCATCACCCCTGTACAATTCCCCGTAAAATGGTTTTTCAAATGGATCCATGGTTTTCAAGTTATGGAAGAAACAAATTCTCTTCTAGGTATTTTTGCTTCAAGGCATTTTGCAGTTTTGTTGCATGGTAAGAAAAACTGATCTTGGGTTGTGATGCAGGCATGGAGATGATGGAGGAGGAGTTTGAAAAGTGCAGGAGGACTTATGAACCCTTGAGGAAGCTACCATGTTCGCCAAACCACCTTTTTGAAATCCATTTCTAGCTTCCTACAATTTCTACAGGAACATCCTGTAGAAGCACAATGAAGAAGCACAATGAGGTGGAAAAGATGATGGAAAAGGGTGAGGAATGGGAACATGGATGCTTGCAGGCATAACCAATGGATTCCAAGTTTTAGATCCCCTTCCAAAATCGAATCTGGCTCGCTTGAAGGTTCTACAGGATGTTTCCTGTAGAAATACAGAACTTCCTGTAGAAGCCACAAAAATTCCTTTTTCTTTGTTTTGAGTGATCCTCCTGACCTGCAATGTCATTGCTGCAACCTGAGATTATTCAATGGAAATTAGATTTATTTTTCTTTTTCTTTTTTTCTCTTTTTTTTTGAAAAACAACTAGGGCGTCTCATGGAGGTTTTCACCCTAATTGTCTGCCCTGGGTGCCTCCAAGGGAGGTTTTCACCCAGAGATCTTATTCTCTTTTCTCTTTTTTCCCAACCCATTGACTGCCTCATGGAGGTTTTCAATCAATGAGCCAATCTAAGGCACCTCCGAGGAGGTTTTCACCTTAGATTTTTATTTTCTTCTTATTTTCATTTTTTTCTCTTTTTTCTACCCTACCCTACTTGAAAAACAAAATTCTTTTCAAGTATAAGAATACTTCCAATGGAGCCATGTGCACATCAATATTAGAGACAAGATGATGTGAAGGCTCGAAATGCATGCTTTGACAGCTATCCAGATTTCAGAGACAAAATGATCTGACTTTGAAGGGATCAAACATAGCTGAGGAAGAGAGTACTGCTGCAACTTAGTGACTGTCTGGAACCATGTCTCAATATAGCTTTGATATCCTTGGTCCTTTTGCTGATTTGGATCATTCTTCATGTCACCTCCTATCATGACCTTCTCATCTTCCTCTTTTTGTTGATCTTTCTCTTGAATACATGGAAGATTTGATGGTAACCATGAAGGATCTTTCTTTATCTCTGCTTCTGATGTCTTCTCTTCATCAAGTAAAACCCATGGTTCTTTGATTTCCTCTTCTGAATCTTCTTTTGCCTGATGTGGTCCTTCAATGCTTTCAATATAGTCTCTTTTTTGCAATACTCTTCCTGAGCTATGGTGAAGATCATTGAGCTCAAGAGCAGTTGTTTGGACATGTTGTGCCTCAGCTTTTCAATTGGGTTGAGCTGCTCCATGGTATGGTTTTGGAAATGGTGGTATGGGTAGTTGAGTGGAGGTGTGTATTTGAGATCGATGTGGATGGGGTTGTGGTTGGGTAGGAATTTGGGGTTGCCTTGGTGGAGAAGGAGGCGATGGTTGCGGTTGAGCAGGTGGTGGAGGAAAATGAGCAGGGTGAGAGTTGTACTGGGGCCTCCACCCCTGATGAGGTGCATTCCACTGAGGTTGTGGCTGAGCATAAGAGTGAAACGAATGAGCAACTGGTTGGGCATAATATGGATCTGTGAAGGAACAAGGAGGAGGTGTGAACCAGGAAGGATGAGCAGGGGGACCCCAAGAAGGCATGAAAGTGGCTTGATAGGGGTCATAATAGGTCTCGGATGTCCCTTGCAGTTCCTGCTGATAAGATCTATGTTCATGTGGCCTCCCTTGGTTCATATAGTATAGTGATTCAGTGGCTCCTTTTGCCCTCTGATATGCAGCTTTGATTCCGGGCAAGGAAGGGAACTGATCTGTAGGATGGTCTTTTTCACAGACAAAACACACTTCTATGGAGTGCAATGGACATTCATTCCTAGGATGCTTTCTAGTGCACCTGGGACAAAAGATGGCCAAAGCCCTCTTGGCTTCTTCTTGCTTCTTTTGGATCCACAGGGTATCCAATTGCATGGCAAGAAACTGCCTCATATCACTCTTGAAATCTTCTATCTGATCTTCAAATTCGTCTTTGGACAAGGGACTGCTCCCAACATTTCTGCTTGTAGCCATTTGCTCCAGAGGAATGGTTTCTTCTTCTTCTTCCTTGAGGTTCTTCAAATATGTCTTGCTGTCCACCTAAGGGTTCTTTAATCACAGCCATCGAAGAAGAGAGAATGTTGGCTGTGTGAAGCAGTGGGGGCATTGTGCAATCATTTTTCTAACTTATCTCCACTCCTACAAGGCATGAAATGAAATCTTTTTGGTTGATTTTTGTTTTTTTTCTACTTCTACCTGAGAAACTGAAATATATTGAACTGCAACTAACTATCTTGCTAAAATGAAAATGTGGAATTGAAATGAAAGTAGGAAAGGACTAATCTATTTTGCTCAAATGAAATTGCAGGAATGAAATGCTAGTCTACGCTTGCGAAATTGAAATTACGGAATTGAAATGCTAATCTATGAAAGCGAGAAATGCTAATCTACTTTTGCATAAAAGAGATTACATAATGGAAATGAAATAAACTACTTAGCAGAAGGTTGTAGTGGAAAATAGAATAAAAGCAGCAGTCACCAATACTCTGACGCTTCCCCGGCAACGGCGCCAAAAAGATGGTGGGCTCCAGTATTGTAGCAATAATGCTACAACTCCTGGAACTCCCTTCTTTAATTTTATCAACCCGGTAGTTCGTAACAAGCTTGGAAGCGACGGTGTTGTATGCACAAGTACTAGCTCTTGCCGCAGCTTTCACTTGGTCAGCTGGCACAAGTCCACTAGGAGCTTAAGCCAACTTCTATGAGCTCTTAGAAGAATCTTTTTAATTCATGGATGAAAGCTAACTCGAAGGAAGCTAATCTAATTGCAAAAAGAAACTGAAAGCCAAAAAGAAACGCAAACCCTAGCAAACCCTAATTCTACCAGCTAGTCCTACTGATGCAAAGATGAGAATGCAAACTACTGAAAGAGATGCCATTACTTCTATGAAGGTAAGATACATGTGTCTAGACTACCTCTACCTGAAGAAAACATCTTTTTTGTATTTTTGATTAAGTTGTTGGAATTATCATGCATGTGCTTTTAACTATTTTTGACTATGCAGAGGTGGATCAAGGAGGAGAAATGCTTGGAAGAGGTCGGGAAGGTTCAGAGAGGGTCTAAGGAGTCCCCAACACCCTTCCAAAGAGTTTCACAAAGTTTGGCTATCAAGAAACCTCATTCGTGAGCTTCCACAGGAAGTCTGCAGGGGTTCTATAGGATGTTTAGGATTTCTACAGGATGTTCTGTAATTTTTCTACAGGATGTTCAGAAATGGGGTTTTGAAGCATGGATGGAGGAAAAAAGGTGGAGGAATGAGTATGGAGGTGAAATAGGGGTGTAGGGGAGTTCAAGACTTGGAGGATGGAGTTGAGGAATGGCGTAGATGGTGAGATTTGTTCAAGGAGGGATGAAACGATGTTGCACAAGAAGATGAGAATCATGGAAAAGTAAGCGAATGAGGAAAATGTAAGGTAATGGTTCTGAGTGAAGGGTGAAGCAGGTAGGTTGGATGGAGTATGGGCAGGTAAGGAAGGATAACAGGTACTCTGCAAGCGGTTTTTCAAACTGAACAAACAAACACTTATAAAACCTATGACCTAGTTACTTCACTCTAATCTGACCTAACAGCAAAAGGAAATGAACAGAAGTTTATTCAAAATGAAATACGTGAAATAACTATGCAACTAAGCAAGCATAAATTGAAGCATGCAATCAAAACTAATATCAAGTTCGACAACTAAAAATCCAACACTACTAATTGCATGGTGAAGCAAAAAATGTGTTTTTGTGGGCAGCAAGGTTACATTGGTCCTAGCTCATGATTCCACTGAAGGGGAGGTGAGATCCAAAGTACTTGGTAGCCTTTTTCTGAATATATTCCCTGTGATTAACCTATCAAGTAAATCTGAACATGAAGAACCTTTTTAATCATCAAAAGCAACCTAAATAACAACACAATATTTAAATCTAAATAGCAGATTTTATTCTAAGAATGCAGCAAAAACACATAAAGATAATCAAAGGAGGTATTGGGCGCTTGAGATGGGCCCAACCCCAAGAGCTATAGCCTCCTAAGAGAGATTTAGAGCTGGTGAAAAGTTGGATTCATCTTTATTAAGCAAGAAAAGAAGAGTTACATCAAAATTGTCCACAAGGAGAACTTGAAAATGAGTTGAAAGCAAAGCTAATCTATTGCCTAAAAATCAAAATACGAACTAGCTAACTTCTGCCTACAAAATGACTAACCATTGGCTACAAAATGACTAACCACTACCTACAAAATGACTGACCACTAGCTAACCAAAATGAGGCCCTAAGCCTTCTTATTTATACAAATTGAGGACCCCAACAGTCCTCCTAAACTTTAGGGACTCGGCTGCCCAAAACTTGTAGTTAACAGCAGTCCTACTTGACTTGCTTGGCTGCCCTTGTGTTAATTGATTTGGTGGCCCTTGAACTCTGAGCTGATGGTGGAGAATTCGAGGTAAGTGCCCATAAATGAAGGGGACACCTTCCTACAAATCCTCTCCCTTGTTCTCCCACGAATTTGGCTACAAAGTGCTCATTAAAACCTTCAATTTTGTCTCCAAATTGACCAAAAAGGCTACACAAAGCACCCATTAGACTTGTTGGCATAATGACTAACCCAATTCACTCTATTAGCATAAATATAATTAAAAACATGCAATAAACTAATGAGAATGGTGGATTAAGTCGAATTAGGAGGTTGAATGAGCCCAAATAATCATCCATTTTTGGGGCTCATCAGCAGGGAGTTTTGTCGTCGCTGTGTCGGATGACACAGTCCTAGATGTCGATGGTTGTTCAGACATTTCTAGTCTATCCAAAAGATTGCCTAGCGATTCTACAGGAGCTTCCAATGGCGGTAGACTAATTTCTGACGAAGAAGGATATAGAGTGATCCCGACTCCAAATCGCGATGGAGTACTAGATGGAGGATCCTCCACAATCTCTTCTATAGCAATCAGACCAGGTGGAAGAGGTAGACTGTCAGGTCCGTAAAATATTTCTGGTGCCGAAGAAGGTATAGAATCTGCAGTGACAGATGTTTGGGGAATAACACCTTCCGAATCAGCTGTAGATGGAGCTGGCTCAGTAACACAAGTGTTTACCTTCACACTAGGATCAGTTCTACTATCCTTTGGTGGCTGCTGAACTTCTTCTGTAAAGGCAGGGATACCAGAAATGTTTGGAGTAACCGGAGTCTCCGATGGTGTCGGAACACTTGTTCTAACTTTACCAGGGGATTTGGAACCGGTTAAACGAGTTCGCTTTGTCCGTAACAGTTTCGACTCTGGAGACAAAGACAGTTGACTTGTAAGCCTCCGCGAACGACGAGGTTTCAATTGACTTTCTTCCACGATTGTGGATTACTCGATCAACTAAAAATCAAGGGGAAGTATGTTTCCGAATTAGATGAATTTTAGACGCTTTGACACAACTTGTTTTTTCAATTTTTAAGAGTCGAGAAAAAACAAAAGATGACTCTAGTCGCCTTCGATTTTTAATGAGCCTGAAGTGACAAGTGCTCATATGGACCTTTTCCGTTAAGGATTCTGAAAAGGAACTAAAGGGACTGCTCTGGAAATCTAGATAGAGGGATTACCAAACAAATCGCAAAACTGCAGAATACTTTTTACGGTACGACAGTCAATCTTCCCGAATGTTGTGTTCAGTGCATTGCGATCGATAGGGCGGCAGACACGGCTTCCTATGGATAAAGGATAAAGCCTATTGTGGTCTCCCAAAATATACTCGACGGTATGTGGGAGCACAAGTCCGTATTGGAACTTATCGTCTCAAAGTGGAGGAATCACCCAACCAACAGTGAAAACAACAGTTACCAGGCTTTACAACGCCGGAATACGTCTCTAGCCTAGACTTCTAGATGTTGTGCGTTAGGTTCCAAAGTGTTTTTAGATTCATTAAATTTATTTTATGGTTGATCTTGCTTAAGAAATTTTCCTTTCAGGTTCACCGCGTGATGTAGATGTACAATTCCTAAAATGCAATCTAAGATGATAAACAGTCATTTAATCTTCTTTTTGCAATGAAAATCCTAGCTACTAAGGAAAGAGAAATGGCGTTCTTTCAACAAAAAGTAGAGAGCACACACTATATGCACTGTCCTAAATCAAACCAACAAACAGTCTAAATGCAAATGCACATGCATGTATTTTTTTTCAGCCTTCTTAATGTGTGAATGATAAAAAGAAAGCTAAGCGCAAATCTGAATTATTTTCCAAAGCGACAATTACTAACAAGTTTCTTTTCAAAACAAAATGAGGACAATGACGACACTTTGTTATTTGGAATTGAAAACTTGATTTTGACACTTGAAAAACTACTAACTCAAATCAAATACAAGAGTAACAATGTAATCGACTATCAAGAACAATCAGATTCTCTTCTATGACTGAAAACGACACTTGTGACACTTTCAAATCAAGAAACAACAGTACAATTACGCTACTTCTTTTTAAAGGAGAACTGAAAATGACTCAAAAATACATAAAAACATTTACAGTTCTTTGCACAATGGAGGTGGAATAACAGAAAGGAAAGGGGTTTCAACAGAGGTGTACTGACTACAGGCAGCAAAACTCCTGAATAGAGCTAAAAAGAGTGAACACAGAAACCAAAATTTAGGAACAAGGCCTTGTCTGATTAGCGCACCTATAACACAGTGAAACTGAAATGCAACGCACCTACTACACTCGGGAAGTGCGATGCATTTGAATTTCACAGAACAGACAGTGCACTGGACCAGGGACGAGACTTTGATTGGATTCCGGGTCACAGTTTGCAGTTCAATTCAGGTATTTAGGCCGAGCAAGTGGTAATCAGTAAATCAATCACAGTTGTAGATCTAAGGAGGTTACTAGAGCCACCACGAGGGCAATTAGAGAGCTTGTAAATCAATCATTTAATTCACAAACAAAACCCGGAGATAGACTGAAGCAGCGTTGATCTACTTTGCACTTGCTTAGCAAATGCAGTTCGAAGGCTAGTTGGCTTGACTTCAGGCTCCGTCTGTAAGTTTATGAAGTAAACAAATGTAGATGAACAAACAATCTATTCGCTCCCCAGTGGAGTCGCCATTTTGTTATCGGGAAAACTAGTGTCTATACAGAGCTGCTAGTCCCACTAAGGCTGGTAGCTACCTTAGAAACAAACACACTAAAAACTACTTTCGTTTTCCTTTATGAGAAATAGATAAGAGAAGAATAAGGAGACCAACCTCTATCTTGTGCTTGGTTCCTTTCTCGATTCCTCTCTCTTCTGGTAGGTCTTTGCCACTCGTTTCCTTGTCTACCCAGCTTCAAAGAGTACCTGTAGAATCAAAGCAGCATAACACTATCCAAGAACATAGATCTATTATCATAAACAATATAGGATCAGATGTACATTGACCACACAAATGCATAAATCATCAATCATACAAGAATGTGGAGGAAAACTTGAATAGCTTTATTGATAATCAAGAAAGAGAAAAGAGGATTACAACCAATTGTTTTGACCCAGCATCATCCTCTCAGCAAGAAAGCCCTTCTTCACCTCATGAAAAGCTTAGATCACCCAACACTATGATATTGCACCAAGAAACCAATAGCACTTCCTTACAAGATACAAAATTCCAGCCTCTAGATCTCTGGGATGAGGGATCCATATATAGATGTCTGCAAGGGAGGTGAGTCAGCTTTTAAGATTTGATTAGTTTCTTCTCTCTGATAGTTCTTGATTCCACTTGGAGATTGATGATCTCTTACTCATCCCTGGTCGAATTCAGAGAGGCAAGTGTCATAGGAGAGGTTTCTGGAAGATTCCATGCTCCTCTACCTTGCGGGTTGACCCTGCCATTTGTCCCTTCTTGCCCATCGCACCCCATAGAAGGGTTTTTTGACATTCATCGCACCTACTATGTGTATTCAGGTGGTATGCAATGCACTTTGCCAATGGAGCAGGTGAAATGGTCCAGTTTTGACTAGTTCTGAGTAGTTTTTCATGGAGAACTACTGGGAGATGCTATAATCAGTTGACCTTGTTCTTTTAGGGGTTGGAACAACACCTTTAGGGACTTAGGAGCCCTTGGTTTATGGAAATTTATGCTTGGGGTTGCAGTGCCCAAAAATGTCTATAACACCAGGTGGCTAAGAATAAGAAGAAAAGGAACAAGACGAAGAAGCAAGATAAGAAAGAGTCTAACCAACCAACCATTTCTTTGAGTATGGATAATGTTGAGGAACCATCCAAAATATGTCACAAGACCAAATACCCTTGCAAGATTCCTAAGGGTGACCACCTTATTATTGATTGTCCTGGTATTTCAAATATGTTAGAAGTTTGGTCTAAAAATTCTTGTCAACTTATTGTTGATCCATCAATTAGTGATTCTAAGGGTCCAAGGAAAAAGGGTAAAGTTAGGTTTCCTTGTAGGTTATGCAAAGGGAGTCATCAAAATCACATTTTTGCTCACATGGATGAAGCCTCAAAATTGTTGGAAAATCTTGTTGTTCTAAAACAACAACTTCCAATTGGTTACCGTAAGCTTTCTCCCAACCTACTGTAAGTTGACGAAGTGATTGAACTAATTCCAATTACAATCAATTCCACTCTTACATTGGAGAGTGAAACCCATATCTCTCAGGTTGATAGACCATTGGTGGATGAAGTGGTCGACTCGATTCCACATTCATTCGATCCCACTCTCCCTTTGAGGAGTGAAATAAATACCAGTAGGGTTCTTTTTGTTACTTCATATTCCTTTGAACAAGGGGGCATTTCACCCATTTCCACAGAACGTCCTCCATGTACTAAGGTTATTTCCTTTGATTGGAGTAGACTGATAGAGCCTCATCTTCCTTCTTGAATCCCTTTCCAAATCATTGTGAAGGCTCATGGTAAGAATGTGCATCACACAAATGTAGATGAAGGTGCTTATGTTAGTATTTTATCCTCAATCGCTTAGAAAACTTTGGGTTCCCCTCATCTTGTGTCTATTACAAAGAATTTGTTAGCCTTTAACAAAACCATCGATGAACCCTTAGGGATCCTTCCTAAGTTACCCATTACCTTGGAAGGTAAAATTGTTTGTATCAATGTTATGGTAATCCAAGGCCCCTTAGGTTTTAGTATTTCCATTGGGTGAGACAATGTCTATTCCATGAAATTTGTCGTGTCCAAACTCTTTCGAGTTATATATTTCCCTCACAATGGAAATATTGTGACTATTGACTAGCTTTCATTCGCTGGTCTTGATTCGACTATCAACCATCTGACATCCCTGAATATTCCTTATATGGAAGTAGTATGTACCCCATTACGATTTAATTATGTGACAACTAGTCCCATGCATTCACTCACCGATAGAGATGAGCCTCCCACAGTATGCTCATCCTCTTTTGATTTAGATCTGATAGGTGACATGGTGAACACTTCAATGGGGAAATTTGAACTCGATTTTCTTATCCCTGATTCCCTTGACATGTGTTCCTTCTAGAGAATTATTCTTCCTTCTTATGAAGCCCTCTTAGAAGCCATGGTAGAGGTGTGTCCCTTGGCATGTGTTCCTTCCTTTTGGAAGCCATGATAAAGGTACAGTGATTTTCTTATGTCAATCTCATTAAAAAATGAAACAAGGTCCGAGCATAGTTATTTTTGTTTCAAAATCACATAAAAATGAACCCTACCTATGAGGATAGTTCTTTTACTATGTTAACCTCATTAAAAAATGAAACATCTCCCCATGAGGATGGTTCTTTTACTGTGTCAACCTTGTTAAAAAATGAAACAAGTTCCATGAGCACAGTTCTTTTCCTGTGTCAAGATCGCTAAAAAATGAAACAACAACCATGAGCATAGTTATTTTTCTTGTGTAAAGCTCATTACAAAAAGAAACAAGGTTCCATGAGCATAGTTGTTTTCCTGTCTCAAGCTCATTAAAAAATGAAACAAATCCTCCCCTAATTAAGTCAAGTCTTACACCTGATCTTGTAAATGAACCTTCATTTCATCAGCCTATTAGTAACTAGTAGTCTACTTAGGCAGATCAAACGAATCTTGGGGGGGTATGTGCCTCTACAGGTTATGCTTGGGGGGCATACAAACTTATTTCGAGCACAATTTCCTCTTTGTTTCAAGCTTGTGTAAAAATGAAACCACTCTCAAGTATAGTTTTTCTATATTTCAAGCTTGTATAAAAATGAAACCTATCTCGAGTCCATTTTGGTTATTATTTTCAAGATTTGTTAAAATCATGAAAATCTCGAGCTTCTTTTACTATATTTTCATGATCATAAAACATACATGAAAATGTTGAGTTCTTTTTGTCTTTTCCTGCTCGTTAATTAAATTGAAATTCAGTGATATGAGTACACTTTTATCACTTTTCCAGACTCGTTAAAACTTATGAAAAAGGAACCACACCCCCCGCCCTCCACACTTTATCTCTTTTGATTGCTAGTATGTTTCTGCAAGATGATCCTTGGTTTTATCATTACATAGTCACAATATTCTTGGCCGATCATTCACTTTCACTTGGTGTTTTACCCTTTTCTAAAGAACTACTGTGATGAATGGTCATATTAGCTAGCCTCTTGACCTTTGTGTGTTTTCAATAGTTCCATATTGACCAAAACTAGTTGCTACCCTTTATACCACTCATTCCTCTATGAGAATTTATCTTTAAGCCCTTTTCTGACTCTCAAAACATGAAAATATTTTCGAGTACAATTATTTTGTTCGAACTCGTAAAAGTAAATGAAAAAAAATTATACCTAGTATAAGTTTACCCCTTTTATGGGCCACGTAGACTATTTATGGAAAAGGTATACTTTGATTAATCATGGTCAAAAGAGCTCTCTCTTGCATTATTTTACCATTTTCCAGATTGAGAGACTAAATCTACAAAAAATGACATTTTGGATTTTACTTGTGTTTTTCTCATGACTCCCTAAATATGAAAAATGTTGAGATTTACTTTCTCCGACCTCATTAAAACTTTACGTTGAAAGAGTTGTATGAGTTTTTTCTGTGTCTTTTTTAAACTCTTTAAATATGTAAATGACATCGAGTTACCCCTTCACTAGATTCATAAAATATAAACAGTGTAGGACTCGTCAATCATGATGAGACCAAACCACTCGTTCCTAGGATTCGTTAAAAATACTCTAAATGACTCATCCAAAGGATGAACTTATAGGACAAGCATATGTTATCCTCCTCAAGCTTGCATAAAAATAAATAGGTACTTTCTAGTAATGGTGGGGGGAAATGGGAAATAAATATTTGTTTTTGTATTGTAAAAGGCGGTATGACACTCTTGAACATGACACTCTGTCACTTTTTGTCTGGGTTGGGAAATCCATTTGTCCCTCAATTGATCATACCTTATTGAAAGTATTCATATTGGTTTTTGGTCTTATTTTTTAGTCAAATGCTACCAATTTGAAATGTCATTTCACCGATATGTTCAAGAGAAGTCTGACCTTAGTTAAAATTACCTTGCAAATCATAGCCTTCAATCATGTCATCCATGCCTGGGTTAGTTCTAGATTACTCCAAATTTGTTCTTCAAAACTTTCCATGAGTTTCGTATCGTAGGCCTTCCTACGATGGATCGCTTCCTATAAACTTCAACTCATTATCCAAGAAGTTGATTTAGAAACCTCCTTTGGTACCTTGGAGCCTGCATGCCTTAATGTAAGGTTTCTCACCTTTGACGATAGGTTCTCATCATTGACCTTCGATCGAATGATTCTATGAGTGTTCGACTTCAAGACATTTAATCACACTTCATAGATTGTACTAGGGTACCTTGAGAACCATTGTCGTTATTTGTGGTTTCTATCGCACCTGTTAATGGTTCACATCATTAACTGGTAATCAGGTGGTTTCTACCATGTTTGACTTTGAGACATTCAGTCGCGTGGTCATATTCATACCATGGATTGATATAGATGAATACCAAGCCCCTAGACCTAGTTTCATCCATCCAATCTGCATGGAGTTTTAAATATTCATGATTGTAAATAAAAATCCATATTTGATGGTTATATCCATATTATATCTACTATTGACATGGATCTTCGTACATTTCCATACTTGTTATTTGAGATACCTCTACTCTTAGTATGGGAATTCCTACCTTAGTGATAATTATATGAAGAGATTGTGTTGGAATCCTTGATTGTTTGTTTCAGGTCTCCAACCAATTATTCTCTAATCTGAACTTTGGCATGATAAAGTGCTTCATTCCTCAAACATCTTTTCTAACTTTTCACTTTAGGTGGCAATCCTTTACACGTGATTTTTTCACCATTAGGCAAATGATCGCCAATCTGGATCTCTCGCTATCCAATGAAGTGTTCTGAGCATTCCCCTGCAAATTTGGAAGCAAAACAATCCCAAAGACAATAAGAATATTGGATAACATTGCTCAAAACCCTATTTTTAGCACTTGTGCAGTTCCCCTATCCATTTCCTGTGCAAGTGCAGTTTTTACCATTATGGGTTGCACAATCTTGCCTTCTATTTTCCACTAAAAATTGCGCAAATATCTTAACATGAATAAAAAGAAAAAAGAAAAAAAAACTAGAAGCCTTGTTGGGGGGATATTTCTCAACCAAAAGGCCTCGAGCCCCTACATTCTTGGGCCTCATCACTTGGTTCATGAATCAAATTCCCTCTCTTTGTGGAACTATAATCCCTCTCTTTATGGATCTCATCCCTTCAGAAAAGGATCTCAAACCCCCTCCTCTTGGCCTATAAATTCAACACAGACCAGAGGGTTAGGGGGGGCTTTTGAATGTAAACTTATGTTGTTGAATTAGGATTGGAAGCTTGTCAACTAAAGGGAGGATTGGAGACTATAGGGAGGAGGCTTACATAATCAAGGCTAAGGTTGTATTGTTCCTTCTTATTCACGATTAATACAAGCATATGTTTCTTTCCTATTTGCACTTGTTATGATGTTCTTTACAAATATCCTTGATCTTTTGCATAGTTTATAACTGAATATTAGATTAATATTATGGTATATGTTATGCTTCAATTTCCATTCACTCTTTATCGATGCTATGCTTGTATTCCTTGTTCATTTTTGTTTATCCATATCTTCTCTTGAAGCAGCGAGGAAAGTTTTTTAAAAGCATCGAAAGGACATCCACAAGAATTTTGTAGAAAGGTAAGAGGCTCTTGCACATTTCATACATCATATTTTAGTTATAGAATAAGGAAATGTAGCAATTACTTGTATGTTTATTTCTAAATTTGTCAATGAATCTAGGGAGATTACTCTTGTTCGCAAGAGCGATTTGTCCGCCATAATAGGATATTCCATTGGACAATTATTCACTACATATTTGATAAAATTATACCTAAAATCGAAAATCTATGCTAAGATGGTTATTTTCCTTAGACTTATAAATTTATTAAGTTACAATTTTCATGCATGCAATATATAAATGTAGAAAACATAGAATAGACAAAAATACAATCATTCAAAACCATAATAAAACAATAATGATATGGGAAACCCTTTGGGAGAAAACCTAGTTTGAAGGTGAGGTTTCTCAACTCTCTCTTTCTTTCAATGCAAATGGATGAAAGTACAATGGATTGAGACCTATTTCTCATGGGATGTTGTAGGATGCAAACCCTCTCTATTTTCTCTCTTTGTCGCCCATTCAACTTAATTATGGAACAACATGCACTAGAATATAATAGAGCTATGTTTCCTCCTCGTGGCTTAGTTATAACATAACCCGATAACCAATTAGGGGTTAAATTTGACCCATTCAATCCTCAATATGAGTTACAACTTAACCCTTCTAGATTTTTCTTCATTACGCCCATGTTGCTATTCTATTTTCCATAAATAATGGGGTTTATGTGGCATCCTCTTGAATTATGGAGGCTAATTTCAATATAACAAATTTAGGTATCAATGTGTTTATAAAGCTAGTTGAACCAGTGGTTCGGACTCTATGGTGAAGATGGCTCTGTGGTACAATTTTTCACAATTTTGGCCATCACAACTTCGTTTATCACTAGGGCTAGGGTTTGGATAATCCTTTGCAAGTTTACAAATGGTTTTGGTATATTGCAAGGGGAGATGGTAATGTACTAAAGAGTGCATGTGAATGAGTTAAATCAATCTTAGTTTTGTCTCATATAGAGACTCTCATAACCGTGAAAGTGTATTTCGACCTGTTGGTGGCAAAGGTTAGTTGTTATAGACTACAGGTGTATCCAGTGGTGAGATTTTCAGTGTATATGTTGTTATCCCTAAGTACATTTAGGGTATTTGTGTCAGCATGGAGGAGGAAGTGGTCAATTACTCGATGAACCCTTATGAAGATTATTTGATATGATCAGAGCCTCCACATGAGCATCTAGGAAATGGCTTGAACACGACAAATGGCTCCCTGGTTATAGGTGTATTTTCTTTGTTGTTGAACTTACCATGTGTATCAAATTTTTACCCCAACATTGTCTCTGTAGCATGACTTTCACAATATTTCCCAAATTATGTTTCTGGAGCGGAGTTTGAGTCTCAAGTGTCTTTAGGGTTTGCAACGGCTCAATTGGGGGAAGGACCTACATGGAAAATTTCACTCGAGGGTGATATTAGTGCAGATGGAATATCCTTGGAGGCCCTAAATTTTTTGAAGGGGTGTATTAATATGTCAAGCAGTGGAGGGAATGTCATATCTAGAGGAGAGTTAATACTGGAACTGTAGAAATTTTGAATAATTTAACACATATTCAACATAGATTATCCTGATCATGTATTATTGCAGAAAACATACACAATACATAAGCTCCTCTACGTTGATCATCAATATAGCAGCATCAATAACAATAAAACATCAAGAGCATTCACACATTAACACAGTATGTATCCCGGGGAAAGCATCTCGCTAAAAACCCCAACTATCTGTATATTAATGATTGAGTCATGTAACATTACACAGCATAATACTTCTCACAAGTATCTCCACCTCTGTTACACACAATACAGCTCAGATCTGATCTCCAAATCTCTTCCACTGCTTGCCTACCTCCACTGCTCAATACCTGCTCAAGAACTGATGAGAATGGCTTCCCAAACTCGTTTTTCACCTGAAAAATAGTCACTCACACTTTGTTGGACGTGAGAACAAGCTATAATGTGGGAAAATACGTGAGCAAACTCATTGGCATACTCAATCCCTTGATTGTGCAAGATCTGGTGCACAACTATAGTCACAACTGATAGCAATCTGATTCTCTACCACCTGTCCCTGTTGAATTGAACATGCACTGACATGCAACTGAGTTAACTGATGTATTCATTAGTTGTATTATGAGTTAATAACTTGTGAATTAATTAATAACTAATTCACCCAACTCATCTCTAGTCTATTTGCCAGTTAGACTAAATACAACCAGTTTAACAAAGCTAAACTGAACACAACTCCATCAACTCCACAATCAACTCCACCAAACTCAACTGATTGAGTTCTAACTAAAGTCATGCATGCAACAACTCAACTGACTCATAAGAAAAGCGTATTTCCTTCTGACAGCTGCATGTGCCACCTCTGTAGCTCAAACTGAAGTGCTCCAAGAGAATAAGATTAATTTTATAGTCCAAATATTATTGTGAGATAATAATATTTGACTTTTCTATTTTTGACAGCCAGTCTAAAAATAGACTTGGATCACTCACACTTTCATCAAAAATAGAAGTCCATCTATTTTTTCCCAACTTGATCAATCATCCATAAACAACAACCTGCAATCAATAGACATAGTCTAAAAATAGACTTGCGCCAAAAATAGCCTGCGGGCCCACTTAGTGAAGGCGACTCTTTTCACTAAGCTCCATCATCTTGTTGCAATCTCAAAACTCCCTCTCGACAAGATATGGATTATCAGCAACCCCTATCCTGCCTCGGTGGTACTCGAATTTTCTCCTGGTGAGAGCCTTCGTCAGAATATCAGCATCCTGATCCTCCGTTGGAATGTACGAAAGTAACATGATCCTCCGCTGCACACAATCTCTGATATGATGGTACCTGATGTCAATATGTTTAGATCTATCATGAAATACAGGATTAGCCAAGAGTTTAATGCAACTCTGGTTATCACAGTAAATCACAGTAGGATCCAAATAAGAACCGAACAAACCAACTAGGATCTTCCTCATCCATATAACCTCGCATGCAGCCAAACTTGCTGCCATATACTCGGCCTCCGCTAAACTGAGTGCCACGGATCTCTGTTTCCTGCTGTACCAAGAAACTGTTGTCGATCCAATATTGAAGACCCCTCCTGATGTGCTCTTTCTGTCCATTGGGCTCCCTGCCCAATCTGCATCCGTGAAGCCACATAGCTTCACCTCATCCTCTTGTCTATACCACAAACCATATCCAGATGTGCCTCTCAAGTAGCGCAATACATGCTTGCCCGCCTTCCAGAAGAGCTTGGTAGGCTTAACCATAGCTTGTGAAAGTTGGTTAACTGCATAGCATATATCAGGTCGTGTATTGACCAAATACATCAGCGACCCCACCAACTGTCGATAAACAATGGCATCCACTTCTTCTCCCGAAGTGGCATCCTCCTTCCTCCAACCTCCAGGAAGAGGAGTATCAACAGGCTTGCAGCCATGCATGTTGAACTTCTCCAGTATCTCCCGAGCATACTTGCCCTGAGAAACAAACAGTCCACCACTGCGCTGCCATATTTCCAATCCCAGGAAATAGTGAAGGAGGCCCAAATCCTTCATCTCAAACTCTGTAGCAAGATCCTTCTTGCATGACATTATCAACAGCTCATCACCCATTAGAATCAAATCATCAACATACAGTACAATGATAAGCAACTTACCCTCCACCACAATCTGGTATAGGTTCGGATCCGCCTCACTCTTGGAGAATCCAAGTCCTGTGAAATAGTTGTCTATCCGTGTGTACCAAGCACGTGGTGCTTGCTTCAACCCATACAGCGCTCTCTTGAGCCTGCACACATGCGACTCACTGCTGAAGACTTCAAAGCCTTCGGGTTGCTCAATGTACACCTCCTCCTCAATGACTTCGTTGAGGAACGCAGTCTTCACATCCATCTGATGAATGTGCCATCCCATTTGCGCTGAGAGAGCAAGAATCGTCCGTATGGAAGAATACCTTGCGACAGGTGCAAAGGTCTCCTCATAATCGATCCCCTCAATCTGTGAAAAGCCTCGAGCAACAAATATTGCCTTGTACTTCTCCACACTCCCGTCAGCTGCCTTCTTAACTTTGTAGATCCATCTCGAACCCACCACTGATTTCCCTTCCGGTCTAGGAACAATCTCCCATGCACTGTTTCTGACAATAGAATCATACTCTTCCACCATGGCATCTACCCATGCGGGATCCTCCACAGCTTCCTCGAAAGAGGATGGCTCAGTCACAACACACTTGCTCATAAGAACCATGTATCCAGTGTACCGATCAGGTGACTGTCTCTGCCTACGTTGGGCTGTAGGTGGTCCTACAACTTTCTCTGCATCTTGAGCCAGTCGCTCAGCTTCTGTCAAGCGCTTTCGCCCTCTGATGGTTGGCGCTGCATGAGTGGTCTCTTCCACTCCATGAACCTCGTCCTGTGGCTGATCCACGTCCTGAAGCTCATCCTTAGGAACTAATAGCTCCTCATCTGCATGCAAGTGTAGCTCCCTCTCAAGCGAACACTTCATGGCTTTCTCCTCCTGAAATTTTATATCCCGTCGCACAACAGCTTTACCACTGTCTGGAAAATACACACGATAGTTGTGGGGCATATCAGTGTACCCCACAAATATCCCAACCTCTACGGTCGGCTCCAACTTCTTCCTGGCATCCTTCGTCACATGCATGTAAATGTTAGCACCAAAAATCCTCAAATGAGAAAGATCAGGCTTCTTACCAAAATAAGCCTCCTCGGGTGTACTCATGCCAAGTATCCTATGAGGACAACGGTTCTGCACATAAACTGTTGTATTGCATGCTTCCACCCACAAGTGAAGGGGTAGGCCCTGATCATGCAACATTGCCCGTGCAGCACCCACAATCATTCTGTTCTTCCGCTCAGCTACCCCGTTATGTTGTGGGTTATGGGGAGCTATGAGCTCTCTACGAATCCCTTCTGTCTTGCAGAAATCCTTGAACTCGTCCGAGATGTATTCACCACCATTATCGCTCCTAAGAGCCTTCACCTTCTTCCCCGACTCCTTCTCGACCAGTGCTTTGAATTCATAGAACTTTGAATATGTCTCGCTCTTCTTCTGCATGAAGAAGATCCAGCGCTTACGAGAGAAATCATCAACAAAAATCAAATAATACCTGTGTTTTGCAGTCGAAGCAACTGAGAAAGGTCCACACACGTCTGTGTGAATTCTCTCAAAGATCGTCGTGGCGCAACTATCCTTCTCGTGAAAGGTGGCTTTCACAAACTTCCCCAAAGTACACCCCTTACACTGATCTGACTGCGCAAGTGTGGCTTTAGGAAGCCCTGTAGTGATCTGCTGCAGTATCTTCAAGGCTCCATGGTGAAGGTGACCCAATCTCCTGTGCCACAACTCGCCATCATCTCGGCTCACCAATCCTTCTGCCTTGCCTGCCATTGCTACGCATCCATCTACATGCAACTGATAAAGGTTCCTCACTCGAACCCCTATCTTCCGAGTCTCACCAGTTGTCTTGCTGCGCAGGAAGGCCTTTCCCTCGCTGAAAACAACATCATACCCCTTGTCTTCTAACATCGCCACTGAGATGAGATTCTTCGTCAATCCTGGAACATGCATGACTTCCTTCAATACGAAGGGTTTACCAGACTCCCTCTCAAAGGAAATGGTACCGATACCGGTCGCACTATATCTACCATCATCGCCCATCTCGATGTGCACTCCAAGATCTTTGTCCTCCAGATCAGAGAACAAATCTCTATCTCACGTCATGTGAAAAGACGCACCATTGTCCAAGAACCACACTGATCCCATCACACTTGAAACCAAGCATGCGATCAATGAAAAATCAAGCTCAAACTGAGAAGCTAAGGCCTCTCCCCCTGCAGATCCAGCAGCTTGCTTGTTCTTCTTCTTCTGCGGACAATTTGTGGCATAGTGTCCGTGCTGGTGACAGTGAAAACACTTCACCTTGGACATATCCTGCTTCTTGTCTTTCGCACCAGACTGAGAAGCTTTCTTGCTCTTCCCTTTCTTTGCTTTGGCAGCCAAAGCACAATTCTCTTCATCAGCTCCCTTTGACGAAGATTCGACCCTGGTACTCCGCCTGATCTCCTCCTGCACAAGATCTGACCATAGTCTTTCCCATCCTGGCAACTTCTCCCGACCATTGACAGAGTCCTGATAGGAATGCCAACTCTTTGGAAGACCAAGGAGAGCCAAGCTCACCAAGTCCTCATCATCGACAGTAACCCCCACACTTCCCAGCTCATCTCGACACTGAGTGAACTTCGTGAGATACTTGGGAATACTGTCACCCTTCTCGCATTTGATGTTTCTGAGTTTATCTTTGAACGCCAGCTTCCTCTGATCGCTCTTGCTTTGGAATAATTCTGTTAATGATTTCCACATCAAATATGGAGTAGCCTTTCCATGGAGGCTGGACACAATGTGATCCTTCACGCCCTCCAACAGAATCCTTCGACATTTTGCGGTCTTCTTTTGCCAAACTTCCGCCTCAGCAGCATCAGTAGGTTTTGGGATATCCGTATCTATGAACTCCTTCAGCCCGTTATCATCCAATACTGCCTCCACCCTGTCCTTCCATGCAATATAGTTTGAGCTTCCCTCAAGAGCATACTCCAATCGCAATCCGTTGAAAGACATTGTTGCGTTGTCACCAAGAAAACACTGCTGCAAATTCGAATTCCACCAACAACCAACTCAACCGCCTCGAATCTAAGATTCGTGAGAACACAATATTTCTCGTACAGAGATTGACTGTATGGGCATTCACCGGATATCTCACCTTCCAAAGGAAGGATGAATCCAGAGGCTACCTGGCCCGATTACAGACTCTGCCTAGAGAAATAGAATGTAAACACTTCCTGAATAGTAGATCTAATGATCAACAGCTCTGATACCATGTAGAAATTTTGAATAATTTAACACATATTCAACAGAGATTATCCTGATCATGTACTATTGCGGAAAACATACACAATACATAAGCTCCTCTACATTGATCATCAATATAGCAGCATCAATAACAATAAAACATCAAGAGCATTCACACATTAACATAGTATGTATCCCGGGGAAAGCATCTCGCTAAAAACCCCAACTATCTGTATATTAATGATTGAGTCATGTAACATTACATAGCATAATACTTCTCACAAGTATCTCCACCTCTGTTACACACAATACAGCTCAGATCTGATCTCCAAATCTCTTCCACTGCTTGCCTGCCTCCACTGCTCAATACCTGCTCAATAACTGATGAAAATGGCTTCCCAAACTCGTTTTTCACCTGCAAAATAGTCACTCACACTTTGTTGGACGTGAGCACAAGCTATAATGTGGGAAAATACGTGAGCAAACTCATTGGCATACTCAATCCCTTGATTGTGCAAGATCTGGTGCACAACTATAGTCACAACTGATAGCAATCTGATTTTCTACCACCTGTCCCTGTTGAACTGAACATGCACTGACATGCAACTGAGTTAACTGATGTATTCATTAGTTGTATTATGAGTTAATAACTTGCGAATTAATTAATAACTAATTCACCCAACTCATCTCTAGTCTATTTGCCAGTTAGACTAAATACAACCAGTTTAACAAAGCTAAACTGAACACAACTCCATCAACTCCACAATCAACTCCACCAAACTCAACTGATTGAGTTCTAACTGAAGTCATGCATGCAACAACTCAACTGACTCATAAGAAAAGCGTATTTCCTTCTGACAACTGCATGTGCCACCTCTGTAGCTCAAACTGAAGTGCTCCAAGAGAATAAGATTAAGTTTATAGTCCAAATATTATTGTGAGATAATAATATTTGACTTTTCTATTTTTGACAGCCAGTCTAAAAATAGACTTGGATCACTCACACTGTGATAACTCACACTTTCATCAAAAATAGAAGTCCATCTATTTTTTCCCAACTTGATCAATCATCCATAAACAACAACCTGCAATCAATAGACATGATCCATATGTCTAAAAATAGACTTGCGCCAAAAATAGCCTGCGGGCCCACTTAGTGAAGGCGACTCTTTTCACTAAGCTCCATCATCTTGTTGCAATCTCAACAGGAACAATTAGGGGAGAACAAGGTACCAGGTTTCGGTGTGCCAGCATCTGGGGTTTCTTCTAATTGCGCAAGAGATGGGCCAAAGGATTTGAATGAAGTAGGGCTATTTGAGGGGGATTTCAAGATAAAAGGGAAAAAAAAAGAGCATAAAGGTGTGATAAAATAACAAATCGCTTGTTCTTGGGGCGAACTCAAATTCAATGAAGTTATGGAGATAGCGGAGAGGTTTTTGGTAGCAAGGGTTAGAGGTCGAAGATACTATCCTGCACGACTTAGAAAATGGGCATAGGAGAATTGTAGTAGTGTTTTGGATTCGATGTTAGAAATGTGTACTCTTCCCTAGGTATGGTTCACATTAAAGTTTGATAACACAGAGCAGTCTTATTGAGTGTTGACAATCCATTGGAAAATTAAACATGAACCAATATATTTCAAGTGATGGTATCCCCACTTTGACCCAAAAAGGGAGAAATTGGGGGTTGGCCCCATGTGGCTGAGGGTCCTGGGTTTCCCTATGTATTTATGGATAGAAGATATCTTTTGGTGAATTGGTGATGATCTAGGGAAATTTTTGGACTATGATCGATCGTTTATGGAGACTAGGAAAAGTACATGTGCTCGAGTGATAGTGTTCCTAGATACCAGAGAAGGATTGGTTGAAAATCCCACTTTACATTATAGGAGGTTTACACATAGCCAGAACTTGGACTACGATGGGGTGTCATTATGTTGTACACATATACAGGGAGTGGGGTCGAGGAGTGGTGGTCTGTCAGTCATTCCTAGTCCTGATAGTCGGAAGGAGATGGGTGAGATGGTTCATATGATGGTACAAATCTCTCCTTTAGGATGGTCTGTGTGGAATATCATCTCGACTGACAAGGAACCGACTCATATGGAGGACATGGGATCTGCGACTCGCAGACAAGTTTCCAGGACAATTCCTCTGATTTTGGGTACTTCTTCCATTTCTCTCTCCACCTAATCACAATATCTTTGTTTCATCGATGCAAATTTCTGGGTATTCTTGTTCACTGTATATGGGTAGGGTATCTAGTTTTAATTTGGAGGTTATCTCTTGTTCGATTGAATCGGTCATGACTTGTTACCCCTCCCCTTTCCCTTCTATTTCTAGGTCTGAGAACACATCCTTTGCCACCTGTAGGAAATATAAGTATATCTTAAGGCCCAAACCTAGACCTCTAGACTAGGGTATTTCTCAATCTAACATTGGGGGAGGGGGGTTGGGTCATCTTTCACTATCCATAATTCCTAGAATTCTGATAGGTCAGTAATCACATATTTCGAAATATATTCTTCAAGTCAGTTAAGACATTGTGGATGGTCATCAATTATCGTTAGATGGGGTCCTTAGATCACATAATGCTCCAACCTTTGTATCCAAATGAAGTGCATATCCTTCAATTGCAGAGGTTTTTCTAGTGCCTCTAAAAAACTAGCATTGAGACATCTAATTCCGACAGAGAGGATTGATGTAGTGTTCTTGCAGGAAACATTAGGTTTTAGTTTAGACATTGAACATTCTATGAATGGGATGATAAAAGATTGGGACTTTTTTTCCATAAATGGTTGGGGACACTTTGGTGGCCTAGTATTGGGAGCAAACAAGCGATTCATGAAGATTCTTAACACCTAGGGGTGTGAGGGTATATTAGTGGTAGACACTTTCTCATAAGAACTTGGTTTGAAGATTAGATTGGTGAATATTTATGGTCCATGTAGGTTTTAACCCCATATAGCAATTACCTATATACGAATTCTAAAAGCGGAAAATAAACAATGGCGAGAGCATAAAAAATAAAACAGATATACATAGAGGTTTTTCCCCTGGATCCCAAAACTGGGACTACCAAATAGATTTTTCATTATGTTCCCTTCAATATTATAATACATATATATACATGCCAAAGCATCCATAGACCCCAATCCATTAGCCCTGGATTAGAACATAATCGTAGTTTCCTTGAGCAGATCTACAAAATACCATGGACCGAAAACCATCGTGCCCAAAACCAAGTGCAAAATCCATGCCCAAAACCATAGGTAGGTCCACCCACCTAATATAGGGTCCAAAAATTTATTCCCAGGGCACTACCCCGGACCCCATGCAGGGGGGCTACCACCCCCCTGTGACCCCCTAGCACAATGTAGAGGACGGGCTACCACCCCCCCACGCATGGGCTAGCCATGGAAAGAATATAACACAACCCAACATTCTCCCACTTGTTTTCTTTCCATATGAGAGCTTGGTCATTGATCCAGCCCCTGCAACGCCCATTGTTTCTCTACACTAAGAGAAATTCTCAGTGCTCACAGACTTTTTCAATGCATCTGCAGTATTCTTCAAAGTGTCCACCTTTTTGTCCTCAACCATATTCCTCACAAAGTGATACTGAACATAAATGTGCTTTGTCTTTGAATGATAATCAAAGTTCTCTGCCAAGAAAATTGCACTTTGGTTGTCACAGTCTAGCCTTATAGCTCATTGTACTAACCCCATACTTGAACACAATCTCTGCAACCAAATTGCTTCTTTGCTTGCATGAGTGGCTGCCATGTATTATGCCTCTATAGTTTAAAGTGCCACTATAGATTATCTCTTACTCATCCAACTAACTACACCTCCAAATAGGTTAAACAGATACCCACTTGTAGATCTTCTCTTATCCAAATCTCTAGCCCAGTCTGCATCAACAAAGCCATGGATGTCCATAACTCTATCCAATCCTGGTCTTCCTTGGTAGCACAAACCATAATCACTAGTGCCACACAAATACCTGAAAACTCGCTTCACTGTTGTCCAATGCTCCTTCCACTGCATGTGCAATATCTGGTCTAGTACATACCATTGCATACATCAGGCTACCGACTGCAATTGCATATAGAACACGATACATGTCATCTTCCTCTTCTAGTGTCTTGGGACATTGTTCAACAGATAACTTTACACCTATAGGAATAGGAACCTTCATCGGTTTACTATCCTACATATTAAACCTTTGCAGTATTGTCTTGACATACTTCCTCTGGTTTAACCAGATCTTCCTCTTTGCCCTATCTCGTTTAATTTCCATGCCCAAAATATAGTTTGCAACGCCAAGATCTTTCATGTCGAATTTGGAGGACAATTGGGTCTTCAAATCCTGGATAATTTCTTTGTCATTTCCAACCAGCAACATATCATCCACATACAAGACTATATAAATAACATGGTCACCAATTAATTTAAAATACACAGATTGATCTTCTTTGCTTTTGGTGAAGCCAAATCCCCATATAAGTGTGTCAAATTTCTGATACCACATCCTTGGTGACTGTTTTAACCCATACAGAGACTTTTTTAACTTGCATACCAAATATTTCTTACCCTTCACCGCAAAGCCTTCAGGTTGCTTCATGTAGGTCTCTTCTTCAAAATCCCCATGAAGAAATGTTGTCTTCACATCCATCTATTCTACCTCAAAATCAAAAGCAGCAACAACAGATAATAGTAATCTAATAGAAGCTACGTGGGAAATGGGAGAAAAAATATCACCAAAATCAATTCTCGACACCTGGAATAACCTTTTCCTACCAACTAAGCTTTGTATTTCTCCACCTTTCCTTCTACATTCATCTTCTTCTTGAACACCCATTTGCTGCCAATGGGTTTCCTTACAGTGCTCAACTTGTTGGCTTAGGGGGGGACCCCGTCCTAACACAACTCCTCCAGATCCTAAGCCTCATTTTTGTGAAAATATTCCATTTCATCAACCATGGCCTCTTTCCAAAGTTTTCCATCCTCTGAATCTGTTGTTTCCTTCAAAGTTCTGGGATAATCATCAGTAATAGATAAAGAAAAATTTGAACAAAAATCAGATGGACTATACCTTTCTGGTTGCCTTCTTTCTCGAACTGATCTTCCCACAACTGGGGTTTGTGGCTCTTAATCTTATGACGCAGAGTCAGATTCTTCCTCCTTTAGCTCAAACTCTATCTTCTCAAGTTCCTTTGGTATGAATTCATGTTTAATAACATCTTTCACCTCTCTAAACACCACATCTCGGTTGTACACAACCTTCCTTGTTTTTGGGTTCCAAATCTTATAACCTTTTAAACCATCCTTATATCCAATAAAGATGCAATTTTCATATTTACTATCCAACTTTGTTCTTTTATCCTTTGGAACGTGTACATATGCATCACATCCAAATACCCTCAGATGTGAAAGAGAGGGTTTCTTACCAGTTTACACCTCTTGTGGAGTCTTATCCTCCAATGTTGATGAAGGTGATTTTTTGACCAAGTAACATGCAGTCTCCACTGCCTCTACCCAGAATTCTTGTCCTAACTCAGCACCACTGAGCATGCTTCTTGCTCTTTCCATCAACTTTTGCTTAATTCCTTCTACAACTCCATTTTTCTCAAGTGTGTATGGAGTATTCTTCTACCGTGCTATACCACACTTCTTACAGAACTCTTCAAATTCCTTCTTGAAAAACTCGCCACTGTAATCTATCCTCAGCACCTTTATCTTCTTCTTTATCTGGTTTTCCACTAGAGCCTTAAATTCTTTAAACCTATCAAAGACTTCAGATTTCTTCTTGAGGAAATATATCCATGTATTCCTTGAGAAGTCATCTATAAATGATACATAGTACACAAAATAATTTTTCTTTCGCTCCTCCATTGGTGACTTGACTCAAGGGCCAAGTGATATGGGAAAATCCCAACACAAACCTGCGGTAAAAGTTGGCAAGAGCTAGAAAGCTATGGAGCTCTGTCAAAGTGGTTGGAGATGGCCAATCCAGAATGACTTGGATCTTGGCTAGATCCACATGCACCCCCTGTTCATCAATAATGTATCCCAGATTCTGAACCTGGGTCATTCCAAAAGTGCATTTCTCCAAATTGGCACATAACTTGTGTTTTCGCAGTGTTTGGAGAACCTGTCGGATGTGGTGGAGGTGCTCTTCCCAACTCTGGCTGAAGATTAGGATGTCATCCAAGTATACCACTACAAATGAGTTGGTGAATGGTCGCAAGATGTCATCCATTAGCCACATGAAGGTTTCAGGATCATTCGTCAAGCCAAAAAGCATAACCAACCATTCGAAACTGCCCTCCTTGGATTTGAAGGCAGTCTTCCACATATCGAAGGGTTTGATTGGTACCGAGTGATATCCTGACTTCAAATCGATCTTGCTGAAATATTTTTCCCCCCTTCAGTTGGTCCAAGAGGTCATCAATCCATGGGATCAGGTACCTATTACAGAAAGTGATATTGTTCAGTGCTTGATAGTCAATACAGAGTCTCCAAATCCCATCCTTCTTCTATACCAACACGATCGGGCTCCCACAGGGCGATGAAATCGGACAAATGTGACCTTTCTACAATAGCTCCTGAATCTGCTCTTGATTTCATCGTTCTCCATAACAGAGTGCCAATAGATTGGCCCATTGGGCAGCAGCACACCTGGGGTCAGATCGATGGAGTGCTTGACTTGACAGTGCAGAGGAACCCTTGCGGGGGAGGTGAAGATGTCCTCGTACTCCTTCACGACCTTGTCCATATGTAGTTGTCGTGCAGAGGGGCCCTATTTGGAGGTCGTGGCCACCATCTTCTTCTTTCCTTGAGGGCGTATCATCAGGAAAACAAATTTCCTAGTTTTGGAAATGAGCTTATTGCATTGTTTTGCAGTAACCAAAGAGGTGGTGGTAGGCGGTGCTACCTCCGGTATCCTGTAGAACTTATTTCCCAAAGTAACAATAACAGTACGGGGCCTTGAGTCATACACAACATGTCACTTCCACAAGTATGGTTGTCTTAATAATACATCACAAACTTCAAGGGGAGCAACGTCACACAATACCTCATCCGTGAAGGGCTTGATGTTATATGGAAGGCGACACTGTTGGCTCACACGAAGATCTCGTCCTTGGTGAAGCCACATGATGGTGTACGGCTGAGGACGTGTTGTGGTCAGTAAGCCCAGCCACTTCACAACCTCTGCCAAAATAAGATTCTTTTGGCTCCCACTGTCGACAATGAACTGTAGCAGGAAGCCCTTTACCCACATCTGGGAGTGGAAGAGATGGTCCTCCTCCTCTAGATCTTCAGGTCCCTCCTTATGGATCTTTGTAGTGGCAATGGTGGTGTTGGGCTTCGCATTGATAATCTACTTCATTTTGTCATTCCCCTTGTTAGATTCTAACTCACAGTCAGAACATGCATCTGATTCTGAAACCTTTAGCTCAGCCACCAATGACTGATTAGCCTAACACTCACTTGTGTTGTGAGTGGAGCTCTTATGGAACTCACACCACTTTCCCGTGTCCTTTTTCTGCTTCGCAGCATTGTTCTTTGCTTGCAACTTTGGCAGGTTTTCTTGGGCCGCCCTGCCTTGGCTTTGTCCTTCGTTATGCAATTTGGTGGCACCTTTCCCTTGCTTCAGATTTGCATATCCAAAGTCTCGCTTCTTCTGTTTAAACTTTTGCTCGACCTTAACGACATATCGGTATGTCGTGCCGAGCAAGGAGATGTTCAGGAATTCTATTTCTTCCTGGACGTACTTGCGCAAGCAGCCACAGTATTTAAGTACCAAATGCTACTCTAAATCCTTAATACCCAACTTTGTGTGAAGGGTATGGAAAATATTGGTAAACTATGGCACGTCTTGGTCCCTTCCCTGCCGCAGCATGGTCCATTTTATGTATTGATCCTCATAGCTTCCAACAGGGTAGTACTGCTCCTTGATGGCATATCGGAATGAATTCCAAGTGGGTGCGGTTGAAAACAGTGAGCCTGTACTTTCATCCTTCTGCTTGTAGTAGGTTTCCCACCAATCCTTGACGTCAGGGGCTGCTTTGAGAAGAGTGAAAATAATCTTTTCCCGACTGGAAAAATCATGAACAGAAAAATAACCCTCTAGCATATTTAACCATTTTTCGATGGCATCTGCGTCTATCTGACCCTCGAATATGGGAACTTCAAAATTAGTACCTTAAATGGTGTGGCATTTCCAAAGTATCTATTGGAAGTCGATGTGTCACCCCTGGGTAGCCACTAAAGGATCTGAGCAAAGTTGTCCATCATCGCGTTCCTTTGTTGCTCGAGGGATTCTTCAAGCAATATTTTGATAAGATCTCCTGCCACCTCGTCTTTCTTTTCATCCGCCATGGGAGACCATCAAGATTTGTGAGGCTGGTCTTGCAAAGGTTCAACCAGTTCAAGCTCTAACTCCTTATATCCCAACCTCGTTGGGGACATGCAAAGAAAAACAGAGAAAAAGCAGACCGCTCTAACACCACTGATACGGATTTAAATAAGAACGTAACAAATTAAAGAGATAACCATAAACACAAAGATGCAACAGAAATAATACTTCATTTCATTAATGTAAAATACTGAAATATGCTTACAAACAGAAATGGAAATAAACCAGCTAGGGCGATGGTAGTTTATCTCTGAGAAGAGATGTGGTGGCTACATGCCTCTTAACTCTATTACAATGAGGCTCGAAGGTTGTTTATTGTTGAGAAACAATGGAAAACCCTAAACATCCAAAAATCTAACCCTAGAAGATGAAACGCCAAACTGTGGGCCCCGTTTGGGCAAATTGGTACATCAACTTCCCGGGGTCGTAACTTTAGCATACGATCTCTATTTGATGCGCACAATATCTCGTTAGAAAGATCTATCCAAGAACTACAACTTTGGGAAGAGTAACATTAGACCATGGACCCATGTTGCTCCCAGTTTTCTCAAAAAACGTCGTTTAGGGCCTCAAATTGGCTTTGGAGTTCAAGACCCGAAAAACTACTAAATATAGTAAATTGGGCTACAATTAAGGAAGCTGAAAATCTGAAAGAGACAATGGTGGGGGTCCAAGTGGACTTGGTGGGTGGCCACCAATATCCACCTGGATCATAGGTCCACCCACCTAATGTAGGGTCCAAAAAAAAATTCCCAAGGCGGGGGCTACCACCCTCTGGTAGCGCCTAGTGCAGCTTACAAGGGCAGCTACTACCCCCCTTCTAACCCCCCCCCCCCCCACACGTGGGCTAGTCATGGAAAGAATATAACACAACCCACATTCTAAGAATGGGATGGTAAAAGGTTGGGACTTTTTTGCCATAAATGCTTGGGGGCGCTTTGGGGGCTTAGTATTGGGGGTAAACAAGAGATTCATGAAGATTCATAACACCTAGGGGTGCGAGGGTATATTAGCAGTAGACACTTTCTCAGAAGAACTCGGTTCGAAGATTAGATTGGTGAATATTTACGATCCATGAGTGGATAGGGTGGGTTTTTGGAATAGAATTGTGGCCAAATATTTCATGCAGGAAACTAACCTGCTTACTGGTGGGGATTTAAATTCTCATTAGGTATGGTGGAAATTTGGGGAAACTGTGCTCAACCTAATCATCTTTCTGATTCCTTTGCTGATCTGATTGATACAAATAATCTTTTTGATATAGATTTTTCCAAGCTCATGCCTACTTGGTGAAATCGTAGGATTGGTGAGCAGATGGTTGCTAGGAGATTAGACAGATTTCTGATCCGTGATTCTTTCTTGGAAAATATTTCAAATTTCAAATACTGGGTTGGGATTGGGGGTGCATCAGAGCACTTTCCCAAATACTTGGAGCTGGATGGTCAGTCTTGGAAACCAAAAGTTCCTTTCAAATTCAATGCCTCATGGATGAAGGAAGAAGATTTTAAATTACTGGTTAGGGACACATGGAGGCATGTTGCAAAAGATGATAAGGGGTCTGTAGCTAGGTGTTTTGCAGAAAATTTGAAGGTTCTCAAGCAAAAGACTATTGAATAGGTGAAGAAAAAAAGAAGCAAGATGAGGAGAATTTAAAAAGTATTGAGGAAAAAATTATGTAGCTGGATCGGCAAGGAGGGTGGGGTATGATAATAATGATTCAAAATTAAGGCTCATTCAATTGGAATTGGAGAAGTCCAAGTTGCTCAAGGAAAGGGAAGAAGCATGGAGACTGAGAAGTCGTGCAATCTGGTTACAAGCAGGGGATGACCAAGAAGTTATTTCAACAATATGCAAAGGGCGGAAGGGCCATCAACACCATTAAATTAGTCGGTGAAGGATGATCGGTGTGAAATGGCATCAAATCTCAGAGACCTAGCGAGATTAGGGGTCAGACATTTTTGCTCACTATTTGAGGCCCCTCAAGAGGTCACTCTTCCGGAGATCATTCAGATTGCTCGGTTATTTCCCAGGTATGTAGATGAATATATAAATGAGGATTTGATGTCCCCTATATCAAATGGTGAACTAGAAGCATTTCTTCACTAGTTTAAAAAGGATAAGAGTCTAGGGCCAGATGGGTGGCCAATTGAATTCTTTTTGGAATTTTATGAGCTGATGGGGAACGATATTGTAAAGGTGGTTGAAGAATGCAGATTATCGGGTAGGATGTATGCAAGGAAAATTTTAAGGATGGAAAATTTTCTTGAAGTTTAAAACATTGGCGAATCTCACTAATCCCTAATATGCAAATTATAAATTTTTATTGATATATTTGTAAAATTATTCAAATTTATAATTATTTTATATATAGTCTCTATATAATGTTGACGATTTTTAAGGTAAAATAATTTTATATTCTAAAATTTGGGCGAATCGTCTTTTATAAAATTGGAAATTGGCGAATCTTTTTTGTGGAAAAATCATGGAAAATTAGCCCACTGGGCGAACATTAGCCCCTAAAATTTTCCATGGATGTATGATTCCATCAATTCTACCTTCATTTACCTAATCCCTAAATTTGAAAACCCACAATCTTTTAATGACTATCAGCCTATTTCTTTATGTAACTATATTTACAAGATCATTGCTAAAATTATAGTAAACAGATTGAAGCCGATATTATCCAGGAACATTTCAAAGGAACAATTTGTTTTTTTGGAGGACCTTCAGATACACGAAGCCATTGGAGTCACACAGGAAGAAATGCATAGCCTAAAGACAAAATTTGAAAGGCATGATTTTAAATATTTATCTGGCAAAACCCTATAATAAAGTGAGTTTTTTATATATCAAAATGCTCCTCATGCATCTGGGATTCCATATAAATTTCATAAATTAGATTATGTGTTGTATTACCTCAACCTCTTTTGCGGTATTGATAAATGGATCTGCTTCTAAATTCTTCCATGCAGAGAGAGGGTTGAGGCAAGGGTGCCCCCTCTCCCCTTTATTATTTTTACTCATTATGGAAGGTCTTAGTAGATTGATTATGGATGCAAGGAGTAGGGGACTTATGAAAGGAGCGCCACTCTCAAGAAATATTAATCTGACACATTTTCTATTTGTAGATGATGTGATGATTTTTCTTGATGGTACAAGGCGTGACTATACTACTCTGGATCATATCATTAAATTATTTAAGAGGGCGATGGGCATGGAAGAAAACCATCTAAAGTCCACTATTATGGATTCAAGGTGCACTAGAGAGGAAATATCATATGCAATGGGTTTTTTTCCATTTAAATCAGTGGACGTTAAAGAAGGCATCAAATACTTGGGATTTTGATTAAAACCAAATGATTACAAGAAGGATGACTGGATGTGGCTTATTGCGAAAATTGAAAAGAGACTCAATGTTTGGAGCCATCGATGGCTTTCGTGGGCTGGTAATTAAATCCATTCTGTAGGTGATTATTGTGTTTTGGATGGCCTTAGCATGGATTCCAAAGTACATTATTCACAACATTCAAAAAATATGTTGTGAATATTTATAGAAGGGGGGAAAGAAGGAATTTCACATGGATTAAATGGGAGAAATTAACCCTCCCTTAAAAATGGGGAGGTTGGGGCATCAAAGATCTAAACACATTTTCAAGGGCGCTTGCTGCAAAAGTTGGTTGGCAACTAATTACAACTAAAAGTCTATGGACAGAGGTGGTCATGAGTAAGTATATTCATCCTTTATCTATAATTGAATGGGTTAGACTACAAAATAAAAGCAAACATCTCTACTATCTGGAAAGTTGTAGTAGCATCATTCAACATCATTGAATTGGGGTTGGTTTGGAGAATCAAAACAAGGGAGGAGGTGCTAGTTGGGGTTGATCCCTGGTCTGGAAGTGGTGATAGGTATATTCTCCCTCCTAAACTTATTAATTTTTTAAATGATTGAGGTATCAAATTTCAAACCAAGAATCCTTGTCTATATGGGGACAGGGTTGGAAGAATGCACAGACTTTAAATATTCCAATTCATTTGCAACATATTTGGTTGGATTATACAAATGCTCTAACAAATTCACATGTTATAATTTCAGAATGAGAGGATGAATTAGTTTGGGAAAAATCAAAAAGGGGCATTTACAATCCAAAATAAGGCTATCTTGTTGCATATGAGCACAAGAAACCAGCTGACACATGTTGGTGGTGGAATATTATCTGGAAATTGAAGAGTCCTCCAAAGGAAAGACTCTTATTATGGTGTCTTTTATCAAACAAAATTCCTACCACGGATAACCTTAAGAAGAGAGCTTTCTAGGGGCCAACATGGTCTGCATTATGCAATTGTTCACAAGAATCGGTAGATAACCTCTTCCTTTCATGCCTAGTTGCAAATATGATCTGGAATTTGATTTATCAAGTTTTAGGCATTCAATTTAGATGGCATGGTGCATCGATCAATAATGCATGGCAGGGTTGGTGCAATGAAGTAAATTCTCAAAAGCTTTGGAACATACCAATTCTTGTATGTTGGGCCATTTGGATAGGTAGGAATAGGAAAATATTTGATAATCAGATTTTCATGACTGAGAAATTGGGATCACATATTTTTGCTATATATGAGCTTATCATGGAGGTGGAACAATCTACTCCAATTCACATTATATCTACTGAAGTTATTGATTCCTCAAAACCTTGGGCATATTTTGATGGTTCAGCAAATCAAAATAGCAGTGGAGGAGGTGCACTCCTTTATCTGAATAATGATCATTATTTCAAGATGAGTTTTGGGTTTGGACCTAGTAAAAATAATTTTTCTGAATTATACAATTTGAAACTCATTCTTATATTTTCTCTGGAAAAAGGGTGTCGGTAGCTTTAGGTATTCGGTGATTCCAAAATTGTCATTGACTAGTTCAATCGAACATCTCAATGTCACACACACACACACATACTCAGAAATATGTTGGACGATACTTTTATGATAAAAGCACAATATGATCAAATATCTTGTTGCCATATATACAGGGAAAGGAATGCCATTTCTGATCAGTTATCCAAAGAAGGTGTGCAGGAGGATCGAGGCACATGGATGATTCATGAATATAATGGGACAAATCACTATCAGTACTACCACTGACCATTCATCGAACTTGCTAGAAGGAATGCGGATAGGGAATAGTTAGAAGAGATAGTTGTATTTTGCAGATCATCATTGACATAATCATATGATTCTCCTAATCCTCCATTAAGCTTATGTTTATGCTCTTCATGCACAGACTTTTTGTTTAGATGTATGTAATGAAACATGCTATCGATGGCAACCGTACAGACATTTTTATATTTTTGTTTTTTGATATGTATAGAAGGAACTCTTAGTTACTCTGGATAGATATCTACAAATCTGATTCATATATATCTAGATATGCTATGAAAACACCTACTACATCTAATTTTTAGTTTCTGTATTAATGGAAATTAAGGTTTTTCCTTTCGGGAAAAAAGTTAAAGTTATGAAGAAATATATATATATATATATATATATATATTAAAAAATAAAATTTCTAAAAAAATAAAATTTATTCACCAAGTGTCATAACTTTACACAAGAGAATGTCATGTGGATAGTTTCCCACCATTTTTTATGGAAGCAATTTTCTATATTTCTAGAATTTTAATTAAAAAATCCATTCACTACTCTATTGATTTGGAGTTAATAAAATTTTAGAAAATGTTTTAAATACTAATTTCTTAAATAACTTCAGTTGTCGATAACTTTTTGCATAAGAGGTAAGTATTAAGCAACAAGGTTACATATCACACCTCTTCTCTTATGATTCCATTGAATCTGCTTTTGGATGTGTTCCATTGGAGCTCTGTCGTGAATTTTTATATCTGGAAGATTTGAAGAGTAGTGACCACTCTTATGCGTTAGACTTTGAACTGATTGGTGTGCACGCCAAGTGGTTTCAAAATCATTGTCATTTTCGTAAGTGGAGGTTGCATTGTTTCAGCTCCATGGCCCTGAATCAACAAACTTTTACATTCTTGTGTCTTTTGTTCAGGAAAGAGCAAGTTGAGACTTATAATGTGTTCTCCTCTCTCGAAGACATTAAGTGAATGGTAAGAAATATATGATTTTGTTTAAATAATGTGGATTTTCAATGGGCAAAGGTGGAGTATTTTCTGATTAGTGATTTTGGTTCGAGAGGCCTCATGAATCCTCCTGCCCATAGCGAGTACACTCATGTTCTCTCTTCTTTGGGCCATAGTTCGTCAGGCACAAACAAATGAAGGTTTCAATTTGCTTTTTTATCGCATGTTTTCTAGATTAAATTTTGGGCAGATGTAGTTATCATCCTAAACCTATGGACTTTTTTTGCTACTGAATGTTTTGGCCTTAGTTCTATAAGTATGGTTTTGGAAGTGTAACTCTTGGATGTTTGTCACTCTGTTGGTAGTATATTTTGGTTCTAGCGATGTGTCTATATCATGTCATTGTATATATTTCTTTTTGGAGCTCCTTTTGTATTTCTCACCATGGCTATTGCAGGTTTGATTTCTGATTGGTGTAATCCCTTTGTATTTGTTTGATGTGCTTCCTCTACGGGCAAGACATTCCTTTAGTTTTGATGTTAGCTTATGATAATATAACTCTCCTTTATTGCTGAAGGTGTTGGGCAATGATCTTGAAGTTGGATTTCTTTGTATGGTTCCGTCCAACTTCTAATTTGTGTGTTTAATGTATTCTCTTATGTACAACTTTTTTTTGTTAATAAATTTTTTGCTTATTTATAGAGGGAAAAAAAACTACATATTAGACTGGTTTATATAATAAATTTACTTTAACATTTAAAAGAATAAAACATAAAACTTATAATTATTATTCATTTTATTAAGAAATTTATTATTTTTAATGAAATAAATTATAAATTTACTTCCACATTTAAAAAAACATAAAAACAAAAAACACTATTTTAGTAAATTTATTATTTTTAATAAAATAAACCTACATCAATATCAGTAAAAAGGATGCCACATTAATGCTATAGAACACACTCATTCACTATAAAATTGTTTTGATGTTTGTATAAAAATAAATTTTCAACAAAAAATATTCATTCTTTGTGTTAATACCGTGAAAGGATTTGGGCCGCAAAGGCTAGGGTTTTCATCGTCGACGCCGCAGAGCTTCCACCGTCCATGACTTGCAGGCTAAGGACTAGCTAAGTTGCGGTGCGGGTGCAGAAATATTTCAATTATGGTCTTTAGTTTTTTACTCTGCGTTGCTGCCCTTGCCACCTCTGCCCTCGGTCTCGCCTCTGCTCTGGTTGGTGCTTTAACTTTGCAGCGGCAGTTGGTGTTGTTTTGGTCGCTCACGAGCTTTACCATTTGGAGCGTTGAGGGAACAGGGGTGTGGAGGTTCTGACTCTGCATTGTTTCGTGCCGCATCAAATGGCTAGTTTCGCTGGAGTTTCTGCAGGTTGTTGTGGATGTTTGGGGCAGTTGTTCTACCTCTGGTTTCGTCTACTTATGGAGGAGAGTTTTGAGGGGGTGGGGAAGGAGTGGCTACCCTGGCTGCTCTCTTCCTCATTTCGTGCCTCTCCTTCTTGTCTGGGCAGCCTGATCTAGAGCCTACTATTTCTCTTTTTCCCTCCACAGGAGCTTTTAACCGCATATGGTGCATTGGTGCCGGATCATCTTTCTGGGTGCTACACCTCTGCTCTTTTTTGCTGTTTTTTTGTATTTGGTTTGGGTATCCTCTTCAGGTCTGTATTCAGGGGCACAATATTGGCCATTTGGGGTTAATTTTTTGGGCACTCTTGATGCAGATTTGTTGGGGTTTACATACCCTTTTGTTTGCTGCCCTGACTAAGGGCTTTTCTAGATACTTCATATGGAGTATTGTTTTGGAAGTGGCTCTGCCCACATTTTTGCATATACTTCAAGCATCTACAATATGTAATCTTCTGATTAATGAAAACTACGAATTTTCTCCACATGAAAAAAATAAAATAAATAAATTTCAAATTTCAAATTTTTAATTTAAAAAAATGGCTCTATAAATATATTAAAGATTTTTTATCTTAAAATAAGATTTTTTATGTTAAAGTAATGTAGGAAAGACTTTTGATGTTAAAGTAATGTAGGAAAGACTTTTGATGTTAAATTAATTTTTTTAAATGGGTCTATAAATATATGAAAGATTTTTTATGTTAAAGTAATGTATGAAAGATTTTGATGTTAAATTTTAATTAGGTTAATAGTGTATCAATTTTCATAATGTGTTTATTTTGGAATTGGTTTTCTAAAATTTCAATTTATTTATGTGAAAAAAAAATAGAGGTTAGAAATCTAATCTCCAAAAAATATCTAAAGATTGTTCATAGTTGTATGTACACAACAAAGTTTCATATTGCATTTAGTTTTTGAAAAATTGATTTGAAAATTTTAATTGAGCCGAAAAGCTCATTCTATAGCTCAGTATGAAGGTGATGTGTAAGTATGTCTGTGCTTCTTAAAATAAAAATAAAATATCATTTTTAAATAGAAAAACAATATCGGCTATAATAAAAAAGGTAAAAATATGCTATGCAAATTTAATTATTTGTACATATAACCTAATATAATTTCATGTAAAATAATTAAAAATAAAATTAATTTTATATATATATATATATATATATATATATTAAATCTTTTAATTTTCAAAAATATTTTAACATGTGATATCAACTTTATATATAGAAAAAAATATTAAAAGAAAAAAGAAAATATTTTAATGTTGGTTACAATAAAATATCTAATATGGGTTATGAATAAAATATTTTAATATGAATTAATATTGATATATATTTAAAAATACATTAATAACAGGAACAATGTGCGTTGATAAAATAACTCAATGCACATGTTATGTAATCTTTGTAACATTCAAAAATACAATTTAAACAATTAAACATTACACATTGTTTTTTCACTCTAAAATAAGTTTGCACCCGAAAAAATTTGATCCCTCTTGGCATGTTAGATCGGTGGTTAAGATAGATCTTTGTTGATTTAAATAAAATAGTTGATATTACATATTCAATGAATATAATACATATGGTGTCTTCCATTAATAACTAATCAATTGAAATGGCTCTCCCGCAAGATTCATAAATTATAAAATAAATTATACTGCCAAAATATAATATGTAACTTTATTGCTTAATTAAAAATTAAATAATTTAAAATAATAAAGTGATGGATAAAAACACTCACTGTTAGTATTAATTAATTATTAGTGACAATTTTAATTAATTATATAAACACTTCATAACTATATAAAAGCAACAAAATTACATAACATATTACACTTAGACGGCCTAACTTATTTTATAAGGGTGTGTAAATTGCAGTAAAGTCCCCGCCCTGGGGATTTCTTTCATTTAGTTGTGAGGTAAAACAGTGGGATGACATTCCATCGTTAGTTTTCCACTTTATAAAGAATATTATAAATGTTATTGTCCATTAAAAACATGGTACTTAAAACCTGTTATTGTCCATTAAAAAATGGGTATTTGAAACCTTTGAATTTGAGCCCTCTATTGCAGTAACTAATTTTGGTAATTTTTCGTTTTAGCTTCAATTACATGGACATTATTTTGATAGGTTGATTCTTTATCGAAATATAAACGCATGTCTCAGACTTATGACACTTGGCATGGTAATCTACGCTTTCTCAAAATTATTTTTCTTAATCACCTATTATTTCAAAGTAAATATTAATGGATATTTTAGAATTATTATATTAACACATTTATTATCTACAGTGTAATATTATATATTAATTTGTTTATCATAATAATAATATTATATATTAATTTGTTTATCTTTTATTATGATAATAGTTATATTTATTTTAAAATAAAGATTTTAGATTTTTAATTTAGTTATTAATAATTATGTGGTATGTGCGTTTATTTTGGAAAAAAAAAAAAAAAAATTAATTTTAATTTAACTATTAGTAATTATTAGGTGGATGGTAGAAATTTAATCTCCATGAAATATGTGTGAACATTCATTGTACTATTCACAGATCAAGGGTTAAGATTTATCTTCAAGTTAGGGGATAGAGTATGTATGTCTTCGTCGACTTAGCAGTCAAATCACTGCACGGAGGTGGGTCCCTTGTCCCACAAACAAGTGGTCTCATACACCAATTTGGTGTTTGGCTTGATTGTGATCTTAATATATATATAGCAATTTAATTAATTTAAAAAAAAAAAAAAAAAATGTCATATCAACATGTGTCATATTGGGCATGTGGTATTAATAAGCCATGGTCTTGGTTCATGCTATTAAAACAAAATCTATTTACAAGTTAAGAATTTCCATGCTAAAATGGGGATGAGTCTCTGTAGTTAAGAATGTTAATACATGTTTTTTAAAATGTATATATATTTAACTCATATATTAAAAACCCACTAGGTGTAGACCAATTGGTTTGTGCGGGGTTTAGTCCCCACTAGTAGGTTCAAATCTCATGGGGAGAGATTGAGGATTAGGGGAATTAAACTATCCCAAGGGGCGTCCAAGCTTGATCGAGCTTCACCCAATCCTAGCGATAACATCCCACTAGTGGGCAAATTATTTTTCCATCCAACATTGGGGCTAGCAAATCATTCTTCTATCCAACATTAGGGCTAGAAAATTGTTCTTCCATCCAACATTGGGGTTTGCTCAGGCCTAGGCATTTCGCAATAATTTAATTTGTATGGTTGCGCTAGTATATAAAAAGTATGAAACTATAATTTATGATGGAGAGAATATGGGTCAGAGATGTGGGGTTATTATGCAGTTAACGCATTCCGATGATCGCAAAATGAAAAGGTTTTTCTTCGCTGATTTTTTCAGGGTTAGGGTTATTTGTTGGTCTGTCTCGCAGTCTTCAGTGCTGCCTCTGGGGTTTCTCGACAGTTACAATGGAGGATGGAGAATTAATAGATTACAAATTTGACCCTAGTGATTTCTCCTCACCCTGGGTCAATTTGCCATCTCAGATAGGCATTAGTGAGGCTCAGGTTCCCGCTGGCATTTATTTGGTGGAGGCCTTGATTTCGTCTAAGCTTTGAGAGTGTGATGTGGTGACAATCCCTATTGTCTTTGCCTCGAGATGTCCAAATTCCATGCTTTGAGAGGATTTCTTAAGGTCTGGACCGGCGAGTGTAGCTAGCACTGCAGATTTAAACTTCCTTGTTTATCCAGGGCAAGTTTTCGCCCCCTCTATGTTTGAATTGAGCTTTGGTCTATCTTTGAGAGGATGATCGATGGCCAAGTTGTTCCAACTAGGAGGGTTTTCATCTCTGGGATATGAACATATATAGGAGGTTGGTTTGCAAGAGTTGTTGCGGGGTAGGGGTTTTTTGAATGGAAGGGGTTCTACTATTAATGAATTACCCTTATGTAGCATTTCTTTGGGGTTTTTCGATGAAAACCTTGGAGGAATAAACATTGCAACATCTGTTCGAAAGGGGTTATTGAGCCGAGAGGCGCTCTACAGCCTAGTATGGGGAAGATGTGTAGGCCTTAGATGTTAGATGTTTAGGTGTTAGATTTAGATGTGTAGGAGTTAAATATATATTTTAAATGTTGGGCTCATAAGTATATATATGTTATGTAAATATTTTGACTTTATTAAATTATATATATATATATATATATATATATATAACAAATAAAATAAAAAATAATAACTAAAATAAAAATGAGATAAAATAGTAAATTTACAGAGGTTTTTGGACTCCATGTTTTCACAACCGATGGTTTAGCCCATTGTATTCTTTTCTAATGGGCAATTATATAAAATAAAAATAAATAAATAAAACAAAACAAAACAAAACAAAAAAATAATTAAAAAATAAATAAATAGTAAATAATAAATAATAAAATTGACATAAAATAGTAAATCTATGGATGGAGGTTTTTGGGTTCCAGGTTTTCACAACCCATAATTTTTCCCATGGTATTCTTTCTAATGGACAAATTACATAAAACGAATAAAGTTAAAATTAAATTAAAAAAATAGAAAATAAAATTAAAAATAATAATAATAATAATTAATAATTAAAATAAAATTGAGATAAAATAGTAAATTTATGGATGGAGGTTTTTGGGCTCCAAATTTTCACAACCCATGGTTTTACTCGTGGTATTATTCTCTAATGCAACATTCTTTGCTAATGTGAGACATTTAGTGCAATCAAAACTCATGGTTTTACTCGTGATATTATTCTCCAATGCAACATTCTTTGCTAATGTGAGACATTCAGTGCAATCAAAACTCATGGTTTTACTCGTGATATTATTTTCTAATGCAACATTCTTTGCTAATGTGACACAATCAGACAGTCATTACAATCAAAACACTTAGTTCAATCAAAGTAAATTGTAACTTCCACCACAAATATCATAACCCTTAGCAATTTTCATATTTAATTTGGCAAAGAAAACCATTCAATAAAGGCACACTACACGAAGACTTTGTAGCTCTAAGAATGCATGCCTTCCAAGTAAAACTTGGGAAAACAACCTTGCTCACTTTGTTACATAGTCTTCAAAGATTATATTTTTCTAGGTTGTTTTGTATGTTATTCATTTTATTTTATATGTTTGAAATTTTACTCTTAAGTGTGAAGAGAAATGTGGGCATGAGAAAAATAAAATCTATTGCATGTAGTCCTACATTTATTTATATTTTTTTGTTTGCATTATAACTTATAGGAGTTGTTCAATTAAGGCTGTGTCAACCATTGGTTTTAACTTCCACATGAAATTCATTGGAATATGTGTCTCATATGTTCATAACAACTTATTTTAGATACAATTGTTATTTAGTTCTATTTAGGAGATCGAATGATAACATTCAAAAGAAAATTAAACTAGGGATAGTTAATATCCTTGACTCCTGCAAAGATAGAGGTATATATTCTTATTGGGTTTTATGATATAACAGAGGATCTTATTACGTTTTATAGTCTAACAATAGAGCTTAAAGTAGACTCTTTTAACTATCGAGCTTATATATCAAACTAGCCTAGATCCATTTTAAATCTAGATCTATTAAGCACAAAGAGGGATCAAATCTCTCTAGGTGCAAACCTTTCCTCAAGTTTTGCACTCAAAAAATAGGTTTGCACCATGAGAGATTTGATCCCTCTCAACACTTGATAGATATAGAGTTAAGATGGATTCAACATAGTTTGAATACATTAGGGTTCTAAAGGAGACTAGGTGCAAACTCTGGAAGACAAAGGAGTCAGGATGCAGAGTGAAGGACAATCATGTGTAGGGATGAAAAGGAAAAAGGGGAAGTGTGCTAAGGTTAAGAGTGAGAACAAAGTGTTGGTTTTTGGGGAGGATGTTCATCTTGATGAAGGAATGATTATGGTAGAGTTGGTTTTAGTAGGGCGAGCCAAAGGCTGATATTTTTTAGTGGAAGTATTGTGTGAATTGATCAGCAAAGAATGGGGAAATACGTCGACAAAGGTTTTGAAGTTAAGTATACTAGTCCCTTGTTGGTTTATGCTAATATTTGAATCAACAGACGCAGTTTCATGGGTTTTGAAGAAAAAATAGAATATAGACTCCTCCCCCATGTTGTTGAAATGTTGGAGCACTTTGTTTGATGACAACCACAAGTGAATAGACTGTGTTCCAATCCAGGTTAGACTGCTTGGCCTCCCACCTCAACTATGGATAATGGATGTTCAGAGCCATAGGAAACAAAATGGGGGTTTTCTTGAAAGAATTTATGTTGTTCAAGATTACCATAAATAGGACTACAGCTAGGTGTTGGTTAAATTGGATCCACATGAAAGGTTATAAGTTGACCTGGATCTCTGTTATAAGTGTTTCTCACACCACCAATCTATTGATTGCGAAGGAATCCCCTTTAGGTGTTGGAGGTTCCATCATCAAAGGCGTGTTAAGAGGGATTGTTCCCTTCCTTTCTCTAGTAAAAGAGGCATAAGGGTCCATCATGAAGATAAAAAATTGGGGGGGTTGACTTTAGATAAGCTAAATCTTTCAGAACTCTCTCCCTCTTTGTTTCAGCAGATCAATCAACCAGTGTCGATAAGGAAGACCATGGGCTCAATAGGAGTGGGCATGGTGACTTTGTATGTGGTTCCTCAAGATAGCTAGGAGGTTAGTGATCCATCTCCCATTTTTGTCTCCCTTCTAGGTAACTCTTCTTGACCTCAATCTGATAAATGTGCATTATGAAGATTGATTCGTTTATAGAACTTGGAAATTATTCTCCTTCACGAAACCTTGGGTGATGGAGACAAGATATCCCAAGTTCTTTGTTCTATCTTTCTAGGTTGGTTTTTCTTTGGCTCAAATGCGAGGAGACATTCTATGGGTTTAGATATGTGATTTAACAAAAAAAACTATCAAAGTGAATAATTCCTCTAATGTTGAATTAGTCTTGGGTATGGAAATTTTCTCCTCAAAGCTTGGGTTGGATCTTATGGTTAATATATATGGTCCTTGGGATGAATATGCTACTTTCTGAAACCAATTAATGGGAAAATGCTTCATGAAGACTGATAATTTGGTTGTCAAGGGGGACCTTAATTTCACAATGGGAACCTTTGAAGTTTGGGGTTCTCATGCACACCCATAATCCTTGTCCAATTTCTTCACAAAAGTATTGGAGAATAATAGGCTTATTGATGTAAATATTATTAACTACAAACCCTCGTGGAGGAATAGACAATTTGTATGGGCAATGATTGTTAAGCACCTTGATAATTTTCTAATTGTTAAATTAATGATGGAAAAAATCCTTTTGTTTTGACATTAGATTGGGGTTGGTTTCATCTTTGATCATCATCTTGTGTTCTTGGAACTAAAAGGGGGTATCTGAAAACCTATTAGTCCTTTTAAATTTTATGCTTCTTGGCTAGTAAATGATACTTTTCTTAATCTTGAATCGGAAAATTGGATCCGATATATTTCTAAACAAGACATGTCGATTACAGCCCACTTTGTTGAGAATTTAAAAATTGTTAAAAGGACATTATTCAGTGGTATCTTTAGAAGAGGCTTAGGGATAAAGGATAGATTAAATCCATGGAGGAAGAATTGTAAAGTTTGGAGGTTCTTGAAGGGAGGGTTAAGAGACCGAGGAGTTTAAACAACAAATCCTACAGTTGGAGGATTCTAAAAGAAGAATCTTGGAAGAAAGGCAAGAGGTTTGGAGGCAACAAATTAGAGTTATCTGGCTAAATTTTGGAGACGAGAATACAAAAAAATTTGCAAAAATTTGTGAAGGGACACAAAGTAAGTAACCCAATTTAGTCCCTAAATGCTCCAGATGGGGGGAAAGCTATATACTTCGAGGAATTTTCTTCTCTTGGGAAAAGCCATTTCAACAATCTCTATAAATCCCCTAAATAGGCTTCAATTGTTGAAGTTTTCCTTTTGGCCTAGGTTTTTACTCATTTTTCTAATGAGGAGGACAACCAAAATTTAATGGATCCTATCTCAGACGACGAGCTTCAAAGAGTCCTAGATGGTATGTAGAGAGATAAGAGTCTTGGTCCTTATGGTTGGATAGTAGAATTATTTCTCGACCTTTATGAGATCCTCGTAATTGGTCTTCTTAGAGTGGTTGAGGACTCTCAACAGACCAGAAGAATTTTAGCATCATTCAATTATACCTTTACCGCCCTTGTCCATAAGATAAATGATCCAATATATTTTGATGACTTCAGGCCAATCTCCCTCTGCAACTATACATATATATATAGTGATCACAAAAATTATTGTTAACAGGATTAGGTCGATTCTCTCCAAAAATGTATCTAGGGAGCAATTTGGATTTCTAAAAGGGCACCATATATATATATATATATATATATATATATATATATATATATATATATATATATATATATATATATTGATAAAAAAAAATATTGTTAACAGGATTAGGTCGATTCTCTCCAAAAATGTATCTAGGGAGCAATTTGGATTTCTCAAAGGGCACCAAATTCATGAAGCTATTAGAGTGGCCCAGAAGGTCTAGACAGTCTGAAAATCAAAAAGTCGAAATGCATAGTTATTAAAATTGACCTATCAAAATCCTATGATAGGGTCAATTGGATTTTTATTCGTTTGATTCTTACTCATTTGGGCTTTAAAGTTCCTTTTATCAATTGGATTATAAATTGTATCACCCCAATTTCGTTTGTAGTCCTTATTAATGGATTGGCATCTCCATTTTATCATGCTTAATGTGGGTTGTGCCAGGGTGCCCTTCGTCTCCTGTATTGTTCCTATTAGTGGTAGAAGGCCTCAACAAACTTCTCATTACAACAAAAATAAGGGTGGACATTAGGGGAGTGGTGGTTATAGAAGATATGAAAATTACCCATATTTTATTTGTTGATGGCATTCTCCTGTTCAAAAATGGTTTTAGATGGGATTCAATTTTTATAAAAGAAGCTTTGATAGAAGGCCACAGGTACACAAATCAATGTAAGAAAATCCACACTCTCTTACTCGGTTCTCTCCCCTTGGGTAGATTGAAGTGTACAGGCACAATTTTTATTTCATGTCAACACTTTTTAGAAAGGTGTTTAGTATCTAGGCTTTCACCTCAAACCAAATGCCTACAGGAAGGAATATTGGCAATGGTTGTTAGAAAATATTGAAAAAATATTAAATATTTGGAGTTTTGGGTAGTTATCCAAAGTTGGAAAATTGGTTCTTATTAAATCAGTTCTAGAGGCCATCCTGGTATATTGTATAACTTTATATTGGATACCTAAGCATATAATTGACTCGGATCATAAGCTATTCTATCAGTTTCTATGGCCAAGCTCTAAAAATGATTTTGTCCTTCCATGGGTGCGATGGGAAAAAATAGCAGTGCCCAAAGCTCGAGGGGATGGGGCATAAAAAAATCTCCTTTATTTGAAAAATAATTGGAAGCTAAGGTTATATGGAATTTGTTATCCACAAATAACCTCTAGACCTCAATTTTCCACAAAAAATACATCTTTCCATCCTCTATTAATGAATGAATCAGGTCACCGAACAAAAAGAAAGCTAATTTCTTTGTCAACTAGAAGGCAATTCTATCATCTTTCTCAATGGTGGAAATCAGCTTAGATTTGAAGGTTGGTAATGAAGAAAAGATGAGTATTGGCATTGACCCATGGGTTGGTTGTTGAGAAGAAAAATTCTTCCCTTGTGACTTAGTCACCCTTTTAAACAAGAATGGGAGGATTTTTCTAAATTAGATTGTTAATGAATCTCATTCCTCCATATGGGATCAAGGATGGGTTGATGTAAAACAACTTAATTTGTGGGAGGAATATGTTGTCCTATGGAAAAACTATATTATATCCTTGAATATAGCTCACGTAAGGATCAAATATAGATAAGACCCCCTTAGCTAGGATCACTCTCTGTTTGGGTAATACACTCCCAAAACTAGTTATTTATATTTAAGGTCAACTAGAAATCAAGCGGATCCAGCCTTGTGGTGGAAAAAGATATGGAAATTGAGTTGTCTCGCAAAGGATCAGGTTTTTTCTCTGGTGCCTGATCGAAAACGAAATTCCCACTTGGGACAACCAACAAAAAAAGTAGAAGGAAGGACCTAGCTAGTGCATTCTATGCAAAAATGCAGTGGAGTCAATGAGTCAATATGTTCTTGACCTGCCCTTTCACAATGAGGATATGGGAAAATTGCAGGAACAATTTGAGATATGGTGCAATTTGGCATAGTGAGACGTTTCTTGATGCTTGGAAATATTGGAGGGGCTTATCAAATGATGACACTCTTAGGAACATTCTCCCTATCATTTTTTGGTGTTATACGAAACTTTCACTATTGCGGATAAAATTGAATTCCCTATATCTAGTGGTCTGATCTAGAACAACATAATACAAAAAGATTCAATTTTCCCTTAAAGAAATTAGAGAATGGGAAAGAAGCCTACCTGGAATTTGTAGCAAACCTTCCTTTCCTCCTTGCTTGTAAGCTCCAACCCTAGCTCCAAGTGATATAATTAGAACTTGCACACAAGACTAAAACAAATGAACGAACCACAATCCATGTAGCATTAATCTAAAATATTTATTAAATGAACTAGCATGGAATTGAAGTACATGAGTACAAACATAACACAACAAATATAGGAAAACAAAATACTTTTTGTATTGACAAATATAAGAGAGAGTTTACAACCATAAATAGAATATGATTTTGTAGATGTCTCCCCAAGTTGACTTGTCCTTCCTTGTCACAAAGCACGCATCAACAGCAACCCTAATGCATGAATATGGTTACTCCTTTAGGCTCAAAGCAGTATCATGAGGGCACTATCAATCTCAAAAAGCCAACCTAGACCTTATGGGAGGCAGTAAATTTATAGGATGAATGTGGTAGTTTAGGATTTACCATTCTAGACTTAAGATCCACATATGATGGGAGGATGAGCTCAAGAGATAAGAGATAAGGTCTCCATTATCAAATCAAATAGGAATTCAAGCTCTCTATCTGCGGTAAATAGTTAAAACTACGTTGGAAGCTTCTGGAAGAGGAAATTCATGGATATTTTTTATTTTTCTCGATTTCTAGAATTAGCATACCTACAGAAGGGAGTAACATGTGCTAATCAATGATGGTGATTAGGTACGCAACATGCATTGAGCGTAGGTGGCCAAGCATGTAAGGAGCGTTAGGGCTAAAAACAATGTTTTTGAGCTAATTGTCCCAGAAACTTAGACTTTTTGGAGAAGTAATGTTTAGGTCTTTGTGAATGGGTTATAACAAACTATTCAAGGATGTTTGAATGATCTGGTTTTCATTCCTATTGAACAAATGTGATAAAATGGCTTGTCACAGATTGTCCCCTAAAGTAAAAATTCAGAAGTAGTGCCTGAGGACTGAAGTTCTTTACCTTCTGAGAAGTCTGGATCAAGAACAAATTGGTCGATATCATCATTTGTTACAATACATATTATCATCATGATATCATTGTTGAGAGAGGCATACCCATGCTCAACATATAAGCCAATATTACATGTACAATGATCAAGAAGTCTTGTCCATTGATAACATAGTGTGGAACCATTCTTGGATGATTAATCTTGTATGAATCTTGAAACACAACCTAGATGGATGAAACTAGATCTGGAGTCTTCTATGTCATTCACTCGATAGTATGAGTCTAACCATGTGAACAAATGAGTTGAATTCAAACATGGTAGACACGATCTAATTATCAACCAATGATGTAAGTCGTTAACATATGTGAGAGAAACCACTGATGATGTTAATGGCTCTCAAGGTACTATAGTACAATATATGTGGTGTGAATGGATGACTTGAAGTCGAACACTATACAAAATATTCCAGTCGAAGGCCAATGATGAGAACCTATCGTCAAAAGCAACGAAACTTTCCATTGATGTATGCAAGTCCTAAGGTACCAAAGGGAGTTTATAAGTCAACTTCTTGGATAATGAGTTGATGTCGACAAGAAGTGACCCATCGCAAGAGGACCTTAATGTATCCCCCATCAACGACATGAAATGGATATCAATATTTGAGAAAGAACGATGTTGATATAAATTTAGTTCACGAACGGCAGACATGAAATGAAGGCTTAGGAGTATTGCAACAAATTTCAACTAAAGGACTTATCTTGAACATATCGGTGACACTTAGTGGAATTGGCAGAATTGACCCAAAACCAAATGCAAAGGATTTTTAGCATGCTATGATGAACCAAAGAGGCAAGTATATTTCCCAACCCAACAGCCATGCAGATGAAGTGGAAGAGTGTCATGTTCAAGAGTGACTCACTTCCATTAATAGGTTAAGTACCCTGTTTTCCCAATTTCCCAGTCATTTCTGACCAGTACCTCTTTACTTTAAAACAAGCTTGAAGAGGATCACATATGTTGTTGGCATTATGATGCATGTGTTGTACTTAATGGCAACCCACTTGTAGTATAACATCTCACTTATATATAACTAGATGAATCTACAGAAGAGAGATCAAATGTGACAGAATACATGGGATGCAGGGCAGCTCAAAGGAATCAGTTCAGATGTAATGAACAGTGATAACTCATTAAGACGACAGTTCTCAGTATGGCAAGTTAACTTTGCCATCAAGTCCAAAGGGGGAGATTATTGGCATTATGATACAGGTGTTGTCCTTGATGGCAACTTACTAAGATGACAGATCACAGTTCAGGCTCACAGAATGAAGAAAAAGAGATATATGCAGGTTCCCTTTGATAAAGTCGCGTATACACGCGGGTTAGCCGACCAAAAGGTGTGTATACGTATGCACGCACTTTCATGCAAGGGAAGGCGCGTACATTGGGTTTTGGTCCGTGGTATTTGGACCATGGTATTGGTCGAAGGTATCTTGTCCGACATGTTGACCCCAGGTATTTGGTTCAAGGTATTGGTTCTAAGTGGTTTTGGACCATGGTATTGAGTAAGGCCTAAGACGATAAAAGGATGAGAAGATCATTAGGCAAAGGCACTCAAAAAGTCTCGAATATCTGATGTTTTGTGAGATCCAGTATGTAGGTTATGGGTTTATGATGTCTTGCTTGATCTGAGCCAAGGAGGAATCTCAGTGGTTGATGGAGAACAAGATCTAAGGATAGATTGGGATCTAATGGCTTGGAATGAATCATCTCTATACAGTTTGATCATGCTTATTCTAGATCTGTATACTGATGCATGTAATGTTTTGTAAATATTATGATCTGGGTATAACTCAAGTTTGGAATAGCTACAAATAATGAATGAATATTTATAGATGTATACATTGGTTGACTATGATAAAAGCACGTACATACGCAGGTTGGATACATCTAAGTAGCGTATACCATATGAACTATGATGTTTGAAGTTACAGGTGATTCTGGTTGTTGATGAGTTCTGATGACTATTTACTGGTGTCAGTATTCTGCATATTTAGTTTGGTTGATTGTGTTTAGCTTCAGTGTTGATGGATGAGATCTAATAATGGATCAAGATCATAATGACTTATCTTTATATGATCTGATGGACTAGATCTAGTTGCTAACACACATATTATCCTTGTATATGTAATGATCTGGGTATTTCTGAAGTGAGGAAGTGCAGCGAAGTTATAAGTAAGTAATTAATGACATATACGCTGGTTCGCTTTGGTGAAGTTGTGTATACATGCTGGTTCAGCTCTTCCAAGTAGCGTATGCACTCTGATGCATGATTTTTGATGATACAGTTAGATCTAAACATTGTTGCAGAGTTTTGTGTTCTGCTCTATGTTCTGGTGACTGTAGTTTGTTGACAGGGTTTCAGTGATTCAGTATTGGGTGATTCAGAGATTGATGATGCTAGTGTTGATTGATTATGTGCTTCAATGATATTGATGGGTCTAGTATGAAAATTGGATGAAACATGGCCTTCAAATTATGGTGTTGTGCTTCAGGAGTATCCAGTCTGAAAATTTATGAAACGTGGTACCTGGAGGAAGAAAGAGAAGGTTGTAGCCTTCTGTAGGTTGGCACCTATGTACTAGTACATCAGCTAGTACAAGAGCTAAGGGGGTTGTAGCTCCCTTCCAGTAGTAGCTGGAAAACGAGTGAAGGTTGGAGCATTCAGTAGGCCGGTGCCTACGTACTAGTAAAAGGATCGGCTAGTACAAGAGCTAAGGGGGTTGTAGCTCCCTTCCAGGAGAAGCTGGAGAATGAGAGAAGGTTGTAGACTTCTACATGTAGCATCCTACATACTGGTATAAGACTGCACCAGTGCAGAAACATTGTAAAAATAAGTTTCTTATTAAAAAGAAGATAGAGATGAATTGCAGCAGGTGGTTTTCACCCACATTGGGTTTCCACCTTACATCATGGTGTTCATGTGTGATGATTTGTTTTGTTTTAGTGCACCTGTTTACTGTTCATATGGTTAATAAAGTTTTGATGCACTAACTAAAGATCAACATTTAATAGATTAACTGAATCATAAGTTTACTGGATATACGCTAGTTGCATTAGACACAATTGCGTGTGCATGCAGGTTCCCTTAACTGAAGTAGCGTATATGAATCTGAGTATGGAAATGAAAAAGTGTTTGATTTGATAATACTGATTCACCCCCCCTCTCAGTATTATTTCCAACATAGGCTTGGTTTATAATTTCATCCTTCAGATGTATCCTTCTGAGTATTTTTAACAAACCTTGAGAAGGAATGGTTCGGTCTCATCATGTTTGATGAGTGCAATGTTGTTCAATGCTTTTACGAGTCTATCGAAGGTGTAACTCAATTCCTTTTTCATGTTTATAGAGTTCGAAAAAGATGTGAAAAAGAAAACTCCAAAAGTTCCTTTTCATAAAATTGTCTCTTGAGTCTGAAAAGGCATAAGACGATACTCACGAGAACCTCTAAGCCATGTTCAACTAAGGTACTCTTTTTTTGTAATTAGTCTATCCTAGTCTAGAAAAGGATTAAACTTATACTGAGTAGACGTCTTTTAATTTACTTTAACGATTTCAACAAGAGAAGTGATCCGCAATATTTTCATGTTTTGGGAGTTTGAAAATAGCTAAAAGAAAACTCCTCCTAGAGGAACGAGTGGTATAAAGGGGTAGCAACTAGTTTTGGTCATGATGGAACTGATCAAAACATGAAGAGGTCAAGAGGTTGGCTATTAAGACCAGTCATCGCAAACGTTCCTCGGGAAAGGGTAAAACATACAAGTGAAATAATATGATCAATGAAGTAGATGGTGACGATGGAAATAGAAAACCAAGGCTCATCTGGAAAAAAAAGAGTAATAAAAATGGAAATCACAAGAGATAAAATGAGAATCGTTTCGTTTTTACACAAGCTTGAAACATGGGAAACTATGCTTGAAATTGGTTTCATTTTTACACAAGCTTGAAACAAAGGAAAAAAAAACTATGCTTTAGAGTAGTTTCATTTTTACACAAGCTTGAAATGGAGAAAAAACTATGCCTAGAATTGGTTTTCATGCCCCCAGCATAGTGACTTAATTCTAAGGACATGCCCCCCAAGATTCATTTCATTCACCTAACTAGACTATTGGTTAATAATAGATGGATGGAATGAAGTTTCATTTACGATATCAAGTGAAAGAATCGACTGGGAATTTACAAGATCTAATCAAATACTCGAATTAGAAGGGGATCTGTTTCATTTTTTAACAAGCTTGAAACATGAAAAGAACTATGCTCATAGACATTGTTTTATTTTTTAATGATATTAACACAAGAAAAGGAACTCTACTTAGGGACCTTGTTTCATTTGTTAAGGATCTTGACACAAGAAAAGGAACTCTACTTCGGGAACCTTGTTTCATTTTTTAACGAGCTTGACACAAGAAAAGGAACTTTGCTTCGGTATTAATCATGGCTCCCCAGAGACCATGGCTTCCAAGAGGATCTCATCATATGGTAGAATAATTTTTGGGATACATATCAAAGGATCCAATGGAAATATCAGGTGGCAGTGCTCCCAGTACATGATGCACTACATGACCTACTAGATCATCAGTAAATGTGGGAATGGAACAGGTTGACACATAATTAATCTATGGCAGGGGAGATACCACTTGCATATAAGGACCATTTATGGAATCTGGTTGATTGGGAGTCAAATTAGGACCAACGAATGAAATTTGGTCAATGGTCATGATTATTCCTTCATGTGGGAAACATATCACACAAAAGAGTGAAGAGATAAGAGCTCTTGTGCCATAAACATAGTCACACCCAAGGAGTAAATTAAAATCAAAAGGGCTTTAGACTATAATCACTTTGATATAGACAAAATTTCCTCCCAAAGTAATAGGCAACTGAGGAAGGATCCCTAATGGTTGATTGGTTCCTTTGTTAAATGCCAACAGATTTTGGGTAACGGGCACAAGCTGCAAAGAATTGAAATCTTACTAAGTAGTTGAGGATAGAATACTAACAGATGCGCCTTCATCTATGACTATGCTAGGTACGACCATATTATAAGTATGTATTGTGATCTGCAAGGGAATTTAAGGAGGAAGACGATATTCTCCTAGTCGACTCCAATCAAAGGAAGTGACCATACTACTTGGAGGGGGTGTCGTGTTAATGGGAGAACTACTCCCTTTTTCCATTGGAACGAGAGGATTTCCCCCCCAGATCATTGGAATATGAATAAAGAAGAATAACTTGAGTGATATGAACCTCACTATCTATGGGAAAGGTATGATCAACTGAAGGTGGAATCGAGTCAACCATTTTCTCAACCAATGGTTGGTTGGGAACGGACTTGTGGGATTCATGTTCAGAGAGAGTGGGATTGACTGGGGACGGATTCTAATCAATCACTTCATCAACTAGTCGAGGATTAGGGGGAAGATTTCAATAGCCAGTCGAAAGTTGTGGTTGAGAAACAATAAGATTTCCCAACAATTTGGTTGTTTCATCCATATAAGGGCAAAGGTGAATTGGATGATTCCCTTCACATAACTTACAAGGAAACTTAACTTTACCCTTTTTCCCATGGATCTTACTATCACTAGTTGAATGTTTGTCATCAATGTGATCTCCAAAAGATGGCAAAGGTTGATGTGAGCAAGTGGACCACACTTCTAATAACTTGGGAATACCAGGACAACATCTAAGAAGGTGGTCACTCTTACATAACTTGCAAGGGAATTTAACTTTGCGGGGTTAATTAGAAAGCTTATCCATACTAATTTCATTGGTAGCAATGGTTGTTTGGTTGCCCCCCTATTTATTTTGCTTCATCTTCTTCATCATTTTCTTCTTCTTCTTAGCTTCATGGTTACTAGAATCAAGACTTTCACCGGGCTAGGAGGAAGAAAGGGATGAAGAAAAAATAGGTGAAGAAGGAAAAGGGTAAACTTTAGGATCAACTTAAGGTTGATTTTGTTCAAGTGGAGGACTATTTGGTTGAGGAGTAGTTTGGGAATTCATAACCATAGGAGTTGAAAACAACAAAACTAGCAAGCCAATGGTAAATTCGGGAAGGGACGATGTTTTGATATAAGGAGCACCAATATTTCCAAAAGCAGGAAAAGTACTAAGATTCTTGTTAGACGGGTTTCCTTGACTGGTCAACTCAAGAACTTTTTCCATTAGTCTCAAAAATTCACTAAGGACTTATTCCACGATGAGGATGTTTTTATGTGGTCTTAATTTATTTTAGAAATTAAGGACATAAAATTAAACAAAAGGATAACTAGGAAGATAAGGATTACTAAACCACCGTGAACTCTGATATACCAACTTGATAAACCAAGGATTTACATATGTGCGGGAAATCTCCCCGAATGTTGTGTTTGGTGTATCACGGTTGACAAGGCGGATGACTTAGATTCCTAAGGTTGGATTGCATCCTATGGTCGACTTCCAAAATATACCTGGAGGCACGTGGAAGCACAGTCTGTATCAGTGTTGTCTAATGAATAATCATTCGATGAGAGTGTTTTTATATACTTAGAGTACGTGGAGCATCGTCTGATATACCCAAAGGTATATGGAGAATGATCTGATATACCTAACGTACGTGGAATGAGATATCACCCCTAATGTAACATTGACAAGTAACGACAACTCCTATGTTTAAAGACATTGGAACACGTCTCTAGCCTAGACCTTTATGTGTGTCGTTAAGTTTCAAATGCTCTTTAGGTTAATTGAGTGAATTTTAGAGTTTATCTTGAATTATGTTTTGATTTCAAGGCTCAAAACTCAATGTCACCTGAACACACATATGATGCAACTAATATGACAAAAATAACTATTTTTACTTTTCTTTTAACAATGAAAGGTTTAAGTAAGGGAAGAATAAATCAATCAACAATGTAATAAATGATCGATGCAAAAATCCATCTCCTCAACTTCATTATTCCAATTAAAATCAAATCCCTATATGCAATGCAAATAATTGCTTTTCTTTTCTTTTCTTATAATGTTTCAAATGCAAAGAAACATATGAATACCACTTGATTGCTGACGAAATGAAACCACACATACTTTAACTATAATATAAAAGTTACTTTTCAATTTCAAAAATCAATCTATGCATACAAACCCTAATTGACAAGAAGAAAGAAAGAACGAAACAAAATATTATCAAAAAGGTGATGACACTTAGAGGTGATTAACACTCATTGGAAAAAAATGCAAAAATGAAAGCAAAAACACGCAATTTCTCACAAGGGATTGACTTTACAAAGACAAAGACAAACTCATAGTCACAAAGAAAACTTTTTGAACTCAAGAAGAATGAGGAGCGAGGTCAAGGAATTTAAATTTCTTCATCCTACAGGATCGGCGTAGGTGCAGAAAAGACACTAGTGCAGTGCAACATAGGCATAGAGAAGAAACAAAAGCGTTGCAGTGCTCTGTCTCGAAGCAGGGAATGCGTTGGGGTTATTTTGGTTAAAACACGACACAAGAAACCAAACCAAGCTCAAAAGGGTGTTTTCTTAAGGTCAGCTAATGTCTAAGTGAGTCAATTAAGGTTGCTTTAAGAGTTGAAAAAGATTTTAAGATCAAGGAAACCACTGAGGGAAGAATCATATCCCTAGTGGAGTTGCCAATCTGTTATAAAAAATTTCCACTATTGCAGACAAAAGTGAATTCCCTAGATCTAGTGGTCTGATCTAAAACAATACAAGACAAAAAGATTCAAGTTTCCATTAGAGAAAATAGAGAATGGGAAAGAAGCCTACCTGGAATCTGTAGCAATCCTTCCTTTCCTCCTTGCTTGTAAGCTCCAACTCTAACTCCAAGTGCTATAATTAGAACTTTCACACATGACTAAAACAAGCGAACAAACCATAACCCACGTAGCATTAATCTAAAATCTCTATTCATTGAATTAGCATGGCATTGAAATACATGGGTGCAAACATAACACAAAAAATATAGGAAAACAAGATACTTTTTGTATTGACAAATATAGGAGAGAGTTTACAACCATAAATAGAAGCTAACTTTATAGATGTCTCCCCAAGTTGACTTATCCTTCCTTGTCACAAATCACACCTCAACATCAACCCTAATGCATGAATATGGTGACTCCTTTAGGCTCAAAGTAGCAGCATGAGGGCACTATCAATCTCCAAAAGCAACCCAGACCTTATGGGAGGTAGTAAATTTATAGGATGAGTGTGGTAGTTTAGGATTTACCATTCTAGGCTTGAGATCCACATATGATGGGAGGATGAGCTCAAGAGATAAGAGATAAGGTCTCCAAGATAGGATCAGATAGGAATTTGAGCTCTCTATCTGTGGTAAATAGTTAAAACTACCTTGGAAGCTTCTGGAAGAGGAAGCTTCAGAGATATTTTTTATTTTCCTGAATTTCTAGATTCACCACACCTGCACAAGGGAGCAACATGCTTTGACCAGCGCTGGTGATTAGGTATGAAACATGAGTTAAGCATAGGTGGCCAAGCATGTAAGGAGCATTGGGGCTAAAAACAGTGTTTTTGAGCTAATTGTCCTATAAACTTAGACTTTTTTGAGAAGTGATGCTTAGGGCTTTGTGAAGGGGTTATGACAAGGTGTTCAAGGATGCTTGATTGATCTGGTTTATGGGCCTATTGAATAGATGTGACAAATGGCTTGTAACAACTAGGGAGTCTCATTGGCTAGAAACAAGGTAATCTTTCAAGGTCAGGCCTCTTCGCCTAACCAGGTGGTAGCACAAGTCCTTGCAATTTTCCCTCTCTTTCCATCCTTGGATTCTTCAAATGTTCCTCGAGTTATATCTGCTGAAAGTATAAACACCTCGTCACCATGGGCATATTTTGACAGGGATTCTCTTGTAAATGGTGTTTTTGTGGACGAGGTAGTCTTATACCTTCATGATCAACACTTCTTCAAACATTAGATTGGATTGGGCAGGGGCACAAATAATTTTGTAGAGCTTCTCTTTTTAAAACTTCTTTTTATGTTTTGTCATTGAAAAAGAGTGCCACACAATTCAGATTTTTTGTGATTTAATGGTATCATAAATTCATTCAACAAAACATATATATGCCACAATCACACTGTTCTACCTATTCTTGAGGAGACTCTTCATCTAAAGCTTTGTTTTGATCACATTTATTGTCACCATGTCTACAAGGAAAGAAATACAATGGAGGAAACCCTATCTAAGACAGACATTGAGTAGGATTTGGGATTTTGGAAGGTCACAGAAAAAATAGTTGAAGACAATCAGGAGTTCTACCATTGGTCATCCATGTAGGGATGAAAACATACACATATATTGGTAGTTTTTTGTCTTTTTTTTTTTATTTATAGATGTTTTTATATTCCATTACAGTGATAGTGACATGATATTTATATGCTCTATATTTATGGAAATTAAATGCGCCTTGCATGGTGCATCTACATACTTGATCATGGGCTTGTTAAAGGCCTGATTTTTTGGCTCTGATTTTTAGACTTCTTATCAGAATGCATGAAAATCCATCAACCAAATGTAATTTTTTCTTAACTTAATGAAATGTTACAATTTTTTTCGAGGGGAAAAAAAAAAAGTAAAAAAAGTATGAAAGTTATTTATATTTATATTATAAGATAATTTTTTGGAAAAGAACTATGTTTACGAATTTAGTTTGTCTGAAGTTTCAGGTGTACACTCCACCCATCATCAGGGACATAAAAATTTGAGATGATGTGAATGGATCTCGGAAAAGCTAAATTTGCAAACATAGTTCTTTTCCAAAAATTCATTTTACAATTTAAAAACTTTCAGAGTTTAGGCTTCTGTGAGATGAGTGGTCCTTATTGCGACTTCTGGATATGTCACATTACGTTTTTGAGTCGACATTTTGAGCCAACAAGTGTGGCTCATTATCAGGCACTCTAATGAAAAATATGACCAACTTTCATTAGACGAATAGGTGAGGGATGTGGGATGAGAAATTCCAAAGAGTTCAAAAACTAAAAATAAAAGAAGAAGAAGAAATCAATAATCGTTGACTCAAATGAATGTTAGAGAAAAAGAAAAGAGAAAACAATAAAATCAAACAAAATAAATAATATTAAATAATGTAAATAACATAATTATAGTAATATAAAGAAATAATTATAATATTATTAAAGCAACAAAACATAATAATTAAAGTGTGTATATATGTGTGTGTTATATTTAATATTAATAAAAGAATTATAAGCCCATAGCTATTAATATTAATACCAAAATATAATAATAATATATCTAAAACAAAGTGATCAAATTAAGAGTAAGTATATATATATGTGGACCTATATATATATATATATATATAATTTTATTTTTATTTTTACTTTTAATTATCTCATATTAATATTGATATAATTAATACTAATAAGATAATTATAATATAACTATATTATAATTATCTTATTAGTATTAATTATATCAATATTAATATGATATATATATATAAATAAAGGTTAGTATTACAAACTAATAATAATAATACTACTATAGAATAATTTATGCTAGAAATAAAGGGAAAGGATTAGGATATGCATCAAGAGGAAGCAAGACTAGAACTAAGGACAAGGACCCAGTTTTTGTTGATCTTCCATCCCCCATCTCTGTTCAGGTTGCACAAGCACTTTTTAATCTCAATGGCTTCTCTAAACTTCCTGTGATGATAGTGCCCACTTTTAGCTAGGACTCTAAAGTTTTCAATGCAGATGTGGTTTCTGGTTTTCTCAATGTGCTTAGCTAGAGTTGAGGAGTGGGATAGACGATGTTTAATGTCCACTATATGCTCCTAAATCCTTGGCTTAACTAGCTGACTTGTTTAACCAACATATGGAGCACCACATGAGCACAGGATTAAGCACACTCCATTCATGCTTGATGGGTCAACAGGATCTTTGACCGACTTCAAGATAATATTAATGGTACTTAGCGGCTTGAAAGTAGCAGAGACATTATTCTTTCTTAAGATGCAGGCGATCCTATCTGTGGTTTCCTGGATAAAGGGAAGTTGTACATTGGGGATGGGATCACTATGGTCTCTCTTTGATCTAAGACACAAGCAAGCTTTTTGGAAAGCTTTGATGCCTTGGCTTTTAAAATAACCATTCTTCATAACAACATCAAGAATGTGGGATTTTTCCTCATTAAGGTGGTTTTCATTAGAAATCCTCAAAGACCAAGTGGTCAAGGTGTTTAACACACCAAAGTTTTGTAGAAATTCTCACTGTAGATTAACCTGATAATGCAATATAACTAAAGCAAAATACTTTAATCTACTTCTACAATCAAACTTGCAGAAGCTTAATAAATTTGAGAAAGATCAAGCGGAACACATATAACCAGAAGAAGAATCAATGCACATGAAACACAGTGTTCTGTGTGGAGCATGATTGTTTAGAGGTCTTTGTTTCAGTCAGATGTATACCCCAGGAAGTTTGTACACCCCTCCACGTGGGGGGGTGCGGGAGGGACTTGTCCCCCCCGTGGGGGTCCGGGGGGGTTTGGGGGCCAGCGGTCCCCTAGTGCGGGTTCGGGGACAGCGCCCCCGAAGCTAAAAACAGATGTAAAATTGCCTTGTAAAAGTATAGTAATTTCTAGTCAATCTAGGCTGTTCATTAGGCGGATGATCTGACGATAGAACTTATGTTTAGTTTAGGGTTTTTTGCCCTAGAAGGCAACCCCTCTCTTTGTATGAGGACATTGTATTTGAGGCTGTGTAATAGATGTGTATTCTGTGAGCGAGAAACAGAGAGGTGAGACTGTGAGAGAAAACAGAGGATATTACAGTGGATCTACTGTAGGTTGTGTCTCTTTATTTTGTTGGATAATAGAAAGGAAGGACTAGTTGTTCGGGGTGGACATAGCCCAAACTAGGTGAACCACGTATATCTGTGTCTCTCTTGTTTTATGTGTTTTTTGTGTTTATATTTCTGCAATATTTTACGTGTTCCATTTCTCCGTAGTATATAATTTTCTAACACACAGAAGAATACTCAGGGGAAAGCCTCAGCTAAAAACCCCACTATCTGTATTATCATACAAGGTGGAAATACATCAAGATTACACAAAGCTTTAGCTCTCACAGCTAGCCAGCTCTCAATACAATCCTCTCGGATGCTCACAGGCAATCAAAGCTTCTCACAAGCCTTCTCCTCTGCCCTCCAAGCCTCCTATTTCCATGCACAGTTTCTCTGGGTGATCCTCCTATTACCAAGTGTAACATTAATCACTCTCACTGATCTCACACCCTGTAAAACTGCGCAATCCTCAAGGAACCTTCCCTTGACTCCATGGATGAGTTTTCTTTATAGGAAAACTCATGCAACTGATAGTACAATGTCCCTATATTTAATCTCAACAGGGTCTTTCTCTAAATATACATGCATGAGTTATTTATGAGAGAATCTTCAATTATCTGGAGTACACTAGTTTGATGCATGCATAAATTAACTGACTGAACTCATAATTAGTTCCTCAAATTGTTTGGAACTAATTTAACTGGACTTAACTCAGTAAACTGAGCTAACTAATTACAACTCAAATATAACTCAATCTTATCTCCTTAATTAAGGGATAATCTCCTTAATTTAAGGGATAACTGTTGCATGACTTCACAAAGACTTATAGCTTGAATTTCTCCAACTAATTAATCCAAGATGAATTACTTAGTTATTTTCCAAGCAGCTGGTGAGTACTAAATTTGAATTTTAATTCACAATTCTAATTAAACGACAAACTAAAATTGGAATTTCTGGATTCTATTTTTATCATTTCTTGTTGTTATTTTCAACACTCCCTCTCAACAAGAAAGGAATTCAACTCGATCCTGATCCTGAACCTTTGGAATGTTATGCATGCAACACTTCTCTCTAGTGTTGTTGCTCCAGGAACTCCAGAAACAAAAAAAAAAAAAAATCCAACCTGAATCAGAATGATGCCTTTGTCATCAAAGTATTTGACTACTATTGCCTCTGTCGACTGAAAACTCTGCACTTCTACTAACCCAGCCTTTATGCATTGTTGTCAATCCTTCTTTGCACTCTTCAGTAGCTAACTACTCTAGCCTCTATCACTTTGATCTCTGACTGCATCAATCCCACTGATTCCTCCCGCTACTATGTACTTTGGGCTCCCGTAGCAAGGTACGATCCATGAGATAAAACCTCTCAATGGACCCTGCCAAATTTCAGCCTTCTTGGGACTATCACTTCACATCGCCCCACCCCACACCTAGAGGTTTGGCTGCATGTGATCCCTCTACCCACTTGGCTTGAAATTTCCCCCTACGGGAGGTCTCTGCATGAGTGGATTCCTCCACTCGGCCTCCTCTCAGCATCTCCAATTGTGGCTCCTCCATAATTATCTGAGACTTCTTATGTGGCTGCATGTTGAGAGGTAATTTACTCTCCCTATCAATCACCAAGTCTCTAACATTTGCCTTGCTCCTCAAGGCTTTGCATGCATCTTGAACCTGAAGAGAATATAGGTTCTTGACTCGTGAATCGATTTGCTTCACCTGTCCCATGGTGATGTGTCTAAGGAAATCGTTTACTTTACTGAAGACAACATCGTAGCCTTTATCCTCCAACATCGCGATTGATACCAAATTCTTCTTCTGTCTAGGCACATATGTCACATCTGTCAAGGTAATAAGAGCTCCATGCTCCCTCTAAAAATCAACCGTGCCCACTCCTGAAACACTATACTTTTCATCATCACCCATCTCTATTCATATCTTGAGGTCTTTCTCCTCCAAGGTATTGAACAAAATTTTATCATCGGTCATGTGGAAAGAGGCTCCACTGTCAAGAAACCAACCACAACCCATCATCAATGACACCATGCATGTGATGAGGGTAAAATCCAATTCGAACTGAGAGGCTAATGCCTCACCTTCTGATCCTTTCGAGGATCCCTTCTTGGATTTCTTCAATCGGCAATTAGTTGCATAATTTCCCACCTCATGACAATTAAAGCATCTCACTTTAGATTTGTCAATATTCTTCCCTCCATGAGAAGAATTCAATTTGGAATGAGAATCCTTGTCCCTCCCTTTCCTTGCCTTACCTACTAAGGCCAGATTTTCTTCATCATCCTTGGATGAAGAACCATCTCATGTGCTCCTCCTGATCTCCTCCTGCATGAGATCTGACCACAGTCGTTCCCAATCCAACAGTTTCTCCCTTCCATTCACAGAGTCCTGGTAGCTATTCCAACTCTTTGGAAGGCCGAGGAGAGCGATGCTCACCATATCTTCATCAGCAGTACTTACTCCCACACTTCCAAGCTCATTTATCTAGGTGGTGAGCTTGTTCAAATATGTGGAAATAGTATCACCGTTATCCATCTTGATTCTCCGAAGCTTATCCTTGAGTGCCAATTTCCTCTGGTCACTACTATTCTGGTAGAGGTCCTTCAATGTCTTCCACATTGAATATGGAGTATCCTTCCCATGGAGACTCAAGACGATATGGTCTCGAACTCCCTCAAGGATGATCTGTCTCTCCCTCACCACACACTTCTTCCATGCATCCAACTCTTGTGCATTAGTTGAAGCTGACTTTGGGATTTCTCGATCAATGAAATCCTTCAAGTCGTTGTCTTCTAATATAGCCTCCATGCGATCTTTCCATGCTATGTAATTCGAGCTACCATCCAAGGCATACTCGAGTCTCAAGCCATAGAATGCCATTGACCAACCTGAAGTATGAGATGAATTTGATTTGTACCTGCAACCCCGAACTTCAAACTTCGAATTTCACTTCTCAGTATACTATTCACAGCTTCAATCACCTTTTCTCTGATACCATGTATAAATTTCTCTATAGATCAGCTAGCTCCGATACCATGTAGAAATTCTCACTGTAGATTAACCTGATAATGCAATATAACTAAAGCAAAATACTTTAATCTACTTCTACAATCAAACTTGCGGAAGCTTAATAGATTTGAGCAAGATCAAGCGGAACACATATAACCAGAAGAAGAATCAATGCACATGAAACACAGAAGAATACTCAGGGGAAAGCCTCAGCTAAAAACCCCACTATTTGTATTATCATACAAGGTGGAAATACATCAAGATTACACAAAGCTTTAGCTCTCACAGCTAGCCAGCTCTCAGTACAATCCTCCTGGATGCTCACAGGAAATCAAAGCTTCTCACAAGCCTTCTCCTCTTCCCTCCAAGCCTCCTATTTCCTTGTGCAATTTCTCTCGGTGATCCTCCTGTTACCAAGTGTAACACTGATCACTCCTATTTACTAATTTGTTTGAGAAGGGACATGACATATTTTGAACTTGTACATATGGTTTTTTTAAGACTGAAGAGTGTATAACTTAGAAAATGTTTGATGTCTATATTAAGTAATTTGAGGTTATTTGCAAATTGTTTATAGTGGATTAGGTATGCTTTGCAAATTGTGTTAGTTTTCACATTACCGCAAGTTGGTGATGGGTATTGGCCATGTTGACTCGCTATAGAGAGGGTAATATCTAAATCTTTTGTGTCCAGAAGTCTGTCTTCCTATGCTTTTTCTCAAATCTAGTGGAACATGTAATAATTTCATTCTTCAATTGTTCTTGGTTGGAAATTCACAAGTATTCTTGTTTTCCAATTCTAGATGTAGGCAATACTTCCATAATCGTTTGAAGGCATGCAAGCTTACATGGATGTTTTTTGCATCATAAACAACACAACACGATGGTTATGGTACCTTTAAAATTTAAATGAAGTGATTAACATTGCTTGTAAAATGGAGAGAAGCAGCATGAAGTATTGTTCCTAGGTGATTTGAAGAAAAACATTTACTTCAAATTTTCCAAATTTCATTATGTACCATGAAGTTGATTAGTCAGACTTATTCTATTAAGGCATGCTTCAGTTTGGTAAATGAAATGCACATTTTGATACGGAGTTAAGACAGGAGTTGCTCAGACAAATTATTGTGTTTAAACCTAGCTACTAGTTTGGCAAGTGGAACATGTTCAAATAAACACATTCTTTGCTAATTGCTACATTATCTATTTGTGAGTTAACATCTTGCTCATTGTTTCACTTGTAGAAACACAATCATTAATTAAATATATTGTATATCAACTATGGATAAAAAAAAAATATGGACTTAGATGTTTTAAACTACGATTGTATAATTTAAACATATGACATTAATATACTTAAGTCATGCACCTATAGTGTTAAAAAGATGTAGTAATTCTATTTATATGCATACCAAAGAGGAATCATTGTTCAAATTTACACATTTGCATTGAAAAAGGGATACACAATGCAAGATTGTTGAACTAGATATCAAAACAGGGCTCTGGTGCTATCATTTAATATATATTTAGTCGTTCAGAATAAAATTTGAATTACTTATTGTAATTCCTCACATTCACGTGAGTGTCAATGGAGTTCAAAGATGTAAATTATAATTGTTCTATTATTTTGGAAATGTTTTAGAATGATCTTTGTTCATTTTGGGATGTATCATTACTTGATATTGTAGTTTTTCTTCTAAAGTTTCAGTAGTTAGAACCTAGAATTCCTATATTTTAAGTATTTGTCTAATTGTTTTACTTTTCAGCCTATTTTTTTTAGATTATGGATTTTAGTATTCATTGTTCTTGATTTCTTGTCTCAAATCGCCAGGTTTGTTGCAAGTTTGTAGTATGAGTTGTGGATAGGCCGAGGTTTTATTTTTATAATGATTTTAACAAATTCATAAATTTGAGTATAATTTGTACAACATTTCCACCAAGCTTCTAAAATACTTATGTGATGAATTTGTGTTTTATTAAATTGCATAGCTCTTCCATAAAGATGATGATAGTTTCCAGTAATTGTAAAACAACAATTCTCTTTTATGTTTTGTTTGTAGAAAGGAAGGGAAATCTAAATATATAGGTTTGTAGTTAGAAACAGAGAATGGAGAGGAGAGTTTGTGGGGAGTTAATATTGTTAATGCACATGATTAGTATTGCTTATTGATTATTTTTATCTCAATCAGTTTTCCAGGTTTTGTGTGTATTTATCAACATGAATCTGCTTTCCCTTCTATATACAAGCCTTTTAGCAATTTGATCATGTGTTTGGCAGTGTTCATATCTTTGAATCTGTAGATATTTATATTTCAATGGGAAAATTTTGATTTGCTACATATTGTTGGTAATCTTCCGTGAATGGGACTCTTTGCATTGAGATTTTTTTTTTTTAATGATACTCATAAAAGCTAGTTTCAAATATTCATAATGCCCAAGATTGAAGTTTTCTAATTTGACATGTTTAGTTGTTTTAGAACCTAATTTTTTTGTTCTTTAGAATGTATTTACCTAATTTGGTGTATATTCTCTAAAGCATTAATTTTTTTATCCTAGTAAGTAGAAGATAAAAAATCCATTTGCTACCTCTTCTTAATTTATTCACCACAACTTAATTATTTATCATTTACAGCCAAGTTTAAATACATGGGTCGCTTTCCCAACATGATTATAAATTAAATATTTATTTTTCCCACCACCTTATATGTGTTGACCCTAGAAATTTCTCTCTTAAGTGTTTTTTTACTTACCAAATTTCATGTGTGTGGAAGAAAGTTTGTGTTGCTTGCTTCGAACACACATTCTCTCTTCGCAATCATTCCCCCATGTATACCTGATCTTCCACACATCCTTTATTGCGCAAGCATCCTCAAATCCATACACCTCTTGTTTTGCACAACTACGTCTTCAACATTTATCACTTCTCACGCATTCTCTCACTCCCCAATATTGATTGCCTACATGTCACTTGCCATGAAAACAAGATTTTGAGGAAGAATAATTATCTTTCCTAATTAACTTTTTATTTAATACTATTGATATCAAGGGTGTTAAAAGGGAAATAATCTTTGAATTAAATGCACAAGATGGTTTTTAAACTTTGAGGTTTATTGTCACCATCTTCCATAAGCAACGACATTAATCTATTAAGTTTTTATTTATTAATGTGCCTCATCCACGGCAAGTCACACGTGAGAGTAAAAACTCATAATTATATAGGGAAACAAGGAATTTACTGCTAACTGTCATTAACAATTCAAGTTTTAATTTACTCTTTTTGGAAAACAATTCAACATTTAATTTTTTTTAATTTGGGTCATTTCAAAATTGGACAAATTTTGAAAACATTATGTCATCATACAAAAATTTATCCATAATAGTACTTTTATGAGACTTAAAATTATTACCCATTTCTTGGCAGTTTCAAACCAAAATTTAATTAAAACAACTTGAATATAGTTGGATTTACATTGTGAGTAAGGGCACTTCACTTCAAGCCTGAGAGTGAAGATCAAACTTAATAAAAAAGATTGTATTCTAGCCTTTTAAGAAAATTTATGATAAAATCTCACTATTGATTTGCAATAGTGTTTACGCTATCAAAAAGTGGCAGAGCGTAAGGAGCACTTCACTTTAAGGTCAGGTCAATGTGCAGTAGCAAAGAAGATAAATAATCATTTATTACCTCTTCTTAATTTATTCACCACAACTTTATTATTATCACTTAAATCAAAGTTTAAATACATGGGTTGCTTTTCCAACACGATTGTCAATTAAATATTTTGTTTTGGCCCCACCTTGTGCATGTTGACCATCGAAATTGCTCTCTCGAGTGTTTTTATACTTGGCCAAATTTCATGTGTTTGGAATAAATTTTCTGGTCCTTTCTCTATACACATGTTCTCCAACACATACCACCTCTTCCAAACTCTTTTATTACTCACAAATTGTTGTTTTTTCACACCTCTTATTTCATATAGCTACTTCTTCAATGCTTGCCAGTTATCACATGTTCCCTCACTATGTATGATTTTTCATATACACCACTTGTCATGATTAGAAGATTTCAAGCCAAAATGTTTATCTTGCTTCGTTAAATTTCCTTCTCATTTAATGGTATTGGTATCAAGGGTTTTAAAATCGAATCAATCTTCAAATCAAGTGGACGAGATGGTTTTAAAATTTAGAGGTTTATTGCCACCATCTCCCATAAATGATGACATTAATCTATTAAGTCTCTACTTATTAGCATGTCTTGTCTAAGGAAAGTCACACACGAGGGTAATAGCTCATAATTATATAAGGAAATGAGGAATTTACGACTAAATGACATTGAGAATTCAATTTTGAATTCCTTTTCTGGCGAAGGATTCAATATCAAATTTCTTGAAAATTTGGGTCATTTCGAAATTGGACAAAAAAATGGAAAACATTATGTCATTATAGATAAATTTTATCCTTAATAAAACTTTGATGATACTTAAAATTATTACCCATTTCTTGGCGGTTTCAAAAGAAAATTAAATTAAAAAACTTGAATTTTGTTGGATTTATGTTATCAGTAAGGGCACTTCACTTCAACCCTTAGAGTGAAAATCAAAATATAATATAAAAAATGTATTCTATCCTTTTAAGAACATTTATGATAAAATCTCACTATTGGTTTGCAATAGTGTTTACTCTATCAGAAAGTGACAAAGCATAAGGAAAATTTGACTTCAGGCCCAGGTCATAGTGCAGTAGCAAAGAAGATAAATAATAATTTATTACCTCTTCTTAATTCATTCACTGCAACTTTAATATTTATTATTTTCATCCATGTTTAAATGTCTGGGTCACTTTTCCAATGTGATTATAAATTAAATATTTCGTCTTGGCCCCACCTTGTGTGTGTTGACCCTTGAAATTGCTCGCTTAAGTGTTTTTATACTTAGCTAAATTTCATGTGTGTGGAATAAAGTTTGTGTTCCTTGGTTCGCACATGTATTCCCTCTAATCACCGGTTCTCCTACACATACTGCCTCTTCCCAACTTTTTTATTCCTCACACATTATCGTCTTCGCACACTTTTAGTTTTGTATAACTATTACTTCAACAATTTTCAAATCTTATATGTTCCCTCACTACATACTATTGATTTCCTATACACCACTTGTCATGATTACAATATTTTGAGGCACAATATTTATCTCGCCTCATTAACTTTCCTTGTCATTCAATGGTACTAATATCAAGGGTGTTAAAATCAAATCAATATATGAATTAAGTGGATGAGATGGTTTAAAAATTTGAGGTTTACTACCACTATATCCCATAAATGATGGCCTTAATAAAATAAGTTTTTATTTATAAGTTTGTCCCGCCTAATAGAAGTCACAGACAAGAGAATATCAATTGGTAATCATATAGCGAAACGATGGATTTATGGGTAAGGGGCATTGGGAACGTCTGTAATATTTCTTTTGTTGTTTCTAGTGCATAGAAGTTCAATCTTGCATGGACTACTACGTACTGGAAACACATGAGAATATGGTTATTGGACCTTTCAAATTTAAATCAAGTGGTTAACATTGGTTGTAAAATGGAGAGCAATGCATGAGGTATTGTTCCTAGGTGATTTGAAAAAATAAACATTTACTTTAAATCTTGCAAATGTCATTATGAACCATGGACCATATGTTAAAGTTTGCTTCAGTTTGGAAAATGAAATGCACATTCTGATACAGACTTAAAATAGGAGTTCATTAAAAGATTTATTATGCTTAAACTTGGTTGTGCATTTGGAAAGTGGAACAAATTCAGATAGATAGAGGATAGGTTATACTCATCAAATTTAAATCACGACCTCTACTATCCTTGTGCACTTTATTTTTTTTGTATTTGTATATTTAGTGTCCACGTTTTTGAATTCGAAGATGGAAACTATTATTTTTCTAGTTTTTTGGAAATTTTGAGATTTTTTTTTTTTTTTTTTGGGGATGTATCATTACTAACTTGACTTATTTACTGATTTGAATTATTTATTTGTTTTAGAATTTTATTTCTTGTTCTATTAAACGTCTTGTGTGCAAGATTGCTAATTATATAGATTTATTATGACAAATTTTGGAAAGACATTCACATTGGGAGTTGAGAGCTCAGACATAATTGACAACGTCAAGTTCAATATCTAGGACAACCCAAGAATTTTGATTGACCAACAAAGACTTGTCTTCGCTGATAAGTAGTTGGAGGATGGTTGGAGGACCTTGGTCAATTATAATATTCAGAAAGAACTTCGCTTGCTTCTGGTGCTTCGTCTAAAACTTGGAATGTAAATCTATACAGGCACTAGAAAGAAATTTATTGCAAGAGCATTCTTCCAATCTCTTGTGTGCATGTACAATAATAGAATTGAAAACTATCCACTTACATTAAAAAGTGTCATAGCAACTTATATAGGAAAAGCAACTTTCAATGTTGGTACTGTCACATTACAATTTTCCTTTTACCATTGATAATGTGAGTGGTACAACTGGAACAAGGAGAGAATCCCTTCTGACTAACAAAGATTGACTTTTTTGATGTAGCAGCTGGAAGATGGTCGTACTTGCCTAATTACAATATTCAGGGGTCTTTGTTTCATATTTTTCTTTGGTCCTTTTAGGATGTATCATTAGTTGATCTTATAATTTTTTGTAAAGTTTCAATAGTCAGACCCTAGAATTCTTGAATTTTACATTATTGTCTAATTATTTTTATTTTTGGACCTATTTCGGTTCTGTGTTCACTAATTTTAATTGTAATTTGATTGATTTTGGTCGTATATGGATCTGAAAAGTAGAACCATCAGATTACGAATTTTAGTGTTCATTGGTCTTGTTATCTTGTTTCAAATCCCCAAGTTCATTGCAAGTTAATAGAAGCAGATGTGAATAAGTTGAGGTTTTATTTGTTAAAAAACATTACCAAATTCGTAAATCTAAGGATTATTCGTAGATTGTTTCCATCAAGCTTCTAAACTAACTACATGATGAATTTTTCTTTGATTAAATTTCATTAACTTTTACATAAAGATAATGGAAGTTTATAATAATTGTAAAATGACAATTATCTTTTCTATTTTGTTAGTATAAAGGAAGAAAAAATTGAATATATGAGTTTGTGATCAAAGTCACAAAAGAGAGAGGAGAAGTTGTAGATGTTAACATTTAATACCTCTTATTAATTTTTTAACTAAAACTCTCTTATTTATCATTTGCATTCAAGTGTAAATATTTCGGTCATTTTCCCGACATGACTATAAATTAAATATTTTATTTTGGGCCCACATTGTGGGGAACAATGGAACTTTCCTTTTTATCTCCTCACATAATTTAATTGTGCATAGACTTTGGCTCTATAGAGTCTGTTAACACCCAGGTTGTTCCCTATGACTCCCAAGGGAATACGGCCGGGGTAACCACTAACCAATATTTGGACTACAGTTTCTAGCCAAGCTGTAATCAGAGAGGGCTCTCTCTTTATGATTTGTCTCTGTTATGATAGTGTTTCAGGCTAGCTATTATGCTCAGGTTTTTGTTTGCGTTTTGGTTGAAGGATGTCTTTCAATACCTAAGATGTAACGTTTAGACAGTTGTATTCCATTGGGCAATGGAGTCTAGAGCTGTGAAATGTTTGAAATGCTTCAGTGGGAATGTTCAGACTGCAGGGTCTATTGGGTATCCCAACAAACAGAATTTAAGGCTTGAGTGATGATGTATGATGATGCATGTTTAACCAATGGAAAGCAATTAAGAATTTTCCATTAATCTAATGCTGTGAAAGTGAAATATATTGCTCAGGAGCAAACTTGAATTCCTGAAACAAAGATCACTGTGAAAGATATATTCTGAAAGTGTAGCATTTAAGAATTACACTTATCAAGATTATAACTGAAGAAAACATTCATTAACAACATAGATTGAGCCCAGGGTATTCCATGAATAAATCCTGAAGGCTATTCTTTTTCTTTGCTGCTAAAAAGCTTAAAACTTAGAAACATTTATGGGTTGTAAAAAGATTGAAACACAAAACGAAGAGAGTTACAGAAAACTTATTGTATATGAGATGCACAGGGATCCTGCAAACTTCAACAAAACACCATGAACGCATTCAGACAACTCAGAACTCCAGAAATTCCATCACTTTTGTTATTAAACTCTGCAAAGATTACAGCATAGGAAATTTTTTCAAAAGAAATCAACAACAACCCCTGCAAGCTTATGCGAGGGGAAAATATATACAAACGGTAATACAAAATATCTATGGCGTTGAGTCATCTGAGAAATAAATATTTCACCAACTTTGTACATAACAGCAGATAAAAAGTTATTGTTGTCTTTAATACATCATAAATGTTCATTTATATCAGTCAGAAGATATTTTGGCCTTTGGAGGCCACTGAGTCGGTTGGAATGATCTGCTTTAAATGCTGGAAAATGCACTGATGTGGCTGCTCTGCTGTAACTTTTCGGCCTTGTCACCTGTAGCTGTCCATCTTGACTTGCTGGCCGAAAGTCCTGCTGAGTTGGCTCAGCTTTTATCTTTTCATGCATGCTGATTTTACTAGCTTTTCCTGTGCATGCCACCTTGTATTTTTGATGAAAAACTTGAAGAATGGCTTCCTGGTCTATAAGATCATCTGTATTGCCTTTGTCCACCATTCCTGTGTGGGTAGTTGATGCCTGAGAATTGCATCCATAGTCTCATCTGCCTCTGTGTATTTATAGAAGTTAGGAGGCACTTCAAACAGGTGATTAATTTCATTCATTATGAAGAATAAATTCTCTACTCTATTGTAGAGACTTTGTCCTATAGCTGGCCCTGTTTCTTCTGAGGTGCTGGGCCTTTCAGTGATCTGACTTGTGGCAAATGTATTGACCCTCTTGGCATACTTCTCATGGGTAAGCAGTTTTCCTGCACTGTTCAGCAAGCCAGGGAGACCTCTGTTCTGTAATACCACAAATTTGTCCATAAATCTATTCACCTCGGTCTGCATGTCTTGGGTCCTTCTCTCCAATGTCTGCACTAAGTTTCTTAGTGTAAGGACCCTTTTTACCAACATAATAGTCTCAGTCCTGTTAGGAATTCCCATAGTTGCTAACTGAGAACTTGTTCTATTATTGAGCACATTGATCATCCTGGTGGCAATTTCAGGCATATTGCCTAGAGCTGCCCTTGATCTCTGAATCTCCTTCTGTGCTTTTGCAATGAGCTCCAACTGCTCATGGATTGTGTCAATATACTGCCATTGGTCAGTAATAGACTGGCCAATATTGGCCCATAGCACTGTCTTGATCTCGGCCACCACTTTATCCAGTTGGAGCTCCTTTTCTAGCTCCTTTATCCTGTCTTTGAGGGCTTTTATTTCCCTGCCCTTTTCTGCCACAGTCTGCTTGGACTTGTCATATCTTTCATTGACTTTGGCTAGTTTCTCCCTGGCCTCATTCAATTCTGTCATTTGTGCTTCCAAGGCCTGGATCTCATTTCTCAGCTTTTGCATGTCCAGGCTTGGGGCCTGCTCTGTTGTTGGTGGTGGTGGTGCTGAGGTGGATGGTGTTGTCTGTCCTGTTTGTTGAGGAGGAGGAACAGTAGTTGGAGCAGCTTCCTCGAGGTTAATTATTTCAGGAGGAGGCTGGGAGGTCTGACCTTCTTCTTTTTGCTTCAAGGTTGCCTGTAATGCTGCCTGTGCAGCCTCTGATTCTCCCAGCTTTTCTTGAGTCTGGATTAGCTGCTTATATAGAGACACCAGCAAAGCTGTGGCATCTTGATCATGCCTCTGCTGGACAATTTCATCTGTTTGAGGGTGAATTGTGGCTGGAATTTTGATCTTTCTCCTCAAAGTTGCCATGTCTGCGTCCCTCAACTTCAATATCTCTTGTATACCCTTGATATCCTTGGGATCATGCCCAATTTCTATGATTATATCTTCTAAGGACCTAATTCTGTTGTCCTTAGCTTGAGAGGATGCCCTTTCCAACTCAAGTTGGGCAGCTATATTATGAAGGCTATTCTCTAGCCTATAATTATCCAATGTTTTATCTGCCAAGGAGGCATACACCATCTCACCCGTTTGTTTGTGTAATTCAATTTTGTCCATAGGGTGGATGTCCTTGGCAAGGACCTCAAGATTGGTCCTTATATAATCTGCAGGAGACTGGGGTTGTGCTACAGCTGGCAGAAAATGACTCATGATCATTTTGCCTTCACTAACATCATACGCAGACATCAGTCTTTGCTGGTTAGTGGGAGCCATTTTCAACAAATGATTGTATAGTTGTATCTTTATTGGCTCATTCCTCCTCTTTATGTCAATGAACTGTTGTTTGATGCTCAGTTCACCTTCTCTCTGCTGGCTTGAGGAGCTGACTTCTCCTCCCACTGTTCTGTTCTATTCCTCTTGGAAGGAACTTGCGGATGCTTCCCTGCTAGGTGGGCCCATGCCCAGAGACTGCCCTATTGGCATTTCCTCCTCAGAGAAAGGATTCAGTCTCTGTCTTTTCTCACCATGACTTATTGATGTGGTTAAGGGAGTCTCTCTGTCTCTTTTTCTGCTTACATCCTCCTTTTGTGGAGTTTGGAGGATTGATGTTTCAGCTGATGTTTCCTGCCTTGGAGGCACAGTTTGTTGTGGCTGTTGCTCAGTGGATTTTGGGGCTTCCACTGTCTGCTCTTGCTGTACAGGCTGCTCCTGTCTTTGTTCTTCTTGTTGTTGTTGCTGCTGCTGTTGATGTACTTCCTGCTGCTGCACTTCTTCTTGCTGTTCCACCTCTTTTTCTGTTTGGTCTTCAGTCATGGGAGGTGGTTGCTCTTGTTCCACCTGCTTTTCTTTGCCTTTGCTGGATGTCTGTTGAGTGTCCATGGCAGCTTGCTGATGTGTTGTTGAAGAAGAGGCAGCTACTCCAAGTTGCCTTTGATATGATAAGGAAACCTGTCCACAAGTTTCCAAGTCAGCCTCTTTTTGCATATTCCTAGCCTCTCTTTCTAGCATCTGCTCTCTAGTAATTGGCTCTTCTAGAGTGCCCTCTTTCCAGCTTAAAGAATTTGCATACTTTTCAACATGAGGCAGCCTAACATGTGAATAGTTACCCAATTTGTATCTTATCCTTTTGAGGGAGATAAAATGATTACGGTCATAAGGTGTCCATTTGAAACTGGTATGCAATTTGAAGCCCTCTAAGATCATATCTGCCTCCTTCCATCCCTCCTCTCTTTTGTTATATAAAAAAGGGCCTAGCTGGTTCCTTACCTTCAGTTGCACCTTCTTATTCCTACTTTGGAAATGGAAGCAGTCTGCATTTCCAAACTGCCTGAAGTATTCTAGGGAAAAAAGTCTCATAGGGACATACCTTGGCAGCCTGTAAGGGTCCAATTCACAGCCATATATTCTGATTATTGTGTGATGTTGGTAAAAATACCAATCACCAATGCTGTAGGATTTGGAGAGATGGAGAACTCTCTGCATGTCATCGGTTAACCTTGGAGGAGGGACACCATACAGCAATGTCATAGTTGGGTGAATGAACAGGTCTATAAATTCACAGTATGTGTATGGTGATTGAGAAATATTATGGAAAACTGAAGTCCAAAACACAACTGACCTTGGATTTCCCTAGGCATTAAGTTTCTTGAGGGGAATGGAGAAACTGTCTGGTTGATAAAACAAGAACAGGTGGTAGATGTATGAGGTGTATCTGAACACCCTCTCCCTCTATAAGTTCATTAGATGTTCATGGATCTTTTCTGCAATATATGTGGCATAGTCATAGTGCACAGCTGGAGGCTTTCCAGGAGAAAATATGGACAGCATTGCCATTATAGTGTCATCAACATCCTCAATTCCCCTGTAGCCCAGAACGTAGCTGATCAAATCCACCAGCATTCTGCCCAAGTCATTCAGGTAGTGATATCCAATAGGAGGAGTCCTCATAGTTTCAGAGCTTGGCTGTACGAATAACTGATTAATTTTGGTGATCTGGTCCCTTGACAAATTACTGCCCTTCTTTACTAAGTCCAGCATGGAGAGAGGAGTTAATGGCCTTGCAGTATGGAAATGCAGCATCTCATTTATAGTTTCTGGGGTGATATGGAACAAGATTGAGCCTGTAGGACTGAGAACAGCTCTTTGGCATGGATCATAGCATTCCTGGCACTTGTGGATCAAGTCTGGAAGGGCATTGACTTGAGGGAGGTTGTAAATGGGCAAATTTGAGTCCCAAATCCCTAAAATATCAGCTCCACCAAGGTGTTGGGCTTTCAATTCATTTAGCATGTGAATATTGAACTTGGAACCCATTGGGAACCAGTCTATCATCTGATAATCTACATCTCCCAGGGCTTTCCATTCTAACTCCCTTTGAGGGGCATTCAGAGGCTGGATATTCAGGGCTATTGGTGTTTCCATGGCTAGTAAGGCTTCTGAATTGTATGTAAACTGTTTTGAGTGAGCAGAACAACGCAGAGGAGTTTCTTTACAATGTAAATATGAATTGTATGGAACAGAGGGTGAATTGAGCAAACAGCAATTGAAATACCATTTATAGGATTGATTAAAACAGTAGCAGGACTGACTAGAGTATTTCTATGGTGAATTTATGTAATGGAGGTTTCTAGTTCACGACTGCGCGAACTACCTGTGAATTCAGGTGAATTTTGTCAAATGCAGGCTTGGCAGAAGGTTTATTGCCTCGCTAGTCGGAAATGAGTCCAGGTCACTGGATGATTGATGGTGATTTTGGTGTTTTATACTCTCTTAAACAGTTTGCTTATAGAAACATGGATAAAACCAAGTGCAGGGAACAATTTTGAGAAATACCTTGCGAATTGTCGATAACAATTTCGAATGCAGGTACGACAGAGGCGCCCACGGTTTCAGAGTCGAATTGTGCAGGTTGGCGCTAAATTGGTCATAAAATGCATGCAGGAAAATCAATAGTTGTTTTGGCAAAAGTGAGAAAAAACACGCATTTTTGGCTAAAATATGGATTTTTCGCATATTGGCGCGTTTTTAAGATGACGTCATCATGACGTCATTAGGTGGGGTCAAGGTCGGATGACGTCAGCATGACGTCACCGGGTGATGTAGCAAGCTGTGATTGGTCCACGGGGATAATGAGGTGGCAGACATATCAGCGCAGGCGCGGACAAGGTTGCTGACGCGACGGTGGGGTGGCACTGACGTGGGTCCGACGTGGTGATGACGCAGGCATAACAGAACCGGCGGTAAATGATAAGCGGTAATGGTTTTTCTCGGACCGCCTTGGATACGGTCAGGGTTTTGTTAGAGGGCGACCCGAGAAATTGTGAGGGCGATGCATGGCGAAGGCCTGACGTCACCCTCTAACAGTTTCTCGGGCGCTAATCTTCGGACGTCGGGCCCAACCCGATATGCATAATGGCCGTCCGATCAAAGGCACCCGATCGAACGGTTGACGGGTCGCCGAACAGTGCGGACGATACGGCAGCGGGGAGGTAATAAAATAGTATTTTCTTTTGAACAGCGTGCCCAGCGGGACTTTGGGTTTCAGCGGGTTTATATGGTTTTTCAATGTAAAATAGCAATAGAAATATTACCGCGCCAATACTTTGGATAAAATGGCAAAGTGGGTTTTTGGGCGCTTTTGGCAAGTGAAGCGGGTTATGGGTAAAAAGGGTTTTTCATATGTTTTTCTTAGCAAATGGAGGTGTAATGGGTCAAAATGGATTCAGAAGGGGGAAGGGGGTTAGGTTTAGGTTTCTCAAACTGACCAGATGTCCATTTGATCCCTGACAGAGGACTTATTGGCTATAATGCCAAGGGGAGGGATATTTATACAATGCTTGGGGGTTTATACACCATGGTGTTATAGTAGTAGGGGAAGGGGTAACATAGGGGAATTATATAATAGAAGTTAGGAATAACTGTGGATGAAAGAGTGGATGAGGGGTAATATTACTAAGTTTATTTGAAAATAACTTAGCTTAGGGAGTAGATCAAAATGAAAAGAATTTAGACAAGAAATGTGGCTTCTAATAGGACTAAGAACCACCATAAAACCACCAATTCTTCCATGAATCTCAACTGATGAGGGGATATTAGTAATGAATGGGAAAGGGGAAAAGTGGGAAGTTAGACATGCTTCTTTGTTTTGCTGCAACCTGATAGAGAAGAAGGACTTCTCAATCCATTGATTCTGCTTTGTGAAATAGGTTAGCACACCTTCAATTATAAGGAATGACACTTCTGCAACCCCATCTGCCTACCCATCTATTTGCCTAGCATTTTTTGTTTCTTCTTGGAGGGTGCACTTAGACTTGCAGACCCTTATTTGCCTTTTCTTTTCTCTGGCTTTTTCCTTTTGATTTTCTATCTACTGCTACCCTTATTGCTTCCAAGGTCCCAGATTAAGCAGTTGGGAGCCTTACTTCTCTACCTAAGCTACTTGTCTGCCAAGATTAAACAGTTTGGACAGACTTCTTTCTCTATTCTACAACTGAAAATTTAAAACATGGCATGATCCAGATTAGGCAGTTGGACCATCCATCAAAATTGAGTCTATATCAAGCTATATGCACAGCTTGTCTTCTCTTGGAAATATGGGATCTTTGCATCATCAAAGCAGAGCATATTTGGACCTTTCTTAGCCAATCATGAAATATGAAACCTATTGGTATAGGTATCTAACAGAGTCTTTAACTAGAGTTATTTTGTGTGTGAAATAAGATACTATGTCCAAATCCAATTCTCTTGTTTTTACTTGGGAAGAATTAAAGAGGAATTTGTAGTTTGGAGATAAACTTTTAATTTCTAGAAACAAGTTTTTTTTATTTCATTTGTGGAAATATATATGTGCATATATTAATGTTTATAGGCTAGTGTGATAAGTCTGCTTGGTTAAAAAATCTTACTAGGTATAAAATTGGTGGAAGTAAAACATGTGTGGATGCAAGATATATGCAGGGATAAAGTCTATGCAAAGATAGAGATTGTGCAGAAGTAAAGTATATGCGGAGGTAAAGCATGTGTGGAGATGATATGGTAATTTCCATTTCTTTGCAAGGGTGGGGCAAAAGGCAGACTTGAGCTCCATACATGGCTTTCTTCCACACAAACTTTAGCTCTACACATCTTACATGCACATATGGATTACTTTCACACATGCTTCCATTGCACCAATTTTATACTGAGTAATATTTTTCCAATCGAGGCACTTATCACATAGGCCTATAGACATTAATATATGCACATTGATATTTTCATTAATGGAATTAATAAATCTTCTTCCCATTGCACCAGTTTTAGACTTAGAAATATTTTTCCAATCGAGGCACAAATCATGTAGGCCTATAGACAATAATATATGCACATTGATATTTTCATTAATGGAATTAATAAATCTTCTTCCCAGAAATTAAAATTTTATCTCATAAGTACAAATTCTTCTATAGTTGTTTCCAAGAAAAAATAGAAGAATTACATGTGGGCATACTATCATTTTTCACACACTGAATGATTCTAGTCCACCAAAAACGTAGGAAAAAAAGAAAATATTTCTAACAAATTAGGGAAAGTGTCATTATTCATTCATAATTATACATGAACATGCATCACGCAAAAACACAACAAAGAATGTCATAGCTCATAATCCAAATATGCATAAAAATTCTACTATTTAAAAAAAAAAAGGAAAAAAAAGACTTTATATTTCTCAAATAGAAAAATATACATTATGTTGTCCACAAGGAGGATAATAGAAGACCATCTAAAAAAGTTATACATATAGGGAAAAATGTGATTTATATTTCATTATTTTTCCATGCATAAAAGCTGGAAATACACAAACAATCATACTTATCTGTGTATCTAAACATGGTTGGAAACACCATTTTTAGGCTAGCTACACCACAATTTTGGTGTTGTTGAGCACCCACAAAATCGGATTTAGAGTTTGAGGAGCTCAGTGTTGAAGGGAATTTACAAAAATCTTCATTTAACATATAATCAAGGCAAGCATTCCATTGTGTATGTGGTTTATCCACTTCCTCCAGCAGTAATTCTCATGTCTTTAGTTGGGAAGAATTGGAGAGAAATTTACATTTTGAAAATAAACTTTTGGTTTTTGGAAACAATAATGAAAATATGTATGTGCATATATTAATGTTTATAGGCCTGTGTGATAAGTCTCCCTGGTTCAACAATATTACTAGGTATAAAACTAGTCGAAGTAAGGCATGTGTGGAGCTAAAGTATGTGTGGAAGCAACCAATGTCTAGAGGTAGAGTTTGTGTGGAAGTAAAGAATGTGTGTGTTATGTAACAAGTTCACAAAACAAAACAAAACAAAAGATAGATAAACGACTTGAAAATAAGCCTCTTCGAGGGGGAAACCAAATTTTACATCATATAAATGAACAATCCTTAGATGATTCAAATGACAAGACCTCCTTCGTATATATAGGAGTCTAAGGGGTCATAGTATAATTAGGGCCTACATAACAATAATAATGTAAGGGCACAACAATAACAATAGTGGGATTCCATGGGGCACAATAATAACAATAATGGGCTTCTGTGGGACACAAAAATAAAAATGGTGGGATTCTATGGGGCACAATAATAAAAATATGGGGCTACACTGGTACTATAGGGACTTAATATGCCCCTCTCCTTCAAAAAGTGTTGTCCTCAACACTTGAGTAGTTTTGGATGATTTTGAATAAAATAATCATCCTCCCATGTGCAGTCTTCAATAGGTAAGTTCTTCCACTTAATGAGATACTCTGAAATTGATCTATTTCGTAAAATAGAGCTTGACAAGTTTTTTATTCACCTAAATTCTATCTCTCCAGAAATAAAATTTACTATGGAGCTAGAAGAAAACATGAGCATCCCTTTTTTAGACGTTCTCATCATCAGAAAAGAAGATGGCTCTTTAGGGCATAAGGTTTTTAGGAAGTCAACCCACACCGAAAGCTACCTCCACGCTGATTCCCACCATCACCCAGCTCAGAAGTTCGGTGTTCTAAACACTCTTGCTATCAGAGCCCTTCGAATCTCTGACCCCAAGCATCTGAATGAAGAAATGAAGCATTTAGTCTCAACCTTTAAAAGTATAGGCTATAAAGAAAAAGAGATTAAAAGAGCAATAGAGAAAGCTTAAATAAGGGTGTCATCTCATCAACCTAAGGCTCAAGACCAACCTCAGTGTGGTAGGGTTTTTCTCCCGTATATTCATGGGGTAACTGATAAGATTGCTAAAATCCTAAGGAAGAAAAACATAGCCACGCAATTCTCAGCTCCTGGAACTATTAGGCAAGGTATGAGGTCTGTCAAAGATAATATTGATAGACATCAACTTAAGGGAGTCTATAAAATAGATTGTTCATGTGGGAAAGCTACATTGGTGAAACGGGTCGCTCCTTGTAGACAAGACTCAAGGAACATGGCGCTGATATTAAGAATGAAAGATCTCGTACTTCAGCCTTGGCAGAACACTCCTCAAAAACTAAGCACCATGTCTGCTTGGAAAGCGCCTCAATTGTCGCAAGGGAAGAACAACATCATAGGCGAAAGATTAGAGAAGCTCTTGAAATTATCAAACATCCACAGAATCTTAACAGAGACAATGGTATTGAGATTAGTGGGAGCTGGATGCCCTTAATCAGGAAGATTAAGGTCACCAATACTTCTCAGGTATAGCAATCAGTAGGTAGATTTTCCTCACCTATTCTAATAGTTAGTAGTTAGTAGTTGTACTATAACAGTTTAAGTATAACAATAATAATTATTAGTTTTTAATTACAACATTTGCAACTACATCATTTACAATAATAATTATGATAATAGCTATTACTATTATCACTAACTATTATTATAAACTATTACTGTTAAATAATAATTAAGATCTATTAATAAATCTATTAATTAGTTAAACCATTTCCTAGTCGATATTCATAATAAAGATTATTATTATTAATTTTTAGGTCTAAATATTAATTATTAGGTCCTCACATTAATTATCAAATTATTCAATTAATTATTAGGTCTTGATATTAATTATCAAATTATTCAATTTATTATTTATTAAGTGATTATTAATTATTAATATTGATTTCTATTATTATTATTATTATTATTATTATTATTACTACTAGTTTATTAATAATATTTATACAATGTACTAATATTAATTATTATTAATATTAATAGACTAAAATTTAATATTTATACAATTTACTAATTAATTTTAATACATTAACTATTATTAATATTAATGAAAAAATTTAAAATTTTAATACAATATTACTATTCATTAGATTCTAATATATATAAAAATAAAAATAAAAATAAATATTTATTTCACATTATTAAAATTATTAATAATATTTAATAATTATTAATATTATTTTTTAAGTTCATTATTAATGTTTAATATTATTAATAATTGTTAATATTATTAATACTTATTGAGTTCATCATTAGGGTTTAATAATATTAAGATAAAGAATTATAATAATAATTTAAAAAACTAAAAATCTGCAATTAAAATTCTTAAAAAACAAAGCCGACATTCATTCATCCTAAAATCCACTCTCCTCACAACTATGTAAATCCCTCAATTAAGCTCTTCTTCTATCAGCATTCAAGAAAGTCCTGATGATGGATCCCAATTGGGATTTGAAACGTTGACGGAAAAATAAGTTTTATTGTGGATTCTCCGGTAACTATGTTTATTTCGTAGCTATCGGATTCTTGTTTCTATGATTGCTTCAGGCTCCAATATAACTTTTCCTTCTTTTTCAAGTTCTGGAAATAAAATTTAAACTGTAATATTGTCACCTATAACCTTCTTTTAGCATGAAACATGGAAAACTAGGTGTACTAGTGAAGATGCAGGTAGCTCCCATTTGTATGTCATAGTACCAATCTTTTGCAACACCCTGTAAGGGCCATAATACTTGGGTGATAATTTAGTATCCTTCTTAGCTTGATTTAGGGATATTTGTTTGTATGGATGTAGTCGTAAAAATACTCAATCACCCACAACAAAACTTTTTTCATTGCAATATTGATATGCATGTTGTTTCATTTGATTCTGCGCCAAATTCAAGTTATCCTTTAAGGTTTGGAGAACTTTTTATTGATTTTGGATGTGATCTTCCATTGCTTGAACCTTAGAATTATCTCTTAAAGATGATGTGATGGACGGTGGATGATATTCATAAAGAGCCATAAATGGGGTCATTTTTGCATCAGTATGGAAGGAAGTGTTATACCACCATTCTGCTAGAGGTAACCACTTGATCCATTGTGTTTATTTGTCAAATACAAAGCAATGAATATATCCTTCCAAACATTTGTTTATTATCTCAGTTTTCCCATCATATTGAGAATGATAAGATGAGTTATGAGACAATTGAGTACCAAGACAAGAAATTAATTATGTCCAAACAAATCCTGTGAAAATGGGATCTCTATCACTTGCAATAATTTTTGGGTTTCCATGTAGCTTTTGAATTGTTTCCATAAATTAAATAGTGAATGTACTTGATTTGAAAGGATAATATAGTGCATAAAAACGTCCATACTTGGTAAGTCTATCAACTACCACCATGGTGACACTCTTTCCTTTATACTTCGGTAAATTCATTGAGACCTCTTCCCAATGCTGACTTGGAATGACTAATGGTTGTAAAAGACTTGGGGTATTAATTGTCTTAATTTTATTTTGTTGGAAAACCAAACATTCTGCCACAAACTTTTGAAAATCGGATTTAAGTCCATCCCAAAAAATATCCTTCATGACCCTGTGATAATCTTTTAAAAATCCTGAGTGCCCTCCTATAGGAGAGGTGTGAAATTCCAAATGAACCTTTTGTTTAAGATGGGAATTCTCACATGGATATAGGCGAACTTTATACCATATTGAATCATTTTTCCAAATAAATGAATCATCTGCATTGGGATATTGCTACAACTTTTGAATGGGTGTCCATACCTCTTCATCATTTTTCCATTCATCCCTTGCTTCAGTTATCCATTCAATTTGGATAATAGAAATGGCACAGAACAATGCTTCCGCGTCATCATCCCTTCTTGAGAGTGCATCTGCAACAACATTTTCCTTCCCTTTTTTTAAATGATTTCAAAGTGATAAACCAACATCTTTGTCACCCATTTTTTTTGCTCTTATGAATATAATCATTGTTCCAAGAAATATTTAAGACTATCATGATTGTGTTTACCTTGAAGTGTCTTCCCATTAGGTAAGGATGCCATTTCTTCAATGCATGTAGTATTTCTAACATTTCCTTCTCATAAATAGGTTTATGTAATACTTTCCCTTGATTGGACGATTTTCAAAAGCAATGGGTCTTCCTTCTTACATTAAAACAACACAAACTGAGGCATCACATTCCACAATAAAGGTTTTTGTGAAGTTTATTGTAGCTAATATTAGATCTGAGAACATTGCCTCTTTAAGATGTTCAAAGGTCGTAGTTGATTCTAGAGTCCAAAATATTGCATCTTTCTTCAGTAATGTTGTTATAGGTGCTACTATCTTCCCATAATTATTCAAACTTGCGATAATACCTTGTCAACCCAAGAAATCCTCGAACATGCCTTAAGGTTGTGGAGATTTTCCATTCTTTAGTGGCTTTAATTTTGTTAGGGTCTACCTTAACACCCTCATGGGATACAATATGACCCAAATATTCCATTTCATGTACCCCAAAGAAACATTTGGAGGCATTTTCTTACAATTTTTTCTCATGAAATAGTTTGAGCACCTTGTCAACATTTTGAACATGATATTTCCAAGACTTGTTATATATAGTATATCATAAAAAATTGCTAACACAAATTTTCTAAGGAAGGGTTTGAAAGTGGAATTCACCAAACCTTGAAATGTGGAGGGTGCATTAGTAAGGCTAAAAGGCATGACCAAAAATTCATAATGAACTTCATGAGTTCTAAATGTTTTTTTCGAAATGTCTTGTGCCTTCACTCTAATTTAATGATATCTTGAATGCAGATCTAGCTTCGTGAAGTAAATTTCTCCATGTCATTCATCCAAAAATTCGTCAATGATAGGAATGGGAAACTCATATTTAATAGTGATCTTGTTGAGCTCTCTATAATCCAGACATGTAACAGTGTCGGGTTAAAAGTTCATGTAATAAAATTTAATAAAGGTAAAATAAGACCACTGGAAAGGGACACTTATTCCAAGCTGAATGTTGGGAAAAACATCCTAGTGGGTGTTCATTTTGGTGTATTATGGCTAAGGGAAATTGGCAAAGGCAATGACAAAGGCTTTGGAAAGGAAAAGTGGAATTATTTGGTATTTTTTATGAAAATAATGGAAATTAGGGTAAAAGGGAGGTGAAAGGTCACAGGTTGCATGTGAGGAGTAAATTGAAGGAAAATAGAGGCATCAATGATAAAAAGGCTTATGAGGATCTGTTGGTAGCTTTTTTCAGTATTTTTATCGGTTTAGTGATAGAATTTGTCTGAAAGAGGAGAAAGCACCAAGAGGAGAAGGAAAGTAAGTAAGGAAGGAAAGGAAAGGAAAAGGAAATAAGGACAACGAAATAAAAGAAAGGAAAAGATCAAGCAGCTTCAGCAGGAATACTTACAGGTAACATATTGCATGTGTGATTTCCTAGTTGGTTTTGACATGCATGGTATTTGCATGTTGGTATTTGGTTTTTTTTCTATATTTAGCATGGATTTTGTCGGGAATCGACGGTGGATTTTAGCCTAACCTTGTCATTTCTGGATAGCCATGGTGTGATGGGATTGTTCTCATTTTGAGCTTTGGATTTTCAGATGGTTTCACAATCTGGGGTGAGGTGGTCTCATGAAAATTCCCAAAGGCCTAGGAATCTCTTACCTAGTAATGGTGGGATACACGGCAAAGTGTGAGGGTGGAGACAAGAAAATCCCTCAAGGATGGTGAAGAAATTCAGAGGCATCCAATCTCAGTTCAGTTTTGTGATCTTGGCACTAGCTTAGATGAGATCACAGTATGGAGAAGGTGGATGTGGTTTAACTTATGGATTCCCTTGGTTGTCTTTGGGTTGGTTTATCCCATGAGATACCACATTCATGCTTGGAATATGGCATGGGGGTGATTGGTTGAAGAGATATTTGGCTCATCCAATCTATGGTTGTGGAGCATGGAAGTCCTAGACCCGGTTGGTATTTGCCTATGGTTAATAAAAGCTAAGTTTCTCTTGCTTTTGGTAAGTAAATGTACTAGTTATTATGTGGCTTTAATGGTTGTTATATTATTGTTATTTATCTATTTATATGTTGGTTATAAGCATGGTTATATGAAAAATCTCAGTCAAGGTTGTATTCATGTTTTACTTGTAACGAAATGAATAATGGATGCAAGACCTAATTGAAGATATGATAGCTAATGTGAGAAGGTAGGGACCCTTCTTCTTAAACCTCAGATAAGTTTTCATTCCATTATGTTCAAGCTTGCTTTCATGACTTGTAGGTTGCATATCTACCAAGTGTTTGACAGAATTTCTGTTATGAAACCAGCTCAAGAAAAGATAGAAAAGATAGATCAACGCCTTAGAATTCAGCCTCTTCGAGGGGGGAACCTCCTTTACATTACATAAATGAACAATTCTTGGATGATACAAATGACAAAACCTCATTTCTATATATAGGAGTCTAAGGAGTCTCAATATAATCCAGCCAACCTAACAATAATAATATAAAGCCACAAAAATAACAATAGAGGGATTCTATGGGCACATTAATAACAATATGGGGGCAATGGGGGCACAACAATATAAATAAGGGGTATAACTACAATAGTAATGGGGTAATCACTAGTATTATAGGGACCCAACATGCCCCTCTCCTTCAAAAAAGTGTTGTCCTCAACGCTTGAGTAGTTCTGGATACTTCTGCATAAAATTCTCATCCTCCCATGTGGAATCTTCAGCGGATAAGTTCTTCCACTTGATAAGATACTCTGAAATTGATCGATTTCGTAGCTGTCGAGTTCTTGTTTCTGTGACTGCTTCCGGTTCCAATATAATTTTTCCTTCCTCGTCAAGTTCTGGCAATATTGTTTGAACTGGGAGCTTGTCGCCTATAACCTTCTTTAAACATGAAACATGGAAAACTGGGTGCAATCGAGAAGCTGCAGGAAGCTCCAATTTGTATGCCATAGTACCAATCTTTTGCAACACCTTGTACGGACCATAATACTTTGGTGATAATTTATTATCCTTCTTAGCTTGCTTGAGGGACATTTGCTTATATGGTTGTAGCCGTAGGAATACCCAATCACCTACATCAAAACTTCTTTCACTGCGATGTTGATCTGCCTGTTGTTTCATTCTATTTTGTGCCAACACGAGGTTATCCTTTAAGAGTTGGAGGACTTGTTGTTGATGTTCGATGTGATGTTCCACTGCCTGAACCTTAGAATTTTCTCTTAAATATGATGTGATGGATGGTGGTTGATACCCATAAAGTGCCATAAATGGGGTCATTTTTGTTGCTGTATGGAAGGAAGTGTTATACCACCATTCAGCCAGAGGCAACCATTTGACCCATTGTGTCTGTTTATCAGATACAAAGCAACGAAGATATCCTTCCAAACATTTGTTTACTATCTCAGTTTTCCCATCAGATTGAGGATGATAAGATGAGCTATGAGCTAACTGAGTACCAAGACAAGAAAATAATTTGTCCAAAAATTTCCAGTGAAAATGGGATCTCTGTCACTTACAATAATCTTTGGGTTTCCATGTAGCTTTTGAATTGTTTCCATAAATGCAGTAGAAACTGTACTGGCTTTAAATGGATGTGATAATGCACAAAAGTGTGCATACTTGGTAAGTCTGTCAACTACCACCATGATGACACTCTTTCCCTCAGACTTGGGTAAACCTGTGATAAAATCCATTGAAACCTCCTCCCAACGTTGGCTTGGAATGGATAAAGGTTGTAATAGACCCGGTGTCTTAATTGTTTCAACTTTATTTTGTTGGCAAACCAAACATTCCGCCACAAACTTTTGAATATCTGATTTAAGGCCATCCCAAAAAAATTCCTTCTTAACCCTGTGGTAAGTTTTTAAAAATCCTGAGTGCCCTCCTAAGGGAGAAGTGTGCAATTCCATAAGAATCTTTTGTTTTAGCTGGGAATTCTTACAGAGGTATAAGCGATCTTTGTACCATAACGAATCATTTTTCCAGCTAAATGTATCAGACGTACTGGAATCTTGTTGTAGCTTTCGAATAAGTGCCCACACTTCTTCGTCATTCTTCCATTCCTCCCTTGCTTCGTTTATCCAATCTGGTTGGATAATAGAAATGGCGCACAACAATGCTTCCACATCCTCATCCTTTCTTGAGAGTGCATCTGCCACCACATTTTGCTTCCCTTTTTTGTAGATGATTTCAAAGTCATAACCCAACATCTTTGTGACCCACTTTTGTTGCTCTTCAGAGGATAATCTTTGTTCTAAAAAGTATTTAAGGCTATCATGATCCGTTTTTACCTTGAAGTGTCTTCCCATTAGGTAGGGTCGCCATTTCTTAAGTGCATGGAGTATTGCCAACATTTCCTTCTCATAAATAGCTTTGCTTAAAAACTTTCCCTTGATTGGACGACTTTCAAAAGCAATGGGTCTTTCATCTTGCATTAGAACAGCACCAATTCCATTTCCTGAAGCATCACATTCCACAATAAAGGTTTTTGTGAAGTCCGGTGTAGCTAAGACCGGTGCTTGGCACATTGCCTCTTTAAGATGTTCAAAGGCCTTTGTTGCTTCCGGAGTCCATGAAAATGCATCTTTCTTCAATAATGTTGTTAGAGGTGCTGCTATTCTCCCATAATTCTTAACAAACTTGCGATAATACCCTGTCAACCCAAGAAATCCTCGCAGATGCTTTATGGATGTGGGGATTTTCCATTCCTTAATGGCTTTAATTTTGCTAGGGTCTACCTTAACTCCTTCATGAGATACAATATGACCCAAATATTCCACCTCCTGGACTCCAAAGAAACATTTGGATCTTTTTGCATATAATTGTTTCTCCTCCAATAGTTGTAGCACCCTGTCAACATGTTCAACATGATCCTTCCAAGACTTGCTGTAGATTAGTATATCATCAAAAAATACTAACACAAATTTTCTAAGGAATGGTTTGAAAATTGAATTCATCAAACCTTGAAATGTTGAAGGTGCATTGGTAAGGCCAAAAGGCATGACCAAAAATTCATAATGACCCTCATGAGTTCTAAATGCCGTTTTCGGAATGTCTTCAATCTTCATTCTGATTTGATGATATCCTGAACGAAGATCCAACTTGGTGAAGTAAATTGATCCATGCAATTCATCCAGTAATTCATCAATGACAGGAATGGGGAACTTATCTTTAATAGTGAGCTTGTTGAGCTCCCTATAATCCGGACACATGCGCCATGATCCATCCTTCTTGTGCACCAATACTACTGGAGCAGAGAAAGAACTTTGACTCGGTTGAATTATACCAGCCTCTAGCATTTCTGCAACCATACGTTCAATTTCACTTTTTTGGACATAGGGATATCTGTACGGCCTGATGTTTGGAGGAACACTTCCTGGAATCAGATGAATAGCATGATCATGATCACGCATAGGTGGGAGACCTTTGGGAGTCTCAAATACCTTGGAATGATTGTCCAGGACTTTTTGGAGATCTGGAGAAATAGATGATTCCAATGTGGAAACATCTAGCGAACATAATTGTGCAATTACACCTCTTTGCTCCTTTTTTAGAAGCTTTGTCATACCATTAGAGCTGATTATCTTTCCTGGTTTCCCTGCAATACCCCTTAATTCAACTTCCTTTCCTTCCGTAGAAAATTTGATGAAAAGTTCTTGAAAATTAAAAGCTATTGTACCCAAGGATTGTAGCCATTGGACTCCTAGTACAACATCAGCACCTCCCATTGGAATGGAAAGCATTGGGCTAGTCAATACATATTCTCCCATGGATAGCTTGATATTATGGCACTTTCCAGAGCAATTTATTGTTCCTCCATTTGCAATCATCACTTGACACTCTGGTGCTGGATATAGGAAGCAATTCAATTCTTTTGCTACCCTACAATGAATAAAATTGTGGGTGCTTCCTGAATCAATCAACACTATTACCTTTTTCTTCTTGATTTGTCCTTCTATCTTGATGGTTTGAGGAGTGGTAATTCCCGCCAATGCATTACAAGATATGGTCGGATTTATTTGTTCTTCATCTAGGCTTTGTTCCTGGAGTATATCCTCTTCTTTTGACCTTTCTTGCTCCTTTTCTTCTTCCTCTTCACAATCTATGTAGAATAATTTCTTCTCAGCACACTTATGACCTTTAGTGTATTTGCTATCACAACTGTAACAAAGCCCTTTTGCTCTTTTTTCTTCCAATTGTTGTGGTGTCAACCTTATAGGTTGTGGAAGACTAGGGGCAACAACACTTCCGTCTTTATAGTTGTGAGTGGTATGCTTCCTGGTTGCCATAATTTTGCTTTCCATTTTTCTTGCTAACCTGAATGCCTTCTCTAATGAATCAGGTTCCCAAAGGCGAACATCATGTTGGATATTATCCTTTAAAGACCCTATGAACACATCAATCCTATGCTCCTCTGGAATATCTTTTACCCTTATGTTCAATTTTTGGAACTCCTCAATGTGCTCCATTATTGAACCCTTTTGTTTGAGACTTATCAATTGGCTAAAAAAAGTGTTGCTTTTTGTATCCTCATAATGTGCTATCAATTCTTCCGTAAAAATTGCCCAAGTGATAAATTGTTTACGAGAGCAAAGCCATTGATACCATACAAACTGATTTGGTTCCAAATATAAAGTTGCCATACGTACCTTTTGTGTGTTTTGCACATTATTGAGATCGAAGAATTGCTCCATCTGTAATATCCATGTGGCGGGATCCTTGCCATCAAACTTCCTCATATCGATTTTTGGAATATGGTGGGTCTTCGATCCAACATTAGAGTCTATGGAATCATGATTAACATTTCTTTTGTTCTCATCATGAGTTTCCTTTACTACCTTTTCACCATTAGTAAGTATTTCTTGTAGAAAATTTGTCAAATCTGTCTTCAAATCTGCCATGTCTGTCTTCAAATCTGTCCTCAAATCTGTCTTCAGATCATCCATCTTAGCTTCCATGCCCTTTATCTTAGATTCCACGCCATTTATCTTAGCATCTGTTAGCTTTTGTGAGCGTGACATTTGTTGCACTTGTTCTTGTAATTTTGATATATCATGTAGCATTTCTTCCTCTTCTTCATGAGTCATGCTAGAGCTTTCAGGTTCCTTACTAGGTGTTTGCATTTTCTTTCCTCGGGGCATCAGTTACCGATAATAATGCTTTACTATGCCCTTTGAATTCCTTCAAACCAAGCTTATGCAAAAATTTAAAAAAAAAACTACACACCTTTTTTACTTTGTAGAAGCCTGATATTGAATCTGATGTATCTCTGTAATTTCGAATCATCCAGTTCTGAAATTGTGATCTGTAGTAGCCTTCTATGTCCTCTTTCCAATGCCACAAGTCTGATCCAAATTGGATTCTCCAAGAAAGAGTTATGCGAAATCTCCCACAGTGACCTGATTATAGACTAGTTCAGTAGAGCGAACTTGTATGAAGTGCCACGTGTCACTGTTTCAACCTTTGACTCTAAAAAATATATAAAAGAAACTACAGTCCGTCCTCTTTCTGTACCTTCTTACGAAATTTCAATCCGATGCTCAGAAAGAAAGTTATGACGATTTTCCCCAGGTCACCTGTTTTGAATGTAATTCAGGAGTCTGCAAAAAGACCAACTTCCTCAGATCATATCTCCGAAAATATCACGCAAAAAGCTCTGAAATTCGGACCCAAGGTTCAGCGTGATTTCTTCTCAAATGGGTTTTTTTTGCGACTTCTGAAACGTCACAGAAAAAAAGTTATAGCGAAAATGCCACGATGACCTGTTTGGAGCAGCGAAACCCTAGAATCCAAAGCTCTGATACCAAATGTTATGAAACCAGCTCAAGAAAAGATAGAAAAGATAGATCAACGCCTTAGAATTCAGCCTCTTCGAGGGGGAAACCTCCTTTACATTACATAAATGAACAATTCTTGGATGATACAAATGACAAAACCTCCTTTCTATATATAGGAGTCTAAGGAGTCACAATATAATCCAGCCGACCTAACAATAATAATATAAAGCCACAAAAATAACAATAGAGGGATTCTATGGGCACATTAATAACAATATGGGGGCAATGGGGGCACAAAAATATAAATAAGGGGTATAACTACAATAGTAATGGGGTAATCACTAGTATTATAGGGACCCAACAATTTCAGTCTTGGTTGTGTTGAAAATAGCAACAAGAAATGCTAAAAGTATAAGTGCTAAAAATAGCGCTGCTAAAAATAGCAGTTTGGGTACCAGTGCTGGATTGAGCAACAGGGAATGAAAATGGAAGTTCTAAAAATAGAATTCTATTTTTAGCAGTTCGGGATGGATTCCAATTTTAGTCAGTCCTATTAGTTCTAGTCTTCGTAGCATGTCACCAGGGATCAAAATGGGCTCTTACTATGTCTGGTTTTCAAAGATGTTTTGCACATGAGTTTCAGTGCAAATCATATCCTAAGTATGTTCATCAGGAGTATATCAGAAAGAGCTTTCCAACGGTATATCACACTCCTGTAACCGGCTCCCAGATTAGAAGATATGATCGAAATGAATGAGTGATTCTTGGTTATGCATGTTTTGAGGTCAGTTGCTGCACACAATGACAAGTTTAGTACAAGATCAGTTTCTGAAATACTGGTAAGGAATTTTTCAAAAATGAAAGAGGTTTTTGTCCATCGCATACCAAATAACAAAAACCTCCTTCATTTTATGTACAAGTGCTACTATGTGGGAGATATACAGTGATATTTGGAGCCTGCATTAAAACAAAGCAAATTTTTCATTCATTTTACAGTTTTAGTCATTTTAGTGCGGTGCCATTTTACAACATATGGAAAGTAATTTTGCAAAACCCAAGGAATTTTTTGTTAACCAAGATCCATATAACAAAAACCTCTTTCAGTTTATTCACAAGTGTCATGAATTGGGATATGTGACTAGATCTTTACAGCTCATTTTCACATATTTAAATTTTTAATGATTTTTTGTTTTAGAGATGATTTTGTGGCACAGATTACGAGCAACTGGAAACGAATTTCCCAAATTTGAGAGAGGTTTTTCTCCAGTGTGACCTTATCTACAAAAACTCTTTCAGTTTTGTAATAGGTTCTATGGTTTAGGAGATACGAGTTCATCTTCAACACCTATTTTCAGAAATTCAGTCCAAGTTTAATGTAACTAATTCTATTTTGAAGAAAATGGTTGAGCTCAATTCCCTTAGTATAAGGATGAGAAAATGTATATATTTTATGAATTTCATAGTGTAAGGGTTGGACTTTGGCAAAAGGTTGGACTCTTGTGAATGTTTTGAGCATTATTGTACATCATCTCTCCAGTTTGGCAAGGAAATAGACTAGGGTTTGCAACATTTTATGGGATTCTTGTGGCAAGGTGATTTAGTATTGTTTTTCCTTCTATGATTCAAGTTATCATGTGTTTATGTGTGCCATAATCTCTCTCTTTTCAGCTTAACTAAATGAATCAAGTATAAAGGTGGAATTCATTGATGTTGCAGTGCTCTACCTTAGGGTTTGTTTAATTTTACATGTTTTCTACTGTTTGCAAAGGACTCATGACACATTCATGCCCTACCCAACTCCTCACTAGTCTTAAGACTCTCCATTTCGCTTATTTCAAAGTACTAAATCATTTACCTACCTCGCCCCACAGAAACCTCTGCAAGACTGAGTCCATTCCCCAGACCCAAAACTACCTTTCACATTTGATCCAGCAAACCAACATAAAATTCAATCAAACTTCTCTGAGCATATACCTAGCCTAAAATTAATCTTTATATCAGTCATCTCAAGCCTCATTTGCTATATTTTCCTGAGATTGACAAGGAGAGATCCCTCTCCCGATCTGGTAGGGCTAGCTACCAAGTTAAGCGTGGTTTGATGTTACCCTAGACCTGCCTTTCTCAGCCTGAGGTAGATTTAGGCACTAACATAGTGGCGACTCCACTGGGGAAGAGGTGATAGATCTTCTCCAGCAAATATCATTCAAGTTGCAGATCTGGTTGCTGATGGTGGACAGCAGTGAGACACATATGAAGGCTGAAACATTCACCTGGCGACTCCAACTCAATCCAGAGATTCCAGTGCTCACTAATCTGTTCATGCACTAAAATAAAATGGTAGGATATGTGGAAAACCCTGTGTTTTGTGAAGTTTTAAAAGAAGTTAGAGATCAGTTAGTGGATATTGAAATTGATGAAGTATTTTTCATTACCGTGCTTCAATGTTTAAGATCTCTGAAGTTTCCTCCTAAAGCTAAAACTAGTTTCTTTGAGTTAGTTGTTGAAAAATTTAAGAAGGAGATTCAATATTTAAATGATCAGATCCAATCAAATGAGTTCTGAGATCCCAAAAAGTTCTTGGAAATTCTCCCTCCTTCAAAACAAGAAACAATAGAGCTGCCCGTGGATGTTTGCATTGACAGTTTGTAGTTGGAGGTCTGCGTTGAGGGTTAGGGTAGCAAACAGAGTCTGGTTTCTTTGATCCTATTGTCGCATATATGGAGTATTTTTTTAGTTTGAATGATAAGTCAGATTGTCTTTCACACAGCCAAATTTAGTTTGTGCATGGATGGTTGTCAGAATTTACATTTGTGTCTTGGTTGAAGCACTTTCAAGCAGCAACTTTGTCACAGTTACTTGAATGGTTGATATGGCATTACAACATCACTTGATCCATTGATTTTGCAGCAAAGTAGGGTAGGTTTGTGTAAATATTCAGTTTGGATTGGTATGAGTTGTTTTGAGTTTGCAGTTGTTTGACCGTGTTGCCCAATGGATGAGGCACTTGGTATATGGTTTTCTTGACACCTCCAAGGAGCTGCGATCCCCAATAAGGCCAATGTTAGTTCCAGCCTTCGTAGCCTATCACCAGGGATCAAAATGGGCTCTTACTATGTCTGGTTTTCAGAGACGTTTTGCACATGAGTTTTAGTGCAAACCATATCCTAAGTATGTTCATTAGGAGCAGCTCGGAAATAGCTTTCCAACGGTATATCACATTCCCATAACCGGCTCCCGGATTAGAAGATATGATCGAAATGAATGAGTGATTCTTGGTTATGCATGTTTTGAGGTCAGTTGCTGCACACAATGACAAGTTTAGTACAAGATCAGTTTCTGAAATAATGGTAAGGAATTTTTCAAAAGTGAAAGAGGTTCTTTTCCATCACATGCCAAATAACAAAAACCCCTTTCAATTTATGTACAGATGCTTCTATGTGGGAGATATGCAGTGATATTTGGAGCCTGCATTAAAACAAAGCAAATTTTTCATTCATTTTACTGTTTTAGTCATTTTAGTGTGGTGCCATTTTAAAACATATGGAAAGTAATTTTGCAAAACCCAAGGAGGTTTTTGTTAACAAAGAGCCATATAACAAAAACCTCTTTCATTTTATTTTCAGGTCTCATGAATTTGGATATGTGACTAGATCTTTACAGCTCATTTTCACATATTTAAATTTTTAATGATTTTCTGTTTTAGAGATGATTTTGTGGCACAGATTACGAGAAAATGGAACCAAATTTCCAAAATTTGAGAGAGGTGTTTCTCAAACATGACCTTATCTACAAAAACCTCTTTTATTTTTGTAATAGGTGCTATGGTTTAGGAGATACGAGTTCATTATTCAACACCTATTTTCAGAAATTTGGTCCAAGTTTAATGTAACTGATTATATTTTGAAGAAAATGGTTAAGCTCAATTCCCTTAGTACAAGGATGAGAAAATGTATATATTTTATGAATTTCATAGTGTAGGGGTTGGACTTTGGCAGAAGGTTGGACTCTTTTGAATGTTTTGAGCACTATTGTACATCATCTCTGTAGTTTGGCAAGGAAATAGACCAGGGTTTGCAGCATTTTGTGGAATTCTTGTGGCAAGGTGATTTAGTATTGTTTTTCCTTCTGTGATTCAAGTTACCATGTGTTTATGTGTACCATCATCTCTCTATTTTTAGCTTAACTAAATGAATCAAGTATAAAGGTGGAATTCATTGATGTTGCAGTGCTCTACCTTAGGGTTTGTTTAGTTTTACATGTTTTCTACTGTTTGCAGAGGACTCATGACACATTCATGCCCTCTCCAACTCCTCACCAGTCTTAAGACTCTCCATTTCACTTATTTCAAAGTACAAAATCATTTGCCTACCTCGCCCCACAGAAACCTCTTTAAGACTAAGTCCATTCCCGGACCCAAAACTGCCTTTCACATTTGATCCAGCAAACCAACATAAAATTCAATCAAACTTCTCTGAGCATATACCTAGCCTAAAATTAGTCTTTATATCAGTCATCTCAAGCCTCATTTGCTATATTTTCTAGAGATTGACAAGGAGAGAGCCCTCTCTCGATTTGGTATGGCTAGCTACCAAGTTAAGCGTGGTTTGATGTTACCCTAGACCTGCCTTTCTCAGCCTGAGGTAGATTTAGGCACTAACAAGTCCCTGGACTAGAAATAGGAAGTAAAATTAGAATTTGAACTTAACAGTTGTTTTAAAATAAATTAATTAATTCACCATGATTTAATTAATTGTGAAAAATTAAACATGAAGCCTATGTGAGGACATGCAACAGTTTCTCTATTAATTGAGGAATTTATCCATCGGTTAAAGAGATAAGGATGAGTTCTAATTTGAGTAGTAATTAGTTGAATAAGTTCACTGAGTCAAGTCCAGTTATAATTGATTTAAACAGTTTGTTTAAATTAAGTAAGTTCAGTTAGATAATGCATGCTTGCATATAACTTCTTCACTTCAGATAACTGAAGATTCTCTCATGAATAACTCATGCATGTCATTTCAGACAGAGACCTAGTTGAGATCAGATAAGGGACAGTGTACTATCAGTTGGATGAATATTTTTCCTATAAAGGAAGCTCATCCATGATGAGGATTTATCTCCTTCAAGACTACGTAGTTGGATTAGAGGTTAGTGAGTGTGTGAAGAGGCCAATTCACACAAGTGGCTGCACTGGACCCCAATCAGAATTGTGCAAAGAAATAGGAGGCTTGGAGGGTAGATCAGAGGTTAGAGAGAGGCCTTTGACTGTCTATGAGCATCACAGGTATTGCAAAGAGAGCAGGATAGCTTTTGATCTGATTCTTTTTGTAATACTGGCTATATTTCCACTTGTATGATAATATAGAGTTGGGGTTTTAGGATGGTGCTTTCCCCAGGTAAATTATTCTGTGTTATGTGTGATTGATTCCTTCTTATCAGTTATATGTGTTCTTATTGATGTTGCTCATGTTCGATTAAGTTTCCACTAAATTGTTTGTAGAAGTAGATCAAGTGTTTTGCTTTAGTATATTGCATTACCAGGTGATCTACAGGTGGGAAAATTCTATAGATTAGGGATGGTCAAGTCAATTCATGGTTCTATTTTTTGGTATTAAAGCATTGTCTTCTTGTATTTTATGAGTTCTAGAACTTTCATAGTTTTATGGGCAGAGGTTAAGCCCCAACCCTAGAAAATAGCCTTAATTCTCATAGTCAATGGCACAGGACTGGCAGAAAAAGGTATAGTCACACTAATGCAGTCTTATGGGAGCAACTAGGAACTCATAGTCACGTGGAAGCATTGGAAAGGGAGTGACTAGGGCTCTAGGTTAGGGAAAAGGTGAGTTGTCTTAGGGATTGGACACCTGGAGGGGTTGGGCTGCTCCTAAGGGTCCTGTGGCACCTGAGGGAAGTCAGTAAGGTCTATTTATGTCAGATCCATTTCCTTAAGGTCATCTAAGAGGTTGAGTCATATCATAGTATGCCCTCATCTCATGTTTACCCTAGGTAAGCCAATGAAAGTGGGTAGATGTGAGAGGAGGTAGGTTACAGAGTGGTATTAGAGCATGGTTCAACTCTTGGATTGGGTGGGCTAGATGCATGTTGTTATGCATGCATTGTCATGGTTAAGGTTGTCATGCATGAGGTATGTTCATGTAGTTTATGTCATAATGATGCCATTGGTATGTTATGAGGCTGGCATTTTACCGAGATAAAGCAGTAGATGCAAATCATCAGAGCAAGGTTGCAGCACTAGACTTTGGGATAAAAGCAGATCATCATACATGTATTATATGTTTGGCATGCAGGTATGTTGATTAATGGTTGTTATACGCATTAGGGTTACTTATATTCTTGTCATTTTATTGTTGTTATGGCTACATGTATGAAAAATGTTAGTTGATCAGTGTAGTCATATGCACATTTATCGAATAGTCATGAATGATAGTAACTTAATGTTGTATGCATTTTGGTCGTATGCATGATAGTTATGGTCATTGTACTTGGGATATTAATATTATATGTATCATGCTAATTTGGATTAGCCTAAGAGGATGGTTAGGGTTATGACATTCAGGTGTGAGTTGATATGTTTGTTATATTGTGTCATAATAATCTAAACTAACTATGCATATGTGATTGTTATGCATGAATGATAAATGTTTATGAGCTTATGATGTGAACATGTTCGCTAGTTACTGTTATGGATATCGTGACCTTAATTGTGTTTGAGTTGATGTGTTGTGAAGTTATATCATGTTAAGCTAGATTGATTGTTCAGACAGGATAGCCTCCCCTGAGACACATTAATATATGAGTTTCCTTATGTCATCTACTTGGTGCTTGAATGTTTTTTTATGCCCACTATCTAGTGTTTTGAGTGTTTGGTGTCTATTATGTCATATATCTATTGGTTGACTGTTTGACTAGTTGCATTATATGAGTTTGTATCTATAATATTACATGAAGTAATGATCTTTGGTGAGCACCAGTATTGCAACAATAATGTTGCAACTCCTGGGCTTCCTACTTTACTTTTATCAGCCTGGTAGTTTGTAACATACTTGGAAGCGACGGTGTTGTATGAACAAGTACTAGTTCTTACTACAGGTTGTCACTTGGTCAGCTGGCGTAAGATCACTAGGAGCTCAAGCCAACTTCTATGGATTCCAGAAGAAGCTTTATATGTGATGAAAGAAAGGAAAGTTTACTCTATAGAGGCTACTCTACTTGTAGAAAGGAACACTGAAATGTAAAGCAAACCTAGCAAACCCTACTTAACCAACCAATCCTACTTTTGTAGAAAGCACTATGAAAACCATGAAATGAATGCCATTACCTATTCTAGGAAGTAAACAACATCTATTTAAGTTATTTCTAGAAGGAAATGAGAAAAAAACATCTTTTTGGATTTTTATGTATTTTTATGTGAAGTTGGCATGCATGTAATTTATTTGTTTGTGAATGTGGCAGCAAATAGGTGATGATGGAGGGCATTTTTGGGACTTGAGAAGATGTAGGATGGTGTGGATGGGTCCTAGGAGGTCTCAGGTGGCCTTCTGGAGGCTTTTCCTGCAATTGATCTTCAAAAGGAAGCCTACAGGAAAATCTACAGGAGGATGCAAGGGATCTACCAGAGGATGCCGAGAGTAGTTTTGAAGGTTTTAAAGCTGTGAGAGTGGGTGGAAAGGGTAGCTGAAGGCTGGGATGGTGTGTTAGGGCACCTAGGGTCCACCAAGGATCACTAGAAGAGGAAAAAATGATCAGGAGAGGGGAAGAAACCCTTATGGAAAAACGCAGAAAACTAAGGCAAATTTGTGGTGAACTTTGGGCAACCGTGGGGCATGGATCAGGGAGAGAATGTGATGGCTGATAGGTTGACCTGCTGTGAGAAGAGATTTGCTACAAAAGAACTGAAAATCCAACAAGGAGATCAAGCAAGCAAGGAAATTAAGTACATCAAAAAAACAGAATTTTGCATCAAGCTAATCTAAATTATGAGCTATGGAAAGAAATGTTGAAAACTGTTGTAATGAGAGAAAGCATTGTTACACAAAATATTGTCACCATGACTATTTTCAGTCAGTGTGAGTCTATCACCACTCATACTGTCCTCCTTTGCAAGTCTCAAACCTCAGCTCTTCATGTCAAGCTTTAAAAATGAGAGAAAGTCCTTGAAAATCAATAAATCTCTGGTTCCGCACTTTCTCTTACCATTACCTGTGGTCTCGCACCCCTTGGTCATGTTACCTGCGGACCTGCCCACTCTGTCTCTAAAGGAGTGGGTGTGGACCCCTGTAAAAGTAAAAAAGGAGCAAGTTTATTCTTAAAAACTCACTTTGGGTTAATTCTGGATGCTCCTAGAAGGAATCTTGACGTGGTTGGTTCGCTCCTAGGTGGTTCATGCATCACATAACTAAAGGAGCTAACCCATTGATGAGAGGAGCTTATCCCTTTGAAGGAGGGCTCTATCCCTTTGAAGGTGGACCTAGTAACTTCCCTCCATTGCACTATAAATTAAGGCATTGGGCTGGTTGCTAGGGAGGTTAAAAGCTGAACATTTTTAGGGTAAATGTTGTTGGAATTGAGACTTCCTAGTTAAGCTTGAGAGGAGAGATTACATACCTTTTGGCTTCATTGGGAAGAGAGTGAAACTTGTCAAAGTAGAGGAGATTCTTGCTGGACCCTGGGAGGAGCCTGTACAGCATCAAGGCACCAAGTTTGTAAAGTTCTTCTTTGATTAAAGTTAATACAATCAGATTCATTTTTCTCAATAAGTTGTCTTCTATGATTTATTTCATGAATTCCTTGATCATCATGATAAATATGGTTTATTATATTGGCTTTTCAGATGCTATTTGATATGTGTGTATGTTTGTGTTTGCAGATTCCTTAGAAGGGAGCTCATTTGGATCAACGGAGCGTGGCTTCCACAAACTAGCACTGGACCCGAGGTAGGCCTAAAACATCTACTAGCCTTTATTTATAAGTTGCATATTTAGAGAAAGATAGAATTTTTTTGGTTTGCTTATCGCTAGATATCATTAGATACTAGGGAGGTCGGTATTTTCCGCAAGAACGACTTATCCAGCCGACAAAATGGCGACTCCGCTGGGGACTTGAATTTTTGGTTTTTGCCTTTGCTTTTACTTTGACTTGAGAAACTGTTTCTCTGTTTCTGGTTTTTGTTTGTTGTGTGGGATTGGGTAGGTTCTGTAGATCTTGAACTATTTTTTGTTTTTCGTGCTTTTGGAATAGCACTGCACCCTCTGTTTGTAACATAGTGCGGATATCCCCGCACTTTTTCTTTACATACAGAGCGGTACCGCACCTGGGTATACTGGGAGCTTGCGAACCCTGTCAAAATTTTGAAAAACTTGAAATATTTTCATTCAGTCAGCTTAGGATTTGTTTATATGCTTTTAGCCTCTGCCCAGATCTGCACGTGTCTTGTCAAAAACTTTTCGTAGGTTAATTCCATTGGCATTTAGGTTTTAGGTGAATCTCTAGAAGCTTTGTGTGCTTGGCTTGATTTTCGTTTGGTCTTTGTAGTAACTCAGAGCTTAGAAGCCTTAGAAACCTCAGATCACCCTAGTTTTTACTGGTCTTCTTATGAGTCTGAACAATTTGTAAAATCTACCTTTGTTGAGGAATACATCTTGTTTTTCTCCTTGCGAAGTTTCGAAAGAACTTGTGTTGAAATTTTTGGATTTCATTTTTAAAAAAGAAAACAAAAGCTGGTTGTTTTTTGATTAATTTTTTATTCTGGACAAATTAGTTCTTAGTTTGCTCATAACTAAGTAAAACATCCTTGAAAAGAAATTTGTAAGCTTTTACTTCAATTAGTTTTTTAGAATTTATAGATCTCAAGATTAGATTTTTCAATAGTTTTGAGTGTTTTATAAAATTTAAAAAAAAAATCTCTTTTGAAAAAAGTTTTTTCTTGTAATATTTGAGTATTTGAAAGAAAAGGGAAATTTTCGTGAGCATAACTAGTTGTCTCATTTTTTATTTTGTTGGAAAAGACAAAAATTTCTTCTTTTTATTTGTTTGTTAAGGAAAGATTTGTTTTTTCAAGCATTTGCATTCTCAACTCTTTCTTTAGCTAGAAATTCATTGAAGAAAAAGGGTTGTTTATCATCTTAAGTGCATTTTTAGTGTTTTGGAGTCGAGTCTTCACACCATAAAGTTTCATCTCCGCACCTTTTGACTTAAGAAAAAACCAATAAAAATAACGCTTAAAGTAAAATCTATCTAGCAATCTTTTTATTTTCTAGGGCTCTTTATCACCAACATAGCTTAGGCTAGTATCTTGGAGTAGGGAGTAATTAACTCTCCAAGATAGTAAAATAAACAAGTAGTTGTATCTTGCGGTAGGAGATAAATTCCAATTGTTACATCTATGCTCTAGGAAGCTCCTCTTAAAGGAGTCAAGCACGAGATCGTGTCCGAACCAGTGGGGTAATCAATCCTTCCTCATTGGGAACGATACAAGATATACACGTATTAAAAATGGTAAACCTCGGATTAACCATTGTCGAGGAGCCTGGGGTCACTTGTTGGTAAACCTTGGATTACGTCAAGAAGCCTTCAAGGGGATTGAGCTTGCTACTCTGCCCTTGCGTGTGTATCGGATCACAGACTGTTCCCCCAGGTATATTTGTTTCCGTTGGTAACCATAGTGACCATAATCTATAGGATTCTTTCCTAAGGTGACGGTGGAGGGAAGATCCCACTGTACCTGGAGCAGACGTCGGCTAGACTCACTTGGATTTTTTGGGGGGTTCTCTTCACTCGAGACGGTTTAGTGGAGAAACTTGTGCCAGTCTATTCATTAAGCAGGTTGTCGGGGTAACTGTTCCAACCGCCATTTCTGTATTGAATTCTGTGACATTGGATTTCATCACCAACTAGTGTTTTCGGTACGGAAAGTTACTGTTTGTGTGTGGTTTGACCTCCTAGATTCTTTAGGCGTGTGATTCAAAATTTTTTGGTTCTTTAGAGACTTTAGGTGGTTTTCATTGAGATTTTTCTTTGTTTGTGTGTGAAGTAGTTAAAATATTTAATCGTGGCTAAATTACTGAGGAAGTCCCGTAGACTTCGGGGCCAACCTCCTGAGTTTTCATCGAGCTAGCTTGAAGGGCTACGAGCCCTTGTAACTCCTAGTGACAGTAGAGTTGGGTAACTTGAAGAAGGAGAGTCTTCTTTAGTTGTACATCCTGATTATCAAGTGCAAGCACCAGAGTATATTTTAGAACCTGTTTCTTTTTCCGAAGTTACTGGTAGTTTTTCTTCTACTAGTGAATTAGCCGAGGAACCTGAAATATCTGAACCTGACACTGAACCTGCTGTTACTCCAACATCAGGATTTGCCTCTCCAACTTCCAGTGGTCCTGGTTCACCCAGGGTAGAAAGAGTCATTACCCAAAATCTTCCTTCTGGGCTTATTGCTATTGAAGAACTTGTTACTCCGGAAGAAGGTATACCTATCCTGAAAATAAACCAGCTATAGAACTTAGGGAGTGTGAATCGATATTTTACAGTCCACCTAGGAGGGACGCTTGGTATCTTTCATTGACCAATTTTTTTGAAAACCCAGGACTAAGTTTTTCACCACCTCATATTCCTTTTCATCCAACACCTAGGGGTTATTATCCTCCTTTGAATATGTCGAGACAGTCGTCCATGTTTTCTCAATCTCCAGAAACCTTTTTATATGGCGGTCCTTCTGTTCCCTCTGGGTATCAGTCACTTACTGGTACTTTTTCGGGAGCATCTCCTCAACCTGTTGAACAAGGGTTATTAACTGGTAATAATGGAACTAAGCCGTTGAGTGTAGAAGATATTCTTATGATGTCAGGTACCATTCCAAATCCGCAACCTCAAGGTGGCCAGTTACCGCCTGGGGGGCAGCCTCAAGGTCCTCAATTATCGCCTGGGGGGCAACCTCAAGGTACCCAATTACCGCCTGGGGGGCAACCTCAAGGACAATACATACCTATGGGACAATACGTTCCTCAAGGTCAACCCCAAACTCAGTATGTACCTCAAGGTCAACCCCAGTATCAATATGTACCTCAAGGTCAACCCTAGTATCAGTACATGCCTCAAGGTTATCAACCTCAAGGTCAGTACCCAACCCAAGGTTTCCAACCACCTTCCAGTCAATCATTTATCCAAGGAACTGGAAATGTATCTTTGAATTATCAACCCTACCCTCAACCCGGTTATGGTCCTCAATATGCTCAACCTTCTATGGGTCCGTACCCCAGAATGAACTTAGTGTGGGATCCATCTCAATCCCAACAGATCTTGCAACCGAACGTGCAGTTGTCATCTCAATCTGGACAACCCTTGCTTTCTGGTTCAACCCAGCAACCTGTCCAGCCTATTGTTCAAACTTCTGCACCTTCTGTAGTTTCTCAGCCTGGGCCTAGTTTGCCTCGAACTCCGCCTCAAACGACTGCTGCAACATCTGTTCAATCTACCCCACCTACTTTCAGAGTATCAACAGCTCCGGTTTCTACTGTTCCTGCATCAATTACTCAAGCATCTTTACCTCAGTCTGGACCAACAATTCAGACTTCGGTTCAAATGCCTGTAGGACAACCTGGTCCAAGTACCATTGTCACAAGTCAACCTCAATTTACTTATCAACCGTACCAGGGACAGTACCAATTCGGTCCTGTTGTGCAGAACCCAGTCTATCAGTATCAACCGTACCCTGGATATACTTATCATCAACCTCAACAACCCCAGTACAGTCCGGTTAATCCTGGTTTTCCGGGAGGATATAATATCCCAAATGCGATTCCAATTCCTAGTTATCCTGGATATCCTCCTCCTGGGGCTAGTCTCATGACCTAGGGTTTCAAAGACCCTAATCGTTAGTTACCGTTCATTGCAACTTTGGACTTGCCTAATTTGTCGCGCCTTATGAATGATCCGATAAATTATCTTCTGTTTTGGCCACAAATGCCGAATAAGTTGCTTAGTGATATTCCTAAATTTTAAGGTAAATCAGGAGAGGATCCGTTGAACTATGTGATGACTTATCACCTCTGGTGTGCGTCTAACTCCATTTCAGATGATTCTATTCGTTTACACCTTTTTCAATGCACTCTAATTGGTCTTGCAGCCAAGTGGTACATTGAGTTACCGCGAGCCACTTTTTATAATTTTAGTCAGTTAGCCACTTCGTTCTTAACACATTTTCAGTTGCGAGTCAGATATGAAAATGGCACGGAATTATTAACTTCATTAAAACAGTCAACGTCAACTTATATTTCAGATCACATTCATGAATGGAGACGTCACCAGTGTTTAGTGAAGGTTTTTATTCCGGATCAAATCTTAGCAAAATGGTTTGTCAAATCTTTATTACCGAAAATCACTGAGGATGTAGCTAAGGCAGGAGTCGTTACTGAAGAGCAAGTAATTGCTCAAGCTCAGTACCTTGACTTAGTTTATACGCAGTCAGGTACGTTACATGAGAAAATCCCCGACCTTCCTAAACAAAATCAAATAACTGTAGCTCCTTCAGGGTCTCATGCCGCTGATGGTATGATTGGTACAGTTAATACCAAAAGTAAGAAGAAATCTTCCAAGAATTCTTCTCCTATCATAACTTTACCAGATTCCCCGGCAGGAGATTCTTCCACGGAAATTTCTACCAATATTCATGTTGTAGAGTCATCTATATCCAAATCAAAATCCGGTGGTAAAAAGAAAGGGAAGAAGAAAAATAAAACAGATAAAAATTCGAAAAAGAAACTAGAAAAAATGGAATATACTGATGAGAAACTAAAACCTCGTTATCCCTATCTCATTTGTGACGAAGAGCATTTTACAAGAGACTGCCCTCATCGCGCTGAGGTTGCGAAAATCGTCAAAGGTTCTCAAACGCCTGCTGTTTTGAAGGATCCTTTTCCTAGTCAAGACAGTAAGATGATAGGTTCTTCCTCAAATGCCTCAGAAGAACCCATAATGATGATGTCCCATGTTAGGATTGTGACACGATCGCAAGATTATGGAAGTAAAAGTCCTATTGGTGGTAAGGAAGCAGAATCTTCTAATTCGAACCCATCAACTTCAACTCCTGGTTCCGATCCACTACAAATCGAGAAACCTAACCCAGACTTAGTAATCAAACCGCCCGCCAAGGGTATACTTCGAAAGTCAGCTTTCAATCCACATGAGAGAGCTGCTGAGAACTATAACATTGTTGAAGATTTGGCTATTTCACCTTCAGCAATGTCGGCTTTGGAGGTGCTTCAATCATGTCCAGCACAGCGTAAATTGCTATTGTCGGCTATAGGAGCTATTGATATTCAGGACTCGAACCTTATAATTTTTTATCTATAAAATAGTACACCTCGCTTACCTCATCAAATGGCTTTCCGGATCCCAATGTTAGTCAAAAACAAACCTTGCTACAGGACTGTGATTGATGAGGGAGCCTCAACGTGTATTATGTCGATCCAGTGTTGGAGATCGCTTGGTTCGCTCAATCAATCCCCGACGATTCTAAAGGCTTTTGATGGTCATGGGTTCCATCCTTTTGGCATTCTACAATATTTACCTATAGGGGTTGAAGGCAAAATTGTTAATCTAGATGTGGAGGTGGTTGATGCCCCTCTAGATTACAACCTTCTCTTGGGTCGTAGTTGGTCTTGTTTTTGTTTCATCCGTCTTTCGGCTTATAAAGTTTCCTCATAATGGAAAGATCATAACTATAGACCAGCTAACTTAATTTTCATCCAACCCAGCCTCTTATGAAAGTATCCATCTTGTCGGCAAAACAACTATCCCTTATAAGGATGTTGGAGTAGGACTAGTTAAAGATTCTGGTTTACTAGGAACTTTTTCCTTTCCTCCTCCCAACGTATCGCCTTCTACTGCAACCATTCATATGATTTCATCAGACACTATTGTTTATGATGATCCCTAGATCGTACCTTCTGAATCTTAGATAGATTCATTTGGTGATGCTATGCCTTTGAGTCCATATGAAATTGTGTATCAAGCCGTACAGCCGTTTTCTGACCCTTCTTCAACCGAAATTGACTTAATGAATGTGGTCCATGAAGAATCACTTTCAACATCGAACTCAGATTCAACAACTTTTTCCGAACTTGTTCACATTGATGAGCAAATTCGGGAAATCTTGTCCGTTGATGATTTACCATGGGAAGATCTTCATCATAGATCTTTGTTTTTACTTGAGATTGATCACTTTGAAAATGATTTTTCATCTATTTTTACAACTGATTATGTCAAGGAACCTCAGAATCCAATGAAAAATCCTGATTCTGAGCTAAATTTGGGAAATATTTCTCGAACTATTCCTATTGACATTTCGGTTAAGCCTGGAATTGTTGAAAACATTCATATAGGTGCCTCTTGTACGGAAGATGAAATTCAAACATATAAGGCCCTATTTCAAGAATTCCATGACGTGTTTGCCTGGTCATATGAGGAAATTCCAGGAATTGACCCAGCAATTGTTGTTCATGAAATCAAAACTTACCCAGATGCTAAACCCGTCCGGCAACGTTTGCGTCAGATTCACCCGCGAAAAGCTGCTGCAATTAAAGCAAAAGTTGAAAAATTACTTAAAGCAGGTTTCATTTATCTAATTCTGTTAACGGATTGGGTATCGAATATTATTCCTGTCAATAAAAAGCAAGGAACAATAAGAATATGTATTGATTATAGGGATATTAATCGAGCCTGTCCAAAAGACAATTACCAAACTCCCTATATCGATCAAATCATTGATGATTGTGCCGGCGGTGAAATATTCTCCTTCATGGATGGTTTTCCAGATACAATCAAATAAATATTCTACCTGTTGATCAACCAAAAACGGCTTTCATTTGTCCATGGGGGACATTTTCTTATTGCAAATTACCTTTTGGGCTCAAGAATGCCGGTGCAACTTTTCAAAGGGCCATGTCTTACGCGTTTCATGACATCAAGCACATTGTGCAACCCTATCTGGATGATTTACCTGCTCATTCACTACATCGAGCCGATCATCTCATTCATTTACGAGCAATCTTTATGAGGTGTAGGCATTATCGAATTAGGTTGAATCCACATAAGTGCGTTTTCTATATAGAAACTGTTCGATTACTGGGATTTGTTGTTTTGAAAGCCGGCATTCGTGTCGATCCCTCGAAGGTTGAAGCTATTGTCAAAATGCCTCCTCCTTCGAGTCTTCGCCAACTCCAAAGTTTGCAAGGGAAAGCAAACTTTTTACGTCGATTCATTCCTAACTACGCCGAGATCACAAAGGGTTTTACCCGGTTGTTGAAACAGAATACTCCATTCTTTTGGGATGAGATAGCTAACAAATCTTTTGATGCATTAAAACACGCATTGACCCATGCACCATTATTGCATCCTCCCAACTACAACCAGGACTACTTCTTATATCTCGCCGCCTCACATTCCACCTTTGGAATGGTGTTAGTTTAGGAAGATGAATTCGGTAGTGAACATGTGATATATTACCTTAGTCGCACCTTAAATCCAACTGAGCTAAAATATTCACATGTGGAGAAATTGGCCTTGGCAGTCGTTCAAGCTGTCCAACGTTTTCGTCATTATATTTTACTACGCAAAACTACAGTAATTTTTTATTGCAACCCTATGATCTATATTTTGACCAAACAATTACTAGGGGGCAAGTACTCCAAATGGATTGTGATCCTGCAGGAGTTTGACTTGGAATTTGAAAAATCTAAGTCAAAGAAATCTTTAGTTTTTGTGGAGTTAATGTGTGACTTCTCGCGTGCTGACACTGAAACTATGGTGGAAGAGCCCATTGCGGACGAATCCTTGTTTCTAATCAGCACTTTAGATCCATGGTATGGGGATATCATAGTTTATCTCCAAACCCAATCCTTTCGGCCAGAAATTTCAAGATCAGAGCGTCGAAAAATATGATTCCAATCCCAACAATTCAAAATTATTGGAGATACACTTTATCATCATGGGGTGGACTCTGTTTTCCGACGTTGTTTAATTCATGAGGAAGCTGAAAGGGTTCTAAATGACTGTCACTCTGGAGTGTGTGGCGGTCATATGTCTGGGTTTGCCACAGCCCAAAATATATTGTGCGCTGGCTATTTCTGGCCGTCTTTGTTTAAATATTGTATTAACGTGGTCCGAAAATGCCACAACTGCCAAATTTTTGATCGAAAGATGCGCGCTCCACCTGTTCCTCTCCACCCTATAATTGCCATTGGTCCTTTTGAAAAATGGGGTATCAATTTTATTACATGTAACCCTCACTCAGCCGGGGGGCATGCGTATATCATCCTTGCAGTAGATTATTTTACCAAGTGGGCCGAGGCGATGCCTACATTTGAGGCAGACGGCAAAACTACTGCGATTTTCATTTTCAGTCATATAATTGCTAGGTTCGATGTTCCACAAGCGATTATCACTGATCATGGGCGTCATTTTCAAAACATTATGATGATTGAACTAACAGACCAACTTGGCATGCGTCACGATAGTTCAACTCCATATTATCCACAGGCTAATGGTCTGGTTGAAGCCATCAACAAAGTTCTAGTCATCATGATCCGACGAATCATTAGGATTCATAGGTTGAATTGGCATAACATGTTATTTTTAGCGCTTTGGGCGTATCGAACCTCAGTAAAAACATCAACCGGTTTCACTACTTTCCAACTAGTTTACGGTTTGGAAGTTGTGTTACCCATTGAATGCGAAATCCCATCATTGCAAATGGCCATAGAATTACTTCCAGCCACTTCCAAAGAGGAAAAACGTTTGTTGTACTTGGCTCAACTAGATGAGAATCCACATGATGCTGCATTAGCGATTGAAGCTCATGCAAAACATATTAAAGCTCAGTATGATCGAAATGTTACACCTCGTAATTTTTCGGAAGGAGACGTAGTCTTACTGTACGATCAAGCAAATGATAAATTAGGCACTGGAAAATTCGTACCCATGTGGCATGGTCCTTATGTTGTTAAGCGAAAGCTGGCAAAAGGGGCCTATGAATTGGTAGACTTTGACGGAGTCTCTTTAGGTGAGCCTAGAAATGGTCTTTATCTAAAGAGATATTATGCTTAAATCTGGGTGTGGAGATTTTAGTTAGGTTAGTTTGCTTTCTAGCTGGTGTGTTTTATATTAAAAAGTGTGCTTAGTTTAGAGAGTGTTTTTGTCATTATTCCTGCTTATCTTGATTTTACTCTTGATATTGCAGATGTCGACGTCTCTCCAAACATACATTGGTTTTGCTGATGGTGCTTGTCGTAATACACAGAATATTTCTTCTGCAGCTTGGGTTATCTATTCGCCCTGTGATGAGTTGGTATCTATGCATGGGGTAAGCCTCGGTCAAACAACGAACAACATTGCAGAGTATAGTGCAGTGATTGAGTTATTATCTGAATCCATCTCATTTGGGATTCGGAGTTTGATTGTGAGGTTAGATTCTGAACTCGTTGTGTTACAGCTTAATAGAGTGTATGCCATTAGAAATCCAATGTTATTGAGATTATTTTTGAGAGTTCGTCTCTTGGAACGTGAATTTGACTATATTGAATATCAACATATTCCAAGATATTTAAATACATTAGCAGATGCAATTGCTTCTCGAATGTTAAGTAGACATTTGCAGTGATTAAAAAACATTCCATAATATGTTTTATAAGATAACCGGTAATAGTGATATAGCATAGCATATAAGTGTGTCAAATATACTTCGTCTTCGATCATAGGTTGAAAAACACCTTATGATCGGCAAAATGATAGTACAAAAAGAAAAAATGTCATATGAGTCTACAACAGGCGATCATCCTATCACTGGTGATGATCACGATAAGAAACCATTGTACGAGCCACCCTACAAAGGAACCTCCTGAAAGTTCCTCGGACCCCAATCACATAGCGCTATAGCCTAAGAGGAATGTCATCTATGCTGGTCTCTGGAATGTCTGTTGTCAAACGCTCTAGATGGTTTTCCAATTCGGCTAGGGTCTCTGTAGATTCGTCCCGTGGGGCTGGCGCTGTTGCAGCTAGTTGTTTCCTCTCACAGGGCCGGAGAGTGGCTAGTCGTCGTGGACCTACATCTGCATTTGAAACTTTTTACTATCAATTTTGGGACAATTTAAAAAACAAAAAAAAATTAAATTAGAAAATGTTGAAAATGATTTTACCTGAGTCATCCCATTGCTCTCCTGGTGGAAGATCCATGTCTGGGTCACCACGATAATCCATCCCAGCATAAGGAAAATCCTGAATAGCAAAAACTTGGTTCTCCAACCAATGAAAATACTCAGGAGGAAATCGAACAACTTCTGAACCCTCCTCAGGATGACGGGCCATAACTGCAACCCAACGCATCAGTTTGGGCTCTCGGGGAAGTCTAGTTCCAACGGAAAGATGCTGTTGGATCAGCATTGGGACCCTCTCTAGACCAAAGCTCACAACTAAAGCACCGTATCCAAATTTCTTCAGTTGTCCATTCTTTGCTCTAGTCACTTGGCCTTTTACATTAGCCAACACAGCCTCACCCCAGTTGAAGATGGTGCCTCGAAAGCAGTCTACTGCCATCCGCATTTGGGATCTAGTGGCCACATGTAGTGTTGCGCTTCCGCAGAGCCTGGTGACATTAAATGCAATCACTTTGAGTTCAGGACGGGAGATGGTTTTGATATCAATCCCTTTGTCTCTGGTTTGGTCGTTACAAAACTCTAGCCGGAGGCTATCGACAGACTGGCCACTTGGCCTAGTCCCGAATAGAGTCAAATGTTCACCTCTCTTAGGCAAACCAGTCAGAAAGTAAATGTCTTCCGGCTCCATTTCAAGCTGGTGGCCACCAATAAAGAAACATTGGTCCTGTACATTCCACCTATCTACCAGCCACTGCAAAAATTCCACCTGGGCCCTCATGCCAGGTATGGCCCAGAATTTGAATAAACTACATGCCTTCAATGCATCAATCGAAGGTTGATGATTAATCGCGGCGAGGTCCACATCCTCGTGCTCCCGTTCCTGCCAGTCAAGCATGATGTATACCCTACATTCAATAAAAAGGTGGATTAAAACATTTAAATCAATGTTTTTGGGGCGGAATTTGAAAAATTTAAGTTTGAAAACCTATGTTGCGGGGACCACACCCTCTATGTTAGAGACAGTGCGTAGGTCCGCACTCTGCCTTAACAGCAAGTGCGGGCCCCTGACTTTTTTCCTTTTACGAAAAAGTCGGGGTTCGCAGGTTTCCTATACTGTGCCTGCGGACCCCTGCGCACGGGTTTTTAACCTAAATATTTCATAAAAAACAAAATAAAACCCTAAAAACAAATTTCAAATGGATGAAATACAAGAGTAAGATGATGTGGATTACCTGGAGGTAACGGTGTTCGATTCCAACGGATGGATTTTCCGCAATCTTCACAGGAAGTTTCTTACCAAAAGCTCTCTTTTCTCACTCTGAAGTCAAATGGTAAAAATGAATTTACAAAAGTCCTTTTTATAAGCTTTTTTGAATAAATGAATTTTTAATTTGTTTATTTTTCACTTTAAAGAGGTAACTTTTGAAGCATTTTTATTTATTTTAAACAGGTATGAGTAATGTTTGAGTTTTTGTGCAGGATAACAGATTTTTCAGGCAAAATTGATCATTTTTGACAAAAAAACATTAGAGTCACCTTTAAGCTCTTTTCTGACTCCTAAAATATGAAAAGATTGCCGAGTTTTTCTTTTTAAGCTTGTTAAAATGGAATTAAAAAGACGGTCCACTTACAACTCTTTTCTGACCGTAAAAACATGAAAAGATTGCCGAATTTTTGTCGTTTCAAATTCGATATTGGTTATAAAACGACGTGTCATTGATCGCGTTTTTCGGATCAGAGACACTAATTATGAAAAGTACTCCTTGATCGTAATGGTCAAACAGTTCTCTCAAGTATTATTTTATACTTTTTCGGGCTTGGGAGACACAAATTTACGAAAAAGGACAACCATGGAGTTTTCTTAAGTTTTTCAGACTCCCTAAAATTGAAAAACGTCGAGTTTCTCCTATACTGGACTCGTTAAAATTTAATAGTAAAGGACCTGTTCAATTACAAACAAGAATGGACCACTCCTTCTTAGGGTTCGAATTTAAACTAAGTTGGACTCATCCGAGGGATGATTTTATAATCAAGCAAATGTTATCCTCCTCAAGCTTGTCAAAAATAAAGAGGTACTTGCCAGAAATGGTGGGGGAAAAGAGAGAAAAATGAACCTGTTTGTTATACTTTGTGTCTCAAAAAAACATTTAACCACTCTTGAACACGACACTTTTTATTCACCTGGGTTGGGAAATCCTTTGCTTAACATTTAATCAAACCATATTGAAAGTCTTCAGCCGGTTTCTGGGTATTAGCTTTGGGTCAATTTTCACCAAACCATCTGCTGTGTCGTTATGTGTTCAAGAGGTCAGTGCAAATAAACCATTCATCTGCAAAATATCTGTCATCCATCTTGACCATCCCTGAGTCAGTCCTTGCAACTATATTTCTTCAAACTTGATCTATGATTTCATGTTGTGGGCTTGCCTACGACGGATCGCTTTCTATCGACTTCAGCTCATTATCTAGAAAGATGATCTAGAAACCGTCAGTACCTTGGAATCTGCATGCCTCAATGGCAGGTTTCTCACCTTCGACGATAGGTTGCATCATTGACCTTCGATCAAAGGATTCCGTGACATGTTCGACATCAACACATCTATTCACATTTCATGGATTTTACTAAGTACTTTGAGAGCCATTGACATTAATGGTGGTTTCTCTCACACTTGTTAACAGTTTACATCATTGACTGGTAATCAAGTGGTTTCTACCATGTTCGACTTCGACACATTCATTCACATGGTTAGAATCGTACTATTTCGGGAAGTAGAAATCAAGACCCTGGATCTAGTTTCCACCATCCAGGCTGCGAGGAATTTTGTATTCATTATACAGTGGACTATTCATAAACAGGTGGCTGCATCCATACTGTGTCTACATGTGTCTATACTTGTGATGTATTGCAAGATCATCCCTATATCAAAGCAGTTTAGTTAGCTTTCTATTCAGTTTTGATCTGAGTATGGGAATGCCTACCTCAGCGATGATATGATCTCATATATATATATTGTATTGAATGTTTTTACAGGTTCCAACCAAGCTCTCCACAAGATGATCCTCGAAATGATAAAGTACTTCACTCTTCTTAGATGATAAATGAAATCCTCATCTATTATATACTTTGCACTTTAGGGGTCAATCTGTTACACAAAATATTGTCACCATGACTATTTGTAGTCAGTGTGAGTCTATCACCACTCATACTGTCCTCCTTTATAAGTTTCAAACCTTAGCTCTTCATGTCAAGCTTTAAAAATGAGAGAAAGTCCTTGAAAATCAATAAATCTCTGGTTCCGCACTTTCTCTTACCATTACCTGCGGTCCCGCACCCCTTGGTCATGTTACCTGTGGACCTGCCTGCTCTGTCTCTAAAGGAGTGGGTGCGGACCCCTGTAAAATTCAAAAAGGCGCAAGTTTATTCTTAAAAACTCACTTTGGGTTAATTTTGGACGCTTCTAGAAGGAATCTTGACGTGGTTGGTTCGCTCCTAGGTGGTTCATGCATCCCATAACTAAAGGAGCTAACCCGTTGATGAGAGGATTGTATCCCTTTGAAGGAGGGCTCTATCCCTTTGAAGGTGGACCTAGTAACTTCCCTCCATTGCACTATAAATTAAGGCATTGGGCTGGTTGCTAGGGAGGTTAAAAGTTGAACATTTTTTAGGGTAAATGCTGTTGGAATTGAGACTTCCTAGTTAAGCTTGAGAGGAGATATTACATACCTTTTGGCTTCATTGGGAAGAGAGTGAAACTTGTCAAAGTAGAGGAGATTCTTGCTGGACCCTGGGAGGAGCTTGTACAGCATCAAGGCACCAAGGTTGTAAAGTTCTTCTTTGATTAAAGTTAATACAATCAGATTTATTTTCTCAATAAGTTGTCTTCTATGATTTATTTCATGAATTCCTTGATCATCATGATAAATATGGTTTATTATATTGGCTTTTCAGATGCTATTTGATATGTGTGCCTGTTTGTGTTTGCAGATTCTTTAGAAGGGAGCTCATTTGGATCAACGGAGCGTGGCTTCCACAAACTAGCACTGGACCCGAGGTAGGCCTAAAACATTTACTAGCCTTTATTTATAAATTGCATATTTAGAGAAATATAGAATTTGTTTGGTTTGCTTGTCGCTAGATATCATTAGATACTAGGGAGGTCGATCTTGTCCGCAAGAACGACTTATTTGGCCAAAAATCATGAAAGAAGACTTATTGCAAAGACAGAAATGAGCATGGTGAAAGAGATCTAAATCAAAGCATTAACCTTTTAACAGATTGTAACACTAGAAATCCTATGGAGAAGGAAAATCTGTGTTTTTGTGGCAGCAAGAGGGTCTTGGCCTCAGTTCATGGTTCCAAGGGGAGGAAAGGAGGCCAAGGCACTATTGATAGCCTTTTGTATCTTCTTTCTATCACTGTTCAACTTGCTATAGGAAACACAAATGGAAACAACCTTCTAAATCACCAAAAGCAACCTATTCTTAACCAAGAAAGAAATTTATCTAACAACAACTAATCCATAAACTAAAATAAAGCATAAAAATACAAAGAAGAGGAGCTTGGCTGCTTGGATTGGGTCCTAACCCAAGAGCTTCAGCCCTCTGAGGTAACTCAGTGCTAGCTCAAAAAGGATCTCATCTTTATTATCAAAATAGTAATAGGATTACATGAAACTTGTCAACAAAAGTAAGCTCGAAGTTGAGCAAAGCAAAGCTGAAACAAAAATTCAACAAAAATTCGACCCTAGTGAGGCCCTAGGCCTCTCTACTTATACAACTGAAGCTCCCAACAGCTTCCTTAAAATCAGGGAGACTTGGCTCCCAAAACTCAAGATAAACATAAGTTATCCTCCACTTGCTCAGTTGCCGCCTAGTGCATTGATTTGGTTGTTTGTACTCCGATCTGTATGAAGGAGAATTCAAAGTGGGGGGTAATAAATGAGGGGGATTCCCTCCTATAAATCCTCTCCTTTGTCCACTTTGAATTATTGCTGCCAATTGTCCCTTGAATCTTTGACTTTGTCTTCAAAATTCAACAAAAATCTGCATTAAACACACATTAGACTTCATGGCATCATAACTAACCCAACTCACTCCATAAGCATAAATATAATCAAAAAATATGCAATAAGCTAAGAGAATGGTTGATTTAACTATGTTAGGAGGCAAAATGAGCCCATATAATTACCCATTTATGGGGCTCGTCATCATCCCCCTACTGAAGGTGTTGCTCATCCTCTAGGAAACTTAGTCCATCTCCTCATGTTTGATGGCCCTGGTGGCCTCCCTAACATCCCATGCTTCTGATGTGATCTCCTCTTCCTTGTCATGGAATCCTGCCTTTCTGTCTGCCTCTTCCCACTGGTGTTGCTCTTCTTCCTCTGTTCTGCCTTCTAGCATGCCTAGCAGCAGTGGGGGTCTCAATTTGAGGCCAATCCAATTGACCTTCAGATTCTACATGGAGCGCTTGTACAATGGCACTCTCCTTAATGCCTCTTTCATCTTTGTTGGGGAGTGATACTCCCTAATCTGCAAACTGTGTGTTAAGGTGTTCCACCTCCTCATACAAGCATGAATACAGTCATCCCCAAGTAATCTTTCCATATCCTCAAAATGTGCAATGGCTTGAGCCTGATCATTGATATATTTAGGGGCAATTTGGGGATTATTTGCAAGCAGGTTATGTGTGCTGATGAGTGCCATGGGATCTGATGGCTCAACTCTAATCATTAAGGGCTCATTTTGCTCTTTTATCATCAACTTTCTTATTTCTGTTGCCCTTAACTCTTCATGATTCATCCATGAGGCAATGGCCATTAGTTACAGGTCCCCTAGCCTAGCATTGGGGTCCCACACATTCATGTCTATGAGGGCCATGTTATGCAAATAGAATTCTGCTATTTTTGCCTTGTCTTCTGAAGAGCTTTGGTCACATAGGTCCATAAACTATCTGTAATCTTGAAAAGGCATGGTGCCTCTCTGTGCCAAAGTCTTTATCTCAAACTGTAGCCATTGGTCCTTGAGTTATAATCCATAGGATTTTGCTGGAGTTCTGTATTGCAGTGCCTCCATGGACCAGCTGGCCATGCATGCCAGTTGTGTCTCCCTCTCTTGCGGCTATCTTCTTAGTAATGCATTTTCTGTTTCCAAGTAAGTTCTTGTGATTGCTTCTCTATGTCTTACAGTACTTAACTCCATGCCCATCTCTCTAAGTTTTTTCTCCATGTGACCAATATCCTCAACTCCCTTGGATTTGGCTATTTGCATCCACCTGTGGGTCCTTATTATTTTTTTATCCAACTCAAAGAATAGTGGAATTACAAATGTTTGTGGACTTATCCTTCCTCCTTCAAGGAGGCGGTAATAGGAGGCAAGGATGGGCTGGGGATCAGGTTCTTGTGGCTTTGTAGCTTCCTTCTTCCCCTTTGGCTATCCTTCTACCCTTTTTTCAAGTTTTTCGATCTCCTGTAGCTTTGACAGGGTCTCCTGTATAACAGTCTGTGCCTCCTGTAGAACTGTTTTTGAGTCCTGTAGTTTCACTTTTTCCCTCCAGGTGGAAGATCTAGGAGTCCCTCTTTCAAATGTGATAGGGGTTTTAGAGGGAGATTCTTCCCCTTTGACAGTGGGTGAATATCCAATTGTAATGGGCACTGTTGAAGATAGCTGGGGTTTCCCTGTTTTTATCTTTGTGCTTTTCCTGGCCTCTAAATACATGGAGGCCTGCCTTTTTCTATTTTCTTTTGGTTTAATTGGAGTGCTCAGGGTAGTGAGGGCAGTCACTGCCTCTCTTTCTAAGGTCTCAGGAGACACTTTTGTCTTTTCTGCTTCTTTCCCTCCTTCTGTCTTTTCTTCTATCTCTGTTTGCTCTATTTCTTCATTTTTTGTCTCTTCATCCTTCTCCTCTTCTATCTTGGTTTCTTCCTCCTCCTCCTATCTTGCTTGTTAGATGATCCAAAAATACAATTTTATCATAGGTTATAAAATTAAAATAAAATAATTATTATTTTAAGATATTAAATTAATAATTATTATTCTATAATGTTTAATTATTTAGAATTAGTATATTGTTGTAACTAGATATGACTCTCCAAATGTGTCGTATCTTAGGCTCTATTTTAGGAGATTTGTTAGCTAGTTGGTTTGAATAGCATTTATTGTAAATGGACATTTGTTATTTAATAAGTGATCCATAATTAGAGGTAGTTAGGACATGGAGCTTTTAAATAGCTCATTGCAAGAGTGTTTGGATGTTCGGGTGTAAACTCTTGCAAAATCAAATTATGTAATTATTTTTTCTGATTAATAAAATTATGTGTCTGAGGACACTTCTGCCATTATTGTGGTATCAGAGCTCCAGTAATGCTGCAGTGGATGTGAAGAGGAGATTCCAGCTCTACAAGTTTTTGGAAAACTCCATTAAAGTGCTCAGCAAATGATTGGTATGAATTTGTCCAGTTTTATGTTCAAAAGAAAAGAAATTTTATTATTTTAGTGATTTTAGATTTTTTTTTTAAATCTGAAAATCAATTGTGAGAATTACTGTTGCCACTGTGTCCTGTCAAATTGAATGCCTGAACCATTATTGGGGAAGATTTTGGAGAACAAGAAGACACTTGGTGAGTCTAGAGTTCCTATCGGTGGGTTTGGATTGTATGCATGCTGGCGAGTCTGTGGTTGGGTGAATCGTGCCATTCAGTCCCTACGTTTCCATTTCTTCTTTCAGATTTTTCTTCCTCTTGTGTTATGTAATTGTGTCTAATCAAATTTTCAGTGAAACTCTGAAATTCAAGGGCCGGCAGGGGATCTGGCAAATTCATTGCGTTTGTAATGCCGAAACCATACATACTTTGGACCATATTTATTTTTTGACCCATCGAGTTTCATTTGACACGTTGCCCAGGCTGTGAGCACTGTATGCGGCTGGGCTACTTCTTGCAGCGCGCGCTGGCTGTCGTAGTTGACTGCAGAGCTGCCTTTTAATGTAAGTATAATGATACATTGAGAAGGGTCGTTATACCGCCCAGAAAGGGCTTCAGATCTGCTGTGGGGATCTCCGAAAGCGTCCCGAGAACATCCAGCTGCATAAGAAGGTTATGTCGGAGCTCGCCATGCGTGAACCATACAGCTTCTGCTTACCGTATTGTCATGCTTATGGTATTCTCGTAAATAAACCAGGACATTTATCCATTGTATTTCTATCTGGAGTTTCGACATGTAAAAAGTGCTTATTTTTCTGTCACGGGAATTGTTAAATTGATATCATTTTCATAACAGTATTTTATTGGATATGTGGACAAGATGCTTTATACGCAGCTGACTTTCTGCACAAGGACAGATTGCATTGAGTCTTTTCCAAACTGTTGTGCCCCAAACTTGAAGTCTTAGCCCAGTTCTGTGTGTTTTTTTTTTAGGACAGCGTGGAATAGTTCGAAATAGGCTTGGTCGTTGGATTTGCAAGCATATAATGTGCTGACATCAATTTGTTTCAATCAATTTTTTTCCTCGCCTTGGATTTCAACTTCGATTTGAGCTTTGATTGCAGTAAGTGCAGGTCATACCATTGCTCCTAATCTGCACATTAATGTGGATCTGCGTTTTTTTTTAAAGATGTTGTCGAAGTCATTCAAAATGTTAGCATAAAGCCTACCAGCAAGCAACTAGCAGAAGCCAAAGTGAAGCGTGAGACATCCTGCAAGCAATAAGCCAACAACAAGTCAGCGTGTCAGCAATTAGAAATATTTTTTAATTTTGTAATGATTAATGGAGTGATAAGGATTTTTTTTGTTGTTTGTAATTTTGTAAATTTTTGGAGTAATAAGGGGATTTTAATTGTAATTGTTTAAGGGGATCAGTGTAACTCAAAGTAATTTTACTTTGGGGGGGGTAACTTTTTTTAACCAAGTTTTGCAAGAGCATCATTGTAAAAGTCAAATTTTGAAAGTTGCCTGTAATTTTTGAGAAATTGACTAGAGCCAAGTGCAAAGCTTAGTCATTTTTCTCCTGCTTCAACGACTATATGAGGATCAAGGCCAAGCCTCGATAGATCGTGTTTTTTGCGTGGTGTGTTGTGTTGCCCATCTTGACATTTTTGTTCTGATTCTTGGTGCAAAGCTTCAACGCTACAATGTCTAAGTTGATTAATTTGTTTTCTGATACCGACAAACTTGAAGGCACAAAATCTTACAAAACATGGCACCGTCTCATCGAAAGCACTCTCATTTACAATGAATTATGGTAGGGTATATGTGATGGAGATATTAAGCCAAATAAACCCACAGATGCAGCTGCACTAGCAAAATGGGAAGTTAAGAATGCCAAAGCCTTAGCTCTTATTAAATCTTCTGTGAATGATGAAATGTATGTCCATATAGAAAATGCTACAGATGCATGGTCTGCTTTGAAAACTTTTAAAGACCTCTTTGATACTCAACCTGAATCAAAGAAAGTTGATCTACAATTAAAATTGTTACAACAAAAATTGACTGAAGGAGGTGATGTTCTTGAATATATCTCAAGACTTAAGAATATTAGGCAGGAAATCATTAATGTTGGTTTTCCAGCAATAGATGATAGTTTTATGGTAACAATTGTAATTGTTGGACTTCCTTCTTCCTACACGCATTTTTTGGAGACTCTACAATTAACTAGGAAATTAGAGAAACTAAAGTTTGATGAGCTCTGTGAAATGTTGACCCAACATGATAATACTTTTTGGAAGAACAAGAAAGTAGGTGAAGATGTTTTTCTCACAGAGGCCAGCACTAGTGAATCATTAGCAGACAGTTCTCGAGGCAGAGGCAGAGGGAATCAGAATCAAGCAGCACATAATGTACAAAGTCGAGGTCGAAGCCAAAGCAGAGGAAGCAACTTTAACAGAGGCAACAGATCAGGAAGGAGTAATTTTCAAGGTAGAGGAAACAACCAAGGAAGAGGTAATTTTCAAGGACAAGGAAATAATAATCAAGGTAGAGGACAATCTCAACATAGAAGTCAAAGCAGAGGCAGAGGACAATCTTCAGGAAGAGGAAGAGACTTAAGTCAAATTGTGTGTCGAAGATGTAATAAAGTTGGCCATTATGCTGAAGATTTTCGAACATCTCTTAATAAAATTCGCAAGTTTCAGCAGCACTCAGCGCAATTTGCAAATGATCAAGATGACGATAACTCATAATATGTTTTTACTTCCTCACCAGTATCACAACTTTCATCCCATCTTAGAAGTGATTATGAAGATGCCTGGATCTTGGATTATGGCGCAACTCAGCACATGACATGTCGACGTGATTTTTTCTAGAATTTTCAGATTCCCAACTTAATTCCATTTTTCTTGCTGATGATACAAAACATACTCCTTATGGAAAAGGAGCCGTTAAAGTTTTTCTCCCTGGCATTGGAGAAAAAATGATTTCCAATGTATGGTATGTACCCACTTTTAAGAAAAATTTGCTCTCTTTAGTCACGATTCGACAAGCAAGACATCAGGTGATTATGGAATATGGTTTAGTCAAGATTAATTCAGTCAAACAGAACTTGAAACAGTCACGAAAGGTTATCAAGATGGAAAACTATTACAGATGAAAGGGACAGTTATTCCAAGGCATTGTGATTTTGCAGGGGCAGTGACTACAGGTATTTCACCTGTAAGACTATGGCATGTAAGATATGGACATTTAAATTTTGAGAGTCTTTCTCAATTGCAGAAACAAGGAATGATTAAAGAAATTCCCACTTTCAAAAGGGAAAATGCAAAATGTGAAGCTTGCATTTATGGAAAACAAAGTCGAGAAAGTTTTCCAACAAGTTCATGGCGTGCAAACAGGCGGCTACAACTAGTTCACAGTGATGTTTGTGGACCACTACAAACTTCATTTAGTGGTTGCAAATATTTCTTACTATTCATTGATGATTTCAGCAGAATGACTTGGGTTTAATTCTTGAAGAACAAGTCAGAAGCATTTGATAAGTTTAAAATTTTTCGCCAACTTGTTGAAAATGAAGTCAAAGAAAAGATAGGTACTCTCAGGACAGATAATGGGGGAGAATTCACTTCAAATGAATTCAAAACTTATTGCAATGAAAATGGCATAAGACGACATCTTACTAATGTTTACACTCCACAGCAAAATGGAGTAGTCGAAAGAATGAATCGCACCTTGTTAGGAATGGCGAGATCCATGTTAACTTTCAAGAGGTTAAGTCCAACATATTGGGCAGAAGCAATACATATAGCTGTCTACTTAAGAAACAGATCTCCAACTACTTCTTTAGATGGAGTCACACCTTATGAAGCTTGGTTTGGTTTAAAACCTCGAGTTAAACATCTTAGAGTTTTTGGATCAGTATGTTATTCCTTAGTTCCGAAAGAAAAACGAACTAAGCTTGACTCAAGAAGTTTAAAATGCACAATGATTGGCTATTTTGATGAGAAGAAAGGGTATCAACTTTTGACCAATGGAAAATTCATTGTGAGCAGGGATGTCATTTTCTATGAAACTGAGAGTAAAAGTGCTGAAGAAATTGAAAATCTTCTTAACAAGTTAGAAACTAAGGGAAGTAAAAGAAATGGAAAAATGCAAAGTCAACCAACTTCACCAAATTGGTATGAACTTGATTTTCCTTCCTCTAAAGATGTGTCATCCAGTCCATCTACATCAACAACATCATCTGTCTTCTAGCAGTTCATCCGCATCTCCAAGCAGCAGTAGTTCTTCTGACGGTGATTCTCCACACTCTTCACCTGAACGAAGAACATCAGTTTATATTAATCCTCTTTACAATGATGGAGATTTTACAGAAGTGCAAACAAGTGAGCGCCAACTACCGAAATGGGCAGTTCAACTTTTGAAAGATGTAAAGCCTGATGATCAAAATAAACAGGCACCAGAAGGGCACATGGAAGTGAAGGCAATTTTGCCTTGATAGCAAATGATTTTACTGAACCTTCCACATACAAAGAAGTAGTAAAACATAAAGAATGGCAACAGGCTATGGTTGAATAATATCAGGCAGTAATTGATAACAACACTTGGAAACTTGTTGATTGTCCAGCAAATGTTAAACCCATAGGATGCAAATGGGTTTACAGAATTAAGTATAATCAAAAGGGAGAACTTGAAAAGTATAAAGCACGACTTGTTGCAAAAGGCTTTGCGCAGCAGGAAGGCATTGATTATGAGGAAACTTTTGCTCCTACAGCTAAATGGAACACCATCCAATTAACACTTGCATTGGTCGCTTAGAAAGGATGGAAAGTTAGTCAAATGGATGTGAAAAGTGCTTTTCTCAGCGGGGATTTACAGGAGGAAGTGTATATGACCCAAACGCCAGGCTTTGAAGTTGAAGGACAAGAACATAAAGTCTGCAAATTTATCAAGGTTTTATATGGATTAAAACAAGCTCCCCGCGCTTGGTACGCAAAGATGGATGAATACCTTAAGAAAGTTGGTTTTCAATGAAGTGAATCTGATGATACTGTGTACGTGCAACAACAGGGAAAATATCTGGTAATTCTTTTTATGTATGTAGATGATTTGATCATTACTGGCAACCATGATGATCATATTGCACAGGTTAAAAAGGAGTTACATGCAGGTTTTAAGATGACAGATTTCGGATTACTTCACTACTATCTTGGAGTTGAAGTCTTCCAACGTCCACATCATATTTTCATTTCTCAAAGTAAGTATGCAACAGAGGTTCTTCAGTGATTTGGCATGCAAGATTGCAAGCCCGTTCTCACCCCCATGGAGCAAAACTTGAAACTTTCAAAATTTGAAGGGGGGGAAAGGTGGACAGTAAAACTTACAGAAAGTTGCTTGGCAACTTGATTTATTTGACAAATACTCGTCCAGATCTATCTTATGCAGTCAGTATTCTTTCATGTTTTATGCAGGAACCACGAGACAACCACTGGAATGCAGCCAAAAGAGTTCTTCGATATATCCAAGGAACAAAAGATTTTGGTCTTCTTTACACAAAGACTAAAAATTTTGTACTTGATGGATATTCCGATGCCGACTTTGCTGGAAGTATTGATGATTGAGCATCAACGTCGGGTTATTTAATGAACATGGGGTCAGAAGAAGTATCTTGGAGTTGTAAGAAACAAGCTACAGTGGCCACTTCTTCAACAAAAGCAAAGTACATTTCAGCATGGGAAGCAGCATGTCAAATTGTTTGGTTGCGCCAAATTTTGCAGGACTTGGGCATTTCTCAGGCAGAAGCTACATCATTATTCATTGATATCCAGTCAGCCATCAAACTTGCCAAGAACCCAGTTTTTCATTCAAAGACAAAACATGTGGACACCAAGTATCATCATATCAGATCTCTCATTGCCAAAGATGTCCTCAATCTAGTTTATGGTCATTCCGAAGATCAGATCTCCAACATTTTCACGAAACCTCTTGGCAGAATAAAATTTACTAAGTTCGGGGATGAACTTGGTATCTGTTGTAATGTATCTTTGGATCATAGGGGGGAATGTTAGATGATCCAAAAATACAATTTTATCATAGGTTATAAAATTAAAATAAAATAATTATTAATTTAAGATATTAAATTAATAATTATTATTCTAGAATGTTTAATTATTTAGAATTAGTATATTGTTGTAACTAGATATGACTCTCCAAATGTGTCGTATCTTAGGCTCTATTTTAGGAGATTTGTTAGCTAGTTGGTTTTAAAAGCATTTATTGTAAATGGACACTTGTTATTTAATAAGTGATCCATAATTAGAGGTAGTTAGGACATGGAACTTATAAATAGCTCATTGCAAGAGTGTTTGGATGTTCGGGTGTAAACTCTTGCAAAATCAAATTATGTAATTATTTTTTCTGATTAATAAAATTACGTGTTTGAGGAAACTTCTGCCATTATTGTTGAGTCATCAGTTGCTTCACCTTCTCCTCCTTTCTTCTGTTCTTCCTCACTGTCAGAAGGACTGATATCATAGGTGAGGGCCTTTATGTCATTTTTTGATGTCATGTTTCTGAAGACTTCCCATGCTATAGGAAGTGTGAATGTATGAAGGGCTTCTTCCACTAAAATTTTTATTAACCCATGGTGAGCCAGCTGATCTGGACTCCCTACCTTAAACTTAATGCTAGAGTCTATGAGGGATTGCAGGAGGAAAAGGGATGTTGAGTTTCTGGCGTGTTGGAGTGTCCATGCCATATCTCAGCTCATGGAGGAGTCTAAAATGGTAGCCATAGACTATGTTATACCTCCCCTCACAGGAAATATATTTGATGATTTGGTAACTGACCTCATCCCAATGGTAGGGTATGCTTTTCCTTCTAATGCCATTTTTATCTTCTACAGGATGTTCATTGTTTTGGAAGAAATTTTTCTTGGCAGCCTGTCCAATTGGTTTTCCATCTTTGCTCCAAGGAAATCCAAGATGAAGGGTGGTAACCCTACTGATAAATTCTGGGGTGATTTCCAGGGAAAGACCTCTAAAAATTACAGTTGCATGGGTCCTTGAGTGAGAGACTAAATAAAGGGCAAATTCCTGAGCAACTTCTTCATCAAACCCTCAGAATTTCTCAAAAAAATGGCATCCAATTTGCCCTGGTGACTATGGCTACTACTTGGGGATGTTCATGGAGCCTGGTTGAATTAGTGGACTTCTTCCTCATGAATACTCCTATCATTTTTCTTATACCCCTTTTGAACACCCAATATAGAGATGGAGACAAGAATTTTGAAGAAAATAGGAAAACTGTGTTTTTTTAAGAAACAAGCAGAAAATTTTTATGTAATTCCTCTTCTTCTATGGACTCAATTCCTCCTTAAAATTATATCATTACTTGCACATATTGATAATCAAGGTGGGTATGCACAAAACATACCTCCTCAAGCTAGAAATCGAGCAAAAAACTCGTGTTTTCTCCTTAAAAACAACCCATTGCCCCTCCTACAGAATTGCCTGTAGGTGCTCCTGTAGAACCTATAAGTGCTCCTATAGAATGCCGAAAGCAGGAGGATGGATGAAAGCAATGGAGAACGATGGTTTTGAGGCTATGGGGGTGACAAAGAACTTGTTGCAGCTAAGTGGACGAGGATAGAATAAAAGAAAAGGTGGTGGAAGAGTTTCGAGGAGGAGTACTTATTTCTTCTTTTAGATATTTTCGGTGATGGGGTGAGTTGGAAAAAATGTACATTGCCATATTTGGACCATTGATACCCACCTACCTTGTCATCATGTTTTCTCCCTGCAATCACCTCTCATTGTTGTATCAGAGTTTGCAAACCCTCCACTACCTGTCCTTGGGATCTTTCTCTGAGTTGACCTTGCACACGTGTGGTGACATCTCAGGATGAGTGCAGTCAAGTGGATGAGGGTGGCAAGTTAACTGGCCACCTTTTCTAGTTCAACCCTAACCATCTCATTCGCTTATGCATATCTTTCAATTACACAGATGCAACAAAAGAGAGGGTTAGTCACTTACCTATGAGTCGAATGTATGTGCTATGAGGTATTTTGGTTCCTTTTGCTGCTGCATGCATGTATTTCCTTTGCTACATGCATGTATTTCCTTTGATACATGCTTTCTATTGTCTGATGTGTGGTTGTGTGTCTTGTGCAAGTATCCTCTAGCTGGATCTAAGTTGCAGATTTCTCCTTCAATCCCATGGTTGTACTTCTTTTGCTGTTGTGGCTTGATTTTAATGGGATCAGCCGCTACAAGAATTCCTACAGGAGCTCATGTAGCTGCTTCTCCCTTTAAAATTTTAGCTGATTTGTTGTGCTGGGAGCTATGAGGATGATGCCAAGGATGTTGATGGAGATGGAGAGGCACCAGGTAAGCTGCAGGTGAGATTTGAGGTGCTGCTCCCTTTATTTTTTTTTGTTTTTTCTAAAAACTGGTTTCTGTGTTTTTTTGTGACAGAAAGGAAAAAATGATGATGATGATGTGATGCAGGTTTTGAGTGGATGGAAATGAGGGTTGATAGTTGTAGGAGGGTTTACATGTTCTTCATAAAGCTTCCCAGCCCTTCAAGCTACTTTTTGAACCCATTTCTAGCTTTCTGTGATTTCTACAGCAGCCTCCTATAGAAAACACAGGGTCTCCTGTAGAACACACAGTTTCCGAAAAAAACACAATGGGGTGGAAGAAAGGTCAGAAATGATGGAGAAGAGTGTGGAGGAGATGAGATAGGCTCTGTGACATCTCCTCTTGCTCCTTGTGCTCCCCCTGCAACCTACAATGCACATTAAAATTCAATTTTCTTTTTCTTCTTTTCTCTCTTTTTTTTGTTTTTTTTTTTTTTTGAAGACAACTACGACACCTCAAGGAGGTTTTCACCCTAATTGCCTACCCTGGGTGCCTCCAAGGGAGGTTTTCACCCAAGGATATTATTATTATTTTATTTTTTTGGCATCAGTGGACCACCTCAGAAGAGGTTTTCAACCCAATGATGGGACTCAAGCGCCTCATGGAGGTTTTCACTTGAGTCCTTATATTTTATTTCTTTTTCTTTTTTTCTTCAGTGAGTGGAGGCTAAGACATGCTCCACTACCATCATTGTCTTATTCAGATCTTCAATGAACTCTCGCTTGGATAGGGGCTTCTTGTAGATTTTCAACCTATTTCCATTGACAGGCATGGGGATGGCTTCCTCATCAATGGTTCTGATCATAACTAAACCATTGTCATTGCATTTTTCCACAGTGTAGGGTCCCAGGCATCTTGTCCTTAGCTTTCCTTTGAAGTCTTTATACCTTGAATCATAGAGCAGTGCCCAATATCCCTCTTTGAATTTATTCTCCTTGATATTTTTTTCATGCCATATTTTCCTCTGAAGCTGAACTACCTCTGTGTGGAGAAGGGCCTGCAATCTTTGTTCATCCAATCCATTGAGCTGGAGTAATCTTTCCTTCTGTGCATGGCTGAGGTCTAGGTCCAACTGAGCTGCCATCCTTAGTGTATTGAATTCAAATTCTATTGACAGCAAAGCCTTCTTCCCATAGACCAGTTCATAGGGTGTGAACCCTGTGGTGGTCTTCCATGTTGTGTTATAGGCCCAGGTGGCCTCAACTAATCTGTCTGCCCAATCTTTTCTGTTGCTGCTCACTACCTTGGTCAAGATTCTTTCCAAAGCTCTGTTAGTGACTTCCACCTGCCCATTGGCTTGTGGATGGTAAGGGGTGGAAGCCATATGCTTGATTTTATGATGTGTGAGCAGGTCTTCAATCAAATTGGAAGTGAACTGACTTCCTTGATCTGTGACCAGTTCTCTTGGATACTTGAACTTGTAGAATATGTTTTCTCTCATAAACTCAACTACTTTTTCCTCTGTTGTTGCTTTGATTGCTTTTTCTTCTGCCCATTTTTTCATATAATTAGTGCACATAATGATGTATAGCTTATGTTTTGAAGGAGGGTTGATAGGACCCACAAAGTCCATGCCCCACTTCTCAAATGGATCAAAAGTCACTTGAGGTTGCATGGGCATCTCATCCTTTGGAGTAGGTTTCCCCATCCTTTGACACCAATCACATTGGCTAGTATATCTCCTCACATCTTGATGAAGAGTGGGCCAATAGTAGCCTGCTTGCAAGATTTTGAAGGCAATCCTCTTTGCTACAAAATGACCTCCACAAGGCCCGTCATGACAAGTCAGGAGAATGTCAAAGACTTCCTCCTCCCTAACACATCTTCTCAATGTCTGATCTGGGCCAAGTTTGAAGAAATTACCCCCAATCCAGGTAAAAGGGGCACTTTTCCTCACAATCTTGCTCTTCTCCTTTGAAGACAGGTGTGGTGTAAACTGTGTTGAAACCACGTAGTTTGATATATCAGCAAACCATGGAGAGAGTACTGAGATAGAAAACAAGTGTTTATCTGGCATTTGATCATCCACCATTCTTTCTTCACCTACAGGAAAATCTACTCTAGACAAAAAGTTAGCAACAACATTTTCTTTACCAGGCTTATCAACAATGGTCAAATCAAATTGTTGCAGTAAAAGAAACCATCTAATAATGCGAGCATTTACATCTGGTTTGTTCATTAAATATCTAATTGCAGCATGATTAGTGTGCACAAAGGTTTGATAGCTTGTGATATAATGTCTGAACTTGTTTAAAGAATGCACAACATCTAGGAGTTCCTTCTTAGTCACTGTGTAGTTTAACTCTGCCTTTGACAAATTTTTGCTTATAAAGTATATGGCATAAGGTAAATTTCCATCAATTTGTCCTAAAGCTGCTCCTATTGCTTTGTTCGAGGCATCTGTGTGAATGTGGAAAGGTAGGGCCCAATTTGGGCCTCTCAAAATTGGGGCAGTCACAAGTTTGCTTTTCAAGGTATCTAGGGCTTCTTGACAGTTTTCTGACCAAATAAATTTGACATCTTTTCCTAAAAGACCAAACAACGGAGAGGCTAGCTTGCTGAAATCTTTAATGAATCTTCGGTAATACCCAGCTAAGCCTAGGAAACTTTTGACATCTCTCACCTTTTGAGGAGGTGGGACCCTTTGGATAATGGCAATTTTGTTGGGGTCCACCTGCAATCCTTGTTGAGATATTGTATGACCTAGCATGGTCCCTTCAGTCATCAAAAATTCACATTTTTCTAGACAGAGGGATAGGTTCATTTCAATACACTTGTCCAAAACTTTCCCTAGGTTAGATAAAGCTTCCGGAAAGTCATAACCATAAGGAGTAAAATCATCCATATAGATTTCCACTGCATCATGAACTAATTCGAAGAATATACTCAGTACCGCTCTCTGGAAAGTGGCTGGAGCGTTACACAAACCAAAAGAAAGGACCTGATATGCAAAGTTACCCCAAGGACAAGTGAAAGTGGTCTTATCTTGGTCTTTCAGGCTGATTTGAATCTTATTGTACCCGCTAAACCCATCTAGGAATGAGAAAAACTTTTTCCCCACCAAACCATCTAACACTTGATCTATGAAAGGCAAAGGAAAATGGTCCTTTTTAGTGGCTTTGTTCAATTCAAGATAGTCGACACAGATTCTCCACTTGCCATTTTTCTTTGGCACTAGCACCAAAGGAGAGACCCATTCACTGTCAGAGATGGGGTAGATGAATCTTGCATCAAGTAATTTGTGCAACTCTTCCTTGACAATGTCCTTAAGTGTTGGATTCATCCTCCTTTGAGGCTGTCTGACTCATTTGATATCTTCCTTAATGTATATATGATGATTACATACTGAAGGGTGCACTCCCTTCATCTCCTTATAACTCCGGGTGAAGGCATCTAAATGTTTTCTCAATAAGTTGCACAGCTCATTTTCCTAGGAAGTGGATAGGGATGGATTGATTTTCAAGGTTCTTTCTAGGTCAAAGTCTATATTCTTAACACGGAGAGAGGTCGAGTTGGTGACACAGAGATCAGTCAAGGGATTGTTTTGGGTTTTTTTCACTATGTCCTCTAATGGCAAGGTACTGGGGGTGGATTCTGAATTAAATTTTCAATGATATCATCCTCATCTTGCGGTCCCCCCCCATGGCAGTTTCTAATGCACAAAGTGGTGCAGAATAGACTTCATCCTCATCCTCCTCCTCCAACCAGAGAGGTAGATCATGTTCTAGCAAGGGTTGGGCAGGAGGGTATAGGATTAACTGTTTGGACATATGTCCATTCTTGATGGTCATGTTCCCAACCCGACAGCTGATGTTGGCATCGACAGTAGCCAACTAGGGTCTTCCCAGGATGAGAGGATACCCAATGAGCTTTTCCTTCGACTGGAGAACTAATAAATCAGTAGGGTACTCCCAAGAATCAAAGGAGACCATCACATCTTCCACAATCCCTTCAGGGATCATGGTGGAATTGTCTGCTAGCTGCAGTACTGTCGTGGTCTTCCTCAAGGAGCCTTGAAGGTTAAGTTTGAGCATTGTGTCCTTTTTCATCACATTAATGGAAGCTCCCAGATCAATCAAGGTATGTGGGATCATGGTGCCATTGATGTGGACATTGACTGCTAGGCTTCCAGGGTCCAAATACTTCGAACAGATTACCTACCCCAACATCAGGTCGGACAGTTGTCCTATGACATTGATAGTTGGGGCATCTCTCTTGCGCCTTCCTGAATGCCTAAAGCACTTCTCTTTGTTCAACCTATTGTATATAGGCACATCTTTTATGGCTTAGAGAAGTGGTATCTTCACACATAATTGTTTCAATTCTCCCAGAAGTTCAATTTCTTCTGGGGTAGGTTGTGTTGTCCCGGATAGTCTTTCAGGAAAGGGTGGAATTGCTTTATGTTCACTTTCCTCTTTATCTTCCTCAACCTCCCTAGGTGGGGGCTGGCTATCTGGGAGAACCTTCCCAGATAGAAGGTTAATATCCTGAATCTCCACAGCATAAGTTGGGCATGATGGTTCCCCACTATATACTTGTTGAGCCTGTCTGTTGTTTAGGTTCGGGTTTGGCTAGGCAAGCATTGGGGTTGCCTTGGTGGAGTAGCAGGAAATGGTTGCGATTGAGTAGGTGGTGGAGGCAAAAGAGTGGGAGGAGAGTTGTATTGGGGCCTCCACCCCTAATGAGATGCATTCCACTAAGGTTGTGGCTGAGCAAAGGATTGAAATGAATGAGCAACTGGTTGGGCATGATATTGAGATGGAAAGGACCAAGGAGGAGGTGTGGACCAGGAAGGATGATCAAGGGGGCCCCAGGAAGGTATGGAAGTGACTTGGTTGGGGGTGTAGTATGTCTGAGATGTCCCTTACATCCCCTACTAGTATGGTCTAGGTCCATGCAATCTCCTTTGGTTCATGAAATAGAGTGGTTCAGTGGCTCCTTCGGCCCCCTGGTATACAATTTTAAGTCCGGGCAAGGAAGGACACTTATCTGTAGAATGATCTTCTTCACAGACTGAACAAACCTATATAGAGTTCAATGGACATTTGTTCCTAGGATGCCTCCTAGTGCACCTAGGACAAAAAATGGCCAAAGCCCTCTTTGCTTCCTCTTGTTTCCTTTTGATATGCAAGGTATCCATTTGCATGGCAAGAGTCTGCAACATCTCACTCTTGAAGTCTTCCAGCATGTTTCCAAGTACACCTTTGATGGATGAATTGGATGAGGAGGCACTGGCTATGGGTTAACTCCCCCTACCTCTCTTTCTGGCTGCTCTAGAATGGTTTCTAAAAATAGTATTTATGTCCTCATAAGGTAGTTGGTAGATGTCTCCCCTGGCCAGTAGATGGAGGGTGTCTAGAAGGTCTTCCGAAATTTCCCTGAGTAGGACCAACTTCAAAGATTCAGAGTCAAGTGTGCACCTGACCCTTTTGTAACTGAGCTAGATCCTCTCTTCATAATCTTCTAAGGATTCATCACTTCCCATGGTCATTCGTAAGATTTCTTCCTTGGTATCTTTTGACCTACAGTAGTCTCGATATTTGTTATTAAAGGCTTGTTGTATCTAAGTCCAAGTGGTGATGTTATTGCCAGGTAACCTGTCACACGAAATGAGTCGTTCTTACGAACAAGACCGACCTCCCTGTTTGGTACATTTAGTGTGTCCTAAATTGCTATTTAAAATGTCAATCCGGGAGTCGTAAACTGAGGAAGTGAAGTGCACTGTATGTGCAAGATAACCGTTTTCTTAATCTTTTGTCGTTTTTGAGTTTTTTTAGTTTGTTTTTGGGTTTATCTTCTGTGGATTCCCTAGTATGAGATGGCGAAATTGAAAGTTAAGTATGGATGGTAATGGTGATTTCTACAATGATTTTCCAAACTTAAAATTTCTCAAAAAGAAGGTTTCAAACTGACTGTAATGAAATCAATTCTCAAAAGGAAGTAAATGTACCAAAACAGTGAACTAGTGACAATGGCCCAGTATCCTTATTGTTGTTTGAAAAAGAAAATAAAAACTGAACTTAAAGCAACTCAAAGACTGAAAGCAAGGCAAACTAAATCACACTACTTCAACCCACATTCTGACCCTTCACCTTTTGACTTGCTCCGGCTATAGGAAGTAATCATAAACAAGCTGAGTAATATGATATCTAAATTGCAGGAAATTAAATTGCATAAAAGGAAACTAAGATTTAACTACTCATTCATATTTCAACTCTTGAAAATGACATAAGTAATTCAATCTCTAACTTGTAGGAAAGCAAACTAAATCATACTGCAACAAGTAATATTCAGATCAAAACTAACTAGAAAACTAACTACTACTCTGATATAGGAATGATCTTGTAATACATCACAAGTATAGGTACATGTAGACACAGTATGGACGCAGCCATCTGTTTATGAAAAGTCCACTGTATAATGAATACAAAATTCCTCGCAGCCTGGATGGTGGAAACTAGATCCAGGGTCTTGATTTCTACTTCCCGAAATAGTACGATTCTAACCATGTGAATGAATGTGTCAAAGTCGAACATGGTAGAAACCACTTGATTACCAGTCAATGATGTAAACTATTAACAAGTGTGAGAGAAACCACCAGTAATGTCAATGGCTCTCAAAGTACTCAGTACAATCCATGAGATGTGAATAGATGTGTTGATGTCGAACATGTCACGGAATCCTTTGATCGAAGGTCAATGATGCAACCTATCATCGAAGGCGAGAAACCTGCCATTGAGACATGCAAATCCCAAGGTACTAACGATTTCTAGATCATCTTTCTAGATAATGAGCTAAAGTCGATAGAAAGCGATCCGTCATAGGCAAGCCCACAACATGAAGTCAAAGATCAAGTTTGAAGAAATATAGTTGCAAGGACTGACTCAAGGATGGTCAAGATGGATGAGAGATATTTTGCAGATGAATGGCTTATTTGCACTGACCTCTTGAACACATAACGACACAGCAGATGGTTTGGTGACAATTGACCCAAAGTTAATACTCAGAAACCGGCTGAAGACTTTCAATATGGTTTAATCAACTGTTAGGCAAAGGATTTCCCAACCCAGGTGAATAAAAGTGTCGTGTTCAAGAGTGGTTACAAAGTATGAAAAAAGGCTCATTTTTCTCTCTTTTCCCCCACCATTTCTGGTGAGTACCTCTTTATTTTTTACAAGCTTGAGGAGGATAACATTTGCTTGATTATAAGCTCATCCTTCGGATGAGTCCAACTTAGTTTAAATTCGAACCCTAAGAAGGAGTGGTCCGTTCCTGTTTGTAATTGAATAGGTCCTTTACTGTTAAATTTTAATGAGTCCAGTATAGGAGAAACTCGGCGTTTTTCAATTTTAGAGAGTCTGAAAAAAAACTTAAGAAAACTCCATGGTTGTCCTTTTTCGTAAATTTGTGTCTCCCAAGCCCGAAAAAGTATAAAATAATACTTGAGAGAACCGCTTGATCATTACGACCAAGGAGTACTTTTCATAATTAGTGCCTCTGATTCGAAAAAGTAAAAAAGCGATCAATGACACGTCGTTTTATAACCAATATCGAATTTGCAACGGTAAAAACCCGGCAATCTTTTCATGTTTGTACGGTCAGAAAAGGGCTGTAAGTAGACCGTCTTTTTAGTTCTGTTTTAACGAGCTTAAGAAGAAAAACTCGGCGATCTTTTCATGTTTTAGGAGTCAGAAAAGAGCTTAAAGGTGACTCTAATGTTTTTTCATTGAAAATGACCAATTTCGCCTAAAAAATCCGTTATCCTGAACAAAAAAACTCAAACATTACTCATACCTGTTTAAAATGGATAAAAATGCTTCAAAAGTTACCTCTTTAAAGTGAAACATAAACAAATTAAAAACTCATTTATTCAAAAAACTTATAAAAAGGGCTTTTGTAAATTCATTTTTACCATTTGACTTCAAAGTGAGAAAAGAGAGCTTTTGGTCAGAAACTTCCCGTGAAGATTGCGGAAAATCCGTCTGTTGGAATCGAACGCCATCTCCTCCAAGTAATCTACATCATCCTACTCTTTCATTTCATCCGTTTCAAAGTTGTTTTTAGGTTTTGATTTCATTTTTTAAGGGATTTTTAGGTTAGAAACCCGCGCGCGGGGGTCCACGAGCATAGCACAGGTAACCTGCGGACCCTGACTTTTTCGTAAAGGGAAAAAAGTCAGGGGTCTGCACCTGCCATGAAGGCAAAGTGTGGACCCACGCACTGTCTCTAACAGAGAGGGTGCGGTCCCCGCAGCAAGGGTTTTTAAACCTAAATTTCTCAAATTTCACCCAAAAATTTTGCTTTTAGATATTCTAATTCGCCTTTTTATTGAATGTAGGGTATACATCATGCTTGATTAGCGAGAATGGGAGCATGAGGATGTAGATCTCGCCGCGATAAATCATCAACCTTCGATTGATGCATTGAAGGCATGCGGCTTATACAAATTTTGGGCCATACCTGGCATGAGGGCCCAGGTGGACTTTTTGTAGTGGCTGGTAGACAGGTGGAGCATACAGGACCAATGCTTCTTCATTGGTGGTCAACAACTCGAAATGGAGCCGGCAGACATTTACTTTTTCACTGTTTTTCCTAAGAGAGGTGAACACTTGACTCTATTCGGGACTAGGCCAGGTGGCCAATCTGTCGATAGCCTCCGGCTAGAGTTTTGCAACGACTAGACTAGAGACAAAGGTATAGATATCAAAACCATATCCCTTCCTGAACTGAAAGTGATTGCGTTTACTGTTACCAAGCTCTGCGAAAGTGCAGCACTACATATAGCCACTGGATCCCAAATGCGGATGGCAGTAAACTGCTTTCGAGGCACCATCTTCAACTGGTGCGATGTTGTGTTGGCTAATATAAAAGGCCAACTGACTAGAGCAAAGAACGGACAACTGAAGACCTTTGGATATGGTGCTTTAGTCGTGAGCTTTGGTCTGGAGAGGGTTCCAATGTTGGTCCCACAGCATCTCACTGTTGGAGCTGGACTTCCCCGAGAGCCCAAACTGATGCGATGGGTTGCAGTTATGGCCCGTCATCCTGAGGAGGGGGCAGAAGTCGTTCGATTCACTCCTGAGTATTTCCATTGGTTGGAGAACCAATTTTTTGCTATTCAGGACTTTCCTTACGCTGGGGTAGATTTTCGTGGTGACCCAGACATGACTCTTCCACCAGGAGAGCAATGGGATGACTCAGGTAAAATCATTTTCAAAATTTTCTAATTTATTTTTTTTTTGTTTTTATCTCGTCCCAAAATTGATAGTAAAAGTTTCAAATGCAGATGTAGGTCCACGGTAACCAGCCGCTCTCCGGCCCTATGAGAGGAAACAACCAGCTGCAGCAACACCAGTCCCACAGGACGAATCAGCAGAGACCTTGGCCGAATTGGAGAGTCATCTAGAGCGTTTGACAGCAGACATTCCGGAGACCATCATAGATGACATTCCTCTTAGGCTACAGTGCTATGTGATTGGGGTTCCAGGACCTTTCAGGAGGTTCCTTTGCAGGGTGGCCCGTACAGTGGTTTCTTATCGTGATCATCACTAGTGATAGGATGATCGCCTGTTGTAGACACATATGACATTTTTTGCTTTTTGTACTATCATTTTTTGCCGATCATAAGGTGTTTTTCAACCTATGATCGAAGACGATGTATATTTGACACACTCCTATATTATACTATATCACCATTACCGGCTTATCTTGTAAAACATGTTATGGAATGTTTTTAAATTTACTTGTATGATTATTGTAAATGTCTACTTAACATTCGAGAAGCAATTGCATCTGCTAATGTATTTAAATATCTTAGAATATGCTGATATTCAATATAGTCAAATTCACGTTCCAAGAGACGAACTCTCAAAAATAATCTCAATAACACTGGATTTCTAATGGCATATACTCTATTAAGCTGTAATACAACGAGTTCAGAATCTAACCTCACTATCAAACTCTGAATCCCAAATGAGATAGATTCAGATAATAACTCAATCACTGCACTATACTTGGCAATGTTGTTTGTTGTTTGACCGAGGCTTACCCCATGCATAGATACCAACTCGTCAGAGGGCAAATAGATAACCCAAGCTGCAGAAGAAATATTCTGTGTATTATGACAAGCACCATCAGCAAAACCAATGTATGTTTGGATAGGCATCGACATCTACAATATCAAGAGTAAAACCAAGATAAGCAGGAATAATGACAAAAAAACACTCTCTAAGCTAAGCACACTTTTTAATCTAAAACACACCAGCTAGAAAGAAAACTAACCTAACTAAAAATATCCACACCCATTTTTAAGCATAATACCTCTTCAAGTAAAGACCATTTCTGGGTTTACCTAATGAAACCCCGTCAAAGTCTACCAATTCATAGGCCCCTTTTGCCAGCTTTCACTTGACAACATAAGGACCCTGCCACATGAGTATGAATTTTCCAACGCCTAATTTATCATTTGCTTGATCATATAATAAGACTAGGTCTCCTTCCGAAAAATTTCAAGGGGTCACATTTCAATCATACTGAGCTTTAATACGTTTGGCATGAGTCTCGATTGCTAATGCAGCATCACATCGATTCTCATCTAGCTGAGCCAAGTATAACAGAAAGTGGCTGGAAGTAATTTGATGGCCATTTGCAATGACAGGATTTCGCATTCAATAGGTAACACAACTTCCAGACCATAAACTAGTTGGAAAGGAGTGAAACCGGTTGACATTTTTACTGAGGTTCGATACACCCAAAGCACTGAAAATAGCATGTTATGCCAATTCAACCTATGAATCCCAATGATTCGTCGGATCATGATGACTAGAACTTTGTTGATGGCTTCAACCTGACCATTAGCCTGTGGATAATATGGAGTTGAACTATCATGACGCAAGCCAAGTTGGCCTGTAAGTTCAATCATCATAATGTTTCGAAAATGACGCCCATGATCAGTGATAATCGCTTGTGGAACACCAAACGTAGCAATTATATGATTGAACACGAAAATCGCAGTAGTTTTGCCGTTTGCCTCAAATGTAGGCATCTCCTTAGCCCACTTGGTAAAATAATCTACCGCAAGGATGATATACGCATGCCCCCCGGCCGAGTGAGGGTTACATGTAATAAAATCGATACCCCATTTCGCAAAAGGACCGACGGCAATTATAGGGTGGAGAGGAGCAGGTGGAGCGCGCATCTTTCGATCAAAAATTTGGCAGTTGTGGCACTTTCGGACTGCATTAATACAATCTTTAAACAAAGACGGCCAAAAATAGCCAGCACGCAATATCTTTTGGGTTGTGGCAAACCCAGACATATGACTGCCACACGCTCCAGAGTGACAGTCATTTAGAACCCTTTCAGCTTCCTCATGAGTTAAACAACGTCGAAAAATAGAGTCCGCCCCACGACGATAAAGTGTATCTCCAATAATTTTGAATTGTTGGGACTGGAATCGTATTTTTCGACGTTCTGACCTTGAAATTTCTGGCCGAAAGGATTGGGTCTGGAGATAAACTATGATATCCCCATACCATGGATCTAAAGTGCTGATTAGAAACAAGGATTCATCCACAATGGGCTCCTCCGCCACAGTTTCCGTGTCAGCACATAGGAAGTCACACATTAACTCCGCAAAAACTAAATATTTCTTCGACTTAGACTTTTCAAATTCCAAGTCGAACTCCTGCAGGATCACAATCCATTTGGAGTACTTGCCCCCTAGCAATTGTTTGGTTAAAATATAGATAATAGGGTTGCAATCAGAAATTACTGTAGTCTTGCGTAGTAAAATGTAATGACGAAAACATTAGACAGCTTGAACAGCTGCCAATGCCAATTTCTCCACATGTGAGTATTTTAGCTCAGTTGGATTTAAGGTTCGACTAAGGTAATATATCACATTTTCAGTACCAAATTCATCTTCCTAAACTACCACCATTCCAATGGTGGAATGCGAGGCGGTGAGATATAAGAAGTAGTCCTGGTTGTAGTTGGGAGGATGCAATAACGATGCGTGGGGCAACGTGTGTTTTAGTGCATCAAAAATTTATCAGCTATCTCATCCCAAAAGAATGGAGTATTATGTTTCAACAGCCGAGTAAAACCCTTTGTGATCTCGGCGTAGTTAGGAATGAATCGACGTAAAAAGTTTGCTTTCCCATGCAAAATTTGGAGTTGGCGAAGACTCGAAGGAGGAGGTAATTTGACAATAGCTTCAACCTTCGAGGGATCGATGCGAATGCCAGCTTTCGAAACAACAAACCCCAGTAACCGCCCATTTCTATACAGAAAACACACTTATGTGGATTCAACCTAATTCGATAATGCCTACACCTCATAAAGATTGCTCGTAAATGGATGAGATGATCAGCTCGATGTAATGAATGAGCAGGTAAATCGTCGAGATAGGGTTGCACAATGTGCTTGATGTCATGAAACGTGTAAGACATGGCTCTTTGAAAAGTTGCCCTGGCATTCTTGAGCCCAAAAGGTAATTTGCAATAAGCAAATGTCCCCCATGGACAAATGAAAACCATTTTTGGTTGATCAGTAGGTAGAATATTTATTTGATTGTATCCGGAAAAACCATCCATGAAGGAGAATATTTCACTGTCGGCACAATCATCAATGATTTGATCGATATAGGGAGTTGGGTAATTGTCTTTTGGACAGGCTCGATTAATATCCCTATAATCGATACATATTCTTATTATTCCTTGATTTTTGTTAACACAAACAATATTCGATACTCAATCTGTTAACGAAATCGGATAAACGAAACCTGCTTTGAGTAATTTTTCAACTTCTGCTTTAATGGCAGCAGCTTTTCGTGGGTGGATCTGACGCAAACATTGCCGGACGGGTTTAGCATCCGGGTAAGTTTTGATTTCATGAACAACAATTGCTGGGTCAATTCCTGGCATTTCCTCATATGACCAGGCAAACACGTCGCGGAATTCTTGAAATAGGGCCTTATATGTTTGAATTTCATCTTCCGTACAAGAGGCACCTATATGAATGTTTTCAACAATTCCAGGCTTAACCGAAATATCAATAGGAATAGTTCGAGAAATGTTCCCCAAATTTAACTCAGAATCAGGATTTTTCATTGGATGTTGAGGTTCCTTGACATATTCAGTCGTAAAAATAGATGAAAAATCATTTTCAAAGCGATCAATCTCAGGTAAAAACGAATATCTATGATGAAGATCTTCCCATGGTAAATCATCGACACATAGGATTTCACAAATTTGCTCATCAATGTGAACAAGCTTGGAAAACGTTGTTGAATCTGAGCTTGATGTTGAAAATGATTCCTCATCGACCACATTCATTAATTCAATTTTGGTTGAAGAAGGGTCGGAAAACGACTGCACGACCTGATACGCAATTTCATATGGACTCAAAGGTATAACTTCACCAAATGAATCTATCTCAGATTCGGAAGGTACGATCCAAGGATCATCATAAACAATAGTGCCTGATGAAATCATATGAATGGTTGCAGTAGAAGACGATAAGTTGATAGGAGGAAAAGGAAAAGTTCCCAGTAAACCAGAATCTTTAACTAGTCCTACTCCAACATCCTTATATGGGATAGTTGTTTTTCCGACATGCTGAATACTTTCAGAAGAGGCTGGGTTGGATGAAAAGTAAGTCAGCTGGTATATAGTTACGATCTTTTCATTATGAGGGAACTTTATAAACCGAAAGACCGAGGAAACAACAGTTGTCATAGCGTAAGACCAACTACGACCCAAGAGAAGGTTGTAATCTAGAGGGGCATCAACCACCTCCACATCTAGATTAACAGTTTTGCCTTCAACCCCTATAGGAAAATCCTGTAGAATGCCAAAAGGATGAAACCCATGGCCATCAAAGGCCTTTAGAATCGTCGGGGATTGATTTAGCGTAGGAGAACCAAGCGATCTCCAACACTGGATCGACATAATACACGTCGAGGCTCCCTCATCAATCAAAGTCCTATAACAAGGTATGTTTTTGACTAACACTGGAATCTGGAAAGCCATTTGATGAGGTAAGCGTGGTGTACTACTTTCTAGATCAAAAATTATAAGGTTCGAGTCCTGAATGTCAACAGCTCCTATAGCCGACAATAGCAATTTACACTGTGCTGGACATGATTGCAACACCTCCAAAGCCGACATTGCTAATGGTGAAATTGCCAAATATTCAACGATGTTATAGTTCTGAGCCACTCTCGTATGTGGATTGAAAGTTGACTTTCGAAGTATACCCTTGGTGGGCGGTTTGATTACTAAGTCTGGGTTAGATTTCTCGATCTGTAGTGGATCGGAGCTGGGAGTTGAAGTTTATGGATTCAAATGAGAAGATTCTGCTTCCTTACCATCAACAGGACTTTTACTTCCATAATCTTGCGATCGAGTCGTAATCCTAACATGGGACATCATCATTATGGGTTATTCAGAGGCAATTGAGGAAGAACCTATCATCTTACTGTCTTGACTAGGAAAAGGATCCTTCAAAACAGCAGGCGCTTGGGAACCTTTGACAATTTTTGCAACCTCTGCACGATGAGGGCAGTCTCTTGTAAAATGTTCTTTGTCACAAATGAGACAAGGATAACGAGGTTTGTGTTTCTCATCAGTTGATTTCGTTTTTTCTGGTTTCTCTTTCAAATTTTTATCTGTTTTATTTTTCTTCTTCCCTTTCTTCTTACCGTCGGATTTTGATTTGGCTGTAGATGACTCTACAACATGAATATCAGCGGAAATTTCCGTGGAAGAATCTTTTGTCGGGGAATCTGGAAAAGTTATGATAGGAGAAGAATTCTTGGAAGACTTCTTCTTACTTTTGGTATTAACTGTACCAATCATACTGTCAGTGGCATGAGACCCTGAAGGAGCTGTAGTTATTTGATTTTGTTTAGGAAGGTCGGGGAATTTCTCGTGTAACGTACCTGACTGCGTATAAACTAAGTCAAGGTACTGAGCTTGAGAAATTACTTGCTCTTCAGTAACGACTCCTGCCTTAGCTACATCCTCAGTGATCTTCGGTAGTAAAGATTTTACAAACCATTCAGCTAAGATCTGATCCGGGATAAAAACTTTCACTAAACGTCGTTGACGTCTCCATTCATGAATGTGATCAGAAATGTAAGTGGACGTTGACTGTTTTAATGAAGTTAATAATTTCGTGCCATTGTCATATCTGACTGGCAACTGAAAATGAGTTAAAAACGAAGTAGCTAACTGACTAAAGTTATAAAAAGTGGCTCGCGGTAACTCAATGTACCACTTGACCGCAAGACCAATTAGAGTGTGTTGGAAAATCCTTAAACGGATTGAATCATCTGAAATGGAATTAGATGCACACCAGAGGTGATAAGTCATCACATGGTTCGACGGGTCCTCTCCTGATTTGCCTACAAACTTAGGAATATCACTAGGCAATTTATTCGGCATTGGCATCCAAAACGGAAGATAGTTAATTGGATCATTCGTAAGGCGCGACAAGTCAGGAAAGTCCAAAGTTGCAATGAACGGTAACTGACGATTAGGGTCCCTGAAACCCTGGGTCATGAGACCAGCCCCAGGAGGAGGATATCCAGGATAACTTAGAATTCGAATTGCATTTGGGATATTATATCCTCCCGGAAAACCAGGATTAACCGGACCGTATTGGGGTTGTTGAGGTTGTTGATATGTATACCCAGGGTATGGTTGATACTAATAGACTGGCTGCTGCACAGCAAGACCGAATTGGTACTATCCCTGGTACGGTTGATAAGTAAATTGAGGTTGACTTGTGACAATCGTACTTGGACCAGGTTGTCCTAGAGGCATTTGAACCGAAGTCTGAATTGTGGATCCAGACTGAGGTAAAGATGTCTGAGGAGTTGATACAGGAATAGTAGAAACCGAAGCTGTTGATACTCCAGAAGTAGGTGGGGTAGATTGAATAGATGTTGCAGCAGTTGCAGCAGTCGTTTGAGGCAGAGTACGAGGCGTACTAGGCCCAGACTGAGAAACTACAGAAGGTGCAGAAGTTTGAATAGTATACTGGACCGGTTGCTGGGGTGAACCAGAAACCAAGGGTTGTCCAGATTGAGATGACAACTGCACATTCGGTTGCAAGATCTGTTGAGAATGAGATGGATCCCACACTAAGTTCATTCCAGGGTATGGACCCATAGCATGTTGAGAATATTGAGGACCATAACCGGGTTGAGGGTAGGGTTGATAATTCAAAGGTACATTTCCAGCTCCTTGGACAAATGATTGACTGGAAGGTGGTTCGTAACCTTGGGTTGGGTACTGACCTTGAGGTGGATAACCTTGAGGCATGTATTGATACTGGGGTTGACCTTGAGGTACATATTGATACTGGGGTTGACCTTGAGGTACATACTGAGTCTGGGGTTGACCTTGAGGGATGTATTGTCCCATAGGTATGTACTGTCCTTGAGGTTGCCCCCCAGGCAGAAATTAAGTACCTTGAGGTTGCCCCCTAGGCGATAATTGAGGACTTTGAGGCCGCCCCCCAGGTAGTAACTGGCCACCTTGAGGTTGAGGATTAGGAATAGTACCTGACATCATAATAATATCTTCTACACTCAACGGCTTAGTTCCGTTATTACCAGTTAATAACCCTTGTTTGATAGGTTGAGGAGATGCTCCCGAAAAAGTACCAGTAAGTGACTGATACCCAGAGGGAACAGAAGGACCGCCGTATATAAAGGTTTCTGGAGATTGAGAAAACATGGACGACTGTCTTGACATATTTAACGAAGGATAGTAACCCCTAGGTGTTGGGTGAAAAGGAATGCGAGTTGGTGAAAAAGCTAGTCCCGGGTTTTCCAAAAAATTGGTCAATGAAAGATACCAAGCGTCACTCCTAGGCGGACTGTAAAAGATCGATTCACGCTCCCTAAGTTCTATAATTGGTTGATTTTCAGGGATAAGGATACCCTCTTCTTCCGGAGTAGCAAGTTCTTCAATAGCTATAAGTCCAGAAGGAAGATTTTGGGTAATTGTTCTTTCTACCCTGGGTGAACTAGGACCACTAGAAGTTGGAGAGGCAAACCTCGATGTTGGCGTAGCAGCAAATTCAGTTTCAGGTTCAGATATTTCAGGTTCCTCACCTAAATCACTAGTAGATGAAAAACTACCAGTAACTTCGGAAACAGAAACAGATTGTGGATTATAATGTGCTACTAGAGCTTGATAATCAGGATGTACCACTAAAGAAGACTCTCCTTCTTCAGATGCCCCTACTCTACTATCTCTAGGAGTTACAAGGGCTCGTAGCCCTTCAGGCTGGCTCGGTGAAAACTCAGGAGGTTGGCCCCGAAGTCTATGGGACTTCCTCGGTAATTCAGCCACGATTAAATATTTTAACTACTTCACATGCAAACAAAGAAAAATCTCAATTAAAACCACCTAAAGGCTCTAAAGAACCAAACAATTTTGAATCACACGCCTAAAGAATCTAGGAGATCAAACCACACACAAACAGTAACTTTCCGTACTGAAAACACTTTTTGGCGATGAAATCCAACGTCGCAGAGTTCAATACAGAAATGGTGGTTGGAACAGTTACCCCAGCAACCTGCTTAATGAATAGAATGGCACAAGTTTCTCCACTAAACCGTCTCGAGTGAAGAGAACCCCCAGAAAATCCAAGTGAGTCTAGTCGACTTTTGCTCCAGGTACAGTGGGATCTTCCCTCCACCGTCACCTTAGGAAAGAATCCTATAGAATATGGTCACTATGGTTACCAACGGAAACAAATATACCTAGGGGAATAGTCTACGATCCGATACGCACGCAAGGGCAGAGTAACAAGCTCAATCCCCTTGAAGGCTCCTTGACATAATCCAAGGTTTACCAACAAGTGACCCCAGGCTCCTCGACAATGGTTAATCCGAGGTTTACCGTTTTTAATACGTGAATATCTTCTATCGTTCCCAATGAGGAAGGATTGATTCCCACACTGGTTCAGATATGATCTCGTGCTTCTCCTTTAAGAGGAGCTTTCCCAGAGCATAGATGTAACAATTGAATTTTATCTCCTATCGCAAGATACAACTACTTGTTTGTTTTACTATCTTGGAGAGTTAATTACTCCCTACTCCAAGATACTAGCCTAAGCTATGTTGGTGATATAGAGCCCTAGAAATAAAAAGATTACTAGATAGATTTTACTTTAAGCGTTATTTTTATTGGTTTTTCTTTAAGTCAAGAGGTGCGGAGATGAAACTTATGGTGTGAAGACTCGACTCGAAATCACTAAAAAATGCACTTAAGATGATAAGCAATCTTTTCCCTTCAACGAATTTCTAGCTAGGAAAGAGTTGAGAATGAAAATGCTTGTAAAAACAAATCTTTTCCTTAACCAACAAATCAAAAGAAGAGCTTTTTGTCTTTTCCAATACACTCAAAAACGAGACAACTAGTTATGCTCACGAAAATTTCCCTTTTCTTTCAAACACTCAAATACTACAAAAACAAACTTTTTCAAAAGAGATTTTTTTTTATTTTTATAAAACACTCAAAACTATGAAAAAATCTAATCTTGAGATCTATAAATTCTAAGAACTATTTGAAGTAAAATCTTACAATATTTCTTTTCAAGGATGTTTTACTTAGCTATAATCAAACTAAGGACTAATTTGTCTAGAATCACAAATCAGTCAAAAAACAACCAATTTTTGTTTTCTTTTCTAAAAATGAAATCCAAAACTTTTAACACAAGTCTTTTCGAAGTTTCGCAAAGAGAAACACAAGATGGATTCCTCAACAAAGGCAGATTTTGCAAATGGTCAGACTCATAAGAAGGCCAGTAAAAACCAAGGTGATCTGAGGCTTCTAAAGCTTCTAAGCTCTAAGCTACTACAAGACCAAAATGAAAATCAAGCCTGGTAACCAAAACTTCTAGGAATTTCACCTAAAACCCTAATTCCAATGGAATTAACCTAAGAAAAGTTCCTGACAAGTCACATGCAGATCTGGGCAGAGGCAAAAACACCTAAACAAATCCTAAGCTGACTGAAAGAGAAAATCTTAAGTTTTTCAAAATTTTAACAGGGTCCGCAGTCCACACAGGTGTGATACCGCTCTGTGTGTAAAGCAAAAGTGCGGATAGGTCTGCACTATGTTACAATCAGAGGGTGCGGTCCTCTCCCAAAAGTATGAAAAACAAAAAATAATTGAAGATTAACTAAACCTGCCCAATCCCACACACATCAAGCCAAAAACAGAAACAAAAACACAGTTTCTCAAGTCAAAGTAAAAGCAAATCAAAAAATCAATTCCCCAGTGGAGTCGCCATTTTGTCACACGGAATGAGTCGTTCTTGTGGACAAGACCGACCTCCCTAGTATCTAATGATATCTAGCGACAAGCAAACCAATCAAATTCTATCTTTCTCTAAATATGCAATTTATAAACAAAGGCAAACAAGTGTTTTAGGCCTACCTTGGGTCCAATGAAAGTTTGTGGAAGCCTTGCTCCGTTGATCCAAATGAGCTCCCTTGTAGAGAATCTGCAAACACAAACAAGCACACAAATTAAATAGCACCTGAAAAGCCAATATAATAAAGCATACTTATCATGATGATCAAGGAATTCATGAAACAAATCACATAAGACAATTTGTTGAGAAAAATGAATCTGATTGTATTAATTTAAATCAAATAAGAACTTTACAACTTGTGCCTTCATGCTGTACAAGCTCCTCCCAGGGTCTAGCATGAAGTCTCCTCTACTTTGATAAGTTTCACTCTCTTCCCAATGAAGCCAAAAGGTATGTGATCTATCCTCTCAAGCTTAACTAGGAAGTCTCAATTCCACCAGCATTTACCCTCAAAAATGTTCAGCTTCTAACCTCCCTAGCAACCAGCCCAATGCCTTAATTTATAGTGCAATGGAGGGAAGTTACTAGGTCCTCCTTCAAACGGATAAAGCCCTCCTTCAAAGGGATAAGCTCCTCTCATCAAGGGATTAGCTCCTTCACTTTTGGGATGCATGAACCACCTAGGAGCGAACCATCCACGTAAAGATTCCTTCTAGAATCATCTAGAATTAACCCAAAGTGAGTTTTTAAGAATGAACTTGCGCCTTTTTGACTTTCATAGGGGTCCACACCCACTCCTTTAGAGACAGAGCGGGCAAGTCCGCAGGTAATATGAACAAGGGGTGTGGGACTGCAGGTAACAGTGAGAGAAAGTGTGGAACCAGAGCTTTATTGATTTTTAAAGTCTTTCTCTCATTTCCAAAGCTTGACATGAAGAGCTGAGGTTTGAGACTTGCTTAGGAGGACAGTATGAATGATGATAGACCCATACTGACTGCAAATAGTCATGGTGACAATATTTTGTGTAACATAACCCCATGAACCAGCGCAATGTTTCATCCTTGAGAGTAGAAGGGAATAGTTTCAACTTTTGCTCATCTTCTGCATAATCATAGGTTCAACAGATAACAGCAAACTCAAACAAGAAGGTGTCAGGATCTTCTATATTCAAACCATGGAAGTGAGGTAGGGCTGAAGGACTTATATTCTTCATTTTGGTGTCCCCATTGTTCTCCCGGATGGGAAAGGTACCCTCTATTCTTTCTCTATTCCCCCCTAGAATTTTTGTTTTCAGCGATTGGCTCAGGTAGGATGTTTTATTCTTCTTCTTCCCCTATAGGTTCTTCAAATATCTCTGGTTGTTCACCTAAAGGTTCTTCTTAATCACTGCCACCGAAGAAGAGAGAAGGTTGGCTATGTGATGTAGTGGGGGTGTTGGGCAAGAATTTTCCTGAATTATCTCTGTTCCTACGAGGCATGAAAGGAAATCTTTTTGGTTGGTTTTTTTTTCACTGATTGTACCTGCAAAACTAAAATTGATTGAACAAACAAATTGCAACTAACTGAAATGAACTTGCTGAAATGAAATTGCAGAACTGAAAAGGAAAGCAAATGAAATGCAGAACTGAAAGCAAGGAAATGACTAATCTACTTTTGCTGAAATGGAAATTGTAGAATTGAAGAGGAAAGCAAGGAAATGCAGAAACTGAAAGAAACAACTATTCTACTTTTGCTGAAATGAAATTTGCAGAATTGAAAATGAAAGCAAGGAAATGCAAAAACTGAAAGAAACAACTACTCTACTTTTTTTGAAATAAACTACTTAGTAGAATGTTGCGATAGAAAATAGAAGAAAGCAGTAATCACAAAATACTCTGATGCTTCCCCGGCAACGGTACCAAAAAGTGGTGAGCACCAGTATTGCAACAATAATGTTGCAACTCCTAGGCTTCCTACTTTACTTTTATTAACCCGGTAGTTCGTAACAAACTTGGAAGCGACAATGTTGTATGCACAAGTACTAGTTCTTACTGCAAGCTATCACTTGGTCAGCTGGTGCAATATCACTAGGAGCTCAAGCCAACTTCTATGGATTCCAGAAGAAGCTTTAAATGTGATTAAAGAAAGGAAATCTTAGTCTACAGAGGCTACTCTACTTGCAGAAAGGAAGACTGAGATGTAAAGAAAACCTCGCAAACCCTACTTAACCAACCAATCCTACCTTTGCAAAAAGCACTATGAAAACCACGAACTGAATGCCATTACCTATTCTAGGAAGTAAACAACATCTATTCAAGCTATTTCTAGAAGGAACTGAGAAAAAAACATATTTTTGGATTTTTATGTATTTTTATGTGAATTTGTCATGCATGTAATTTATTTGTTTGTGAATGTGGCGGCGAATAGGTGGTGATGGAGGGCGGTTTTGGGACTTGAGATGATGTAGGATGGTGTGGATGGATCCTATGAGGTCTTAGGTGGCCTTCTGGAGGCTTTTCCTGCAATCGGTCTTCAAAATGAAGCTTACAGGAAAATCTACAGGAGGTCTACAAGAGGTCTGCAGGAGGATTCTGAGAGCAGTTTTGAAGGTTTTGAAGGTGTGAGAGTGGGTGGAAAGGGTAGCTGAATACTAGGATGGTGTGTTAGGGCACCTAGGGTCCACCAAGGATCACTAGGAGAGGAAAAAATGATCGGGAGAGAGGAAGAAACCCTTATGGAAAAACACAGAAAACTAAGGCAGATTTGTGGTGAACTTTGGGCGACCGTGGAGCATATATCAGGGAGAGAATATGATGGATGATAGGCTGACCTACTGTGAGAAGATATTTGCTACAAAAGAACTAAAAATCCAACAAGGATATCAAGCAAGCAAGGAAATTAAGGACATCAAAAAAACAGAATTTTGCATCAAGCTAATCTAAATTATGAGCTATGGAAAGAAATGCTGAAAAATACTATAATGAGAGAAAGCATGAAAGAAGACTTATTGCAAAGAAAGAAATGAGTATGGTGAAAGAGATCTAAATCAAAGCATTAACCTTTTAATAGACTGTAACACTAGAAATCCTATGGAGAAGGAAAATCTGTGTTTTTGTGGCAGCAAGAGGGTCTTGGCCTCAATTCATGGTCCCAAGGGGAGGAAAGGAGGCCAAGGCACTATTGATGGCCTTTTGTTTCTTCTTTCTATCACTGTTCAACCTACTATAGGAAACACAAATGGAAACAACCTTCTAAATCACCAAAAGCAACTTATTCTTAACCAAGAAAGAAATTTATCTAACAGCAACTAATCCATAAACTGAAATAAAGCATAAAAATACAAACAAGAGGAGCTTGGATGCTTGGATTGGGCCCTAACCCAAGAGCTTTAGCCCTCTAAGGTAACTCAGTGCTAGCTCAAAAAGGATCTCATCTTTATTATCAAAATAGTAATAGGATTACATGAAACTTGTCAACAAAAGTAAGCTCGAAGTTGAGCAGAGCAAAGTTGCAACAAAAATTCGACCCTAGTGAGGCCCTAGGCCTCTCTACTTATATAACTGAAGCTCCCAAAATCTTCCTTAAAATTAGGGAGACTTGGCTCCCAAAACTCGAGATAAACATAAGTTATCCTCCACTTGCTCGGCTGCCTCCTAGTGCATTGATTTGGTTGTTTGTACTCCAAGCTATATGAAGGAGAATTCGAAGTGGGGGGTAATAAATGAGGGGGATTCCCTCCTATAAATCCTCTCCTTTGTCCACTTCGAATTATTTCTGCCAGATGTCCCTTGAATCTTTGACTTTGTCTTCAAAATTCAACAAAAATCTGCATTAAACACGTATTAGACCTCATGGCATCATAACTAACCCAACTCACTCCATAAGCATAAATATAATCAAAAAACATGCAATAAGCTAAGAGAATTGTTGATTTAACTATGTTAGCAGGCAAAATGAGCCCATATAATTACCAATTTATAAGGCTCATCAATCTTGTTTGAGATGCTTGAACTAACACATATGTGCTCAAAACAATTAATATGTACTTGGGTGTAAATAGGTAATTGTTGCAGCATTATGTATTATGACTTAGGAATGTGAGTTGATTCTTGATTCTTGATTCTTGATTATGACATGGTTGGTAGACTTGGTAAATGTTTATTTCAAGTTGATAGATATGATGTTTGGATCTTTGGAACATGTAGTTGACATGTGCATTTAGTTGCAAGGTAGCGTTCTTGGCACCACAAGGTAAGATAACTGGTATATTATTATATTTATTTATACACTAACAATTATGTGTTTATGGAAGTATGACACAAAGATTGGATGGAAAAAGAGACTTCCATTAAATCTGAAGAAGGCTTGGGTTGAGATTTTCCCTTGGAAGCATTGGAAACCCATGGGGATTGAGTTGTGGTGTCATTGCTAGTTTTGTGATTTTGGTCATTGTGATTTGTTTGCGCTTAACTTGTAGTTTTGATTATGTCTAGTGCATGGCCATGCCACTTTTTTTGTGGTGTCGTATTTCGATTGGTTTTCATGGTATTTTCTTATTTGTTTCTTGTCCTTACCTTTTATGTTTGAGGGTCTTGGGAATTGGTTGGGAAAGAGGGAAGATGATGGAGCTTGGGGAGAGTTGTATGGTACTCGACAGGTAATGTAAGACATGGATGAAGTTGATGCATGTATAAGGGAAGTTGAAGGCAAGAGTATGACATACGGTTGGATTGGTGGGGTCCATTGGGGTAAATGGATGGTGGTAGGAAAGTCATGAGAAAGGTAACAGGAAAAGTAAGGTAAATGGATTTGAGGTGTCAGATACCTTGGCTATGTTGGGAACTATTGTTCTCAATGTCGTGCATGTGTTTGCATGAATAAAGGGAGTTCTCTTAACCTAGATCTTATGATATCTGGTAATTATGTGGTGATCATGATTATGCTAATGTGTTTGTATGTATATAAATGTATGTATGTATGTCATTGTCTGATAGGGTCATCAGGGATCATGAGTGGTTTATGCTAATGATTATATATATGTATGCATGTATGCCACTTTTCTAACAAGGTCATTAGAGATCATGATTGTTTTATTTTGATGTTTATATGTGTATATATATGTATGTATGTCATTGTCTAATAGGGTCGTCAAGGATCATTCTTGTGGAGGAATGATTGTTTATGCAAGTGAATGCCATGAAGAAGTTCCTGGAATCAAGGTGACATGGTAGCCCTAGCATATTTATGAGGTTAGTATCATTTGGATATGATTTGGTATTATACGCTTGCACTATGTCTATGTTTATGCTCTTGCAGAAAATGTCAAGGGATACATCAGCGGAATGAAAGTAGTGTGATATGTGGCATGCTGGACAAGCATGGAAAAGACACTAGAGGTAAGATTGTCTGGTAGAGACCGAGTGGTCTTTGGATGTGTAGTACTACTGTTGTGTATTTGTTGTACATGATGTACCTATGGTGTTGTGTGAATATTGAAAACATAGTGATATTTGCATGTTGCATATGCGGTACTATGTACATATAGTGTTGCGTGCATGTTGCATATATGGTACTATGTACATATGGTGTTGTGTACGTGTTTTATACCCAATGCTATGTACATATGGTGTTGTGTATGTGTTGTATATGCAGTGCTATCTACATATGGTGTTGTGTATGTGTTGAATATGCGGTGTTATGTACATGTTGTATATGCGATGTTGTGTACATATGGTATCATGGGCTTGTTGTATATGTGATGTTGTGTACATATGGTATCATGGGCATGTTGTATATGCAGTGTTGTGTACATGTGGTGTCATGGGCATGTTAGATATGTAGTGCTATGTACATATGGTGTTGTGTGCATGTTGTACATGTGGTATTTTGTGCATGTGGTGTTGTGTACATGTTGTACATGTAGCGTTGTGTGCATGTGGTGTTGTGTACATGTTGTGCAGGTGGTGTTGTGTACGTTGGGTGTTGTGTACAGGTTGTGCAAGAGGTGTTGTGTACATTCGGTGTTTTGTACACATTGTGTAGGTGGCATTATGTACATGTGGTGTTGTGTAAATGACATACATGTTGTGTTGTGTCTATTTGGTATGGTGCTATGGGTATTGTGCAGTCGTTGTGTCACGACATGTGTATTCATGGTATTGTACGGTGGGTACGTATATGTATTGTGTTGTACACCAGGTGTAGGTGTATATGTCGTGTTGTACACCAAGTGTAGGTATATGTGTCGTGTTTTACATTGGGTGTAGGTGTATGTGAGATGTTGTACACTAGGTGTAATTCTCTGTATGGTGTTGTACACCGGGTTTAGGTGATTATTTCATGTTGTACACCAAGTGTAGGTGTTTGTGTTGCGTTGTATACTATGTATGTGTATGTGTTGTATAATGTGATGAGACAAATAGGTATGGGACTCTCTGGGCCCTTATTGTTGCTACTGAGGGTTGAGGCAGTTTAGTCTCGGGATACCCTTGTTTCTATTGAGGGTTGAGTTGGTTTAGTCTCGACATACCCTCATTTTTATTGAGGTTTAAGGCGGTTTAGTCTTTGGATGCCCTTGTTGATTGTTATTTAGGGTTGAGGCAGTGTAGTCTCGGGATGCCCTTGTTGCTATTGAGGGTTGAGGTGATTAGTCTCGGGATACCCTTGTTTCTGATATTGAGGGAGGAGACGATTTAGTCTCTGGATTCCCTTGTTGCTTAAAGAGAAGGCATTCGGTGCTTACCGAGTTTGGCAACTGATTCAGTGTGTGTACAGAAAGGATAAAGAAAAAAGGCATAAGAGAAATAATCATTTGAAAGATAAGTATCAATATTTTACTTTAGTTTTTAATTATGAATGTGATCTATGATTTTGGTTTATTATGGTTACAAGTGATCTATAATTTTGATTATGATGGTTTTGTTTTCAGCTAAGTGGATATGATATGTTTATACATGATGATTTGATCAAAAGAGCTAGTTTGACTTATTGTGACAGGAAGTGAATAGAATTACATGTGTACCTTATTGACAGGCCAACAATGAGGTATGATTTGAATTTATTTCAAATCCTTTTTAGTCTAATGGAAATTATGTGCTTGGTACATGAAGCAGGGAAATTCTCGGTTAGCATGGTTGGAAATGGCTGTGACAATTAGTAGCAGTAGCAAAAGGAATTGGAACAGGCAACAATATGTTGGTAAAGCACTTCAGGAGCAGGGCCATTGTGGGACATTGTGCCCAATATTGTTCACTAATTTCCATAAGCATGCTATGACCATTATGATAGTTTTGAGGTAGGGATATGCCTTGGTTGTTTGACCATTGGATGCAAGGAAGCCTTGCCAAGGGATGGATTGCCTAGGATAAGGGATGTCGGGAAACTTGGAAGGTGAGTGACTACACAAAAGGGGGTGACCAAATTTCCCAAGGAACTGTGTAGGAGAGAAGGGAATGTCAGGGAATAATTTTTTTTGGTCATTATAATTACCAGATGGAATCATATGCACATTGGGAGTGTGCCCTGGAACAATGAGTCGGTAACTGTTCACCAATAGGATAGGTAGTGTAATGATCGTAGCGTTGGACATTGGATGCAGATTTGACTTTTGTAGTGGGTTCTGGACTTCCTAGGAAGGAGGTGAATCCTGGTATTATTTTTAGGGTGGAGGTGCACGCATCTATACTCCCTTGTTGCAGATGCAGGCATCATATCCTTTTATTTTCTAATTGAGAAAATGTGCATATGTGTATATGTGTGTACTATTGTAAATATTGTATCGAGATGGCTCTATAAAGCTCCATAGATAGTGTGGCTATTTGCTGGTTGAAGCAAATGTGCATAAGTATATGTGATTGTTATTGTAAATACCATAACGAGTTGTGTTATAAAGCTCCATTACATTGTATGCTTGTCATGTATACAGCATTTTATTCATTCTAAATACTGCAATGAGTTGGGTTATAAAGCTCCAGAGGCAGTATTTTTTTTCTTTTCAATGGTTTTACTAGGTATAGGTGTGGTTGAACACTTATGATGGTGTTACCCTAAGGAGGAGGGGTCTATAACAGCCCCAGGTTAAAACTTCATGTAATAAAAGTTAATAAAGGAAAAATAAGACCACTGGAAAGGGACACGTATTCCAAGATGAATGTTGGTAAAAACATCCTAGTGGGTGTTCATTTATGTTTATTATGGCTAAGGGAAATTGGCAAAGGAAGTGGTGAAGGCTTTGGAAAGGCAAAGTGGCATTATTTGGAACTTATTTATGAAAATAATGGAAATTAGGATAAAATGGAGGTGAAAGGTCACAGGTTGCATGTGAGGAGCAAACTGAAGGAAGATAACAGAAAATGAAGAAACCAGAGGCATCAATGATAAAAAGGTATTTGAGTATCAGTTGGTAGCTTTTGTTATTCTCTTTTCATTTTAGTGTTAGAATTTGTCTCATAGAGGAGAAAGCGCCAAGAGGAGAAAGAAAGTAAATAAGCAAGGAAAGGAAAGGAAAGGAAAAGAAAAGAAGGACAAGGAAAGCAAAGGAAGGCAAGGATCAAACAACTTTAGCGGGGATACTTTTAGGTAACAGGTTCCATGTGTGATTTCCTAGTTGATTTTGACATGCATGGTATTTTCATGTTGGTATTTGGTTCTTTTGTTGTCATTGGCATGGAATTTTTCGAGATTCAACAGTGGATTTTAGCCTAACCTTGCCATTTCCAAATAGTCATGGTGTGATGGGATTGTTCTTAGTTTGAGCTTTAGATTTCTGAATGGTTTCAGAATCCAGGGTGAGGTGGCCTCAGGAAAATTCCCAAAGGTCTAGGAATCCCTTGACAGATAATGGTGGGATAACACTGTAAATCTTGAGGGTGTAGAAAGGAAAATTCCTCAAGGATGGTGAAGAAATTCTGAGGCATCCAAGATCAGTTCGGTTTTGTGATCTTGGCATTAGTTTAGGTGAGATCACGATATGGAGAGGGTGGGGGTGGTTTAACCTTTGCATTCCCTTGTTTGTCTTTGGGTTGGTTTATACCATGAGATCCCAAATTCATGCTTGGAATATGGCACAGGGGTGATTGGTTGAAGAGATATTTGGCTCAGCCAAGCTATGGTTGGGTGGAACATGTAAGTCTCAAACCCAGATGGTATTTTCCTATGGTTAACAAAAGCTAAGTTTCTCTTTCTTTTGGTAAGGAAATGTATTAGTTATTATGTGGCTTTAATGGTTGTTCTCTTATTGTTATTTATCTAGTTATATGTTGTTTACAATCATGGTTATATGATAGATCTCAGTCATGGCTCTATTCATTTTTTACTTGTAACTGGTTGAATAATGGATGTAAGACCTAATATATGATATGACAGCGAATGTGAGAAGGTAGAGACCCTTCTTGTTAAACCTCAAATAGCTTATGTTTAGGCTTGCATTCATGGCCTGTAGGTTACATATCTACCAAGTGTTTGATAGAATGACAGTCCCAGTTGGGGATATTCAGGTCATGTCCTGGTTCCAGTTTTCGTTTTACAAGCATTGTCTTTGTGTATTTTATGAGTTTTGTAAGTTTCATAGTTTTATGGGCAGAGGCTAAGCCCCAACCCTGGAAAATAACCTTAATTATTGCAGTCGCTTGCACAACACTAGCAGAAAAAGGCCACAGTCACACTTATGCAGGCCTATGGGAGCGACTTGGAACCCATAGTCAAATGGAGGCCTCAACACGGGAGTGACTAGGGCTCTAGGTCAGGGAAAAGGTGAGTTGTCTCATGGATTAGACACTTGGAGGGGTTGGGTTACCCTTGGGGGTCCTATGGCACCTGATGGAATTCAATCAAGTCTATTTGTGTCAACTCCATTTTCTTAAGATCATCTAGGAGGTTGAGTCATATCATAGTAGCCCCTCATCTCATGTTTACCCCGAGTGAGTCAGTGAAAGTGGGTAGATGTAAGAGGAGGCAGGTTACAGGACACATACTCCATGGTCCATCCTTCTTGTGCACTAATACTACAGAAGAAGAGAAATAAATTTGGCTAGGTTGACTTATACCTACTTCTAGCAGTTTTGCAGCCATACATTAAATTTCACTCTTCTAGGCATAAGGATATATGTAAGGTCTAACTTTTGGAGGAACACTTTCTGGAATCAAGTGAGTAGCGTGATCATGAAAAAAAAATAAGTGGGAGACCTTTGGGAGTCTCAAATACCTTGGAATGATTGTCAAAGACTCTTTGGATATCTGGAGAAATGGATGACTTAGATGTTTGAACATCTAGTGAACATAATTGTGCAATTACCCCTCATTGTTCATTCTTCAAAATCTTGGTCATACCATTAGAACTTATTATCTTCATAGGTTTCCCTATGATACCCCTTAATTCAATTTCCTTTCCTTTCGAAAAAGAAATCTTGAAAGCTTCTTGAAAATTAAAAGTTATCATCCCCAAATATTGTAACCATTGGACTCCTAATACAACGTCTGCACCATCCATTAGAATGGTGAGCATTGGAATATTCAACACATATTCCCCCATGGTTAGATTTATATTATCTCACTTCCATCAGCAATTTATAGTTCCTTTGTTTGTAACCATCACTTGACACTCTGATGCTGGATATATAAATCAATTCAAATCCTTGGCTACCTTACAATGAATAAAATTATGAGTACTACCTGAATCAATCAACACTATTACCTTTTTCTTCTACCTTGAGAGTTTGAATAGTGGTAATTCCCACCAATGCATTACAAGATATGGTCATATTTATTTCTTCCTTTTCATCCCTTGGGATTGGTTCCTAGTGTATATCTTCTTCTTTATATATTTATTGTTCCTTTTCTTCCTACTCTTCATAATCTATGTAAAATAATTTCTTCTTAGCACACTTATGACCTTTAGTGTATTTATTGTCACAATTGTAACAAAACCCTTTTGTTCTTTTTTCCTCTAGTTGTTGTGGTGTCAACCTTGTAGGTTGTGGGAAACTAGGAGCAATAACACTTCCATATTTATAGTTGTGAGTGGTAGACCTCCTTGTTTCCATAATTTTGATTTAAACTTTTCTTGCCACCCTGAATGCACTCTCCAATGACTTAGGTCCCCAAATGTGAACCTCATGTTGGATGTTATCCTTTAAACTCCCTCTGAAGACATCAATTAAATTCTCCTATGGAATATTATCTATCTTGATATTCAATCTTTGGAAGTCACTAACGTGCTCCCCAATTGAACCCTTTTGTTTGATATTTATCATTCGGCTAAAGAAAGTATTGTTCTTTGTATCCTCGTAATGTGTTATCAATTCATCTGTAAAAATTGTCCAAGTGACCAGTGATTTACAAGAACAAATCCATCTATACAATACAAATTGATTTGGTTCTAAATATAAAGATGCAATGCGTACCTTTTGTGTGTGTTGCACATCATGTAGATCAAATAATTGCTCCATTTGTAGTATCCATGTTATTGTATCCTTTCCATCAAACTTTCTCATATCGATATTTGGAATGTGGTGGACATTAGACTCTCTAAAATCATAATTCATATTTCTATTGTCCTCGTCACGATTTTCATGGAGTACCTTATCACCTCTAGGAAGCCTTTCTTGCAGCAACTTTATCAACCCTTCCAACTTGACATTCATAGCGTCCATGTATACTTTAAAAACTCCCATGTCTACTTTTAAACCATCATTTAAACCTTTCATGTTTTATTTTAAACCATCCAATTCATTTTTGGTTGCTCTTTGTGAGAGTGAAATCTGTTTCACTTGGCCGTGTAATTTTGATATATCATGGTGCATTTCTTCCTCTTCTTCATGCATCATATTAGACCTTTTTGTTATCTTACTAGGTGTATCCATTTTTTTTGTGAAGAACATTGGAACCAAATAATGATATCTATGCTTCACTATGCTCTTTGAATAACTTCAAATTGATTTTTCAAACAAAAGTCAGGAAAATTTTAAAAATACACCTTTTAAAAGCTTGATTTTGAGCTTGTTGATATGGCTAAAATTAAAACTATTGTATGTTTGTGATTTCAGCCTGCCAAAGTCTGAAATTGTGTCCTAAGGTGGCCCTTAGTGTCGTCTTTCCAACCCTGCCAATTATACCAATATTGGATTCTTCAAGATGAAATTGTGTCAAATCTCTAATGATGACCTGATTATGGACTAGTTCAAAAGAGTGAACTATTACAATATGCCATGTGTCATTGTTTTAACCTTCAACCTTGAAAATGATACAATAAAAACTATAGTTCATTCACTTTCAGCCAATTTTTCAAAATTCACTTTAGATGTCTGAAACTAAAGTTATGATGATTTTCCCCAAGACACTTGTTAGAGAAGAATTATGGAGCATAGAAAACCCTAATTTCCTTAAACCATGTCTCTGAGAATATAGTGAATAAAGCCTCTAAATTTTTACATAATGTTCACCAATATTTCCGCTTCATGTGGTCAAAATTTTAGCTTTTGAAGTCTCCCTAAAAAAAATTATATAGTGAAAATTCCAAGATGTCCTATTTGAATCAACGAAACCCTAAAATAAAAAACTCTGATACTAAATGTTATGTAACCAGTTCACAAAACAGAAGAAAAGATAGATCAAACATTTGAAAATAAGTCTCTTTGGGGGGGAACCTCCTTTTACATCACATAAATGAACAATTCTTGGATGATTCAAATGACAATACCTCATTGGTATATATCGGAGTCTAAGGGGTGAAAATATAATTAGGGTGTACATAACAATAATAATGTGAGGGCACAACAATAACAATAGTGGTCTTATATGGGGAACAATAATAACTATAATGGGCTTCTATGGGGCACAACAATAAAAATAGTGGGATTCTATGGGGCACAAGAATAACAATATGGGGCTACACTAGTACAGTGCGTAGGTAAAGCATGCACCAAGGTAATAGGATAAGTTCCATTTCTCTGCATAAGATGGGGCCAAAAGGAAAACTTTAGTTACACACATGCCTTTATTCAACACAGACTTTAGCTCCATACATGTCTTGCATGTGCATATGCATTACTTTTGTACATGCCTTTACTCCACAAATATGTAAGATTTTGCAGGTAGGACACTTATCACATAGGCCTTCAAACATTAATATACGCACATAGATATTATTGTTGATGGAATTAATAAATATTGTTCCCAAGAGCTAAAAATTTATCTTGTAAGTATAAATTCCTCTCCAATTGTTGCCATGTAAAAATAGGACAATTACATTTGGACATACTATCATCTTTCAAAACCATAATAACTCTAGCCCACGAAAAATATAGGAAAAAAAGAAAAAAAATCTAGCAAATGAGGGAAAGGGTCGTTACTCATTCATGAATATACATGACCATGCATCACTAAAAAACACAACAAAGAATATCATAGCTCATAATCCAAATATGCATAAACAATTATACTTGTTTTTGAATCTAAAAATGGTTGGCAACAACATTTTTAGGCCAATTACACCGCAACAAAGACCCTTTAACCAAACCAGAATCAAATATAAAGATTCACCAAAGGCTCAGTAATGTATTCTTCAGTTTATATAGGTTGAATAGACTGTGATTTCTTTGTTTCAAGGCAAACATTGTAGGAGTCAAGAGCTAACTATTCAGGTATTTTGCTACTAGAGTCTTAAACAAAATAGAGAGTACCTGGTCTCTCAAAGAAGTGAGGTGAGATGAAAAAAACATCGACCGACCAAGGAGTCAAGACCATGCCCTTTGTATTATGAAAGCACAAACCTTAAATAGTCAGCATAATCGTTGAGTTGAGTTGATCAATTAAGGGGGAAAGGACAAAAATGTGCATTAAAAGTAGAAAGTGCAATGATTTAAGAGAAATGATAGTGTAGGCTATTGTAATTTGACCCTCCTCACTGTAAACACTTGCTAGTTGACTCCTCTCGGGTAGTTGTGTAGTCGTTGAAGGCACAACCAAGGTCTTGTTCCATTTTATCTATGTAGAGTGAACCACGAAAATCAAATGAAAAATATAAGAAATTAAGCGAACTACATAGTGGGAAAAGTTTTTGTCCAAAGTCCTATGTTAGGGAGTAAGGACGCGAGGACACTTAGGCTTCATGAAAGGCCACACATTGGCTAACCCTACAACTTCATTGTTTAATCATGTAGTTTAGAAAGGGGCATTGTTTAAATATTTTTATCCTTCATTCTTTTATTTTAATATTTTTTACAGTTTTGTTTTACGCTGATTGTTTCAATTTTAATCTCCCAACATTATTATAAATCAAATATTTTGTTTTGGCTCCACCTTGTGTGTGTTGACCTTTTAAGTTCCTCTCTTAACTATTTTTATATTTACCCAAAATTCATGTGTGTGAAACAATGTTTATGTTCCTTGCTCTACACATACATTCCCTCTGCACACATGTTCTCATGCGCATACTCCCTCTTTGCATATTCATTATTCTACACACATCTCCAACTCCATAAATCTCTTCTCCTGCATAGCTACTTCTTCTGCAATTTTCACTTCTCACACATTCTCTCACTCCCCACTATTCATTCTGAGCACACCATTTTTCATGATCACAAGATTTCGAGGCACAATATTTATCTTGCCTCATTAACTTTCCCTATTATTTAATGGTATTTATATCAAGAATGTCTAAAGAAAATCAATATTCAAATTAAATGGATGATATCATTTTAAAATTTTGAGGTTTATTGCCACTATATACCATAAATGGTGTTTTTAATCTATTAAATTTTTATTTATTAGTCTGTTAAACCCAACAAAAGTAACACAAGAGAGGTAACAACTGGTAATTATATAGGTAACCAACAAATTTAGGGGTAAGTGGCATTGAGAACATCAATAATCCATTATGAATTTCTAAGCACAAATAGAATATGGTTGACAATAGGAGGGAAGCAATGTGCGATGATATGTTTAACTCACTTTTCTATCAACATAAGAATTTTCATTAGTCGACGAAATATCAGGGGTATGTGAACTTATCACCACAACAGAAAAAATGACGACAAAATTTGGACAACGAGGTTGGCAAATGGTGCATTTCTCCTTGAGGTTTTTGGTTTCAAGAAAATTATCATGTACTTTTCTTAGTGCATCGACACCTTTGCACATAATTCCTTTGGCACTTCTCCATCATGCACAACACTGCTTATGCCCACACGACATAATATTTCCCTGCACTTGTCCTTGCACACTTTCCCAATCAATGTTATTATAAATTGCGTGTACATCAATTATCACGATCACATAGATCTCATATTTATTTCACTTTGCAAATTCCCTTGTTTCTTACAGTGCCTATATTGAGGATATCAAAATAGGAGTAAATCGTGAAGTAAATTGATGACATGGTTTTGGAATTTTGAGATTTATCTCCACTATCTCCCATGAATAGAGGTCTTGGTATGTTAAATTACTATTGGTTAAGGTTGTCTTGCCTAACATAGTTGACAAGCAAAATAGTAATAGTTGGTGATTATTTAGGAAAATAGGGAATTTACTATAATGAGGCAATGAAAGTCGTTGATTAACCAGGTGCTTTTAAGTACAAAGCAAAGATGGCTCGCAGAGGAAGGAATAAGCTATATGAAATGATACAATTAATTCACTTGCTTGTATTGATAAAAAAAAAATTGGTTGACTATGTACTAGTGGTATGTGAACCTACTAACCGAATAGAAGAACAACAACAAAAATTGGACGAGCATATTGGTGAATGCCACGTGTCCCGAAGGTTTTTTATTTTAAAGAAATTGTTGATTTGTGTGCAAACAATTTCGATCTAACAACAAGAACAATTAGCTAGAAGTGAAAAAGAAATGAATTCCTTTCACTACCAAGGCATTCAGAAGGATATTCAAGCTACCAGACTTGAATAAGTGCCTAAAGTTGTTGGAAGTAGACATTTTCATGCAATCATAAGTAGGCTGGGTGAACATTAATAAAAAATATTTCGGTAACTTCCCAAGTTCCTTCTGATAAATATTACTTTGTTTAGATAACCTTTAAGAGGGTATTCTTGGCTTTTTGCATGTGATATGGGGCCAGAAACTACAACAAATATCCTAAAATCCATACTTGATGTCCTCTACTACTCTTACAAAAGATATTTCTTATTCGAATGGGTTGATGTCTTTTCCAATGAGTTGGCTTTCAAATTGGCCACTTTGTTTGAGAGCCATAGATTATTTATGATGGCATATCTGATAATAACCCTCGTGTCCAACCATTTCTTTCATGACCTACCCTATTAAGCTAATTTAAACCTGGATGAAGAACCAACCCAACTGTGTTATCCCCTAATGTAGCATCATAGAGCTTGTTTTTATTTTTACAAAATCCAAGATTTTTTTGTAAAGGAAGTCAATTACATCATTAACTAGACGAGAGCCCACCCAAATATCAATAGAAGCCCAATATTTCCTACGGGTCGAAGGTGTACATGAAGAAAGAGAGAGTAATAACATGATTCAAATATATGAATTTCAAGATAAGCCACTACTAATACCCAAATTTGTTATAGATAAGCATTTTGTTGCTAAAGTTTGCAAGCAATACCATCCATGGTTACTTTTATTTCAACGCAAAAATAAAAATAATTTATTTATTTGCCATTTACTATTGGAGAAGTGACTGTGAAGAATGGGACTCCCCTTATAGAGTTTTTAGAGTCTTTAAATTCTTTTAACTTAAGTGAAGTTGAATTCGTTCAAGGATTTGATCCTTAATCTATATTTTATAGACACCTAGACATTGTTAGATACAATCATTTATTTACAAAAGTTGTAAAGGAAAGTGAAGAAAGTCACACAAATGCATACATAAACCAAAAGTTGTTAATACATGTTGAGTAAGTTGTTGAATAAACCATCATTATTATGGGAGGAAGATACAAGCAAAGAGGCAATCAACCTACAAAGAAACCTCTAATCTCCACACCAATGATTCACCCAAGTTCATCTTCTTACCTCAAGTGGAAGAATGAGTAATGATATGCTCTTGGCTAGTGGAGATAAGGAATATCCCCCACCCAAATTCACCCTAAAAAGAGAGAAAACAACTCAATTAGCTAAAGTCAAAGGTCTCAAAGAAACTATAACGCACCCCCTTCTAAGTCCCACCAAAACATAGGTTAGAAGGAGATGGTCACTATGTTGACTTGAGATCCAAGATAGTGTTATGGAAATGGGGTTTAAAATTTTGATCTATTTTCAATCTATTCAAAACTTTGATAAACAATATCAATGCAATCGTCTCGTCGAGATGATCTGGTGATATAAATTTCATACCAATCTGACCTTCGGAATGAGAGATATGACCACTTGTAACCTAAATAAATCAGATGGTGTCAAACCATCAGCCTGCCAAGTGGCGCCCACATGGCTACCTAGCCAACCTCCCAAAGCCACTTGGTAATGGCGTATTAGTTTCCAACCTTCTCATAACCTGGGTTCTGCATTTAAATGCACATACACGTGTGTGTATAAATATATTTTTACCAGTTGACCCATTCACACCAACCATATATTAATATATTCCGTTAAGTAGTTACTCGATGGGTCATTTATTGTCAAAAATATCCATGTTCCTCATGTTATTTTCCTGAACCCTTTTCACTTTACGCATTTACAAATGCTCTGGGTTGGCCTTTCGAGCTGACTTAGATGGTGGATCTGCTCCACACCAATAAAAGGATAGTCAAGATCATGTGTCGCATTATGTCCATTGCATGCCATTGAACTATCGGGGCCGACCTCTAGGCTTACATGTCCCAGTAGATCCACACCTTTGCATTTCCAACACTCCAAGTTTTTCTATAGGATCTCACTCATACTCAATAGATTTGGAAGTCTTACTCCTGCCACAACAGCCTTTTTTTTAGTCATCCTAGCTCTCCCTTGATTATTGTGCATTGTTTCCTCCTATAAATGGACCCCGAGACAGAAAATTCCTTATCAACTGTCACAATACTCCACATTTAGATGGGCCTCGCCTTAAACTTCCTAACATCGCAATAAGCCTTCTGCATGGGGATTGGCTCTTTAGATTGTAAGTGTGTTGGCTACAACTCATCTTAGCGTACTCCACATTATCGTTTGTGCCACGCTAGCCTGACCTCCTTAGCATGACATTTACCTTATGCAACCTTTGGTGAGCCTCCAGGGATGTACCCTCCAAGACATGTCATCTTGGGCTTCCTCTCAGCTGTCCATCTTATTAGCTTTCGCTCTTGGTCTTACATTACCATCATATGGGCTAGTGATCTGGCCTTCAATCCAACCATCTTGCAACTCGATAAATTCAGCAAGGATCATGGATAAGGTTAAGAGGCTAAAGATATGAGATAAGGCTTTGTGCCCACTCTTCATTATGATAATTTTGTGGAAAAAAACTCGATCATGGCTTGACTACAGTGGTTCTACAAGTGGTTGGACTTATGTTAGGACTCAGCCATAGTCATCAAAGTTTTATGAAGCACACATTGGTGCTACCCCTCCCAAGCTTACAACATAATTACCCTTTGTGGGCTCTTGATGACTAAAATGCATAACCTAGTATAGGGACTTAACCATTCATCCTCTCAAAATTTTGTGGTCCCTTTGAATCTTAATGGTTGCGCGGAACAGGTCAATGTCGTTCCAGAGATATGAAGGTCTCTTTTAAGGAACAAATAATCATAATAAAACTTATAAAGGCAACCAAAAAGCATATTGTGCCCTAACAAGGTTACAAGGAAATCAACATTCCACAAACAAATAATCAATCCCCCTCTTTCAATTTGATAATAGGCATAAACCATGCATTCAAACACATGATTAGTATTATGATAGGCCTACAGTCATCATACTCAAGGAAATTCAATTTTCAAACATATACAACACATATGGTCAACAAATATTCTTATGGGCCTGAACCACACAATGAACATTGAGTGCTCATCCCACATATAATGATGCTATTTAGTGCATACAACACTTATTTAGGTGATTATACTTGTGTATTTCCTGTGTAAAGAGCGTTAGTGCAACACTTCAACAAAAAGGCACACATTCCTTAGAATTTCCATTCCAATCACAATGAGCCAAGAATCATTCATAAAGTGAATGAAACACCAATGTAACAGTTCAGCATGAACTCAATAACCAGAAATGCATTTACACACACATACGAATTCAACACTAGAGTTGGCAACTCATATCGGGACTACAACTCTCCACCCAACCATAGATGAGGTACAACCACTATTACTTGTAGTTGTCACCCCCGAGCCAGATTCCAAAGTTTGAGGTAGACTACTTTCAAAGGAAACTTCGACCAAAGAAGCAGTTGAAATAGGATGGCTCAAGGACACTCTACCTTCATCCACTAGCTACATAAACTTTTCCCTAAGTCCTCTCAAACTTTTCATACATTATTATCATGCATGCCGAGATATCATAGTACAGAGAGTTCAACTCACTTTCAGGATAAGAGAGTCCACAATAAGGAATTTTCATTAGTGGATAAACTAATGATATGTGGAATAAATCACAACTCAAGGTGGTTCTTTAGTGAGAAAAGCACCAAGTCTTCATCCCCAAAGGAAAATCTTGGTGGTTCACCAACCTCACATGCACTTGAGAAATTCTTCCAAATACAGTAGGTTATTCAATCCTAAGATTCTAGTGGGTTCTTTAGCCTTCAGGAAAGACTCCACTCTCTATAATATTTTACCCAGCAAGCCTCTCTTAGAGGATTCCTTAGTTGGAGCTCACAGTTAATCCAACGACAATGATCACTTATATCTTCTTTCAACTTTGCGCACTTCCATAGTACCTCTAGAGGCCTCCTTCACTACCTATGCCTTTGTGCATGTGTGAGAGAGTATATCAGAGTGCATGTATGAATGTATGAAGGTCCTCCTTATTTTTCTAAATGGACTAACTTCTCATCCCGCCCTCATGATCATACAACATTCAACTTCCTAACAACATGGCCCATGCTTGTCTTTAAATTTTGTCCTCTTCTTTCTTGTGGTTGGGGCTAAAGGACACCTGGACCTATCCTCATTTCTTTAGTTAAATTTAATGCACATCCATCTCATTTAATATTCTCAACCAATGCATGGATGATATTTAAAAACACCCATTTCCTCAAGCAAACTCCTACCTCAAGCAATGGAATATGTGTCTCTCTCTCAACCATTTAAAATAATTACAATTATTTACATTGAGAGAAATATTTACCCAATAGATATCACATTCCCCTCCCCCTTGTGGGGAACACCATCCTTGGCGTTCAAGATCCATATGCACAAAAGATAATTTAAAACAAGCATTGCTATTTAAGGAGCTTTATATACATATCTATATATAACATTTACAATAGATACACATTTGATTTACTCAAAAAAGAAGAAAGGATGTGCTTCCCTCATCTAGTCAGCCATTTCCCACATGGCTTCCTCAAGCGCCTCCACTACACTTTAACATGCTCTATTACTCGGTTCTGGAGCATGAGTTGTCTCAGATCCATGATGCATAGAGGTTCTTACTATAACTCTTCCTCTGGTTCCACCTGTAACATAGACAAATAAATTACATGATTTGCATCTTGCACATATCTTTTCAGCAATGAAATATGGAAAAAATCATGGACTGTCATTGATGGTGGTAAGGCCAATCTATAGGCTATTGGCCCTATCCTTTCAAGTATTTTGAAAGGCCCACAAAATTGTGGTGCCAACTTGGCACACGACCCAATCTTCAAGGAACCCTTCTTGGGTTTGATTCTCAAGTGAACATGTTCCCCAACTTGGAATTCCTTATGCACCCTATGTTGATTCACATAGCTTTTTCTGCCTATCTTGTGCCACCTTTAAATTATGTTTGATGATCTGCATTTTTTGCTACATTTCTTTTAACATATCAGGACCAATAAGGACCCTATTCGCTAGATCACTCCATCTAATAAGAGTATTGCAACTCCTTCCTTAAAGTGCCTCAAGCAAGCTCATCTTTAGAGATTCTTGTTGCCCATTGTTATATGCAAATTCTACAAGTGGAATATACACTTCCCACTTCTTTGATTGGTGTATTACATGCATCCTCAACATGTCTTTAATGATTTTGATCATCCTCTTCGTTTGTCCATTCGTTTATGGATGATAAGTATTGAATGCCAATTAAGTCCCCAAGCCTTCAAATAACTCCTTCCAAAACTTTGAATTGAACTTGGCATCTCTATATGGGATAATGTTCTTAGGAACTCCATGCATTCTTACGATTTCCTTTATGAAGACTTGTGCCACTTCACTAGCTGAATTGGTGGATTTGACTGCTACAATATGAGCCACTTTGCTTAGCTTGTGAATGACCACCATAATCGTGTCATGTTGTTAGGAGGTTCTTGGAAAAGCAGCAATAAAATCCATGGAGATCACTTCCTACTTCCATTTCGAAATGGGAAAGGGCTACAATGACCCTATTGGATGTTTAAATTTAGCCTTCACCTGCTGGCATTTGATGCACTTAACAAAAAAATCAGTCACCAAGCCCCGGAAGTGATGATTGATGCTATGTGATTCGTTCTCCACATTTCACTAGTTTCAATCCCACTTCTTCACCCCTGTGAGCATCACCCGATGCAATGAGTGCTAAGTGAACTATTCAAAAATCATGAGAAATTAGTCAGTTACGACTACCTCTCATGGAAATGGTCATACGTTTGAATGACTTACTTAACGCAGTTGAATCCCAAAAAAATGATATCTAATATAATGCACTGCGTAAATCCCCCATACTTAAATTCAAAAAGAGTCAAGGGATCTCTACTTGAATGGTTCATGAGGCACAATACTTGCTAAGGTTTTGCAAATGGGGTAGCAAGCTAAGCGGGCTTGATTGTGGGGAAAACTCCACAGTTAAGCGCGCTTGAGCCAGAGGAGTTCTGGGATGGGTGACCTCCTGGGAAGTCCTGGTTACCGGGTGCAAGCCCCGGAAGTGATGATTGATGCTATGTGATTCGTTCTCCACATTTCACTAGTTTCAATCCCACTTCTTCACCCCTGTGAGCATCACCCGATGCAATGAGTGCTAAGTGAACTATTCAAAAATCATGAGAAATTAGTCAGTTACGACTACCTCTCATGGAAATGGTCATACGTTTGAATGACTTACTTAACGCAGTTGAATCCCAAAAAAATGATATCTAATATAATGCACTGCGTAAATCCCCCATACTTAAAGTCACTTCTCTTTTCAAATTAGGCTGATAATAAAAAATTTTGATGGCCATGAGGGTAATTTGGTATCTCGAGTGGTTGAAATATGGCTTGGCATGAAATTCTCTCATTATGAGTCTCTTCAAATCAATGTTGTTGGGCACATAGATTATGTTCTTGGATCTAACTAGTTGTTACACAGTATTTTGTCAAACTTCTCGTCCAGTATCCTCAAGCATCAAAATGACGAAATTTGTTAGTGTATTCACCATGAAACATATAGAGAAGCATCCCTGAAGAACGGAATAAAATTTTCCCTGAAAGAGTTATGAAGAAACTTTCCTAAAACCCTAATTTTCAGGATCAGTATATTTTGCACCACTGCTTACCCATGTTAGTAACTTATTGCATTGTGCTGACCTAGCATTGCCAGCACGGATTTTATAAGGAAAACTCATGTTGAACCTCTTTAGGTAGTTTTTTAGGAGAAGCTTCTCCTACTAGAAGCCTCGAGAAAGGATAGATGGTTACATGTGAATAAGGATTAGAGAAAGATCTCCCATTCTTGGTACTTGATCCTACTTTCATGGATATTTCCATTGAGTTGTGGAACCTCTCCCTCCTTTTATGGATTCTTAATTCCTTCTCCTTTTGTATAAATTATATCCCTACTATCCACAACTAGTTGGCTATTTCTTGGTTGCCTTCCTATTCTGAAATTATGCCTAAATGATTCCCATTTTGCTAAGGATAAAGGAGTGATTGAAGGTTTTGGATAGGACTTGGAAACTCATCCAAAGGAGGCTTCCAACATGAAGGCTTGAGTGGTTGTATGTTTCCCTTTCATTCTATTTATAATACATTATGTGTTTACTTTCCATAAATGTGTCTATTGTTACTCATTTAGTGTGATACTCCTTGATCTATCACATAGTTTATGTTAGAATGAATTATGTTATGTATGCTTTTTTTCATCTATGTTTGATCTTCCTTTCACGTATTCATTCACAACGATGTATAGAGGATTGAACTTGGAAGCGAGAAGATCGAGAACGGTATCAACAGTTAGCATCAAAGTGAAGTAGGTCATCTATCTTCCTTTATATTTTCTGATATAAACTAGGAAAGTTTGCATGTATTTGTCTAGTTCGTTGCTAGATCCTCCCATAGGACTAAAGGGATAATTTATGTCCGTAGAAAGGATTTTTTGCACAACAAAATGGAAACTTCATTGGGGATCAAACCTAGAATCGTTCTTTTCTAGGTTCAATATTTCCAGACAACCCCTATAAGCTCTGTCAGCACGGGTTTTAACTATTACATTCACGCTAATCCTTAAAACTTGTGAATTTTTAGGGTTTCTCCCTGAAAGGTCCAGTGTGTATTGGTCTCTGAAGTGTCCTCTTGCTCTGTGTGCTTTGGATTTGTCAGTATTTTGGTTGATTTCTTGTTGATTTTCAAAATTCCATCCCATTGTTTGAAGTAGTGGAAGTGAATTATGGTTGATTCTGTAGGTATTTAGGTCAATTGGATTTACTATTTGTTGCTTGTGTGTGGGAAAGAATATTGATTCGTTGTTGATTAAGCATTATTAGTTATTTTGAAATCATAAAAGAAATCATATTTTCATTTGCTTCGCTTTCATCTCAAAGTTTGCTTTTCGAATTGCATTAGGTTAAATTGCATTGAAAAGTTATTTTTGGGATCATAATTGAGCATAGATTACATTGCTTAGTTCTGAAAGTTGAAAAGAAGTGCATTCCCATTTATTGAAAAGAAAAGTGAAAAAATCATGTAGGTTCATTTGAATTGAATTTCATTTTACTTTTGGTGAGTGCATTGAAAAGAAAAGTGAATGATTCATGTAGTTGCATGTTAGTGAATTGAAGTTCGTTTTACTTTTGTTGGGTGCATTGGAATAGTGAAAGTGAAATATCTAGTTAGGAAGATTTTTTTCTGCATACTTAATTGTTGTATCAATGTTTCAACCTCTTCCCTATGCTAGATAGCTTTCATCGAATTGAAAAGAATCATTTTTTCATGCTAGTTGCATCATAGGTGTTCAGGTGACATCGATCTTTGAGCCTTAAAACTAAAACTTAATTGAAGATCAACTTAAATTTTACCTCAATTAACCTAAGGAGCATTTGTCATTAATGAAAAATATTTAGAGATATAGGTTAGAGATGTGTTCCGACGTCGTTAAACATAGCAGTTATCGTTGTTTTCCAACGTTGTATCCCGGGGGTGAAATCTCGTTCCACGTATGGAAGTGTATAATACCATTCTCCAGTACTTTCAGGTATATCGAAGGTGCTCCACACATGGTAAGTATATAGGAATTCTCTAATCGAACGGTTTTGCATTAGACAGCGCTACTATGGACTACACTCCCACGTACCGTCGTGTATATTTTGGGAGTCCCCATTAGGTTTTTATCCATCCATAAGTAACTGAATTTGCTGCCTTGTATACCATGATACACCAAACACAACATTTGTCATAAATTAATTCCTTGGTTTGCCAAGTTGTATATAGTAGTTCATGTTTCCATGGTAAACCCTCATGCCTAGTTTACCCTTTTTGATTTATTTCTTTTTGTTAATTTCTAAAATCAATCCACTACTGAATCACAAATTACCTATGAAACGAAAACTCCTTTTGTCCTAAACATTAATGGTTAATTGTAAAATATAATTTAAGCCCAAAGTATTCACCAAAACACATTATTGATTGATTTCTTGAAAATACATCATGGCAGAACCACAAGGAGTCCAAAACGAGACCCTGGATATCAATGGAGATGATAATGCACCTTATTCACCTAGAGTTGTAGGTTTCGATATTGTTGAGCCTGAATCCCTTGAAAACCAAGGTATTGAACTTGGTCTTGTCCTAAGTATCCAACTCCTTGCTTCCCAACCACCAAAAAAGTCGGTAGGCTCATCTCAGGACTCTCCTCCAGCTAGTCCTCAACCTACTTCAAAGTTCTTGTTTTTTCCTCCTAACCCACTCTTTGAATCAGATCCTACAGATCTTATGTATTTCTCACCTCCACATATGTATAGTCCTTTTGATACTCCCAACATACCTTTGAGTCCTTCTCCCAGATTGAATAGGGTTCCAAATCGAGAACTGTTCCCAACCATGGAAATAGAAGGTGATAACCCACTTGTAGGGTTAGCACCCCAGGATGTTTATGTGGAAACTTTTGGAACTCATATTCCAAGTACTAAGATTGATCCTTTATCACTTCTTCCTCCAGAAGGCTTCCCTTATGTTTCCGCTCCCTACATGACAAGTGGGCCAAGTACACCTCCTCCTTATAGTGCACCCTTGGTCCCATCACGTTATAACTCTCTCCACGATCCTTTTTCCAACAATTCTTGTGCAACTTCACCGTTTCATAATTCTATTTGGTCATATGGTGTCACTCCTACTACTAGCTCGTTTGTTCCAAACATGTCGGTAACTACACAGACCCCTACCCAACCTACAGTGTTGGTAGGTGGAACACATGTTCCTCTTAATCTTTCTTCTCCTCCTATTGTAGCCATGGTAATTGTGGTCCCCAATGTGAGTGGACAGCCTACAAATTCATCTGCTCCATTGTCCAGGGGGGAAATACCTATGCCCTACGTACCTCCTACTTCTAGTGGAAACTATGCACACCCTCCTCCCATATCGGGGGCAAGTCAACCCATTGGTGTTGTTTCTAACCCAAGTGGAACACTGGTTCCACCTGTATTAGGTAATGTCACGATGACCCCTTTATAAGGTCACCAAGTCCCTTTGACTCAACCTTCATACCAACAATCTTATATTCCTACTGGCTCTCAACAGCTCCAAACCCCTTATCAGCAGGCAGGTCCTGAAATGTAGTATGGTCCTAAATGCAGTATGCTTATGGGATTAGTAATCCTTCCTAGTGGGCATAGATTCCTATCCAACCACAGCAACGACCCTACCCGTAGCCACAGCCATAGGTTTCTTACCGGCAGCCACAACCACATGTTTCGTACCAATTTCAACAGGGACCTCACCAACAACCACGGCCACAAGTTCCTACCCAACCCCAGTAAGGACCTTATCAACATCCGCAGATGCAGGTTCCCTTGCAATCACAACAGGGAGTTTACCAACAACAGTATGGTCAGTTTTCTTCAAAGACACCGTACGTCCAATATGGTCACCAGACTCAGTATGGTCAACCTCCTTATGGTAAACCTCCATATGGTCAACCTTCGTATGGTCAACCTCCTTATGGTAAACCTCCATATGGTCAACCTTCGTATGGTCAACCTCCTTATGTTCAACCTCCATACGGTTAATCTCCCTATGGTCAACCTCCATATGGTCAAACTCATTATGGACAATC